>CM077465.1:56877039-57477039 GCA_039654755.1 Calcarius lapponicus
GGGAAACTCTTCTCAACAAGTGTGCTGCACTGATGGTGTTCCTATACTTTATAAATTATTTGGATTGAGAATCTTTTTATGCTCTAGACAACTTTCACTTTAAAAACACAATGCAAAGGAAAAGGACTTTCTCAAGTTTTCCCAGCCAAGAATGTCATTTGGTAGTACAGCGGCCTAGTAAATTTGAAAACTTATCTATGAGGCATCTGTTGATAAAGTTTTCTTGACTGAACCATCATGAGTACACAGCAGTCTCTACTAACCTTCATGTTCCTGTTCCTTAAGAAAATATTTCTAAAAGTTAATGTACAAGACCAACTGCACTTCCTGAAGCAGTACATCAAAGATAGGCAAAGACCATGACAAAATGAGTATGCATGAAGGTTTTAAAAGCTTGAGATAGCAAACCTCCTCTTTTCTGACAGTAAAGGGACTGACAAATGACTTACAAAAATCTTCAATCTGAGGAGCAGACACAGATAAAGAGGGCAGCAAAACCCACTCTGCACCTTCCCTAAAGCAGCACAGACAGGCCAAAGCTACAGTCAGATCCACATCTGCAACGTCATGGTGAAACTTTGAAAAAGAAAAAATCAATAAAAATCCAGTGGTTTAGTGAAAATGAATGCACAGCTTTGTATGTCCACTTCTCTATTAGGTTTCCTTGGCACTGGGAGTGGGAACACAAATGAGAAACATCTTCTCTCTGTCAGTGATTCACCAGTTCTTATGGTAACCTCATTATCTGCATTTTCTAGAGCTTTTTTAGAAGACCACAGATATATTTCCTGATTTCACAGCAGTGAAAAGAAGCCTTGTGAATAGGATTATTTATCTAAGGTGAGTTACTGATTGCTCCTACCCAAATGATGGCTTTCTGTGTGTTAAGCTTTGCTACAGAACATCTAGAAATTCTGCATAAGTATCTTTTTGACTCCAAATCAATGGCCTCATTATCTGAAGGAAAAGTCAGACTAACTATTAGTACCTGCTAGTAATTTGTGCAGTAAAACTTCAATGATCATTTGCTTTAATTTGGTTTCAAAAATGAAAATAGGAAATAGTACTGCTCTGGATGTCTTGATAGAACCCAAATGATCAAATAAACACATTGATTTTTCTCAGAACACTTGTTTTAAAATGGGTGTCATGATTGTGTAGACAGATCCTACCCAGGCTTTGCAGTAAAATTATTTTACTATTTTCAAGAAGTTAGGAGTAACAGGAAAACTTTTTAACTAAGATACTAACAGATTAGCAGCAAATTCTATATTTTTATTTCATGTTTTTAACCCTCTTTTTGCAAGAGTTTCCCCTAAGGTGTGTTTTTGAAGCCTAAACAAACAAGTAATGAATGGTGAAGGATTCAGATATCTTATAAGAATTGATCACTCTTTTAACAACACACTGGGGTATCCAGGTTGCATAAGACAATTCTTGAAGGAAGACAATGCTGTTCAGACACAACTTTTGGCCTAATACTACTTGTACATGTTCAAATTGGTGAATATCCTTAAGTTACCCTCACCTGAAGACACATAGCAGAGTGGAAAGGCTATAATGTTCCTAGTGGGTTTTATATAAATTTAGCACTGTAGGTGGCTGACTGACTGCTGTTATGCCTCACTGTGTTTAATGGTACATTTTCTTGGATAAATAATTTCAAAAGATGGCTTTCAGCTGGCACTAAAAACCACCTGGCACATTCTGAACAACAGACTGGCAAAATGCTGACAAAAAAAATTATGTCATCAGTGAGATGAATAGTAGGAAGAACATCTATATCTCTGGTCAGGGTTTTCAAAAACTACATAATCTCTCATTGTTATAAAAACTAGCACAAATATTGTTCAAAGAAGAGGGTCAAAAAAAGAACAGCATTTTATAAAAGTACATTTAAGGGAAAAAAAAGGAACTGCCTTCTATTTAGATCTTTCCTCCATTATGTTCTGAACACTCATTAGTACCAATGGCAAATAGCCTTGAAACCCATGAAAAATACCTTCTGCCAGGTTGCCTAAAAAACTGTTGACAACAGATAAGCAGTGCTCTCTGCACACTGAACTGCATGAGCAATAACTGCCTCAGTTATTCATCTGCTGCTGCCTGTTTCTTGTCTTGTGACTGGGCTGCAAACTTTCTGGAGCAGGGCTAATTTATATGTTGTGCCTCAATTTAATGCTAACAATATCTGTTGCTGGCCTAGACCTAATGTCTCTGGTTTGCTGGAGTAACATAAATAATAATTGCCTAATTAATAATTAAGAAATAATCAAAAAAATCTTCCTTTTTCCTGTGCCAGTGGGAGAGATGCATCTCAATAAAAGTAAAAACAGAGTAAGTCAGAAGAATCACAGAGAAGTAGTAACTCAATAGGCAGTGTTAATGCAACAATAAAAACCAGAATTGAATGGACAAGCCTGTTTTTAAATATCAAGTATTTCAAACTCAAGTACATAGAAATTTTCTGAATATACCTCTTCCTTTCACTCTCTATTACTCCGTCCCCATTCCCAGTTAAAGGAGAGGGTAAAATGCATGAGAAGTGTTCATGTAATTAACATTAAATCCCTATCTCTTTTTCCATATCCAAAAAGTTGTGTATTTTAAAACCAGTACTTTAAATAAAGCGAGCCTGCATTTTGTTCAGTTATTATGTAACCTCACTTTGGGGAGGCATTCTTCTGCCTGCATCCAGAAAAGACATGGAGACTGAGTCATCCTGCTTCTTTTTTCATCTGTTACGCCCAAATAGAGCAGGATAGATTTCATTGCCCTCAGCATGCCCCCATAACACTTCAGCTTTACATTAGGACTGTGATTATAATCAGATCTCATTCTTCAGGGCTTCAGCTGATCAGCTGTAAGAGTCAGGGCCATAATTTGACTTTTAAATTCTCCTCTTCCTCTACACATGCATCTTTTCTTTTGAAGGACTTGCAATTGACTGCAGCTGGCTGTTGAGTGAGGGGTATCCATACTTGGGGTGGCACCGTGCTTGAAGGTGCTTGACTGATGTGTCTGATGAGGCACTCAAAGTCATTTTGATAACACAGTTTAGGATAAGGAAGGAACTATTAAAAAACAAAAACCAAACCATCACAAAACCTCCATGGGGTTATTTATTCGAGGTTGATTAAATAGATTTATTTTGGCAGAATAAAATGTCACTAGATGAACATTTATATAATTGATATGATGCCACAGCATTTGTGGAAGAAATTGATTAGAGGTTTTCTGGTTTAGCTTTGCTTTTTCCTGAAATATTCCATTTATACTCTTAAGTAACACTGAAATTGACAGCATCTGAACTTTTTATTATTTTCTTTGTACTCAAATTTCCTGAGTACTGTGTGACCAGGCTACCCACTGAATTGTGCTTCATGAAATATGCTCATACTTATCTTGATGAGGTACTCAGCTGTGCTTCTCTGCTGGTGCTCTGAAATGCAGATACTGATCTGGGGCTGGTGTTAAGGTCTCTCTTTTTAACAGTAGATACAGACAGATTTCTGAGTGAGGGATGCAATGATCACATAAATGAAGTATTTTTTACTAATCTGATATGTGATGCTGAGTGAACAGTAATGGGTGTTTAACCTGGTTTGTCATATGTTTTCACAGTTGTTGTCTCAGAAAAAATTACACAGCAGCTCTTCCAAGTTTTCTGAGAATGGAGATGGTGATAACAACTCTTCCACTTCAGCTGCTCCATTTAACAACACAGTTATCTTTGGTGTAGAAATCTTTTTCATTCCTGTGTCCTGTTAGAATTTCTAAAGAGGTTTTCCTGCTCTGGAAGTTCCAAACAGCATTCCTCTCTATTTGCTTCCACTAGCACTTTACCAAAGTGCACCAGAAAATTGATTGCCCTCTTCATGTGGAGGAAGGGAAAAATAAAACAAGGGGAAAGGGGGAGAGGGTACAAATTTCTTATAATTGCTAGATTTCCACAAATGTAGATGCTTTAAAAAGAAATGCTAAAAAGATACCAAAATCACAAGCATTTGTTGTGAGTTTTTGCCTTTTTAATTATATTGCTATCCAAAAATTTATCTGTGCAACTGAAAATGAAGGAGAAGAGAAGGCAGCTATCCTTAATGAAGAAACTAGGTTTGAATAAGAAAGAAGCTTCTGGGCTTGCTAAAGGCAAAATGAGAGCTTGTAGAAGGGCCAGTGAGGGGTTTGGATCCTCTTGGCAATCACAAACTCATAAATGCGTGCTGAAAGTGGAGCAGCACCTGTAGCTAAAATGAAGTCAGGACACAGGACAGGACAGTTCCATTGAAATACCCAGAGACAAAGCACATGAAGAGGTACCATGGAGATCCACAAATAGCTGAATACACAAGAAATTGAGATAGGACTGGTCAATGAAGTGCTGCTCTGTCTAAGATCATCCTGTATATTTTATTTTCAGTAAGGTATCTAGATCTCTTAGCCTTACTTATCTTATAGATGGTGTGCAAAGGCAGAAGGGATTTTCAACTAAGTCAGAGTACAACTAAATAAAAATCCTTCAGCAACGGAAATGATAACATCCCCATCAAATACATTTGGCAGAGCGTGCTTTACTTACCATCAAATACAAAACTTTAGTGGAATCCATGGGACACAACCACATAAAGGATTTCCCAGATAAGAACACATAGAAATATGGAAAATTAATCCAAATAATTAGGTTGAAAGACCATTATTGTCAATTAATGAGAACATCAGTAGAAGAAAACCTAAACATGTCTTTTCCACCTTAAGAAAATTTGTCTACTGCCTATTCAGCCAAATTTATAATAATGTTGGCAGTTAATGGAATACAAAAGCACTTGGAATTTTAAATAAGATAAATAAAATGCAATGTGATTTCTAACAGATCTGGGCTTATTAAGGCTCTTAATCTATTTATGTGGGCTTTCTTTCAATGTGGGTTTTTTTTTTCTGATGAAAACATTTCTCAAAGCAGTTTTATTGTGTTAGAAATCCTGACAGCTATATATGACGTAGAATTCCTATTTTTAAAATAGCTGTTCTATTCTGAATGGTAATTATATATCTTACAATATGTCTTATAATCTGTAGTTATGGTCTTTTATAGAAATAATTGCATCTGTTTAGCTATCTAAAAGCTGTTATATTAATAATTTTCCATTTTCTTTCTTACCTTTAATATTCTCCTCTTAAATTTTCAGTTTAGGTGAACCCCAAGCAGCAAAACTTCAAGCCATTGCTCACCCCTGGCAGGCAATTCTCCCAAGGCTGTCTGCTGGGGGCTCTGCAGGGTCTGCATCAATCAGCTGAGATCTCAAGACACAGGATGGCTAAGCTGCATATGTCCCAGTTGTACTGATTTAATAAGATTGCAGAATGAATCCAAAGCTTTTTAAACTAGTCCTTCATATTAGTTACATATCTGGGCTACATGTTACAGCTGGTTTTAGAAATTCCTATCAAATTCTGACTGTTTCTCCTATTCCATGTAAATGCCTTAGAATTTTCTCCTGTAAAGGTTAAATGAACAAAATATCCCACGTTTGGCACTGCTTTACCTAAGTGAAATCTGTGAAGACTGGTAATTAGGAAACCTCTTTGGATTCATTGCATGGTGCATTATTTTCATAAATAAATGAGCTGCTGTGAAGAATGTGTATAGGTTTTGAGTCACGAACCAGACCTTTATGTGTGCACTTCAGAGGACTGCAAACTCTATTCCTCTGCTGCATTTTCCAAGCTCATGTTTTTATCTTAAAACAGCAGATTTGGTTCTTGTCACCACAGAATCCATTATAGTTTATAGAATGAGATGACTTTCCTTATAGGTTCTTTTCTTAATATTGCCAAGACTATATTCAGGTAAAGAAACAGAATTTTGGGTTTTCCATTTTTCATCTTGTTTGCTTCCTGTCAGTGCTCAGTAGATAAATGCATCTGTCTGCTCAAGCTGTAGATACTGCCATCTCAATGGTTCTGTCCTCGTTACCAGCTCTTACCTTCCTACAGCCTCTTTTTCAATCCAGGCTGCTGTGTCAGACATGGGCACCAGATCCATCCTTGGAGAGGAGGGGAAAAATCTATAACACGAGTTAGAGACTGCTATTTGGTGCTCAGCAACTGAGATATGCCAGGGCACTCAAAAGGCACAAAACACATGGTCAATTGATTCACATGCCAAGTGTTTCATTATAAAGCCAAAACACTTTCAGAGTGTCTGGGAGAAATGAAGCAAGTCTTGGACTGTTCTCTTCAAGTATAAAAGAAAAAAGCCCACAAAACAACACACTCTCACCAAATACATATATTTCTAATAAATTTCTGTGTAATTTGTAGGAGATTTTACTTTTGAATGTTTATGGTTGAGATGGGGTTTGTTAAATTCATTTTACCTGTAATTTTTTTCTGCATGTTGTTACAAAGCATGTTTGCGTGTTCTAAATGCCAGAACTTCCAACCCCAAAGGAAACAAAAAGAACCCCAAATAACTCCTTGTATTTATTTTTTTAGAAATGTAGTCTAAAAAATCACTAAATAATGCATTAGTTTGATTATGTATTTTGCTGCAATGTGACATACATTTAAGTGATTTATTTCTGTCTTTTAGCCATAATGTTTTGCACCCTTCTTGTGAGCCTTTTTCCTGACACTGCACATCTTAAACAAACTAGTCAGGTTTTTTTCCAAATTTATTAACTAAATTCCCATCATTTACTAAATTGCATGTTTATCTCTTTCCTAATTCAGAATGTCCTGTCAGAACCAATTATCAGAATTATGAGCAGTGTCTGTACCACAAGCTACTAACAGAATTCGAAAGTCACCTCAAAGACATTTTTTTTCCAGAACCAGTTTTATGTTTATTCCTTTGAAGAAGTGTAAATATTGCCAGTTGTGTTTAGCATGCAGAACAATTAAATGTCACTTCCTTTGGGCTAATGCCTGAGTAACCACTTGCAGGCACAAATAGTCTCCATCTCACAATGCAGTCAGGAACATTATGGTGCTGGAAATGTCTACCTTTCCTCTGCATGAAGGAAGTGGTATCAGTGGCTTTATTGGTGCTTACAAAATACTGTTACTGGTAACTAGAAAAAAATTTATCTGATTGCACACCAGTTATTATGATTTATTAATACATGGTTGTTTTCCTTATTACCTTTGAAATCAAGCTAGTCTGAGTGACCTTTAGATCATGTTCTGTGCAAAATGCTTAGCCATAATGGCAAGCTGAGTACAAACCAGTTGAGTAAATATAACCCATATGGCATTGCTCACAAAGTTGATAGCACTTGAATGTTTTCCATTTCTTTAGCAGATGTGTTACTGCATTGCCCAACAGTCACAGGCATCAGTAAACAACAGAGAGAAGTGCAAATTTTGCTGCTAATCTTGCTCATCTTCTGCTGGAAAATGGCACAATGGAAATTTTCATATATTCTCATATTGCCTGAATGCCTGGTTATGGTAATTCTATGCCAAATAGTTCAGACACAGCCTAGGAACTATTAGTTTTAAACATTGTTTTGATGATCACAGGGACTCTGCAAAAGTATCCTTAAAATGGTTGCAAGCTTATCTGTATGACTCCAGCTGCCATGGTCTCCCAAGGAATGCCTGAGACACTGTATTGCCGAGGAAAGAGGATGTAACCAGTCCCAGGATCTCATTCTTCCTACAAGCTGTTTTCATCTTGGCTTTTCTGAAACGCCCCAGTGGTCTTGGCCATCCAAGACACTTAAACACAGGGCATGGCCTGTATCAGATTCAAACTCTGTTCTTAAAAGCAGCATAAATGTCATTACACTGTACTAGATTAGAATGACTTGAACCAAATCCTCAAAAATGTCAGGAGCTGTGAGAGCCCCCAAGCCCACACCGCTGCTCTTTCTTGCATGCCCATCTCCAGCAGTGAGCGGCCTCAGAAACTGTCTGTGCCGGCTTGGTCAGCTGCAAACCATGTGTTCTGCATCAGTGGGATCTCCCCACTCACTGCCTGCTCAGGGGGTGCTCCAGAAGACACCTTGCTCTCATATGAATTCTTTGGACAATCCTCTTTTTTGTGGGAAGCTCCTCCAGACCTCTCTAAGGTGTACAGCACTCACCACACTGGAGACTTGTGTTGCAGGAGACTTCTCCAGCCAGACTCAGGAAGGAAGGACTCTTCCTAGAAAATAAAGAAAAAACTTTTCACAGTCTGCTGAACCCTTTCTTTCTTATCCATTGAACTGCCACAGCTTCATCAATTTCTTTTCCTGTTGCCCAGGACCAGGATGGCTACTAAAATAGGACAGCAGAGAGAAATGGGACAACACATCTTGAAAGATGATCCTTCCTCACAGCTCACAAGCATGTACAAAGTCCTGCCTGACCTCAGCCTGTGAGATTTATACCTGTATCATTTTTATAGTTGTCTAATTCCAGACACTCAAGAAATTTGCTGTGCAATAGAAGACCAGCCCAATTTTGTATTCACTATTTAGTAAGTTGTATAAAATGTGCTTTCTCATAAATAAGTTAATATTTTTGGGCAAAAATCATGCACAGATGCTTCATAGATAGCAAGATGTCCACTAGGATGAAAAATAACAGTAATAGCAAGTTTCCTTCACATATTTAATGTGAATTCCTCTTTAAATTATGTGAAACGCTTACATTATGCAATATTCCTAATAAATGCACCAAACTGGGATTAGGCAAGCTCATCCCCACCATCTTCCTCTATCTCTTCAGCTCCTTTGTGCTCTGGAATAAGTTTTGATGTTTCAACCAGGGTGAACCCTGATCCTGTTGAAGTAAGCAGGAGTTTTTCCACCGATTTCAGCCAAAATTAAGTAGGGCTGCCACTGAAGGAAAAAACATGAGGAGTCTTGGCCTCTCAGTCAGCTGCTGCTTTACATAAAAGCCAAGACAAGCACGCCTGGGACATGGTTGTATAAAATGAGAGAGGCAAAGAGCCTGACCTGAGTATGCTACAGAGAGAGATGAGGGAAATTAATAACTGCATTTCCCTGTGACACACTGAATAATTCAAATTAGAAAATAACCTCCACTTTTTTGGTCATGAGTTGCTGAAAGACTGACCACATTCCACTATAGTATACTGAAGAGTACAAAAGAGTCTTTTATTAAATCCCAGGGTTATGCCTCTTTACCTCTTTGCATTCTTTACTACTGTTCCACTACGGTGACAAAAGACTGTTTTCCTAATTTTTTAAAATTATTTTTCTGCTCTAGATTTTACTCAGAGTTGGCACAATCAGCCTGGTAGCAATGCAGACCAGGGAATCCAAGTGTCAACCTTTACCCCTCATGCCATTAGCCTTCTGATAGCATTTCAATAGGTGGAAGTGTACTAAAGTAGTAAAAAATTCTGTCCAAGTGTTTCTGTTTTGGAAGTTTTTGTCTCATGTTCTTTATGTCTAAATTTCAAATCTTACTTTTCACAGAGAAAATCATATGTTTCTTTATGAAGATCATTATTAGTATTATTAGTATTATTGGTATTGTATTATTATACAATACCAACACATATGGTATTATACAATACCAATTATATATGTACTGGTATAGTATTGTTATATTATTGGAATCACTAGAACTGCTCCGACAAAAACCTGGTTGGAAGGAGTGCATTGTCTGAGTTGTGTCAAGTGTCCAATAGCAGGCAGTAAACCTGAACACACATGGAATTACTTCAAATTAAAGCAGTAGAATAATTTGTTGATCTGTTCCTCCTGGTCCCAATATTTCCTCAAAAGAGAAACTATTTTAAAGGTATTTCAAACCAAATTCTTTCTTAAATGTTTTTGTTGAGGAAGCCACTTCTACAAGTTCTGAGAAACATTACAACACATCATTGCAATACAGCAACAGAATTGTGAGTTTATGTAATTTACCTTAGTAAAGCAAATCTGCTTTTCTAGACTTCTTTTAGTTATAATACTCTTGATCATATTATTGGCAGGGCAACTAGCACTGCCAAGTCTGATTTCTCACTCATTACTTGAGAAAGATCCTGTTTTCAGTAGGATAGGTCTTTTCTAAAATTGAACCATTTGTACTGAAATGTTCTATGCCAGAAGACTGTCTCAGCATGAATTGGTAATTATCATAAAGTAGTGCTGATGACAGTAATTTCAACCAATATTCTTCACAAGGAAGATGGAAAAAGTTATCTGCATTTTAAAATTCTGGTTGTTTGGGGGTTTTTTGCTGTAAAGCCTGCCCAGAACCTTTTCTTTTCCAGGCTGAACATCTTCAACTGTCTCAGCCTGTCTTCACAGGACAGGTGCTCCAACCCTCTGATTAAATTAATGATCCTCCTCTGGATCTACAGGTCCTCTACCTCTAACAGGTCCACATCTCTCTTATGCTGGGGACCCTGGTGCTGGTTGAAGCACCCCAAATGGGGTCTCATGAGGGCAAAGGGGGGGAATCACCTCCCTCAACCTGCTGGCCATGCTGCTTTTGATGCAGCCCAGGGCACATTTGTTCTTCTGTGCTGCAAGTTGTTGATGCACATCATCTCCAAGTATCATTAAATTAGTCATTATTTATATTTAATATGGAATAAAAATGAGCTGAAATAGCTCCTTTTTAAAAAAGGGAAGGCGTTATATATTAATATATTATATCTGCAGGGAGATACATGTCTTAGAAAATCCAATGAAAATTTCCAATTTTCTTTCAGCATTGTTTTTTTTCAGTTGGACAGTTTTATATACTGAGATTCGCATACACTCATAGTATTTTGAATAAATACAAGTGCCCTTATAAATATAGGGAACAGCTCCAAAATGCAAACTTGATCCAATTGATAAATAGATTTTGAATGATCTTGAGAAATAAACAGGCATTTCCTGGAAAATTCTTCCATTACTTTTATATTGTTAGGATACACATTTGTAAATACGAAATTTGGAAGTTACAAATGGCGACCAAAGTTGATAAGGTCAGGAAGACATAATGTAGAGGGATAAGTCCAAAAGTTAAGAGAAATTTGATACCAAAGTCACTTGTGGAATTTTCAAGAGGTCTTTTCATAGGAAACATATTATGTTCTGCTCTCAAAAATGTTAAAATAAATAAATATTAATTTTTGTTCTGAGAAAAACTATGGTCCTTTTATCATTATAAACCAGCTCACTACAATGCTATAAATGACAAGGGTTTAATTTCTTTTTTCTCATCTCTTCCATTGGATGCCTCAGAGATTTTTCAATCCAGTAAATTAATGAAAATTTAGTGAGTCAACAAACATGTAATAACACAGCTTGGATTTACACATTTTGAAACTAAGTAGATTTATATAAGAAAATAGCTCTACAATAAATTCAATTGCAAGCCCATTCATGTTCTGTATTATTATTAAATATAAGGCCCTCTATCCATATTGTATGAAAGAGGAGTCTTGCATTATGCAAAATCCATATTAACAAAACATTTCCATACAAAACTTTTAGGCAATTTTACACATTGCTGACTGCTGGAACTGTGGGATAAAAATTATAAAAACAGATGTTAAGATCATTTGCAGTAGAATATTTTATGTCCTGTCCCAAACAAATCAGTACAACTATCTGCCCTTCATAAGAAAGGTGCAATCAATGAACAGATGAGCTTTTGTGTGTTATTATGTTTCAACAGGTATTTTTATTGCACTTTGGTGAAGGAAAAAATCTTGACACAAAAAATTAACTCAAATTTTTATTTTCAGTTCAGAAGTTCGAATCAAACCGGTTTTCATTTTTAATCATTATATGTGCATTTTACCAATGACAGACTCTACTAGGCTTCATGTCAATTATGAAGCTGGCCTGTTTGCTCTTAACACATGCTGTGCTTTAACTCCTTTAGTTTCTACCAAAGACTGACAGTGTCATCTGATGAGTCAAGCAGAATGACTTGCCACTTCAGACAGACTTAGCCTGCAGTGTTTCAACAGTTGAGAGCTGGACTGTTGGGTGTGTTTCAGTGTCTCTCTTCTTCAACTTCCTTGAGGAGCGTGGTGGGTTAAAATATTTCAGCACTCATTTAAACTGCTCTATTTCTTTCATGTGACTGAAAAGTAAGTTAGAGAATGAAAGTCTAGGGTTTTCCCAGAGTACCAGAGATACTGAAAGACGCAATAACTTTATTTCTGATCTACATCATTTACTATAAGTAGGATTTGTGCTAAACCCACTGTTCACGTCCAAAGGTGCATCAGAAAGAGAGCAAGTAAAAACAAAATGTTTGCTTCCCACAGAAATTGACTTAAATACTATGTCATCAACCACAGTCATACAAAAACTTTTGGTTTGACAGGAAATATCTCTGCCTTCCCACCTCACCACATGGTGGGACATTGGGATGTATTTTGATCTAGTCCCTGAAGGGGCTGCAGTTCTCCATGTCATGCCCCCTTGGCATTTTGCCACTAGAAATTGGAAGGCAACATCTTCTGACATCAGAAGTCACTTTCCAATGTCTTTATAGCTAATTGTGACAGCACTTACCCCACTCTGCAGTGTCCCTTGGCCAGGGATGAACACTCAGCAGCACTGCATCACTGCTGCCCTGTACTACACACTGTGCTGTACGAAAAAGTCATGGTACACTTGTACCTGCCCAGTTCTGGTACACCACCACAGTCTGCAGAGCTCCACCAGTGGTTATGCAGATTTTGTCAGACAGACCTCACAAATAATGATCCTTGTCTGTGCTTGATTTCTTCTCTGCCTTCAAAAAGAACCCTACTGTGATAGCCCTGGGTGAATATCAGAATATTCAGAGCTCAGCTACATCTCTGACTCAAGAAAATGACATGAGAGTGAACCACCAGGTTTTTTTGTTGCCTTCAGATGGACAGGCGCACAGACCACTTTATAGATTTCTGCCTTTTTGGGCTATAGCTTGATCCATTACTTTTGCATGGATTCGATTTTCTTTTTCTTGTAAGTTTGAATTTCTATGAGAAAAACAATTGTTGCCTTGTGCTGCAACGTAGTCCTAAAGATTTAATCAATTTACACAAATTGAGGGCACAAATTTAGAAATCATGGTAAGATTGTAACAGTGTCACATGGACCAACTTCCTACATACTTTGGTGACATAATTCCTCAGACTTCAGAAAATACTGCCTTAAGTTAAGTATCAATGCCTTGATCATGTTCTTCCACTCAGAGCAAGCGAGTGACTCACAGCAGTTAGCTTGACAAACAAAATCACGTTTTGCTGTCACGAATAATTAGTGATTAAGCTTTGGTGATGCATTTGTTTATCATCTTGATTCAAGGTATGGTTTGTGCCTGTAGAGCTTAGCCTGGCATTTGTTCCTGTAGTGCCTCTCTCACAGATCACTTTTTAAATGTGTACATAGTAATTTGTTCTTTATGCTGTGTGGAACTTAATTTACATTGTGTTATTTCTGCTCTCTGCTTCACTACATTG
The DNA here is from genome assembly GCA_039654755.1 of Calcarius lapponicus. Lineage (NCBI taxonomy): Eukaryota > Metazoa > Chordata > Aves > Passeriformes > Fringillidae > Calcarius > Calcarius lapponicus. The sequence continues at coordinate 56,890,460 of CM077465.1, forward strand.
GGAAAAGATTAAGACTAGAAACACAAATACCAATGCAAACTGAGGCTAGAACAAACATTTCTGACATTTTCTCTTACAAGAGACAGTCTCCTGATCAAAAATTGTGATTCAGAATGTGTGAATAAATTTAATTCTAAAGACTATTAGAATAAAGATTGTTTCGCTTGAGCAGATGCTCATGAGTAGTTTCTCTCTGTTCTCTCTTCACAGAATTTTAGCTAAAATACTACTCTATGGAGGTGAAAATATTTTCGTTTTTATGGAACATGTGATATGTACTTCAAGACAATTTCAAGAGGTAAATTTGAATTTTCTTTGTTTTAATATTTTTTAATAGAGTCCAATCTCTCCTACTTTTTGCTCATCACTATTTTAGGGACATACAAATGAAATTTGAATATTTATGTATTGTTACTCAAAATTAGCTCTTCTCAGTTATTACTTCACAGTCATAATGAGGCAATAATGTGTCTTTGTATAATTCAAGAGCCAGCTGGATGATTCTTGCCCTTCCTGCAGTAGCCTGATGTTAATTCAGCCTATGATTTTTGATGTGAGGAGAGCTGTGTTTGATGGCTGTTGATTTATTGTGTATGACTTGCCTATTAGGGCATAGTGAGTTTGGATGACTGATACTTCATAATGAATGTAGTGCATTCTTGTATCAATTGTTCCATCTAAATCATGTCTTACTAAATCCTATTTAAGTGATCATAATCATTTCCCTTTCATTAGACATATATATCCATATATATTACCTACATTATTTTTCACTTTCTCTTGAATTTATGAAGTCTCAGGCTATTAATAGAGTCAGCAAAGAGGAAGGTATGCAAACAAGGTTTTAAAAACTATAATTGTAACTAAAGGAAATAATGAAGTGTACCAGACATAGATGATTTGAAATGCAAAGGGAAAAGAGAAAAATAATGCTTCCTGACATCAGGGTAATTAAGCATATCGTAGCCTGAGGAGATGAAGACTGGAGTTAATAGCACACCATGGCTGTTACTTCAGCTTTATGTTTTTTCTAGCAGCCTCATTTTACCTTCTTGCCTCCTAGTCAGTGAAGTCTTAATATGTTGATGCATTACTGATGGTGTCTCTGACATAAAGAACTTTTCAGTAGGATGAAAGTGGTATAATCAGTTAGTTAGTGAGGAGACAACAAAATAAATTCTTCTTTCTCTTGTCTCATATGTGTGCTGGAGTTGGGTTTAGAAATGGGATTTTGAAATCTTTGCTCTGTTACCAAGTAGGCTTTTTTTTTTTTTTTCCCCAGCCTGTGGTCTGAATTGGTGCTGTGAATTGAGGAGAAGGAAATAAATGGACATGTCTAAACTGTGAGGTTTTGAAAGAGCATGAAATTCCTGCAGCAATTCTTAAATTTTATTCTTAGGGTATTTGCCTGCTTTTCTTCATTTATCTCTTTTATCTTTTCTCTCATTTCACTTTCTTTTTCAACTTTCAACTTTCTTTTGCAAATGAAGGAAAATGATACAAAATTTAGGGGGAAAGAATGTTACATCAAAAATATTTTAAATTTCTTTTCTAGTCGTTTATAATGAAAAATAAAACATTTCAAAAATTTTAATGCCTTCTGGTGTTCAGTTAAAAAGCATACTTTCTCTTTATTCTTCTATATGACTATTGTATTCCTGGATTTGTGGACTCTGCAGTGGTCCTTATCCATGGCTGTCATTTTGTTTGTTCCCTGATATCCACTTTCCTGAAATCCTCCTGAAAAGTCTCTTAGCTTTCAGATGATGTGTGGCAGGTGAATTGGTGGGGCAGAACTGCCAGAAACCTAATAATTTTTCTCATAGTAATTTTTTTTTCTATGAGACAAATTTTTCTATGAGAAACCTTAGTTGTTTTTCTCATAGACTTCTGAATACAAAGTTTAATAAGCATGGAAACACAAAGCTGTCAAGTGCAATATTTTACCAGAATTTGTAACATCTTATTTTAGTGCAGCAAGATTATCAGGTGTGTATCGTTTACTTACATTCACTCTTCTAAGCAAGATGAGCAAAAAATGTGAGGTTTTAAAAATTTTAAAAATGAGATTCTGAACAGAAGAAGGTATCAGATGTGCAAACTTTTGAAAAAGAAGCAAAATTATCACGGCTGAATTATTTTCCTAAATAAAATAGACCCAGGGACCATTCTTTGGCCTTGAAGCCAAGAGGCATAAACTGACCAACACTGAGCCTCCCATGGGTTCTACATATCACCCACCTAGGCCCAATATACTGTCATTTTTAGAGCAGTTTTGTCAATTCAGAGCTTCCAAAATAATGTGAGTAGCTTGTCATGATTTCCGAGATGAACCTGGGACATGAGTTTCTTTGATGCTTGGCATGCAGATGAACCTGGGTATTAATGGGAATAAATTCTGATGTTGGAAGAGCATGGAAAGAGCCTATTTTGGTTATGTCTTGGTAGTGGAAACCTGTGTAGGGTATTTGCTCTGACTCAGGCCTGTGTTCCAAAACAGTGGGAGTTGGTCCCAAACTGTGTAAAGAGCTTGAACAATCAGCAAGGCAGTGCTTGAGCCTGCTGTCCCCCTCTTTTTATTCAGCAGTTGTTGTGTCAGCTGTAAGGCAGTCTAAAAATACTTCCCCGCCAAGATCTATGTGAATGTGCTGGGGTAAAAGTTTGACCTGTCTGATAGCACAAAACACAGTGCTAAATGTCTTAGTGATCTGCTGGACAGTCCCAGGAAGAGGTTCTTCACTTAAAAATCCACTTTCCCATCTTCTGGGCCTGCTCAGCTTTCATCACTTCATGGCTGTACAAAATCTAATGATGGCTTTGAGGGAATGCTACAAACCTCAGAACTGAGCTCTCAGGTACTGTTTCATTTGCAGGGACTATTCACTGGGCACTGCCTTTAGATGGAATTTGAACATTTGCTCATTCGATACTGAACACTTATGTTTTAAATGCAGAGCTGTGGAATCATAAATTTGAAAAAAACCCCATATTTTCTTGCCATTTAAATGACATTAGTAAAATTTTAATATCTTTGAAAATTTGATTTATGATTTTAAACAACTCAGAAAATTTTTATTTGCTTCAAATTCTTTTGGGGTTTATTACAAGCTTTATTCAACTCTGTCCCAATGTATTTGTTACCTAACAGGTTAGGGTTTTTTCCCCAAATTACCAACCCAGATGCATTTGTTTTCATCTAAAGGGTTTAATTCTCTTAGCATGACAATTAGGTTGATTATTTTTAAGTGTAGACTGATCCAGCCATGCTAATAGAGTTAATTACTTCTGTTGCATTAAAATGGTTTGGAGGGATTTGCCTAGGCACTAGCTGTGCCATTTGCCACAGCTGTCTGTGGGCTGGGAAGTGTTGGACAGTCTGATTAGAATGATGATTAATGTCTAGAAGAACCCTGTCAGACACACAAAAGCCTTCGTATCTCGAGATATTTGGAGAAAATTACACAATCTGGCATATTTGTCTTTTAGAAAACAATTGTCTCCAAGATGTCCTGAAACAGGTGAACACTCAACAGGGGATGTCCCAATCTGTTTGGAAGAAGCTTGCTGAATATTTTAGAGTGGTCAAAAAAGAAAGAAAGGAAATTTAAAGACATTTCTAACAAAAATTTAGGATTTGCTAGAGTTAATAATTATTTTTCATTTATTCACCCACTTGGGTAGATAGGAGATTTAGAGAAGAATTGAAAGTTTCCATAAAATCAGCAGGGATAAACAGAAAGGTTGTTCTGTGGACTGACAATCTTGATGGCAGCAAGACTGATACAGTAGCATAAGACTTAAGGGTAGCAAAGGCTGAGACTCTTGGAGGAGGCTGCTGGAAATTCTGCCTCTGACTTTTGCTGCTTAAGTTCATGATATTCTACGGTTGGAATTCATAGCTGTTCCTTTCTGGGATAAATCTTTCCAGGAGGAGGTAGCTCCAGATCCAGCGAAACCCATTGTGGAACCGAAGAGGGAACGTGCTCCAAACTACCATTGGGGGGGAAAAAAGTACGAAAAGCTAAAAGAAACAGTCTGCAATGGTTGAATACACCAACAAACCCAAACTGGCTTGAAATGGTTCAGAAATAAAACCTCTGTTTTGAGTTAACACCTTAGTTATCCATAAGAGAGTTGAGGCAGAAAATATTAAAGAATAGAAGATTTTGGAAAAATAAGTGATTTACTGGAGAAAGGAAACTGGGAGGGAAATCTTTGAAGGTGCCTTATTTATGTGTGTGTAGTCTGCAGTTTTGGGAATTCACACACAAGGGCACACTCAGTATAACAAAAAGGACATTATTTGGAAACACAACTTGGGTGGCTCATGAAATATCAAAATATCAGTCTTTTTTTTTTCCTTGCAATGTTAAAATATATTATAGTTGACTCATCCAATTTCTAAGCACTGACATCAAAAGCAAAAAAAAACAAAGCCCCCAGAAAACCAAGTTAATACTGGTGTCAGGAAGAACCGTGATGATCTAGGAGAATGCCACAAATAAGATGGCAAGAAAATAGATGCATAGAAACATAAGAGGTACAGAAGAAGAATGACACTATAACAATTATTTAGAATCAGTCAGTGTGCTTTTTCCTCAAGGAAAAAGAAATGCATTCACAAATGTAATTTTTACAAGGTATCATTAAAGTTATCATCTGATCTCCTTGTTTTGGAAATTATAACTTTCTACTTCAAAAAACTGATTCTTTCCAATAATCATTTTCAAAGAACCTAATTTTTTTTTTGCTATTTTCCCCCCAAAGTAATTCACTTATATCAGGAGAAACTCAAAAAATACTACAGTTAGTATACAATATGACTTGCCTTCTCATCCAGGGGATGACCTTTCCAAGTACTCTCCAACCTGGCAGGAATGCCAAGACTGCTGGATCTTAATTCTCAAAAAGAAAGTGAGAGTGGCAAATTTAGTAGAAATTAACCTGAATTGTGATCTTAATTATTAGTGGGGAAAATATTACAACAGTATTCTAAAATATTTTGGTGCAGAAAAGGCTGTTGCTGGAGACCGAAGGACTGTCTTTTGGGTAGGTGTGCCAGTCCATAGTCCCAAAAACATCTGCAAGGTGGTGAGACAGTGCCATCCAATGGCCACCCAAGGGTGGCCTGTAAGGCAGTGCATCACCTGAGGAGGACTTGCAGACATGCCTCCTCCTCTAAAGCTCTCAGAGGAAGAATGAGCCCTGCTCTGTTTGCTGCAGAGTGTGTCCAGGGGCAGCACAGCTGTGAGCACAAAGACATTACCTGGTCTACAAGAACCACTAGAAGCAGAGTGTGAGGCAGAGGTCTTCTGCAGTTTACTGCCTGCTGAAGTTAATCCCAGAATGAACCCTGCTGCTTCTCACCTTCAGACGTCTCAATCACCACATTGTATGTGTCTCATTTATATTTCCCATTCTTTCAAAATGCTAATGTGCAATTGTTAAAATTACTGGTGTGAAAATTGCTGCAAAGCGTAGCTTTCAAAGGCTCAAAATTCAGATGACTCAAACTTGGTGCTCTTTCTTAAAAACCTTATTTTCATTGAGGCAACTGCTTATATTATCAGTCTTTCTCCGTTTCTTTTTTATGGTGTTTAAAGTTAAGATTTTTTAAAATATAATATATGAAAAAGAATCTCTTTCCTACATATGAAGCTGCCAAGCAATTTTATTCTCCTTTTCTATCACTCTCTTTTATTAATCACACTGAGATTTCCACAGTACCTGACATGAAAATTAGTGTTATTCTGCATCTACTCTGAATTTTATGCAGCACAATTATGTATGTATTTCTTGATGAAATGTTCAAATTCAATGTTCCTCTTCTCCCTTAACTGCCACTATTCTCCTTTGCTGCTTCCATAAGAGACTGATTCTGTACTGACTAACTCCCTTTCAATGAAATTTTTAACACCTGTAGACTGCTTTAAAACCAATGAATGTTAATCATACAATAGCTTGGTTTTTTAAAAACTATAATATTAGAGATTTTTTCCCTAGAGTGTCAACTCTGAGGGTGATGTGCCACATTAAAATAGAAATAACTTCAAATAACAGCTATCATGTGCCTAAATTAATGAAAATAGAAGCATTGAAATGTTTTGTGGTTAGGTTAATTTGGCTTCCTTTACTTTCATAAAATAGTCTCAATGTCTTTTGTTTTAGGAGGAAATTTTTAAATGTGTCTTAAGAAAGGTGATAATATTATTCTTTCACTTGTCTGTGCTGGCTGTGGCTAGGATAGAGTAAGTTTTCTTCATAGGAACTGGCATGAGGCTGTGTGTTGGATTTTTGTGCTGAAAGCAGTGTTGATAACACAAAGATATTTTCATTATTGCTGTGCAGCGCTTACAGCATGAAGGCCTTTTTTGCTTCCCATCCCACCCCAACTACAAAACAGGCTGCCCAAGAAGCCGGGAGAGGACACAGACATGACAGCTGACCTCAACTGACCACAGGGATATCCCACACCATATGGCATCAGCATATAAATCTAGGAGAAGAAGAGAAGGACATTCAGAGCGATGCCATTTGTCTTTCCAAGTAGCTGCTATGCTGTGGAAAGTAAGTTGCTTAAAAATTGAAGTAATTTGTTGGTGTCAAGTCCTTTTGTTTTTCTGGAAATGCAAAACTGAGCAAGAATCTAAGTTTGTTGAATGAGAGAGGAGTGAAAGGACAAAAGATATTCAGCATGCAATAGGTGAAGTGGTGAAAACAGAAGGAAACATCCCTGCTGTCTAGGGATGTGTCCTGCCAGTGTTTCACTTCATTTCATTCCTTACCAGGAAAGTCTTCAGAGATCTGCTCTTGACCTAAGGGTCACTTGTATGGCTGTGTTGGTTTGTGTAGGTATTGGGCTGTGAGAAAGACGTGTGCCTAGAAATGCCTTTTCTAGCACCAACCAGATACTGCCAAGTATCTAAAGCTGATTTTCTGGGGAAACAGCAGTGCCCACCAGTCTAGAAATGCTTCCCATGGTGAGATGCTATGGCTTTCTTCGTCTTAATGAAAGCTGCCACCAGACCTCAGAATTTCTTATTTTCTCCAGTAATGACAGTAGTATTGTTTGGAGCCCTGTCATATAAGAATGGGAGAGATAGTAATTATAAAGCCAAGAGAATAGACAAAAAGGACTTTTCAGGCTGAGGAATGCCCTTTAAAGCCATTCAAGATTCTCCAACAAAATGAGGCAGACTTAAAAATAGAATTTTACCATCTCCTCACTGGGCTACATTTCCAAAGAGAAGTTGCAGAGACCAGAACTTCAGTGTGCTGGACTTTACTTTCTTCATATTACCTGGAGAATTGGGAGGAAAATAGATGGTTTGGTTTATTGGAAGGCAAGCTGTCCAGCACAAACCAATCAAAATTCCCTGTATCCATTTCCATTTGGAACAAACTAATTGCTGTTGTCTTAACTGGTTTGCCTTTAAGCACTTTATAATTTCAATAGCTGTAAATACAACTATAGCAGCATAATATAACATTACCTTCTGATTTTTAATAAAATATTTCTTAAATTTTATGATCCAGTTATTCCTTTTGACTTTTTGAAAATTCCCTAAATTACTCTTAAGAAAAAATCTTGTAACTCATGAAAAAAAAAATAATTTAAGGAAAAAAAGTTCTCGTTTAAATATGTATAATCATGCCATTATCTATCCCCTGCAGTCTAGAGCCAGTAAAACCAAATCAAACCAAACCAAAACCAAAATAAAACCCAACAAACAACAAAAAAGTGTTTTTTTACAATAATTTTCACCAAAAGATATCCCATATTCTATGGTGCATTTTCAGAATCATATTGACTACCCATGTTTCTAAATTCTCTGAAGTATTTCAATTTTATAGGGTAGAGTAAAAATGAATCAACTGCTACTGCTCATTCTGTTTTTCTGTTAGCACCCAGCTGTTCACTAACAGCAGGGATTGTGACTTAGGGCCTCTGATTATGACCATGTGATGCTTTGCAAACTGAAATATTTTTCATCATAAAAGCAAATAGAGGTAGTAGAGAGTAGGACCTATGGAGTGAATATTGGTACATGCTGACATGCTTTACCGCCTCATCATTTTTCTGTCCATTTTCAAAGACTTCCAGCTATATTTCATGTTGATTTTTACTTTTGAGTCTTCAAATCACAGAAACATGCTGACCATAAAGAGAATTTCTGTTTCCCTCCTAAGAGAAATTAATGGGGTCTGGAGAAAATTCATTGGTTTAAGAGTAAGATCAAAATTTTGTGCTGAAAAGTAAGTTAATACCGGCACAGTTTATCCATCACAGGGAATTTGTCAAGACCTGGACCCCCCATTTATGTTATTTGCTAGATATTTTGCTCAAAAATAATCTGCAAATGGCTGAAAAAGCACAAATAAAAGTTGCTTCAATAGGAAACCTCCATAGGAGGCAAGCTTGTTATTAAAAGAGGAAGTGTCTCTGGAACACACAAACCCAATCTTTATGCCTTTAGCAGGTGTCCTAAAAACTCAAGGGAGATAGGTGAAGTTCCGTAAATAAGTGCCTAAACAAGGAGTCCATTCAGTCTGCCTTCACAGACCATATTTTCCAGATTGTGATCTTTTTATCTCTCCCACATTCTCTTCAGTCAGTCTATGCCCCTCCTGGGAAGGCTTTCCAGACCTGCTCCAGACTGCATGCTACCCTCGATAAACCCATCCCAATGAAGTGGAGAGGTTATTTCCCTAAATAAAACAAGAGGTTTTTTTAAACATTGCAGAAATGTGCTTGTAGTGAAAGAGCATCACCTTTTTAGCTTCATCTTGAGCTTCTAATTCATGTTACCAACAGCTCTAATTAGGAAGAGGAGCTGCATGGCTTGTTCTCCAGTTCATGTTGTTGTATGCTTTGTTACCTAAGTGCAGAACTTCACATTTGTCCTTTTTGAATACCCTATGTTTTTTCATCCCACTTTTGAATTTGCTGAGGTGACTTTGAATTCTGTCAGTGTCTTGGTAGTGCCTTTCTCACAACTTGGGGTCTTTTGCAAATGTCATGAACATCCATTAGTTCATCATACAGCCTCGATGAAAAACTCTCTTGATGATAAATATATACAGAACATCAATAAATCAAATTTAACAGAAAATTATTAATAATTATAACACGAGGAGTAACTTCTGTACTCCTTTTTCTCTACCCAGTTACCACATTTTAGCAGTTCTTCAGCTTGGGCTGAGTTGCTCTCCTTCCCTTACAAGAATATAATTTGAAGCACAGTACAATTCATTGTGTTCCAAATTCAACATCTTCAATGCAGATATTTATTAGCTTCATGCTGCCTTTATTGTTGGCAGAGAGCAGGTATTTTAAACGCAAAACTCCTTTGGTCAGTTCTGAATAACTTAAAATGATGTGGGTTGCTTTCAAGATTTTTTTCCCTCTGTTTACTCTAAGAAGGAGAATTAAACTGAATCTGGACCTCTGGTGTGAGTGTCTTTATATAGTTGTATGTATTTTGCCAACAGTCTCACAAGTGTAACCAAAGTCAGGTTACATCTATCACCTGCCTGATTTACAGAGCATCTCACAAAAATAATTTTTGATTAAATTGATTGTATTTACTTAACAATAGAGATCTTCAAAACATATTAAAACAAAATTAGTAGACTCAAAACCACTTATAAAGTCAAAAATTATCTTGGGGATGTTTCCATAAATATCTAGATAACTAAGGGTGGGAACATGTATTCAGGAATCTTACAGATATGTCTTGTTTCTTAAAAATAAATAGATTTTAAATACTATTTAGCATGGCATATAGAATTAAATAGAAAAGAATAAAGAAATCAAGTAAAATTTTCAAACTTAAGTATTACTTCTATCTTTCAGCAATGTAGAAAAGAAAATCCTATACGAATATTTGTTTCTCCTGCGTTAGTCCTTTTGACCTATTTGTTTCTTGCTACCAAAACATATTTTTTCCTTTATAGGGAAGAGGGCAGAGGGGTAAAGAGGAATGAGGACTTAATCCTTTCATTAATCCATAACAGTATTTATTTTCATAAAATCCAATATTAACTTTTATGAGATATCTTGTATTTGTACTTCCAAAATAAAATATTTTTTGTTGACTAACAGAAAACCTTTACATGGTCAAAGTTCTGGGTCCACTTTAGCTACACCAGTTAATGTTTGAGAAAACTGTGCATTACCCTAGTGATTTGATGGCCTCAATATACAAGAAGGATAATGTTTCTATATGAAGTAATATGATCCATTAAGCTCTATAATTTATCTAGTTGAAACTGACAAGATTTCAGGAAGTTTTACTGCTCACAGATTATTAGTATTGATATCATCATCAACAGCACCATTATCATCATTATTATTGAAAATACCATCATTATTTGTATCCATACAAGCAACAGGTAAACTTCATGTAGAAAAACATAGCTCTGGAAACTCTGCAGTCTTCACAAAAGAATAATTCTATAAATCTTTTAAAAAATCATTACAGTGAATAATACATAATGCATTGTACATAAAAAATGTAGTGATAAATAAGACATTGGACACATATTTCATTTGTAACTCACTTAGAGAAAAACTATATTTTATTTTTAGAGAGAGCAGCATATCTAAAAAATGCTATGAAAACTTGATGTCCATGAAATACAGCATGCCACTAATTATAAATGCCTCCTAATGCAAGAAATACTGAAAGCTTTCCTTTCTGTTTTAACAAGTTGTAATGGAATTTTTGAATCAATTCCTGCAGTCATAGGAAATACTGTGAATTTTTTTTTCAGAGTGTTATTACTAGAAGCAATTAAGCTCCCTATAATTAGACCTCATAGATTTTTTACAGCTTTATGAACATACATTTTCATTGATTTGAATGAGTCCTACACAATGAACATCATTGAGATTGCTTAATTAAACTAATATTTTTTATTTTTGTAGACTTTTTGAAATAGTATGTATTTTTCCTAATCCCACCATTTTTACCTTTTAGAATATGCATAACAACAAAGAAAAATTTAAAAAACCTACATGAAAGACGGCAAAACAATCAAAGTAAAAATATGGTAAATCACTGAAAATCAAATTCATTGTGTAGTTATGCTCCATGGGTAATGGCACTTCTGTACTTGGGCAAAGCATCCCTTCTCTATTCATCACTGAGAATAAAAAAATGGCATTTAAAAACAGTTTAGTCTAGATATCCATTAGTTAGTTAAAACTGGGGGAGATCAATTCCACCAGGGCTTTTCTGTCTCTAAATTCCCCTAAAAGAGGAGAAAACTGCATTTTCCGCTGCCTCAATATTTGTATAGATGAGAAATGGACATGTCTCAGCTCAGCATGTCACACTTTTCTTCTGGAAGAAGAGGGACTTCAGGGATCTTCAGGGAGCTGAGGGTTCTCACTTCGTTTTCCTGAGGTAGAAATTAGTATCTGCTGAAATTCTCCATCTTTTCTTACTTCTCTGAGCTTCCACTCAGGGAGAAAAGACAGATTCACCTTTCTTATCATTCTCTCCACAAATTCTTCTGCTCTCAAAACCCAACACTTCAGATTTCAGTACATAATCTGCCACTTTATACAAATTAAGTAAGATTTTGTTAAAAAAAAATCTACAAGATCTTTTCCCCATTTCTGTCTCTTTCTGGTCTTGTGGGCTTGGGGTTTTTTTGTTTAATCTGTTGGGGTTTTTTGTTTTGTTTGGTTTGGTTTTGGCTTTGGGGTTTTTTTTTGTATTTAGGAACATGACATAGCAAGTACAGAAATTGTCACGTACGCATCTTGGGAAGTAATTTTCAGTGTTTGAGCCTGCAGGAATGCTGCCAGTCATCGGTGCCTTATGTTGTCCTAGGTGGATGCACACTCTGCACATGGGGATCCATTTGGGAGTGCAGCAGATGTTACTGAGAAGAGGATGCTCCAGGTGGAACCATGTAAAATGCATTTTGAAGAGTTACACCATCTCTGTGTTGTCGGCCTTGACTCCTGCAGCTGTCAAGAGAGTAAAAATTTGATAATGAAAGAACAGGTTTCTTGTTTCTGAACAATATGATCTTTTAAATATTTTGTGTATCCATTAGTTTCAGAATTGCAAATATTTCCTGCACTTTATTCTTCTTTTAATATTTTTTCTTGCATATTAATGTTATTCAATGCATCCGCATATTGCCAGGTATCAGTTGCCTACAAAACAAAAAGATAATTTCTCTTATGTTTTCCTCAACAAGCAACAGATTATTATTGCATCTGCAGCAGACATGAGAGTGACAAGGCACCAAATGACTTCACTGTTTATCTTTCCTGACTGAAATTGGATTCATACCAAGCAGAAGAGAGAATATAACCTGGCTTTGAAGTTCCATCCATCCATTCACACAGTCAAACAACCACATGGTAAAAACCAATTATCTTCACTAATAATTCATTCCCAGAATCAAAAGGCCAGATTCTCACAATAATCAGGGCAGTCTTCAGCACAGACACAAATAATACTTGCATATGAGTGAGAATAACTGAGGGTATTTAATAGAATGTATGGATTCACCTTTTTTCTGTAGAGAACTTGCAGCTTTTCCTGTCATCCATTTCTCATAGGAAAAATAGGCTTCCCTATGAGAAAGAGGACTTGTAAAAGGAAATTGTTTTAAGCCAGTTGTTTAATTAATTTAAACAGTTGTTAAAAGAGACAAAATATTTCATCAGAGGGTAACTCAAGTTTATGAGAAAGGTGAGGTGCCAAGTTATTCCTCCACGAATATTTTAGTTTTGGCTTAAGATTACGTGTGCAGAGCTGTATTTCCTCAAGAGAGCCATAAGTCCAACTGAATACAACAGAGGTGACCAACCTGCTGCAGGCAGCTGTGGTTGGTGCCATGTTTGGTCTGGGCAATCTCCAGGATCCCTCCCACTTCAGCCATTCTATGCTGTCTGTGGTACCATCATTTTGGACATTAAAAAGGTCACTCATTTGAAATTACTTATAAAGAGCCTCTTCTTTGGCCATAGTACAACATGGTCGGAAGAACTGGAAGATGTAAAATGCTACAGTTTTGGAGCAGAATGGCTGGAAAGCTGCTCAGCAAAAAAGGATGTTGGACTGAACCAGCAGTGTGCCCAGGTGGCCAATAAGGCCAATGGCATCCTGGCCTGCATTAGAAATAATGAGGCCAGCAGCACCAGGGCAGAGATCATTTCCCTCTGCTTGGCAGTGGTGAGGCTTCACATTGAATCCTGTGCTCAGTTTTGGGTCCCTCACTACAAGAAGGACATTGAGGTGCTGCAGCATGTTCAGAGAAGGGCAATAGATCTGGTCAAGACTTTAGAGAACAAGTCCCATGTTGAGAAGCTGAGGAAGATGGTATGGAGAAAAGGAGACCCAGAGGAAAACTTACCACTCTCTAAAGAAAGGTAGCCAAGTGGGGGTCATCCTCTACTCCCATGTAAAAAGTGATATGAACAACAGGAAGCAGCCTCAAGTTGTGCCAGGGGAGATTTAAATTGGATCTTAAGGAAAATTTTTTCGCTGAAAGGGAGGTCAAGAATTGGAGCAGGCTTAGGAAGTGATAGGATCACTATTCCTGGAAGTGTTCAATAAACATCTAGATGTGGCACTTAGAGACACGGTTTAGGTGTAGACCTGGCAGTGCTGGGTGATTGGACTCAATGGTCTTTTAATGTTTCTATGATTCTATATTTTGTGCTTTGCTTTAAAAGCAAAGTAAAAAGCAAATGTTTGGTAATGCTGACTTATTTTTACTTGTTCAGACAGACAGATAGAAGATTACCTCCGGAATAATAAATTATTCCTTGTGAACAGAATTCTGGGAAGACCCTTGAGGATATGTCCTGGACTGTACATCTTTTCAATAGCAACCAAAATCTTGAATCTTCATTGCACCTAAAATAAGATTGGAATAGTGTTCTCAGAATAGGAATATGATCAAAATCTTTACATCTTCAGAAAACACTCAAAGACACCATTTTGTTTTGCACATCAACCCCAGGACTATCTTAGCAGGGGAGCAAGAGCCTGGTCTTGGTTTTGTCTAGTAAAATTCTATTAAGTGATAAAGAACATTATAGGAGAGTAGCAGGGAGAGTAGCAAAACAAAAAAAAAATACTGCTTTCTAAAGAGGTAACTCACATCATTCTCTTTAAAATTACCATTTGATGGATTTTTGGTTGTACCATACAGACAGTATTTAGAACAGCAGAAAAGTTTGAAAGGAAAGGAGTTAAGACAGTAATTCTAGGATCAAGGTATCCTTTAGAATCACACAAAGATTAAATTATTATGCTCAGAATTAACTAGCTAATTTTATGAAAACTAATAAGAGCAGAAATTATCAATGTGGTAGAGTCCATGGTGAATTCTCACTGGCTGACTGCCTTGTGGGAAGAGTAATTCCTGGCATGTCTCACCATAATGCATAATCCAGCAAAGACACATTTACACATTTCGTCCAAAGTGAATTAGCAAAACAACCTGGACAATGACAGCAAGCATTTCTTAATTTCACTATAGTATTAGCGGGGAAATGCTTATCTCTGACTAGCAGGAGACAACCACTGACATTCATAGATTCTCTCTTCTATGATCCATTATGAAACTTGAGCAAGAAGTGTCCAAGATATTTGTATAAATCATGTATCCACTTAGGAGCTTAAGTGACTTTAAACTAGTCACTTAGCTAGACTAGTTTACTAGTCACTGTTTTCTCAGTATTTCCAAACACTCACTATTTGCCTTGTTCATCTTCTTGATTTAGCTTGTAAATTCTTTATACCAAAGATAATCTTTCTGCTTATATTTTTTTCTTTTCTTCTTTCTATAAATGGATAATTCCAAATCTTAAAGTGCTGCAATAATGTAAAACACAGTTAAATTCATCAAAATAGAGACTAAATTGGAAAAAAAAAAACCAAACTATTTCTGTCCATTTGTTTTGATTTAGTGTAACTGAAGTGTACTATTAGATAGAGTTAGACTGAAGTGGTACAATTTCAGTTTAATAAAGAAATTCTTGTTGGTTATTTAAATTATTTTTTAACCATGACAGGGCAATAAAACCTGGAGTTTTCATTTATTTTCTGTGTTGAAAACCAGTATAAATTATATGCCTCAATCTGGATTACCATAATTTCACCAGAATCTTGTGAGTTGCACTGTTGAAAGGCTGTATATGATCCCTTTCATGACAATGTTCAGTGAATACTGCAAGCTTGGAATGTGGGTTTAATTCAGTACATTCAATAATTGACTAAATCACTGGTTTTGTGCAGGTTATTTTGGCTTGTGAAATTACCAGGAAAGGTAAACACATTCATAGCTGAAAGAGAGCTATATAAAGGGAAAAATAGTCAATAACAGAAGTAATATTGCTTTATCTTGAGTGACAGCTTTGAGTTTTCAAAATTAATTACATAATACCAATTCACTTCATAAATCATAAAGTTGACAAGAAAATCAGACCAATGGACATTGAATAATTTCACCAGCACTAATTTCTAAATAAATCTGCAACAAAATAAAAGTTTAAAATTCCACAGACGGATAATGGCTCTTATGGCTTCACTGTTTTCTTTTTTACTTTTTGAAAGACTTGGTGGATGTTTCCTATATTTATTCATGTGAGAAAAATGGTAGAAACAACTTTATGTATAATTGGATTTTCTTTTTAGGACTACTTGGTGTCAACATTTCAAGATTTTAAATACCATTTATAAAATACATTTAACCACTTTTATTTACATGATTAATGAGTTTTTACATTAAAGGAGTAATATATTATTTCATCATGTTGTTTGCTTCAAGTATATTGGAGGAGTATGGAATTTAAAGCAGAATTATATAAAGGACTTTGGAAAAGTCTCCAGTTCGGATTATGGTAAATCAGAATGATTCAGAAGATATGGTATTTCATGACTTAGACTACTTTCTAGTCTACTATTTTAGTCTTAGGAATCAGAATTCAAGTGGTAAAAGTCAATCAGATGATATGCAGTTGCTAAATTTTGCTTCACTGGGTGAATATATTTTAGTCAATACTCTGCAGGAAAAACTCTGATACTTCTATAGACATGATGGAATAAAACTGCATCTTTCTTGATTACAAAGTTCAATGAAATATCAAAAATTATGCCTGATCCTCCACAGCGTTGTACATTTTTTAGCTTTCTACATTATTCTGATATTCTGATTCAGTAGCACATTTCAGTTTAAATAAGTACAAATAACCCCCCAGGCTGATCAAAAATCAAGGTCTTTTTATGCACAGAGTGCTGAAAAGCCATTTGTGAGGAATCTCTGCAGTGACATCAAAATCAGTTCATCTTTATAATTTCAGAGGAATGACAATGTATGCTGTTAAATTTAGGTAGGCATGGAAATACAGACAGGAAAATTCTCATTATGAAACAATGCACACACAGACATACACATTTTAAGAAACCAGTAGCAGTAGCAAAGGAAAAATGAAAAGTTAAATGTTTCTGAGTGTGCTACTCAATGCTTAAGAAACTTATTTCACTTTTCTTATTAGTGTTACTTTAAGCCTCTGTTGTTTGCCTTTAGGGGATATTACCAGGAGTAGCCAGAACTTTCTGTTTTAGCAGCAGTGCTGGTATTTGACAAGCATACTCAGGAGACAACATACAATGCACACTCTTCAGTGAGATAGACATAATTTTACTAATTTTAAGAATAGAGACACCTTAAACATCATAACTAGCTAATACATCAATTTCTTTTTGCTTAGACTTGATTAGGTCTTGTAGCTGCTGTAGCTGACAAATTGTTTGTAGTCCTGGGTTTCAGATCTAAAGTTCAGTTATAAACTAGAGTCAACCAGAAAAGTCTTTAAACTTAGGCCTTTCTGTTCCTAGTTATTTATTCTAATTTTATTGGTATTAAACAGATATAAATCTATAAACTAGATATAAATCTGTAACTAGTTTTCTAAAGTAACTGGTATGGTCATGTCCCCTGTATAAAATTAGATTAATTCTAGATTGGGTTCACGTCCTTTCTACTTTTATTCCATCTCCTGCTTCATGGCTTTTTCTCTACATCTTATTCCACAAAGTCTGAAATTATTCCTTATATTTGGATGTACAAAAGTTATGTCATCTTTTCTGTGTTGCAATAATATCTTGTTTTTTCTTGGTTTTTTTTTTCTCCATTCTGAAGTACCAAATATTAAGTACCTCACAGAGTTCCTAATGAGAGATTCATTACAAAAGAAACCCCTTAGAATTCAGTAAAGGGAAGACGCTTAAAGTCAGGGCAGATTTGATCACTGGTGGTTATAAAAGTAGTCAAGAGTAGTAGGAGTTTTACCTAGCCAGCCTCAGTGGGTGTGTGGATTACTGTGTGCATATAAGTCTCTAAGTACTGTATGACTCAGCCTGCTCTTCCTGTCACCTACTTCATCTTGCTCATTATTTTATTCTCCCCAAAAGCTCAGTGTTTCTGTTCAAAGAGGCTTCTTTCACCTTAGTGCTCCTGCTAGTGTTCCTGTTTTTAGGCAGGAACACAAAAAGCATTGACTGATCATTTGCCTGCAGCCTTCCTAGAGGAGACCTGAAAACCTTCTAATGGCACAATCCTTTCCTAACACCATTGGTCAGGACATAGGAGCATTTGGGGCACCTGAGCCATGTATCCCACTCCCCACTACTGCTAATCCCTCTCCAGACATGCTGTAAGCAGAAGCAGCAGAGAGGATGCCACAGATATCTGCTCCTGTTGGGCAGCTCCCACATTTGGTGTGCGTATTTCTCTCACCAATTTTTGCCTTTCTGAAAGTTTGTTCTGGCTTCTGTCCAAAACACAGGATCCTCTTTACCAAGGGCTTTAAAGCTTACTATTTTTTTTTCCTCAATCATTCTTTTTCTTTTTCCAAGCTTTAAAAAATAACTCCTGAAAGGCATGTTCTCACTTGCAACCCAGTCCCTCGGTCTGAATTCCCATGACTTCTCTGGCCCTATTTGCAGACCTGTCCAAATATCTTCTTATGTTTTTTAGCTGGTTTCAAAGTTTCAAGATTTGATGTAGGTGAAGAAACTATATTAATTGTTTCAAATTCTGCAGTTTCAGTAAGCCAAAATTCTGAAAAAAATGTTTCTTTCATGTCACTAATGAATTTTTTTATCTTCCTCTCTCTTTACTGTGCTTTTTCCAACAAAACCCTAGGCTAAATGTGAGAAAAAGGCTGTGCTTTGTTTGAGCAAGAGAGAACCCTTAACCCGGAACAAGAGTACAGGCAAAAGAAAGAAGTGAGACCACTTCAAAATAGGATTAATATCCATTGCTATGAAGAATAGATACATTGCTTTTGAAAGAGATTTCTTTCTAGTCAGTTCTGTCAGCATTTCATCTTGTTTACTCCTTATACCTACATAATTCCTCTTCTTTAAAGTGCAGTGTATACCCATGCTCTGCTGTAGTTGCAGCAGAATTTCCCATTTTAAAATTTTTGTTAAAAGAAGGTTTCATTTTTTCTATATATTCCTTTTTGATGAAAACTTGTTCATGCTCATCAAACATCAGAGCAGATTCAATAAAAAAGGAAAAGGAAGAAACAAATTAATATAAAACACCTCCACATAGGGTGTAAAGTCATGTTAAGATTCCATCTCTTATACTGAATTCTTTATTAAGGGGTCTCTTTTAACTTATTCAGAATTCCAAAGCCCTGAAAAATAGTTGCCTTGCTGTCTTAGTGAGTATCTGATTTGAGACGTGTGATATATTGGTGTTTTCATTTGTTTGTGGCTCTCACATAACTGAATATTTTTTGGAAGTAGATGCTTGATTTATGATAATCATATAAGATATAACTGTGGGTTGGTCTGTAGAGTTCCTTGAAAAGTTACATCACAAGGGGATTTTATCAGTGCTTCTAACATATTTCAAACAAAACATTATTGGAAATGTCAGCTTTGCTGAAGGAAGAGACATATGAGAACATATCTAGTCTGACCTTCTATACACCACAGGTCAGTAAGTTTCACACAAATATTTCATAATATCCAAAGATTTATTTAAGCCAGATGTCTCAGTTCTCAAATTGCTGTAGACAGAGGTAATGGCAGACCTAAGCACAATTAACGCCTTAGGCTTCTTCATGGTTATGGTGAGATGATCCCAGTAGGCAAATCATGTCTGACACAGCAATGTTTCTTCCTTCTCTCCTTGTTCACAAAATGCTTATCAAACCTGAGAGAAAATGCTCATTTATGCATAATCAACACCCAGTGTTAGTCTGGGTAAGTGAGCTATGCATCGCAGAGATTCTCTGTCACAGAATTGACCCACACTACTCATTATCCACTTTGATTTTATATATAAATAAAAAAACCCCAGCAATTGCTTATTTTTGTCCCCTGCTTTTACAGGAAAATTTAAAAAATACTGACTGTGCTGGAAGCCCTGTGACTGGAGATAGAGATTGCCCTGGATGCTGCTCATGAAGGGAGGGAGCCACAAAGTGTGATGGGCAGATCCATCAGTACCTGTGTGGTGGCTGAGGCTTAGAGGCTCTGCAGAGACTTCTGAGACTCTGGAGAGATTAATCCTGTGCTGATGTTTGCCATACCATTCTCTGGCACTGCATTCAGCTGGTATGAAGCATCCCTGTCTGCCCTATGAGACCCTCTGACCTTCTGAAATGTGGTGGTTGGGTCCAGTGCATCTTTTGGGAAAGATCTTCATTTGTGCTTGGTCTGCAAATACACCCAGGGTTTTTCAGGGGTGGCCTTGACTGACACCAACTGGTCTGAAAGTTTGGCTGTGCAAATCAGTGGCTTATAGGGGTCAGGAATATTTCCAAGGCTTGTTTGATGTGTCTATGTAAGCTCAATCTCAGGGACTGGAAAGGATGAGAGTGTGAAAGAAATTCCCTAGGCAGCTGTTTGCAGCCATGTGGGAGCTTCTGTGTAACTCCCTGGAGACAAGGACATGGACTGTGTTCTGGGATGAAGATGTTTAATGGTATTTTCCATTTCATGAAGTTTATTAACTTTAGTTTTCATTTTACCTTCCTCACTTTGAGCTTTTGCTATGTGAAAAGTGTACTGTTGCTCAGGTAATATGATTTGGCTATTTGTAGTTAAAGGCCTTTAGACTTTCTCTAGAAACAATGGTAGGAGAGGCAGATTCACATCAAAGCCCTGGCCAGCTAGTCTCACTCTATCAGTTGAGAAAGACATGGACTAAAAGTCACTAGAAGTGCCACAGACCACATATATACAGGAGAAAATAAGATTCTTCCTTATTCTAGACAGAATAGAGTTGCATCCCAAAAGGTTAGATTTAAAAGTATTTGTCTAAAAATGAAGTTACCTGTTCTTTTCCAGCAACATAACTTATTTTTAGAGACAAAAGGCTGCAGGATGGTATTGAAGATTTTTGCACTGGTGAGGTTAATCTGGGATTTAACTTCTACAGCCTTCTTCTTTTGGAAAAAAATAGGAGAAATTAGGCAGGACTTACAATCAAACAAAATAGTTTATGGCATATGAACAAATCCCAACCCCATGTTCCATTTCTTGCACTAAAAGTAGAGCTTTACAAATGGCCAAATCATCTCCATTTGAGGCACAGCACTTTGGAGCTTTTTTTTTGAAAAATAACGGGCTGTGCAGTTTTGAATTGCTTTGTGCCACAGCTTCAAGTGACTGAAAAGAGAAACCCATGATTTAAAAATTGTTTGGTATATCACTGTTTTGAGTCCTAAAACCTCACTGGAAAACATAGTGAATTGATTAGACTACTTTTCCTGGCAGGACAGGCTTTGATTTGGCTGGTTTTTAGTCCGTTTGAATGGTTTGGGAAAATAAGTCATAAAATGCTCTAATACACATTTTCTTGCATCTCAGGTTGATTTTTTTTCCTAATGTAAGTGGCAAGGAATGAGAAATGTCTTCTGAAGATAGATTAAAATTTGAAACACCAGAGCTTAAGAGCATGTCAAACTCAGAGATGTGAATAAAAGTGTACCACAAAATCTCATCTCAGATTCACTTCTCTCCTAAAAAGACAATGGAGGCTGGTATACAGAGGCATCTCAACAATCCATCGGCTCTCAGAGCAAATGGTCAAATTCCTGCAACAAAGGGCAAAAAGATCAAATTAAATTTTCTTTCTTTAATTTTTTGAGTACTCAAAAGTCAGTGCTTTACTTAGTTTATGAGAAATGCTGAGAAGGAAGCTTATCTTAGCAGGGTTTTGGTTTCATACCATTGCTGACAGGACAGCTAGTTCCCTTTGTCTCTTTCAAAAATTAATATCACCATTCTTCCACAAAATGAAGAATGATCTTGCTTCTGGTCAATGTGATTTGTTTTTCTGCCAGAAGTAGGCCCTGTGTACTTTAAAGCCAAACTGTGCTCCTGTGTGTAACAGTTCAAAGATTGAATGTCTGCTGTGCTGAGCATTTCTGTGTCTTCAGTCTCCCAGGGCTTCCTATTTCCATCATCCTTGCCACTTGGTCCCATCTGTCATTGCAGAGATAACTTCAAGAGAAAAAAACCATATCAAATGCCAGTGCCCACTAAAGTTGCATGCAAACAAATCTCATTCTTCTTAGACCATGATTTCTACCAAGTGGGTTGTATCTCAGCCCTGTGAAACCATGCAGCCCTGTAATAGGACACTGCCATCACCAGCAGCAGGCCACAAGCTTTGTAATGAATTTCCAAGGTCTCAGGACTGAGGCTTGAGAGCCATCCTCAGTTCAGACTTTTCTTCACCTGTTGCAGCTTTGTCATACTTGTTTTAGCCATGACAATAACTTCTGTAATTGACATGATGTATATGTCTAATTTATTTTGGTTTTATCATCTTTGTGTGTTACAATCACAGTTTTACATAGGTAGCAGCAAGCAGCAATTTTTGTAAGTAGAATGAGACATCTGTGACTCTGCCATAATGATGTAATGTAGAGAAATACGTCTGACACACCAGCAGGGTTATTGAGTAGTGAAGCCACAGGACGTAGCACAGACATGGGAGACA
Source organism: Calcarius lapponicus (assembly GCA_039654755.1). Taxonomy (NCBI): domain Eukaryota; kingdom Metazoa; phylum Chordata; class Aves; order Passeriformes; family Fringillidae; genus Calcarius; species Calcarius lapponicus. The sequence goes on from CM077465.1 coordinate 56,912,471, forward strand.
TGCTTGGTGATGGAAATCCCATAGCTATAAATATATCACTGATACTCTGTTAAAAAAAAGGTAGAGTTGTACAAAACTAGTATCAAATGTCATAAAGAGAAAAAAGGAGTAGTATCTAGCATGTATAAAATGCATCATATATAGACCATTCAGCTGTAACACAGAGAACAGATTAAACAAGAAAGAAAAAAGGCTTAAAAGTGTGGTAGTAAACACATAAAGATGAATCTAGGAAGATTAAAGAAAAGTAAAAGTAAAATATCAGAAAAGTAAAAAAACTATCAGAACGAATATAACATTCCTCCCAGAAAATTACTCCAGCACCTTGAGTGTGTATAAAAATTCAAGCTGCATTATTATTGGTTTTTTATTATTCAGAATCTGGACTATTATTTACTAGATCCTGAAGATTTCCACTACAGTAGTGTTACTATAGTAGCAGTACATTATAGACTTTGTGTATACACATGTGCATTTCTACTTTGCCCATAAACAATATTTTGAGTGTAATATATGCTCACATCAATAACAAAAGGCAGTGATTTCAGTGGGGTTTAGGACTTTGCACAGTAGATCAATTTCATTCTACCTCAGCCTTTAAATCCTATTAAGTTATGGATCAATGCATGTCAGCCCAAACTTTCTTTTGATATTGTCTAAAACCTGGAAGGCCTTTTTTCCTTGTGCCAGCACTTCTGTAGCAGGTTTTAGTGGCTTCTGCCCACAAGGCAAGTCCCTGTTCTCTTGGGAACCAGTGTCATTTCCCTGCTAGCATGGCACACCTTAAAGCATGCTGAGCTCAAACCTTGACAATTTGGCAGAAATCTTGTGTGTTTCTGGAATGGCACACATGCTCCCAGGCATCCAGCAGAAAATTACAGGCTGATGTCTTGTGCTCATATAAAATGAAATATTTATTGGTATTAGGTATGGGCAGTGAATTTAATAGGATGTTAGGAACTGCTTCTCAAAAATAGTTTTTCTACATTTTAAGTATCAGTTCTTACTTCTCTAATTTATTTAAGTTCTACTTTACTACTTTCCATAATAGAATATATTTCTGGTTTATGGTAAGATGGCAGAAGTCTAGTCTAGAGCTACATTTCAAACCTGATTGTTTATAAACCATCTGTTTTATTGAAATAGGAAGCCCAGAGAATGACATCACAAAATCTAATATTTCCTTTCTTCTTTATTTCCCCAGTGAAAGGAATATCTTTTTCCACTTCAATTAGTTTCCAGTCTTCCTTCTGCAATACAATCAAGATGTTTCATGCTGGCCAAATTATTAGTGACAACTGACTGGCATATGGAGACGTGTATCTAAAATGTGATTTAACACACTGATTGAATCCTAAACACAGAGCAGTCTGACTTTCAACGTACCAGTCCAAATTTATTCCTGGTACTATGGGAAATTCCAGTGTTTTCTCAACTACTGTTGACAGGATATTCTAAAATCTATTTTTTTCTGGCTTCTGAATATTTCGCCTAGATGATTGTTCCATTTCCTATCATGATACTTGCTCTACCAAGGAGTAAATCAGTAAAAGTTTCAGTTCTTGTCAGCCAACTCTGAGCAGTTTCCTAGTTAGTGAGCCCAGATCTTTGGGTCACATTGTAATATAGATTTTTATTGTATTACAAACTATCTGGGTAGATATTCTGGCGGTTCTTACAAAAATTTGTCCTGAGTATACGACTTTGAAGGCAAGTCATGCTAAGATAAGGACAGTGCATGTCAGGTGATGACATTTAAATATCAAATAATTTCTTAAATGTTAAATTATGTGCAAATTAGTGGAGAGTGAGCTTTAAATTTCTATTTCTGAGACTTTTAGCTAGGAAAATCTACCGGCTACTATACATCCTATAATAATACAGAATCACAGAATCACTTAGTTTGGGAAAGACTTCTGAGATCCTCCTTTGAGTGGAACCTCGAGCATGGCACTAAGCGCTACATCCATTTTTTTCTTGAACACCTCCAGGAATGGTGACTTCACCACCCTCCTGGCATCTTAATCCAATTCCTGAAAACCCTTTTAGTGAAGAAATTCCTTCTGATGTCTAGGCTGAACCTCTCCCAGCACAGTGTGAGACCATTTCCTCTTGTTCTGTCACTTGTTGCCTGGCTACAGCCTCCTTCCAGGTAAGTTGTAGAGAGTGATAAGGTCTCCTGTGAGCCTCCTTTTCTCCAGGCCAAGCAGCTCCAACTCCTTTGGCTGCTCCCCATAGGACTCACTCTCTATAACCTTCACCAGCTCTGTTGCCCTTCTCTGGACTTGTCCCGTGCCTCAATGTCCTTCTTGGAGTGAGGGGCCCAAAACTGGAGACAGTGCTTGAGGTGGGGCCTCAGCAGTGCTGAGTACAGGGGGACAATCCCTGCCCTGCTCCTGCTGGCCACACCATTGCTGATCCAGGCCAGGATGCCATCGGCCTTCTTGGCCACCTGGGCACAGCTGGCTCATGCTCAGCTGCTGTCACCAGCATCCCTAGGTCCTTTTTGGCTGGGCCACTTTCCTGATTTCAATTTTTATTGCCTTCGATGACAGCATTCAAGAGCAGAAAAATTCCTGTCCTAAACAAGAAGTCAGTCATAGGCTGTATCTCATTACTGTCAACAGGAAAATGGACGCCTATAGAAAGTGTAAGATTGAAGACCAGTAGGAAGAAAAGCTTTCTACTGTGGGAAGTGTTGGCTAGTCTCTAATAATTACTTTTTATACCTTTTCTTTAGCATTAACTCAGGGTTCTTTTGACATTGTCATTTAACTATCTGCCCTGACCTGCCCTTCCTTAGTAGAACAATTCTTTTAGTGCTATTACTGTGTAATGTTCAGTTAGGACTGATTTTTATCATTTACAGTATTTTTCCTTGATGGTTTCTATCATTTCATTGTCAGCTTACTCGGCAGGATCCCCTCTCTTTCAAAGACAGATTTATTTGTAATATTCTTAAATATTAACTGTATTTTTTTTCCTTTCTCTATCTACATCCTTTTAATCAGTTACATATGCATTGAAAAGTATGGATCTCTTTGAAGTTCTTATAACATCTTTTTAATGATAAACTTGACCTTTTGATGTTCCTTCCCGTCATTTCATAAATTACGACTCCACCAAAATTATGATGTTCTCCTACAGTATCTTGATTTGTTCAATAATCTCTGATGAGAGAAGCTACCAAAAACATATTTAGAACTTAAAATACTATTTATCTGTTGAAACACCTTTACAAGAAAGGTGACATCTCTCATATGCTGTTTTCCTTCATCAGGTAAAGATGCTCTTGGGTACATACAAAATACTGTCAATATTCTTGCTTTAATAATTACTCATCTAGCAATCAGCTAGAAATTGCTTCAGGAAAGGCTTTCAGTCTGTATCATGAAGCCAGATAAAATGCAAAAATCACAGTGAGTGCTTCTGCAGTGACAGCTTTTGAATTGAGAGAAGTTATATCTGTGATGAAGTCAGGAGTTACCCAGTATGAGGGAAGTAATTTATCCATCCAGAGTGAATCCAAAGTGATTATGAAGCTCAATTTAACAATTCCTATGAATGTGGTGATACTTCTAAGAGTTCAGACAAAAGTTGAGCCTCTCATTTTTTGCATTTACCATATACGAACGGAAAAGAGAAGAGTATTTTTAAGTTGTGTTCATTATTTTAAGTGATGTCATTGTATAATTCAGACATTTTTCCATGTCTTTGATTTTTTAATAACGATTGAAACACAAAAAAATTAATTTACTCTGATAAAACTAGATTCCTCTTCAATATAATTTTTCTGCCTGATTCATTCTTTATTATGCACTGTAAGTCACAGCAGCACTTGATGCAAGAAAATCTAATTTTTTTTGCACAGAACAATTCATTTAGCCCAATATGCCCACAGACAGGAAAGTAACTCAAGGACACAGTAAATGGGAGAGAAAAAATTACTGGAATAAAAGCAGCCAAACCAAGAATTTTAATTCAGTGGAGGCCAGTTGAGATGGAAGGATATGCATTATACTAATAGTATTATTTTCTAGTTTTTTTCTGGAAAACGTAGCTAAGATACTAAAAGCTTTGCATTTTCCTTCTGTACAATAAACAGTGGATTGCGTGTGGTCCAGAGCAGGTAAAGACCAGGAGCTTAGAATTTTCAAGGTGAAATCCTATGGATATCTGTGCCAGAGAGTAAACCTACTCATGCAGTCCATTGCTGGAAGTTATTTCCTCACAAAATACAGAAGGAATATCAGATATGAGAGTGAGATTTATTTTTTGGATATATTATAGATAAAAATGGAGGTTTGGAAACAGGGGAGAATTATGTGGAAGCAAACTGGAGGTTACACCAGTACGCTTTTAACATAGTTCCCTTAGTAATATACCATATAGTTAGAAATTAGGAGAATATTTCCAAGTCCCATTCTATAATCTACTTCAGAAAACTTAATTTCCTGAAAAGCTGAGGTACACAATTATTATTCTTATAAATGTTGTGTGGTGTATGAATTTCTAATGGCCTTGAGTTGGAGAAAAGCATATGAGCAGGTTTCAAAGGTATCTTTTCTCTGTGTGCACATATATGCGCACACACATGGAAACACACACACCCATGGTACCATGGAAGACCTCTTGTTTTGCCTACCCAGCTGTAAATGAAGGGCTTCCTCTCTTAACCCTTCTCAAGTAATTTGCCTCAAGGTTTCCTTTGAACAGGATCCTGTAATAATAGGATGGAGTCACAGGATTGTTGGTCAAAGAGTGTGCTGGTGAATAATCATCTTTGTTCAAGATAAAGATGGGTTGATTTCTAAGATGAGTCCTTCTAGGCACTTACATGAGGCTTTTTCTAAAGGCAAATACTGGCAATAGTTCTATTCTGCTGCCTCTTACACTGACAGTAAATAAGAAAGATTCTAACATTACATTAACCCTTTAGTAAGCCCTTTGAGAAATAAATTTTAATAATATCTCACTCTCTATTCACACCTTTCACATCCACCTCACAAAGACATTAGACAGAAATTCTAAAGATAGTTTTACTTTTCATAATGTTTTAAACAGATTTATTGGGAAAAGTATCCTCAGTCCCACAGAATCATGCAGCTGCTCTTTAGTCTTCACTGCCCAGAACCTTGCTTCAGAGGGAAATTAAATCACAGATGCTAAGGAGTAAGTGGATTACTGAGTTGTCTTTATGATGTCTACTGAAGATTATTAAAAATTATCTAAGGCATACTCTGATTTTCCTCAATATTGTCTTGACCCAGTAAATCATTTTATGTGTAGTTGCCCTGGATTTTCAGCAAAGAGAAACTACATTTAAACAGACATTTTTATTTTATACATATAGGTATCTTCATTTGACAATAAGAAATTAATGTCATCAAGGTACACTTTTACTAACAAAGAAGAAAGAAGTTAGTATTTCACTCTGATTCCTTCGTCTATTTTAATACAGCAGAACATTCATTATTCTTTGGAGAGTGTTCTCCCAATGCTTATGATAATTCATTGGATACAACATTTATCTTTTATCTATTCATAATAAAAATGATTCTGGGTCAAAACCAAATTAAATGAAAGAGAAATTTTGTCAAAAAATTTTTTTCAGGCAATTTTAAACCATTATTTTAATTTTTGCTTTTAAAGATTTCCACTACAATTAAATATGAATAAAGCATAATTAGTTTACATTTAAATAAAATACTTTGAGTTGAAATACAAGACAGATGGGTTAGAAAGATGAAGCCCTGTCAAAATATTGATGTGAAAAGTATGCAAGGGGTTTTTTTCTCTTTACAAGAACTGTTCTCATAAAGTGATATTTTCTGATGAAATTGATGTTTTTCCCTGAAAAGAGGATCCTGCTAGGTCTAATTTCTTTTGAAATTACTTCTGCTGTATAAATCTGTGGTCCAACTTCAATGAAATTATCTTTTTATTGTCTCTCACAAACCAGAGGACAGATGGTATTATTATCATCCCTGTAGAGACAAGTTTCAAACATTGCAACATCTTATTAAAAAATAGAAGTTAATTTCTCTACAAAGTTTTCCAAGATCCAGTTAAAGAATTCTTACTCTGAGCTAAAAAATTTAAAAATGTATGCAGAATATGATTTAAATATAAAAATATTTCATTTTATTGTTCTCCTCATAAGTTTGTAGAGAAAGATGATATAATGGTATTTTGTAAGATGGAATCAAGTACCATAAAAATGTTAAAATATCAGTGACCAAGAATGGAAATCATTCAAGGATTAAACTACCAGGAGAACGAAAGGTGAGAAATGCTCAAATTGACTTCTTATATTTATGTCAAGCAGCCAAAGCTTGTAAACACAGGTTAATGAATACTTTAATTTCATCTTTTTTACAAATACCAAACAATCAGGACACATTTAAAGTGTTATAAACTTGACTGAATGCTAGAAACATAGCTGTCATTTTTGTCATAAGTATTCTGTTCTGGGCTGAATGTACTTTTGGGTTTGGACTTGCCTCTTGGCATAATAAGTCCTAGGAAGAATTTGCTACCATTACAAAAGCAGCAGTTGCTTTCTGTGCTTTGCTGCAGAGCAGCTACCACAAGAGAGACCCCTGCATTTCTGAAGAGCAATCATCTCTCCCTCTTATGCCCAGTGCTAGCCAGGCTGGTTGATGAGCTTAATGTGGGCTATTATGATTACCATGTGCATGTGTTCTGCTAAATATTGGCTCCAGATGTGCTTAAAAAGCAACTACAAACAGCTTTTGGCTATGCACAATCTCCTCAGGTCTTTTATCAGCAGTCCTCTATTTCCTATCAAAACTTCTTTTGAAGATTGATATTGCTTCCCTCTCTAGTCCTGGTTTAATAACTCTGTTGGGGTCATATAACTTGCACTTTCATTTCAGATTTAACAGAAGGGAAAAAAATCTGTCAAGAGCAGGTTTACACTACTATCATGTGGATGACAAAGGCTAAAAGAAGAAAATGCAGAAGGTAAATAAGTAGAAACATCTGACAGCTGAATTCAGGCAGGCTGGCATGTTCAGTGATCTCAGTGACATGCAGAAGTTCTGGGAGGGATTAGCAGGTGCATCTGTTAGCAGAAATTCGGGGCTTGATGAAGAAAAAGCTCTGGTTTTCTTTATTGTAAAATAAACATCCTGCTCTTCTGCTTGAGCAACCAGCCATGGGAGACATGACAACCCCCACCTCCTTCACATCAGTCTGATTCTTTTCCCCAGTACGCTGACAGTTTTCCCAGTTTTATGAAAGATCCACTCCACTTTGGGCACTGCAGCCACAGGAATCATATGGAAATGATGGAGAATTAATTTTAATTCTCTAATAAAATTGTGAAATTAGGGAGTAACAGGACACATTAAGGGATTTCTACATTCTTTACATCTTTGAGATTGCAACAATTTAGGTCATGTTTGATCAATACCTAGCAACAGCATTATAGTCAGTTCAGGTTTTCTTTGGTTTTTTCATGTCACAGTTGAGGCTCTGTGCCTTTATTGAGCATAACATTGAGAAAATGCTAATATTTATTCTTTCAGGCCTTCTCCAGTGTATTCTTGCTTTCTCTGCTGCTTAAGACATATTGTCTTATTTCAAACTGAAATGTATGCTGCTCCAAACACAGAGGTGCTGCATGGGAAGGACTTCCTTCTACTAAAAATTGATTATAAATATTGTCTTCATGGTATTTAAATATAAAAGAACATGTAATCTGATAAACCAGCTCACATGAGGTGCATGGGGATACAAATTTCACTGTCTGTGCGAAGTCTCTGGAGAGAGGTAGATTAGGGCCATAGGCTAATTAACTTTGCTCTCTGTATCCTCCTTCCTTTTAGCCACGGATAAAACATAGCTGATTTGAAACTGATATAAGAAATGCTGCAGAAGCTCTGTTCTCAAGAGGCAGCTGGCAATCTGGGTAAGGAGACAGCAAGGGCTTATGCACAGACTTGGGGGAGTGGACACAAGCAGCGACAGCATGTCTGTCACCAACTGGCTCCTTGTCATGGGGCAATTCCACTGCACTGGTGAAAGGTGGCTGTCAGAGACTCCAGAGAACCAGCACCATGAGCTGTGTGAAGGGTCGTGCTCTGCATTCAGGTGTTGAATGCTGCTTATCTAGACACAAGCTATTATTGCACTCTGAAAGACGTCCTCATATCTTAACCAGTGCTCTGGGAGTGAGTGGTTGTAAAACTGCTGGTGGTGTGGGATATAACAACTTGTTAAGAAGCTACTATCTGTCCAGAAATTATAGGTCAGTATGAGTGAATGAATGAGCTTCCAGGCACTCCAGGGTCTGTCTTGCTAGTTCAAGCCTTTAGGCCCCTTCTGCCTAGAACTGCCTGTAAATATTTATTTCATTCTAAAGTATTTATGTTGGTGATGACCTGCAGACCTTGATATAGTTTCACATGAATAAGCACAGATAATTGCCTGGCTGATTGCTCAGTAAACCTGCTATCTGAATGTCTGGACAGAAGGGCCTCTGTTTTGTTTAGGCAGTATAAGATTTCAAAGTTTGCTACTGTTTTAAAGTATTGAAATTCACTTTACTTATTTGGCTAATGGGCCTGAACCTTAATATTGGGACATCTAATAGAAGAAACTTTAATTACATATGGAACAGCTGTAATTTTTTGCTAAAATACACATTTAATCAGGTGAAAATAGCATTGTGTAGAGGCTGCTGAAATGTGTCCCCTATTATGATGCATTAAAACTAGGAAAAACTTCAGCTGGAGTGTCCAAGTGAGTGACTTCTTCTAGGCCCAAGGTAGAAAACTGAAAAGTGTATTGTTGATACCTAGAACTTAGTCTAAAAAGACTTTATGACTTTTCTGAGTTTTTGTCAAATAAGTATGGTACCAGGAAGAGAATCTGATAATTACATGTAGGTTTTGAGATGGAAGAGACAGAGCGGTAACTTTTCATTTGGTACAAAGTGACAGGATGTTTTACAAATGCTATTCCCGCTGAAGTTACAGCCAATTAACATTGCAGTTCATTAAAAAGATTGATTATTTTTGGAGTGGGAGAAGACTGCTAAGTACCACTTTCAAGTTTCCTTTAATAACCTCATATCTGTAACAGATGCTGGTTGTCAATTCTCCTGGGAAATGCACAAAAAATATTCAACACAAGAAATGGCCCTTTACAAAGTGTACTCTCCAGCTTCTGGAAATCAATACTGTGGAAAGTTTTTAATTGAGAATTTTGATTTGTTTTGTCAATTAGAGCTGATGCCTTTGCCTCACTTGAAAAAAATAGTGCTTGCATGTAAGATTTAGAGGCAAAAAAAAAAAAAAAATCTTTTTTTCTGGTTGCTGTAACATTCAGCTCTAAAACTTTGAGAATACAGAGAAGGGCAGAGCAGAGATTATTTAGAAGAACACTTTACACTGGAAGACTATAATTTATGTTATTATTCTACAATGTATCCCAGAAAACCCAATAGTGAACCAATGGGTGTGGAATGATACAAGGCATTTACAACGTATTCTTCTCAGATGTGGGATTTATACTAGCAGTCTTAGAAATTAAATAATGATCAGATGTTCTGCTCAAGTTGCATAGGAAGAACAAATGAAGGACTAAATGAAAAGCATCAATTTGGAGATCTCTGAATGACACATTTTGCTCATTATTACAAGTACAATTATTATTATTTCTTGTTATTTTCCCAGAAGACCAAACGCACAAAAGGAAGGAGGGTTAAAAGCAGACTCCTCAAACACTAGCTATTAGTCAAAACACCCTGAATAAATGAAGCAAGGGGACGTGGGGAGGACTGACAAAACAGCAAGGTGCAACTCTAAAGAGGAAGAAGGGAAAAAACAGCAATGGAAGCACGAGGCTTTAAGGCATCAGCAGCAGCGAGAGACCCCAGTGTGCAAGAGGAGCAGCTCCCCAGGCTGGTGAGGCAGCCCCAGGTGGGAACTGCAGAGCTGCTGAACAGCTCCTGCCAATGCAGTGATGAACAGACCTAAAGAGACATTTCTTTCAGCCCATGTCATCTATCTGATTTTGAAGTATAAATTTTGAGATGCAGTTTTCATTTCTGTGATTGAATGGTTGTCCTCTGCATTACCAAGTCCCTGGATTTCCAGGCTCTCTGGTGCTTTAGTGACTTGGATTAAAACATGCCCATGAAGCCCCTGGCTTGCCGCCGCTGTAGGGGTCCCTGCAAGGCTCTCCTGGGAGCCTGGGGCTAATATTACTTTTACTAAAGCTGTCTGAAGGCAGGCAGGCTGCATGCTCTGGAAAGGATTCGGCACCCCCAGCACTCACTGCCCTTCCTGGCTCTGTAAAGGACCCCTTCAGTGTAACCCAGCAAATCAATTCAAATACAAACACAAACACAAATGAGAACTTGAGCTTTTCCACTTTTACTTCTTTTCAGTTTTATTTGACTGAAACTAATTACTGTTTTTTTTTAAAGTATTAAGACATTTTCATCTTTAGAAGTGTTTAATGTCCAAAAGTTGGGTTTTTTTCTTTCTCCAATTCTACCACAAGTTCCATGCAGGTGAAAAATCCCCCAAAATCTTGCCTCACAAAATTCAGAATTATTTTTAGCTCTCTGAAAGCCACAAAACCTGTGGCTCAACCTTCTCAATTGTTACACTATGCACTTTGACATTTTAAAATATTTTATTTGTATTTACAAATTGTTTTATTTATAATATTTCCAAAGCTATTTCGCTTACATTACGACTTATTTCCTTCATTCTTTTACTTAATATTCAGTGTATTATTTTAGAGAGAAAAAATATTTTTACATTTATAAATGCTTACAGAAAATAACTTATACATTAATGAACATGTAGTTTTGGTATTATTTAATTATATTACTTGTCTCCTTTTCCTTGTTTTCTGTTATTCCCCTTCTTCTCTCTTTGTATTGTGATTTCTTACCCCTGTTTCACCTTCAGTACTCCTTTCTTCTTCCCTGCCTTATTTATTTCCAGTTCTTCATCCTTTTATTTTGCTTAACAGCACAGAACTCCAACTATTTCCTTAATGAAGAAAATGGTTGGACTGTTGTGAAGTTCATTATGGACAAGTAGATTTGAAAATACTTCATACTCTGTTTTTATGAATTTATGAAGTTTAGATTTAATACAGTTATAGATCAGATATCTGCTCCAACATTTCTGGAGACACAGACTGGGAGACATCCTGTTCTCTGAACAAGATTGTGTCATTTTCCAGAACATGTTAACAAGTAAACAATGGGTTGCTTGCATAGCAAGGTAAACAGTGTTTCTGCACACCAGAGTGATAAGCCCTCACCCCTGAAGGTGAAATGCAGTGAAATCATCCACTCAGCCACAGCCTTTGCTGGGACACAGGGAATCTTCATCCAAATTCTATACTTTTGCTTACCTTCCAGCATGTTCCTGCTCAAAAAGAGAGGATGATGAGTTCAGGATGAGCTGTAGTGCCTGCAGCAGACACTAAGATCAGTTGGCCACAAGAAGTCATTTCATCAGGCTGTATATAACTTGTGAAACGCGTTACTGTTGATCACCACCCTTCATCATTTCTTCAGTTCTGTATCCGGAAAGAGAATGAAGTGACTAATTTTAAAACAATTAGCTGATAAGTGTTTTGGGCTGATTAACTGTGAAAAATAGTCCTGGAATATGCAAACAAAGCTAATGGTTTGTTACATTAATTTTGCTATTTCAGTCTGGCATTTTTTGAGCAACCAATACAGTTGTATAAGAGGCAAGGCGTGTAGTTCTGCCTACATCTCTTGCTATTCTAATCCCTTTTTGGCCTTTTGCCTAAAAAGCTAAATGAAAAAACAGCCAAATTATAAATATTTGAGAGGAAAAATCCTTTTAATAGTGAGTCAGCGAAGGGAGAGTAAGCTTGGACAAAGAATTTGTATTAATCAAGAAGGATTTCCTTCCAGCCTCCGGCTCTCCATCGTTCTACCCTAGGTTGTGAAATGTGAACACACATATGTAAGGGTGCCTAAAAAAATGATTGGGTTGACTATATTCTGTACCTTTCAGTGAACAAGGCACACTGAAAGGTACAGAATACCTGAATGAAACTTCATTCATGTTCATAATAAACAATAGTAAAACACCATATTCTCAAATTCTATCTATGGATAGAAAAGTACTAAGTGCAACAGCTTTTTTCTATTTTTTTTTTCCTTTGCTTTGTTTCCTAGATGAGTGAGAAATAAACAGTTAGAGACTCTTTTATAGGGTGCTGACTACTTCAGAAGGTCTGAAGAAAATTCTTTTTTCAGTCCTTTACAAACCACTTCTTTGGACATGACACCTCAAAATTATTTCTTCAATAAAACCACACCATCAATGTTTGTAGGAGACTTGAAGAGACCCCAACCTCTAGCTGACAAATAAGATCATCTTCTAATATCTCCTGTAAAACTTATATGGTTATAAACTCCATAAAAACACAATATGTACCTCACTCTTCTTTACTACTGCAAAATACAACTCCAAACAAATTATTTATATTACTAAATAGGATATTTATGGAAATATCTGAACTGCAGTTGACCAGACATTGTTCCTTAAATTCAACTCCATTTTTAAAAAAATAACTTATGCCTCAGTTATATTTAAAAAAAAAAGTGTCAGCAAGATTTCATTGTGATAAACTTACATTTAGAGAGAACTTAGATGTTTGGAGGTACATAGAAATTTAAATTTAAAATGTAACTGGAATGTTGGCCAAATATTTTAATGAAGGATTTGATTCAAGTGAATATTAAACAAAAGTCAGTCACTCAGTATTTGATCTGTGAAGTTTAGAAAATTTGTAGTATGGGGGATCAGTATGGATAAATTTGAACATTTTAAACCATAAGAATCTATTTGAAGGTGAAAATGATGACTGAAGTTTCTAATTAAACAGGGAATTGCCTCATCTGTGAAAGCATGGGTTTTGTCCTTTGGACCTTACAAGACAATCACTAAAAGGCTGTTGATTTTATAATTCCAGCGAAGATAGGGAAACCCACATAAAATGACATAGACTACTATAAATTATATGGATTATTACATTTCCTATCAGTTCAACCACAGCAGTACTGATTTAAGAATGCCATCTATTTACTCTGAGTTATAAAAATAAGTCATTTTTCATCCTTGTCTTGAAAAATAAGATAAGGAGGTAACTGCCTAAGGCAGTAAGCTGGGAACAAGGACCTGCACGCCAGCCTTGAAGAGAGGACACTGGCTCTTCCAGGCTGAACATCACACTCAGTTTCTACCCACATTACTGTGGTTGTTGCAGCTGTGGGAAGGATTGATCTGTGCAAGACCAACCCTATGGAGGAGAAAGAAAATGACTCCTCTCTGCAGAAGTCAATGGCTCCACTTGCATTGCCATTTTTTGGTAAATCACTTCATGAAATGAGTCATGGAGTAAATGAACTGCATTTCTTTTGGTGAGACCAAATGGTAAGCTTTGTTCCAAGAGCACAACTAATGGTCTCCAATTGCTTATGCACCGTTAGCCCATGATACATGACTAGAGTTAAAATAGGGGATGGAAGCACAGATATAGAAGAAAAAAAAAGGAATCCAACAGAAAATCTAACTCAGTCCTCACCACTGTTTGCTCCACACTCTCCTTTACACTTGCCAATGCAGACATAGCCATAGATCAAAAAATGTTGGACTTGAAGTTGACTCAGACCTCTGAAGATGCTCTTTGGTTTCTCCACTCAGAAAGCCATTCTTTCACATTCTTTTAGGTGATTAATAATGAGCTTTCTCCTCACAGTCAGTACTTTCTGCTAAATGAAATTGGGATGCTGTTGGTTATTTACTTTGATTCATATACCAAAGATGTCTATTTTGTAAGCTTTCTGCACGTTCTACTGAAAATAGAAAGCTCTAGCTTGGGAGAAAGACAGAAAGAACAGTAACTTGCTTTTGATCCTTCCTTGGATATGACAAAGGTGTAATCTCTTAACCATGGTGCTTCCTTTTGTTCTGATGTGTCAATGAAAAAATATGCTTCAGATGATGAAAGCATTGGTTTCAAGGGGTGTTTTTGTCGTCCATGAAGTACATATTTAAAAGTGAAGAACAGATGATTCATCTCACTGGGGATCCAAAGAATGCTGTAACTCTAGTATTTTATTTTACCGCTGCAAGCAGTCAGCTTTGTTGGCTCTTTTTCATGTTGGGCTGTTGGGCATATCTCCAGGCTTACATACAAGAAAGTGCTTGTTTAAAGCATAATACCTGCAGAAGCCTGAAAAATGAATGTTATGATTATCTCTCTTGAGGCATCTTCTTGTGGAAGTTTTGATTTGATTGAACAGCTTTGTAAACCATCATCTTTATGGCTTTATAAATGGAACTCTTTCGTGATCTCCAGCTTTCTGAAGAAGATCTGGTCCCTGAATTAAAAAACCATGGCAAATAACCAATCCTACTTGGAGTGGACACTCAGTTTTCTTAAACAAAGTCAAATTAATAACTCTTGCACCAGTCCTTGATGCTCTTTCCTTTGCTACCTTAAGGCCCAATGATACAATACCATCCTCCAGCCAGCAAAGACACTGTCAAAAGATGGGCAGGGCCATTCAGTCAAGGAGTCTGTTTACATGCATAATGAAGCAAAATGGTATCTCTGTAGAAGCTCTCAGAACTAAGGCATCCACTGTGAGATGCTTGATTGAACTTAGTCACCAGCATCCTCTCGTACATTTTCTCTTTGGGGGTTAGCAGTCTGGAGGCTGCAAAACAGATTAATTACTGCAGTCAAGACAACATCTTGACAGTCATGCTCCTTTTAGCCCTTAAAAATCAGGATAGGAGAGGCAGGAAAATAATGCCAAAGCACTATTGTAATTAGGGCCTTCAATATTTCACCAACCAATTGTTTTGCTGAGTCTCAGGCAACAGGAAAAAGCAAAGGCTAAGCCAAACGCAGATATTTCCACCACTATCTCCTGCACAAGATAGTAATTATTTTGAAGCAAGTTGCAGTCTCAAAATTGACAAGTATTGTACAAATCTACAAGCTGACATGAAGTAAACTCTCAACTCTTCATAGTGACTTTCATTTGCAAACCACCAGTACCACTTCCTGCTCAATACACACCAACAGCTCTACTACTTAAGTGTTTTTACTTTTTATCTGTTTTCATCACTGCTGCAATCACCTTCATAGCAAATAAAATCTTGTGCTTTCACCTTGTTTAACACAGCTTGAGCCCTTCCATTACTGTAGTTACTGGCATGTTCCCTTAGCCTCTGAAAGCTCTCTATTTTAAACCAACGTTAAACACTGTTCAGGCTTTACAGCATAGACTCAATGGTGGCAAAAACGTCCAACTGTGACAATTGAAATTCTCATTTTCCTTACTTTTGGTGTCTCTAGCTTGGCCTTGCACAAGCTTTCCTTGCTTTGTCCTGTAATCAGAATAGACAGGTTTTTAAAAAGTTATCTTCAAAGATTGCCCAGGGTTCTTTCCATTGCCTGCTTAGATCTCTTTGTTACTCTTAAAAATCTTTAAAATCTTTCTTACTCTTTGTAACGCTTTAAAAAATAATCTTCAAAAAAAGCCAAAAAGGAAGTTACCTGAACTGATTTCCATTAGAAGCCTCTGACTTCATGCTGGAGTCATTTTCTTAGTGCAACAAAGAACTAACGTGTCTACTGCAATTAGTAGTGACAACCTAATTCATCTTGGCTGAGGGTGCTTTTTCATTCTTTCATGAATATTTCATATGGGAAATAAAAAACATCTGGGAAAGTTTACCTTAGAAGTACTGCATTACCAGGCTTCAAAATGACTGAAAATCTCTAATGTTTCATGGCAACCACAATTTTTTTTTCTATTAACAATTTTTGTTTCTTTATTGTTTTTGCAATTGCTCAAAAGCAGGATAAGACTTCACATATTTAGAATAGCAAAATAACATTTTAATTTACAACAGCTAAAATTAAATGAATGTCACAACTTGAAAAATAAAAGTGCTTAAGGTAGCTTGCAATTAGTGCAACTTTCCATTTTATGTCAATCTAACACTGTAATCAAGTGTATTTTGGAGCACTTGATATATTATTTTTCTACCTATTTCTTTTGAAAGTTATACATTTTTAAAATACAATTAAAAATATTGAATGTAAATCTATGTTCATAAACATGTTTTATTAGAAAAAAAATAGCTAATCCTTTTAAAAGAAAAAGAAGTAGCTGGGGAAATTTGTATACCATACAGCACAACATAGCAAAAGTGATTCAGCACAATGAAACAGGCATTGCCTGAGTACAATCAATATCATAAGTCTCCTAAATTATTTTTGCATAAATTATGATGAATATTTAAAAGCTAATGATGTGATGATCCCAACTGGGACACTATCATACATGGAAGAGTAAGTGAACAGCAAAAAAGTTTATCTGAGTACCCCCAGTCCTGTGCTGTGCTGTACTGCACTTCCAGCATGGCCTTCATGCCTGTGCTGGGCTGCACAAAACCCTTGGCTGAAGGATCACTCCCAGCTGGCTTATTGCCATGGGCTGCTCCTGCTGGCTACCAGCAATTGCAGCACCTTCCTGCTCCTGGCTTTATCCAGAAGTGCAGCAAAATGTTAAGTGAGCATCCTTTCTGTTTGACAGCAGAAATCATGAACCCAGTTATTCTCACTCAAGACGTTCCTATAGTAAAGGCGGTCACTCTTCCCATGGACAATGTGTACACAGCGTGCATCAGAGGTCTATTGAAAGCTGCACAACTGTGGATTTTTAACATTTAAAGGGATGTAAGATTATCTGTATTCTTTTTTTCTTCTTTACGGTGTTACCTCTAATACATAATATTTTAAAGGATACTTTATTGAGCTTAAGTGACTTTTTTACTGGGATCATAACAGACCTAAATGTCCTTGTGCAAAACAACTACTTAAAATTACTATTTGAAAACAGCAGGACTATGTAGAGTGTAAATGGAAATCTGAGTTTCTCATAACAGCTCTATTTCTCTTTTCTGTATTCATTGAAAGCACAAGTGCAACTATTTGAGTAAAGGAGTGATGCCCAGCATGTGTACAGCTACTGCTGGACTTCTGATTGGCTCTGAAATATAATTTCCCTGCTCTCTCCCCAAGAGCACTTTCAAGAGGCATTGAGAAAATTATCTTAGACAACCTGCTCATTCCAGTTTTAAGAACCATTTTTGATGCAAACACATGCAAATGACATACAAAAATATCCTTTGTGAATCATAGCTATTCCAGACATTTAGTCCAAAATGCCTCCATAGCAATTCCACATTGCCATTATAGGACATAATACTGTCCTTAGGGCCCCTCAGTGTTTGCCCCATAGCTCAAATTGACAATACCAATAGTAAAATTCTTCAATTACTCGATTAAGTGACTGTAAGATTAAGAGTTAGAGCTTGTATTGATCTTTTTCTTCCTTCGGCTGTTGCCTATATGCATACCATTATGAGAACTGTTCAAATAATTATGTTTGCTACAGAGTAAATATACCCTGCCTGTTACCGCATTTGTAATTTGCTCCAAATTAATGCATGAACTTACAGCCTTCCAAATCTGTGTCACTTGCAAATTTGCTGTGAATATTCTCTGTCCCCTCACCAGGACATTAACAAAGATGCTAACCAGTATTGGTTCCAGAGTCAAGCCTTGCAGCACACCAGTGACTGCTTGTCTCCAGCTGGACTTTGTGTCACTTATTGCAATCATCTTAGTGCAGCTGCACATTTTAGTCTACCTCATTCTTCACTTAGTCAGTGTTGTATTCGTTTGTCCATAAGGATGTAATGGGAGATAAAAAAGTCAATATAAGGAGTATCCCTTGTTCTCCTCACATCCATCAAGAGAATCATCTTATCATAGAAGGTTTTCAAGTTGGTTATGTTGCTCTCCTCTTCATCAATCTGTGCTGACTATGCCCTTTACTTTCCTAATTTTCATGTATTTGCACATGTTTTCCAGGCTTATTTGCTTCATAACCTTCCTGAGGGTCAAGGTAAAAATTGACTGCCTTGTGACTTCCCAGATCCTCCATCTTTTCCTTTGTGAAGACAAAAGTGTCTTTTTGAGAACTTTTTTCCAGTTCTCAGGTGTCTCCCCTGGTCATCATGATCTTTCAAACATAAGAACAGATAAACAATAACTCATGAACTTTCAGCCTCTTGTTACAATAAAGCATTGGAAGTCCTATTGGCTGAGCTCACATCTTGAGCAACTGAAGTTCTTTAAGCCTCAGTAAAGATTCATGATGTAATATGCTCAAATATCAGCAGAACACATTTTATCAGCAAACCTGAAAAACTGAAAGCAACTGAATATGAGAAAATGGTTGTGAGGATTATAGCTTTCAAATATGTAATTGCAGTGGTTTTCATGAAGAAAAAAGCTCTGCAATCACAGCCAAATATAAATGGATACAGGGGCAGCGAAGAGCATATCTGGGTATCACTGATCCAACAACAAGGTCAAAAACAGTTGTAAGGGTCAAGTCTGAGTTTGCTTCAGAAAAATTTGTATAATAACTACTCCTTCAATGATGAACTCAAGGCAGGCCTGTATCCCTCCACAGCTGTATTTGGTTTACTTGGCAAGATTTTTGTACCAGGGCAGGTGTAGAGGTGGCTTCTCTGAGAAGTTGCTAGAAGCTTCCCCTGTGTCCGATGGAGTCAATGTCAGCTGGCTCCAGCACAGACAACTATCAAGAACTGAGTGTGTCAAGCTAAAGCACTTAGCTGAGAGAGCAAAAAGATAGAAGTCCTGGGTTCCAGGACGTGATTACAAATTTTATCCAGAGCATATCCACGGCAATGATCACAGAGATGACCCTCTTAACCTGGAAAGTCACACTCATTTTGTTACTGCTTCTTTCTCTTAGTGATCTTCAGAAGTATTCTTCCCCACATGAAAAACATTTCAACAGCAAGGACAGCTTGTTTTATTGCTTTGTTTTGTTTGGGTGTCTTTTGTTTCTGAAAAAGATGCCTCCGTTTTCATCTGAACATCCACAATTTTCAATTTTTTTTTACTTTAGGTGAGATTTAAATAGAGTTAGCAAAGAGGCTCTCCAGACACCTCACCCTTGGAGAGCTCCTAAGAAAATTCTTAGCCTACAAAAAGACCTTCATTATGTCAATGGTGTTATGATTTACAAACCTGAGGGAAAAGTGGAGGATGACAACTTGATTAATGTCTCTGCTCTCCAGTCATGTTGCTTCAAACCTGAAGAGATAATAAATAAGGAAATATCCGATATGGATGACACTATTTGCTTTCAGCCTAAGGGATAGGATTAGCAATTTTTCCTGTACTAAAGTCCTCTAAATTTTGGAGGAAAGCCTTCATGGAAAGGGAAGAAATAACTGCACAAGGGGACAGAAAATTGCTATTAACAGAATCAGGTATTTATGCTGCCTGGGTTTATAAAATCCATAAATCTTTGTTTCCAGAAGCCTCAAATACAATGTCCCTGTTGGAACAATGCAGGAAAAATTTATTTATGTTGACTACTACTGCTGTCATTTCCTTAACAGTCACAGTTAGAGAGGCACCATTATCTCTATTAAGATATTCAGTCTTGAAGAGCCAGAATTCTAAGGCACTGATTCAATTGCCCAAACATAGGCATTTATTTTTATTTCAGATGACCTGGCTATCAAAGACAGCCGTGAGGGCAGCTGTAAACAGATGCTACATAAGACACCTAGGGAAAGGCTGCTGGAGGCTGGATAGCATACGGTTGAGTTTCTAAAATAATATCTGATTCTTTTGTTTAGGCAGATGATCAACCCTTTTTTTATTTTTCACCATGTTTTTTTAAAGCTGATACCTCTGGAAAATGTGCTCCCTATCTTGACTTAGATTACATTTTTTGTCCAGTTATCAAAAATGATGAGAATCAAGAAATAGTACTTTTCATGTGTTTTCATATGCAAACATAATTCTCTGTCTATCCATATTTTCCATTTAACACCTTTTGGACAATTCCAGCTGATTTGACAGATGAACAGTAGCTTCAAAGGTATAAACAACCTACAAATGTCATGAAAATGGGCTGGATGAATGACCCTATTAGTGCCCTGGAAAGAAAAAGAGCATGGTATGAATTTTATTATAGACATTGAAGAGCCATAAAAGAGAGAGCTAATATGAGCACTCCAGCAGCATGAAAACTTCATGTGGCATTAGCAGCTCCATAAACAGCAGTAATTCTGACCATAGGAAGCCAGGCTTCATCAGTTCCACTGCTCACAGAATAATCATACTTATTATCACAATTCCACAACCATCTACATTAGCATGAAACACCCAAGAAGTTAAACATTGTATAACAAGCAAAAAATACAATTTAAAAAGAAGCAAGAGAGAGAGCTAAACCAAATGCAAAAACAAAGGTTTCTAGGGGCAGAGAAAGACTAAAGGTTTTATTCTTATACATTCAAGGCAGAAAACTGAAATACCAATAAATGGAAATAATATGAGAAATGTATAGCAACACATTTGTATCTGAAATAAAAGAAACTTTCATAAGTACTCATGAGTATCTGATGAATTAGGTATGTAGGCACTTCCAAGTAAATTCCATGCAAATGAAAATGAACTGATCCTTTAGTATTTCTGCTGGGTTTTTTAAATTTTTGTCTGTTTGCCTGTGTTATACCAATACAAGCTATCCATGTCCTTGTATATTTTAGGAAGCACTTGCATATTGTCTTTGCTCTGCACAGGAAACAGACAGCTGCTTGCATATCTAGGAAATAGACAAACATTTGTTTAGAGATTAATTGCTAACAGAACCACAGAAATTACGATATGGCAAAATTAGACTGTCTGTGAAATTTTCTTTTTCTCTCTGTGTATTATGTGCCATTTTTAATGGAATGCTTTAACTTTTCATTTCATTCCAGTGGAAACCATCTTGGCCACCAACTAGCATTGACTTTGTTTCAGGTATCTCTGTGACTGTAATTTCTTTTGCATCAATATAGGGATTTTATCACAACTACTTAGCCTGTCTGATTAGCAATTTAATGGGATTTAGTTGACCCTAAATGAAAGGACAGACAGCTCTAATACCTGAAGGCTGTCAGATTTATGTAAGCCTTCTTACTAAATGTGTAGCCTCAAGTATCACAGCAACCATTTCCTGAATTTTGAGCTAAAATGGATACAGACTTCTGCTTACACTGGAATTAAAGGAGGTGACAGACAGAAGGCTTTAATTGGATTGTTCCACCAGTAAGGTGTAAAGTTTATATAGTAGTAAGTTATAGTATCCAATATATAGATTTCCTCAGGCTTGAAGACTTAGAACAGTTAACAGTTCCTCTTCAGCTGCAGTGATGTAGGATCAGATATAATTAAGGGAACAGACTGAATTAGTATGGATAACGGACTTATACAGCAATGTACATTCAAATTGAGAACAAGCTTTTGCAAAGTGCAGCAATAAGGATGATGCATAGAGGGAAAGGAAGGCAGTGAGCAGAAGTAATGATGTGAGCATTATATTTGATCTTTACCCCATTTTGCCACTCTGTTTGAGGCATGGAGGAGAAGACATGCTGAAAAACTCACTTCTTTCTGATGTATTGTCAGATTAGTCATCCATCTGCTAGTCTTACTAATAGAGATTCCTCAAAGTAATTCAAAAGAAATTTTGAATGGTTCAAAAGCTATAGGGTACCCAAAGGTACCCCACATGGATTCATTCATTCTTGGAATGAATGGGGCAATGAACTTAAGTCTCCTGATGCCCAGAAAAATACCATAAAGATAAAATTCCATTTCAAAAAATTTATTATTTCAAGCTGATAGAAATTTCATCTGAATGCTTACTCATGTATAAATAAATGCAGTAAAAATTACCTACATATCATTAAATTAACTGTACATTAGAACCGAAGGACACCATTCTTCATCATCCTACTGTCAATACAGATCATAGTACATGTAAAAATAGAGGAAAAAAAACCTAATATCTTGGAGAGTTCTCATCGAAGCTTTCAGAGAGATGTGAATTATTTTAAAGAGTGCTAGGCAGTAAAGAATGAAGCCTGATTCCTCATAAGCAACATGACATAAGAGTCCATTGAATTCTCATTTAACTGGCCATGAATTGAAAGCAACCTGGACAAAAAGTATCCTTGGGTGATCTGGTGAAAATGTTGGCTGAAGACTCAGAAGTAAACAGTCATGGTGAGTTTTCCTCAGGAAGGACTACACCCTCCTGATATTTCATTTTCACGGTCTTTTCATATCACTGCTGAACTGATCAGGTGAACAATGACATTTTTGTCTTCAACTGAAGTATCTGGATTATCTGAATTATCTGTTTCTGAAAGCATGATCAGAGGCTTAATTGTTCTACCCTGCCATCATAAACCCAGCAGTGAGCTCCTGTAATTAGTTTGACTGACATGTAGGTATAGCTTGCCTACTCTCTTCATCATCTGTTGAAAAGAAATGGTTGTATCTCTTGTGGTTACCTTGACAATCTGCAATTTAAGATATCTTTTAATGCAAGTTTAACTCAAAGGTGCATGCTGTACATTGCCATCCAATGGCTCCCATATTCTGGTAGAGTAGGCAATACAAATGCAAAACACTATGGAAATGTTCTTACCATTCAGCAAAATCATACGTCGAAGTTATATTAATATGCACGTATTTCTCTCATGGTTTTAGATTCCTGCTGTCCCTGTGCTCTCATTTGCAACAACAACCAGTCTCATCAAATCTCACATAATTAAACTGAACAGAATGGCAAGGGTAATTGTTCATATGTTGCCCCTGTGTAATGAGTCACCATAAACTAAAGGATGTGTTAATAAGTTTGCACAGCTGGCATTTTGGGTTGGATTCTGGCTAAATAAGGACAGCTTAGCAAAACATTCTAAGCATTATGATGTTTCAAGCCACAAAATATCCTCAATTAGGAAGGAGATTTTTCCACTGCAATGTTTATCTTCCCTTGAATTTTTTAGCATCAGCAGCTGAGAATTTAAACACTCAAAAGTCTAAACTACTGCTGGAATGTGAAACAGGCTCTTCTTCACAAACTTTTAATAATAACATATCTTTGCCTAGTATTTCTCATGAGGAAACTGAATATTCCCCCAGTACTGGCTGGGTTCCTCTGAAACACTTCATGCACATACCTATTAGTGGATGGATTTTGGTCAGCATCATTGATCTGAAAGAAAACTTAATCACTGCTTTGCTCTAGCTGCTGCAGTTACTTAAACAATTTTTTATTTTACATAGTAAGTGAACAAAAATGTAGCAGGAATGATAAAAAATAAAGCATTTTCTAGTATTGAGATCTTAAATTTATTGAGAAAATCAGCATTGCAAACACCTTGTGTACTGAAGAAATGCTGTTTGGAGGAGAGAAGGAAATAAAGACAGTAAAACATAGATTATTTGGGAGGATATTTCCTGAATTTTAGACTAAATACACTGATAACCTTCATTTCCTACTTGAAAAAATACATCTGGAATGGTAACATGGG
Source organism: Calcarius lapponicus (assembly GCA_039654755.1). Classification (NCBI taxonomy): domain Eukaryota; kingdom Metazoa; phylum Chordata; class Aves; order Passeriformes; family Fringillidae; genus Calcarius; species Calcarius lapponicus. The sequence continues at coordinate 56,936,014 of CM077465.1, forward strand.
CATCAGAGGGCACAAAGCTACAGATACTGCTGAAGAAAGGGTACTTTTCAGGAAGACATATTCTACTTATTAAATGACACGAAGCACTTTCCCAGATGAGTGTCACCGTTGACAGAAATCAGCTGGAAGTGTACTGTTGGGATTTAATAGACAGCAATTTTTGGCAGTTCAGGGTATCTACTGGCTTCTAGTAAAAGCCCATCTGATTAAAGGCAACTTTACAGAATGATTTTAGAAAGTGTTTCAGTCATGACCTGTTGGACATTAATGAAATGACTCGTCAGCACCCATAATGTGCAACTCAGCAACTGAAATGTCATTCAACAAAAAGCTGAGCCAGTAAGTCCTGAGTCCGCAGCCACTAAGTAAAAATTTGTGGCAGTGTGTATAAGTGCAAATGCTGTGGAAAAAATGTTCAGAAAAAGTATGACACAAGGCAAATCTTCTGTTATTACAGTGTTTGGGTGAAGAATGGGAAATGATGGATACAAAAGGCAGCTAGCTGTCTCCAGTGGCACTGCTGCTCAGCTGGGAGGTTGTTACTGTAAAAGGCTTAATCCAATAGGAAGAACGAAGCTAAGCTTCAATCTAATTCAGAAAAGGAGCAGAACTTATAAGGAAATGGACAGTGAATACCCAGTTTCTGAAATGGAGGACACTGCAGGTAATAAATGGCTCACATATAGCTGCAGGATAAACCAAGCATCACACAGAAGTGTGAAGAAAGAAAGACTAGACTGGTGGGGAATGGGATGTTCCCATATTCTGAGTCCTAGTGATCAGTAATGTGCTGAAGAAGAATATATCCAGCTATGTAATGCTGCAAGCAAACATTTCAAGTATCCTTGGGGATAAGTATATTTCAGGCAGCTAATCATATTTGTGATTAGAATCACAGGCTTCTTCCTCTAACATCTGTTGGTTACCATGACCTTATGAAATACCAGTTTGTGCTGTGTTCTCTAACGCTCATCTCTTGTGAGCATGAAGATTTCATACAGTAAGAAGGTTAATTGCCTGGGATGGTAAGCAGAAAGCAGGGATGCCTTGATGTGGAAGTAGTATATATAAGGCAGATCAAATCTGATATTTTGCTCCTTCTGCCTATATTGACAGGTGTCTTCAATATGTTTCTATACAATGGGTATAATTCAAAGCAGGACCATCAGGATATTTCTATATCAGCTGATCTGAGAAAGGGTGCCATAACTATCTGGAGTGTTGCTATTTTAAACCATAGCTGTCATTCAGGTATTGTGGTCATGGCCACTTGACTAGACCTATAAGCCTCTCTGAGAGCCAACATTCCAATGGCTTCAGGAGATGTAGGATCTGCTTTCCAACTCCATGAACACATATCATTATGTAAATTGGAAAAGTTACATGTTTTAACATTTAAGAGCAGAAACAGTTCACTGTCCCCTCTCTGCATAATCTTAGGACATGCTATGAGGCCTGTGAGTTAAAGATTTGATACAGGGCATGATGAGATCATGAGAGGGAATCAAGAGTATCCGTACATATCCAGTGCTCACTGAATCTTCTATCATCCTAAATCCAACAAATACTGCACAGCTTATTCAGTCGTATCTCATGTCTTGGGTCTTGAAATCATACTGCTGGTATGTCCCCAGCTGTCTCAATACCCTATGGATATCAAGGCCCTCTGTGGTCTCTACAGTCCATACAAAACCCAGCAGAGCACAAACTTATGCATGTGTTGGAGTTTGAAATGTACTCTACCTGCCAAACTTCATTACAGGAAATGGAGCCAAGCTGATAGGACTCAATGCCAAAACAGCCCTAGGGAAATCCTCAACGCTATTTACTGATATGTCACTATTTTTCTTCTCTGTCTCCACTATATCTGCTTGTTAAGGCATGACTGCACACTCAAATTTTAGGAAATGTGGAAATATTTACTGTTTCTTGGCATGTTTTCACACATTTTTCTCCCTCCTTGTATTTCAGCAGGCATGTTGGACAGCTTGTTCCCCAAAAGAATCCATAGGATTGTGCTTTGGATATATTTCTCCTCCTTCCTGATGTTTTCTGTCATTGAGGTGAGCTCCTTTCCCTACAGCAGAGCCAATTTGCTGCTGGTCTGGAATGTGTAGAAGAAGGAAGGAAGACAAAATTAAAATATCCCTCATGGAAGTGACCAGAGGCTTTTTGCACCATTCAGCAAATCTTTTATGACCTGATATTAGGGAGACACAAGCAAGTGGTCTGAGGAATCGGATGACAACATTTATAAAGATTGTCATAAAGAATGTCATAAATCTTATTTCATTTCTTTTCAGCCCAGGATCTATCTACTTAAATAGCTAGAGATTAATTTTTTTTTCTTTTCAGAATACAATTTTTAAGAAAATCCTTGTAAATAGGGCACTGTGTCATATTGCAAGGCCTTATGGATTTCCACACATTTCAACAGCTCTGACTCCCTTTCTGTTGGGTCTCTCTGTTTATAAGCTACATCAACTGTTCACTTGAAGAGGAACATATGCCTGTATTTTCAACACTTCATGCAAATACAAGACACAGAGAACCAGATGGACTGAACATATTACATGTTATATTTGTTCTGTTTTGGGTGTTTGTATCTGTTCTATGTGTTTATGTTGTTATATGTGCATATAGGACAATTTCTCACATTATAGAAATAAATATATGAACAATTCTTATACTTCATACACCTATTGCCTCTCATCGTCTTTAGAGGATATATTTTTTGGCTCATGTTGTACAAGAAAGACATGGATAAACAAATATTTGTGGACAACATCACAGTTTTGCAGCACATTTAATAATTCTTCTTACATCCTTCAGTCTACACAAAATAGACAGAACAATCTCCTAACACAAATACTGAAATGTAGAAGACGTGTTTATACAACACGCATAGAATTGGTAAGTGATGGTAGTGGATACAGGGAGCTCAGCTCATTATCAAACTGTTCTTCCTTCTTCAGCAAGCTCATAATCTTTTCTGTCTTAGAAGTTTAAATTCTGCCTAGTTTAGCTGTGTGGTGCCTCTAGTCAAACCCAAAGAATTACTGCATTTCATCATCAAACTTAAATGATATCTTTGAGACCTCCTTCTCTGTTCACTTTGTGTAGATCTTTGACTAATGCCATAGAAATGTCTGCTGGCTGTGGGTTCTGGTAACAGAATAGCATACTTGCATTCATCCATCACCTTTAGGACATTAAAAAGATCTGAAAATTCATTTGCATGGCCAGTCTTATGCAATGCTCACTATGAATCTCACCGATTCTTCCTTCATTCTTTCTCTTAGATGTTATGTTGCAGCTTCTAGGGCCATAGCAATCATAGCATCCTGACTAGCAAGATTATAAACTGGTATTGTGCACTTTTTTGTGTGTTTCTTTAATTATAACATCATCTGCATTTCCTCTGGGCAGGATGTCTCCTTACAAAGGCACTTTTCTCATGTGAATTCAGCAGGGACACAATGAACACTTATTTTCTCTACTGTTTTGGCAACCTTTTTTTTTTTACTTTCTGCTTCTCTGCATTCTCCATTTCATACAAATGGCCCAGTTCTTCTACATACTTCTATCCCTTCAGATGGTTAGAATTCAGGTTTGTAAAATAGTGCGCTGCAATATCGATGAAATCCACTATAATTTCAGACTATGTAGCTTGTCAAACAAGAAATCAGTGGTCAAGATGGTCTCTTTTTCTTTAAAGACACTATGTCCCATTTGAAATAGAGGATCCCTTTTTCAGCTGGATACTTGATTTAGATTTATTTCAGCATGTCTGCTGGAAGAACCAGGCACTCACTTGTGATAGCTGGAAGCATTCCAGGAGAATGGAACCAATCACCATCATTTGAGCCAAAAAGGCACTGATATACTAAAATGGCTCTTATCTTTTGACATAAAATGTCACCTCTTGAGCTGTACATTAATCGTTGCTTTCAAGATTATCAGAGGTATTTCTGGTCATGGTCTAACACTGATTCATCACAGAGATTTGCAGTGAGATTTTTTGCTTCCTGGCATCTAAGTGGATAGAAAACATTCGTTTGAGAATCTGCATCTGTGGTAATCTTAAATTAAAATTCCATTCTGTCCTGTATTTGAATTATTTTTAATTATTTTTTTTAATATTAGTAATTTTCTGAGTTACTGGGATTGAATTAAAATGAGCTTACAGTTTCCCACTCCCTCTGATGAGGCACCACATGTATCACAAATCAGTAACAGTGGTGCTCTGGCTTTCCCAGTTCATTTTCCAATGCCTATTTCCTACCTTCTAAGAGGTGCTTCATCAGTAAGTAATATGGACAGACACTAGTAAAAAGTAAGACACAGAATCACAAGAGATTATTTTCATTCTTGCAGACAAAACACTTTTATAAATAAAGAAAACATTTTGAAAAGCTGCTATCTACTTACCCTTCTCCCTGTGTCTCTATAAGTTTTTTATCTTTCCTCTCATGATTCCTCTTTCAGTGTTACTCAGATTTTAAAGGAAGAGCACAGCACAGAGTACATTTTGATTAAAGAAGGTTCCCATAAAACAAAGAAAGTGCAACAGACTGAGAACAAATGGGAGACTGGGACCAACAAATGCTAAATTTTGGTAGAATATTAGGGAAAAATGGTACTGTTGAATGCAAATTATTTAAGTGGCATAAATGATATTATAAAAATCTTCTTGCTTTATTAACACACAATTAGACAGAAAATGAGAAGGTATTCTATACTGACAGACAGAAGGATTAATCAGCAAAATACAATTTAATGGCATCCAATAGCAAATTGTCAAGTTCCAGTTTATTACACTCTGTAGACCCTGTCTCATATGGTCTGACAGAAACAAGAGAGATTTCATCCTAAATAAAAATCACTCCAACACATTTGCTTGTCGGGAAAGTAAAGTTTATCCTGTACTATAAAACAAAGGCAGTAAGAAACTGTATGTCAAGAGCAGCAGGGACACATTCCACTGGGAATTATGTCAGAGCTGTGTCACCAAGCTCCTGATACTCAGCTTTCCATCTGGCACCTCTAGACATGGTGGAGAGCAGATAGCCCTTGTGTAGCTGCAACAGACAGATCTTGTTCAGAGCAAGGGGTGTAACCACTTAAATGACTTTAAAAACACATTATGGCACGATGCCTTACATAATACAGATATTCAGTAGTTTCCCTGGGAGAGGGTGATCCAAAGTAGATAGCAAAGCTGTAGGCAATCAGTTGAAACAGAACTTCAGTTCCAGTTATTCAGGTTCTGCTAAATGCAAACAAACAACTTAATTTCAGTTGGCCTGAATTGAGACAGTATCCAAACTCAGTGACTTTAGTAGCTTTGCCCTCAACTTTGCCTTCAAGAGAATGCAGCAGAGAGGGGAAAATCACAGGATCTTTGTTGATTTTCATCTAAATAACATATTTCCATTGGTTCAAATTACATAGAGCAAGAGAAGAAATGTAACATTCAGAGTCCTGAAAGTTTACAGAAAGAACGAATATAAAGATATTTATAACATTATGTCAGTACTGGTTAGCAGTAAATTAGATAGCATCAGTTTTACTCTGGAAGGCCAAGAAAAACAAATTCCAGCCTTTTTTGTCAAAATTCGATATTTTTCCTGATAGCCACAACACTAGAAAAGAATATTGATCACAAAATTTGTGAAATTGGAATGCTCTGGATGTAATGTGTGTGTATATTCATAGACAGATAGATAAGCTACTACAGGATTAGTGTTCCATCATCCCTGCATTTTTTATCATTGCATTTCACCTGCTATTTTATCAGACAGTGATTTAAGAAACTTATGCCTCTCTTCATTATCTGCCTCCAATGGACTATCTGGAAAAATGCCATATTATCTAAAAATGTGGTGGTCATGCCACCCTCCTTTTGTTTTTCAAGACAATTTGAAAATGTATTTATAAATAGATTTAATATCGATTTTAGGGGCTCCAGTTGGTAACCTCTTACCACTGTGAAAACTGTCTTTAACAAGGAGGACAGAAGATATTCTGATGTTCGCTTCAATTTGTACCTTAGTTCTAAGTGCCATAAAGACATTTTTGTACAATCCTAAATGAACCAGGATGTGTCATGAGCATGAGCTCACGTACAAAGGGGGCCATCACTAAGTGAAGGTGCCCCCTGAGGGCTCCTTTTGCCATCCTTATGTTGGCCTAGATGGTACAAAGGATGTACTACACAAGGACAGTAGGGTTCACTGCTATTTCAGGTGCATGACCTATGAAAGTTTCCACAATTTTAATTGTAATAACAAAACCTGCCAGCAAAAGAGGTTACAGACAAATGTGGCAGCGCCCTTCATCCTGCACTTCTAATACATTTTGAAAAGATAGGAAAAGTTATTAACAGGAGAGAGGAAAGTAAGGAGAACATTTAATAACATATGTGAAGAGACTGTAAGGGATAAGTGTTAGTGGAAGGAGCTGAGTGCTGTCAAACTGATTGATGGAAAATAGATGACTTCATAGAGCTGCTGAGCTTTATCAAGACACACACTTGATCCCAGAGGCATTTAAATAAAACCTCTGTTAAGCCTAGATGAGATTTTATCCTTGCAGGAAAACAAGTCAACTGCTTCAATACAGGACTAAAACAGCTAATGATGGACTATTGTCACATGCTTTACTACATTTTATTGGTCTGTCCAATATGATGTTTGCCCCAACTGCCTAGTAATATACATGTCAGTGTGGCTAATCTGAAGAAAAGTAGGAGCAGGAGACCTGAATTCATAATAAATATTTATAATATTTAAATTTACAATACTTAGGACATCAGGTGATGAAAAAAACAACCATCTTTTTCCACAAAAGTATGTGAAAGGTTAAGCAGAAGCTGTCTCTGAAACTTTTCCACACTCTTAAAAATATAGATCTGGATCTCATTCATACCAGCACAGAAGCTTTACAGCTTTACCTGATTTTAAAAAGTCTAATGATTTTAAAATTCAACTGAGAAAATATTTTCAAAACAAATGTAGCTATTTCCTCTGCTAGTTAAAAACATACATGGACTCCAGAGAAGCCTTCCCGTAGTAAAATTTGCTATTCTTGCAGCACTGTTTACAGCAGAAACTTCCCTCTCTCTTCCCTTTCTTTACTGACAGGACTGCAGAGCAGCTATTAAAAGGACACTGATCAACCCCTATGTTTGAAGAGTAAAGTAAAATTATAAACTAAACCTTTCAAAAGTAACTTTTTCTCTCATAGCTGTCATTCTCTATTCCTTCCTCTTGCTACCTATTCTCAAGTCTGTCAAAACAGGAGACATGTCCTGATGTACATGTACAAATGTCCTAAAGTCAGTGACCTTTATGTACAGGATGATCAGTGTGCCTCCAGTGCATGCATCTTCTCTAACAAAGGTAAATAGGAAGCTTCATTAAAGCCATGAAAAAATGGATTCATAAGATCCTGTGAATGAAGTCATCCTCTGCCCATGTACAGAATGCAATTCACTGCCCCCTTCATATCCCTCCTCCCTCCAAAGAATCTTTTTTGTTAGAATGTACTCCAATCTTCTCCCTGAGCCACAGTTCTTTCTGATTAACTGTGGCACTCTTAAAAAAGAGCATCTAGACACTGCAACTCCATCTCCATTTCTTTATTTATTGCCTTTGTCTTCTTTTTAAATTACACATATTTTCTTTCAGTCAGAAATTAGTTTTTATTGCCAACTCATCTCTTATAAATAGAAAACTTGCTATACGTAGAAACTACTTAATCACTAAAGGTCTCAACAGTGTGCTTGATATACAGAAACATAGCATTCTTTAGTTCCTGTTCACTTAAATGCAAATAAAATTAGTATGCATGACCTCTTGAAACATTGATTTACTTGAACATGCACAGTTTCAATAACTAAAATTTAACATATTTTTTATATTCTTTTGCTGTCATTACTCATTACTTTTTGTGTTACAGTTGGCACAGCTTTTCCTGAACGAACACGAGCTTTATCTGGCAGCCACTTATCAAGCATTGGCACTGTTATTACCCAGGAGGCTCTGGCACAGTAGCAGATAGAATTTGGATGATTAGTCAGTGTCATAAAGATGAAAGTAAAATTAAGAAACAATAGGAGAAACATTAACATTGTTGGGCTTAGAGAGAAAGAAAAAAAAATATTACTGGAGCTCCTGGGAACAAAGGACAATTGTTTTTAATCAAACTGGAAGTTATAAAGCTAATTAGCTTTGATTCACAATGAGCAAAGGTTTTTTGTGTTCAAGGACTTTTTAAAGAGGCTTCTTCTGTGTGTACTTACCAGGAAATAAATCCTGACCTTCGTTTTACTTAAAATTTGTAAGATGTTAAGGTAACTCATGCTTGTTATCCTGCCCATTTACTTATCAACACTTCAGGCTGATTCTGTATTTAAATGGCTAAAACCCAAGCCTGAGCCACAAGAAGACAATCAACTAAATTAGGAGAGTTCACTCCGAGTCAAGTTCACTTTCAGACAAGTGTATTGCATAAAGTTATGTGATTAATTTCATACCACAGTATCACAGAGATTTCATTCTATTGATCACACTAATAAGCCTAAATTCTGTACCAGCATGCTGCATTTCACAGAGATACTATGACCATGTTGACCAGCACAGATTATTAAAAGCAGAGGTAAGATCTTAGATAATTTGTAAAAGTTTCATGGCAGAATCAAATGGATAGCGTGTCAATCTGCTAAGGATCTTATAAATTTGCAGACATATAAATAAATAGGCAGTGAATGAGAGGGAAAGACTAGTAAAGATCAGATTCTGAAAATTTTATCTGATTGGCGTAGCAGCAGCTTCATGAGGTTATTCTCACAGTGTAACACAAAAGGTCATCAAATCTCCACAGGAGATGGAGAGGTCAATAAGAGAGGAAATACATGACATGAAAAGGTCTTCACTCAATTACAAAGTGTAGGAATTGTAAGAGTAATGAGAATGCAGGAGAAAGGCATAAGTTTTGCCACAACTACAAGGTTATATAAATATGAGGTATTTTTATAAATAACCTGAAGGATCCTCCTACAAAGAGGACATACCAAGGAGAGAGAACTTTTGGTTGTACTTGTAGACATCTTCCATGATTTAAAACTCAAGGAAGAATACAGAAAGTGGAAAGTAGAGTTGGTTACATAAAACTTACAGATAAATGCTGTGTGCATACAGGGACAAATCAAAAAGGGCAGGGGACAAACGGATGCACATCTCAAAGGTGGTATTTAGGATATCAAGAGATAGTTATACATACTAAGGAAAAGATTACCTAACACAGAAGAAATCTATAATAATGTGTCATGGAAAATGGAATCTTTAAAATAAACTTTAGACAGTTCCTTGAAGAGAATTTTTGGCTTAGGGTAAATAAACATAGGTTGGAGATTTTAGATGGAAGAGAAAAATTTTAGATTTGCTGGGTGCAATATCGGGAAAAAGAAAGGAGAAGTGAACAAATCTCAGAGCTGTTCAAAGTTACCATCAATATAATGGAAGAAAGGTGAGGAAACAAGAAGATAACAAAGGGGACTTTGCAAAAAAACAAAAGGACAAAAGGAAATAAGAATTACAAATCAGTCAATTTACTTAAAGTAGGAGAAAAATACAAATAATGAAAGAGAATGACTGTCACTAACCAAAATAAAACTGGAGGACTAAAAATCAAGAGAGATGCCAAAAAGAAATTGCTTCAGATAAACCTGATGATTTTTTGTCAACAGAAAAACTGCTGTTGTGGAAGGAGTAAAAAGAATGTAGAACATTTTGCCCTTCATACCTTTGGCCCAATCCTTATTATTCCAGTATCAAGCTAAGGTAATAGGCACTAGGTTCCGTAACTACTGAAAGGATACAGGTTTCATAGTTTTGTTGAAAAGGGAGCACATATAATTCTTTAGCAAAATTGAAGTACAGATCAATTGAGTTTGTACAGGTGCTCTGTTCACTCCAGAATCTTCAATATTTTCATTAGCATCCTAAAGAATAAATATTATGCTTACTGATTTGGCAGTGACATAATTTTTGAAAACATGAGAGGTATATTAGAGAGTAATTTGCTCATAAGTGAAAAAGTAACCTCAATACTGTGCTATTTGCTAGGTGAAAGTAAAGTATCTTTGCAGGTACAGTCAGCAACACAAATAAAAAGAAAAGTAAATAAGGAAGCAAACATTGGAAAGGCAAAGGCTCTTGGTAATTCCAGACCACAAGCTTAACACATCAATAATGACCTAGCAAAAAAGGTAAATATCATTTCAGAGTGCAAAGAGAAGTGTAATTTACAATTTCATGATGCCATAACCTTTCAGTTGGTTTAATATTGGGAAGGTCTCAGCTTGAGAACCATGTTCTGCACTTTAAAAGCATTCACCATTTGGAGAGTGCCTAGAAGAGACCAACAAGAATGATCTGGATCTTCTAAACATGACTTAGGGCCAATGACTGAAACAAGGAGTAGGTAAATCCAAGCAAGGGAAGGAGACTCCTTCAGTGAACATAAAATACCAGTAAAGACAAATATCTGCTGCAAACAGGAAGAAAATTATCTGTTTTCACTGTGCAGTGTGAATGTTGCCTGAAGCAGCAAAGCAAAACACAAGAGAAACCTTTCTAATTGTGCCAGATATAGAATATTTGAGTAAAACAGCAATGGGTCATGTGAAGTAATAAGCACTGCAAATCTTTAAAAGCAGATTAGGCAAATAACTACCAGAAACAAAAGGTAATATTAATGCCTTGCAACTAGAGAAAAATAGTTGCAACTGCAAAGTTCCTTTTCTATCAAATGGTGTATGATGTATGAGTACATATAATATAGAGAACTTAAACAGAGGAAAATCAACTCTCTCATCTTGATTTGAATTATATATTAGACATTTCACACACACAAGATAACTCTTGCTAGCTACTTGTAATTTCTGTTGACCTATTCAATATATCAAAAAATTGTGAGTTTACAACTTAAAGTATGGGCTTATGTTTTTTTCATTTGGTTATGAAGTGGAACATAACATGGCTAGAAAACTGTGAGGTTTTCTCAGTCTTAAACACGTATTTAACCTCCAAGACAAAAGAAGTTTCATGGTTTTTGTTTCAATATATTATAGATATAGCAGTAAATTTCTTTCTGTGCTCACCCAAACATGTAAAATTCAAGCCATTTTTCATCGACTGAAGCAAACAGTGACAGAGTACGTGGCAGTAATATTATTCAGCAAAAACAAACTATTACTGTGATTAAATGGAAAATTCTGCTACCCGAGCTAAATTACTGATGAAAAATGGACTTGTAGTATCCGGTGTATCACAAGATGTTAAAAGGACATAAGAGAATTGAGTAGAAGTTTTATTCAGGTTGTAAAAGCAATGCTAAAAGTACTTTGTAGACACATAAATATCTAACTCATTTTCTGAGATCCTAGAGTCACAAGTTGAGGTTTTATGCCATTTTACACGCACTTTGAAAACAAAATAGGTTTTCTGATTTTGACAACTCTATAAGGGGGAATAATAGCTTTCTGGAAATAATGCAAATATTTGCAAACACACTAGGAGTTTAAAACACGACCAGCAGTTTTGCCACCATTCTTTAATTCCCATTTTTTAAGCTCTTTTAAACACTGGAAATCATTATTTATGAAAGTACATAAAGGTATACAACCTAAAATTTGCTGCTTGTGGCACCACTGCTGAAAATATAGACTTCCATTGGATTCTATGAAGAGGATAAGTATAAAAAACCCAGGTATAAAAACCTGACTTCTAAGAAAAATGTGTTCTGCAAACTAATAGGAAGTGTTTGGATGTCATTCTTGTTAGTCTGAACAGTAATTACACCTATGACACACAGGGTAGAGAGGAGACTTAACACCAGCAGTATTTTTGTTCAGCACACACAGCACCAATTTATCTTACACTGGTCATTACCTCTATCGATGTTGGAAGTTCTATTAAAAATAAAGGCAATGCATTGTGTATTCAGCAATTTGATGTGATACATTAAATAGTGACCCAGACTTTCTCAGGCATAGGACATGAATGGAGCTAATGATCCTTGTGAGTACCTTCCAACTCAGCATATTTTGTGATATTCAGCTACCTGGGATATTCTGTGAAAGTTGTTGTAATGAAATTAATAATCTGAGACCACACCTTTTATGAGATGATTTCTCAGCCATCATCTTCCAAGGATGATGAAATTAGGATGAGTTAAACTGGTAAATTGATATATAGATGAAGACACTTACTTTTATTAAAACATTCAATCTTATTTCAAGAATTTAAATTCAACCTAGAAAATTATAAATATGTTCTTTGTGTTTCTTCAAAATTTCAAATGCAATAAAATTCAGTGAATGGGTTTAACCATTGTGTATGGAAAGACAGCATCCTCTGATGTGCTCCCTAATACAAACCACCTCTTCGTTTCCTCCTGTCATTTCCTCCTGTCACTTTGGGCAGTAGTGCTAAAGAAGCCATCCAGTCTTGGATGAGCATCAAGTCCTTATCAAACTTCCAGCCATCACCTGTTCACATTGATCAAATAAAATGTAATTGAGGACAAAGTGAGGAAGAATGTATACCATAATGCATTTGGAATGCAGTTTCAGCTATCTTTGGCTATCTGAAAGAACAGCATTGAGAATTCTTAATAAAACTATTAAAAAACATGGACAGATAGTGCATATTGCATTTTTCACAATTAGAAAACCTACACATGCCTGGATAACACTGAATTTAAATTTTGCATTGTGCAGGACAGTATCAGTCTCTCAAGAGCAAAACTAAAAACAAACAAAGAAATGAAACATCAAAAACATCCCTGTGTGTTGGGGATCATTTTCATTGGTTTCTTTACTCACGCTGAAACAGTACTGAACACCTAACTGTTCCTCAAGCTATACAATAAACAACCTGGCTGAAGCCTTGTGGCTTTTTACATAAACAGGAATTCATTCCATTGCAACATCTTTTTCTTCCACTGAACTTAATAAATAGCATCACAAAACTGTAATTTTGAAAAAAAGTTGTTTCATTTTATGTAACTGCCATCCTGTGGAGATAAAAGTTTATGAAATCACATAACTATGCTAATTTCTCGCTTTGGTTAAAATTCTTGGCTTAGGAGATTCAATGAATCTGGAGGTTAAATAAAAATATCTCTTAAACCACATTGCCCACCTGTTGCTATAGCAATTAATTTCTATTGGAGAGTAACTCTGGAAAAAGCACACTTTTGGTTTTGTTGTTGTTTCCAAATAGGTAAAGATTTTTAGGGGTTTAGTGACAGTCTAAACAGGTCCATTTCAATTATCTGTACACCAAACAATAAAAGCCATAAAAATATATACCCCAAAATTGTAAGGTACACATGCACTTGATTGGCTGGTAGTTTATGGACATGGTATAGGGTATGATTACAGAAAGAAATAACCAGAGAGAGGGACCAGTATGGGAGAGTGAGTACATGCTATTGAGTCAAGCACTGCTGTGCTTCATGAGAAGTGTCCTGTATACCACAAGCTTCTGGTCACTGTAGGTGAGCCTGCTATGGCCTGGAAAGGAAATCAGAAATCTTGTGCAGCTTCACTAAAAGCAGGTCACTGTGTGCAGGCTGTGAAACAGGCTGTTCCCCTGACAAAAAGAGTCAACAGAGAAATTTTGAAAAACAAAATGAATAATTTAACCCAGACAGGTTTCTGAATAGCACATGAGTGAAACAAGGCTGCAAACTCTCTTTATTCAGTCAGATGTCTCTCTGATTAGTTCTAAGCACATGCTTGACTCCTACTGAAGTATACAGGACAGGAACACAAGCCAAAGTACGTTACTGAATAGGAATTGAGTGGTGAACTGAACCAGAACAAATACCTTGAGTACAGGAGGTACTTACAGAACAGAGATGGGAAATCTGTGTGCAGCTCACTGGGAAGCAAAAGTTCTTTAATTAAATCTGGGGAAAGGCATGGAGAAACCCCCAAGATTCTTGATTCCATCAAATCACCGTGTTACTTCAAGTGCCCTCATCACCCTGGGCTACCTTTCCAAAGAGAAGCCAATCTGTTGAAATTTCTCCACAGAAAAAGCCTAACAGCATCAGCAAATCCTGAATATAACAGCAGCAGCATTTCCTTCCCTTATGAAGATTCACAGCCTGCAATGCTGCAATTCCCCCATGCTATGTATGATTATATCTTATGTAATAATGGCATCTGGTGGATTGGATTGGGCCAATATGTCACTCAAGAGCTCTAATTTATTTGCCAAACATCTTAGCTGTCTGTGTAGCATTGCAAGGAGCATGGGGAATAAACAAGCAGAGGAAAACTCTGATTTAATTGGTATAACAGATGATGGCATATGTAGCTGTTTTTGGAATAATGATAGATGTCCAAGAAGGGCTGCCTAGGGAAGGAATAAGAGATATAGGATCCTCTCACATATTAAAGATGCAAACACTTTATATGAAGAATGAAAGCTAAGAGTTAACCTGCTTACATGGTGAAAAATGGAGAAACAGCACTGTGCAAATGGAGATATATGTAGATCAGTTTCCCAAAAGCATCATTTGAATGGGTTTTTCTTTTGGTTGGTTGGGTTCTTTTTTTTCCTGAATATCTTGAGGAATCATCTAAAGGGCAGGATTGGGCATTAAAAAACATTTAAAAAGGGCAAATGACAAACCAAGATGTCTGCCTAATTTTTGGGATGCACTCCAAACACTTTGATAGAAAAATGTAGAAAACAGCTTCAAGAGCTGTTTCTGTGGCTTTGAGTCTTGCCAGCAGGGAAAACAGGGCAGAATGCAGCTTCAGTTAAGGGTGACTGTGAGCTGAAAAAGCACCAGGTTAAGAGAAAGGATATAAAGAACACAAAACATATACAATTTTTTAAGAGTGAGTTCAGAAATTTTTGGGTAGGATCTCATGGGGGAAGTCCTAGAGAAGTCTTAGAAGAAAAAAATCTTAGAGAAGAGGTGACATTTCCTCAAGGAAATAAATGACACAGCAGGTACAAGCTGTCCCTGTGCAGAAAAAAAAGCATAAAAACTGGCTGAACTGTGACTTCAGCTACAGAAAGGGAATGCTACAAAAGTGGAAATTGGGGTAGATAATGAGACTTACACAAAAAAGTAGATTTTAAAGAGAGTAGGTCAGAAACACTAAAAATATGACCTGAAAGAAAAAATAAGAACATGAGGAGTAGAATGCATTAAGATACAAAAAGAAGTTAATCATTTAGGGATATTAGTACAGCAGGGATGGAGAACTAACTACAGATGATGGTGGACTGAAGTGTTAAGGAAGGACATTTTTCCATTTTCTTTAATGGATCATTTACAATTCAGTGGAGCAGTACAATTTAGTATCAGTATCAAAGGCACAAAATCTCATAGCAGAATTGGGAAAGAGCATGTCTGGGCACATTTGAAATAAATATATATTTTATTAAATTGTTCAGTCTTGATTAGTTTCTTTCTAAGTAGCTTAAAATTATTAAAATTACTCTTAGGGCCATTTCCCGTGTGTGAATTCATATACGAAATAGAGTTACCAAAGGAGAGAAGGGGACAAGATGGTCTCTGTGTTTTAAATGAAGAAAAAGGAGTATGTGGAAGAAAAGAAAACTATGACAATTAGTATGGATCTCTGAAAAACATTTTCTTCAAAATAGGTTGCTCCTATCATGGAGTAGCATGATTTGTGATTAAAGAAACTGTAACTGTCACACAACTTTTAATGCAGTGGGAGATGATGTTTTTACAAGCAGTTTAGTGAAATACAATATAAATGAATGGTAAGTGACCAAGCAGATGAATAATTGTACCAAAACAAATATTAATCAATGGCTCTCTTTGAAGCAGAGGGATGCTGAATGGGGCTCTGCAGAGTCCATTCTGGATACAATTGTTCAGTAGTTTAATATAAATTAAGACATTGGAATAGAGCACACGCACACATAAATATGCATATATACATATATATATTATTTGTATATTACATGGAGCTGAAGGGTCCAATAAGCTTCCTGGGAAAAGTAATTAAAATTCAAATAGGAAAAAAAATACATGGATTTTTTTTTTTTTTTAATTCAGTAGGTGGCAGGGAAAAGTTGTGGTAGATGATTTTGTTTACAACTTGAGCAGGAACAATAAACTATGAAAATACAGGATGGGTTAATGGATAGTGTGCAGTAAAACATCAAAAAATCTGATAATTGAGCAGATTTTGTATAGAAGTGAAAAATGTAATTGAGCCACTGAGAAAAAGGCAAAACTCATTTGAGGAAGTTAAGAGAGACATTGAAACAAGACAAATGAAATAATTCTCCCAGAGCACTTAGTCTCACCTGCAATTTTGCAGCTATGTTACTGGATTCTTTAGGAAAATACAGCAAAACCAAGACAGTGAAGAGAAAAGTAGTGAGAACATGGATACACACGAAGAGTGTTTGGATCAGTATAGGTAATTAAGCCTAAAGAAGAAAATTTTAGGAGGATAATATGACACAGTACTGATACTGATTTTTGTAGCATCAGAAGAGATTATGTGAATGGCTGTGAAGGCTCCACCATGCACACCTCTAAGACTAAGATTAGATTAGAGATATCACTGATTACTCATTCTTGATTAGCTACCTCTGGCCCCAATTTAAAGTTATTTGAAAAGGTGCTGCCCAGCAGCAGCACTTTGCAGCTCAGTTGTTGTAGGAAATGGCAGAGTTCAAATGCTGGAGAAAACAACTGAGATATTTAGAGAATCACAGATGCTTATACAACTCAGCCAGAAAGTGCAACAAACCTCCTCATGGACTGTCCAGACATCCTTATTAACAGATCTGTTCGTCTGATGTCCTCTCAGTGATCCATCAGTTCCTGGAGATACACATGTTCAAAGCAGCTACACTGTGATTATATCACCAGGGAGTTCCTAATAACATTCACATGTCTCCCATACTCACTCCAAGCCTAATTGCTTGGACCATGTCAAACAAACCTCAGTTAATTTCCTTCTCCTTTTTTTATGGTATCCTTTGCAATTTTTATATCCCATATTATCCTTTGATTCCTTTACCTTCTCCCCTTCTTTCATCTACACCTCTTTCACTTAGTATATGTAAAAGAAAAAAGCTATTTCAGTCTTATGCCCTCACTTTGAACATTTCCCGTGATTCTTACAATACCCAGATGCTGAGTGAATGACCAGTGACAATCAAATAGGAGACACAGCTAGAAACTGACATTTAACTTTTATCTGCACCTCATGCTACTGGCTCACAGCTGGCTGAAAAAAACATGAGTTAGATGAGTTATATACCACTAGATAACACACATAGATTTAAGTAAACTCATTTTAAAAATCTGGTAAAGGATAATATCTATGCAGATACTGTCGCTATGGGACACGAAAGAACACACACTCACCACCACTCTCAAGGTGAAAGGCAAAAAAAGGGGAATTTATTTTTCTGACTCCGACCTTTATAGTTCTCCAAAGGTGACAGTGGATTGGAGGGTGACAGTGACACCTCTTCAATGACACTGGTCAAACCAACAGTCTATCAACTCTCTCCTCCTCCATAAAGGAATGAAAAACAATGAGCTGTTTACAGAAAATGTGTGAGAAGGTTCCTCACAAGAATGTCAACATCAGAAGGCTTAGACTAAATAAAAACCAGGGTGACACAGATACTATATAGGCATTTTAGATATTAGCTATTATATAGATATTTAATCTGTTTTTACATACATAAAAATAACACAGGTGAAAAAAACTTTATAACAGCATCTCAGTTTCTATTCTGGCATTTTTAATATTAAATATTTGATCTTCATTTTGAAAGAACTCAATTTTCCAACATCTATATTTCAGTTCCACTAACTACACCACATTCCAAATTTCAGGCTTTCCTCTCTGGAAATCTCTCTAGACTAAATTTAATCATGTCTCCTGAGGCAAATATTTCCTTTACGCATGCAGCTTTGTGTTTCCTGAAGGTAGGAAAAGCATCACCCTGGACATTGCTTCATGCACTGCTCTGAAACCTAATGCAAAACACCCATGTGCTTTGGGAATAGCTACGAGCTGGGCTGCCTCTGGTTTCCAAGTCAGAGTGGTTTACAAGAGAGAGAAGCTCTGCTGAATCCCCACATTAGGTGAGTTTACGAACAACCACCATAATACAGTATGAACAACTGTTTGTTGGTTGCAATTATTCTGAAATTCAGAGCTTGTAGGATGAAATCTAGACAAAAATGAATGATCTGGGACTAATTATGAGTAATCAAAGCAAAAAAATTCCTGAGTGGGGATGCATGAAAATTGCACCTACAGGTGAGTCATTGCCATTTTACTTTTTTCAAGACGACTTCTGAATCTACTGTGAATTTCCTTCATCATGACATTTTTCCCTTTGGAAATGCAAGAAGTCCTAAGAGCCTGAACTGTGGAGTATTCAAGGAGAGAAGGTTCCTACTGTAGGATAAATAACTTTAAGAAATGGCTGCCTTTCTGTGCACTCAGCTCTTCCTTTTACACTCTGCTCTGTCTACTATTTTATATCAGGCATGGGACTGCAGGTGCTGGTGGTGGGGCCAGTTGGTCTCTCAAGCCCCCTTTCTCTCTTTTAGTCCAGGAAATACTCCATCAAGAACCGAATTTCATAGATTCTGAAATTAAAAGTGAAGTTGAAAATATTAGAACATTGTGTGCCACAAAATGTGCAGCATGTCCATGGTGACTCAGAATCACTCTAACAAACCCTACTGAATCCTGCAGCAAGAAATCACTGCTGTCATCATCTTGGAGGGGAACCCAAGGAATGCTTAAAAGCAGTGTTATTAATGGGATACTCCTTGTCATGGAGAATACAGTTTCATTTTCAGAAATTTCTGCAGTCACTGTGCATATCTCACTTTGCCCCTTTTCTGTATGCTGTTTTTAAAGGGTAGGAGATTACTTGAGACACAAAAAGCGTGTGATTAGTAAGAGCAGAAGCAGTGATACACTTGAGGAGCAGAAGCAGTGATAAACTTGAGGAAATGACCTGGAGTGGACATCTTCCATTTTTAACAATGCAGTCTTACATGAAATACAAGAAAAAAACACTAAAGAGGAAATGAAAGGTAGGAGAGAGAGAGAACAGTGTAAGAAGACTGAGTTAGCATATGGTGCTGCTAGCTGCTGCCAACTTTGGTCATTCTGGCCCCTGCACATCTGTATTTTGTAGTATAGGTGTTAATGGAGTATTGATTTATTTCAGAAGAGTTGTCTTCCCCACCCTAATTCCCTCCTGGTTGCCTCCTTACAAAGGTCACATACGCATTTCAGAAATGAAGTAGGGCCCAGTCTCAGAATCAAAAAGCAAGCAAGCAATATTGTGCTTACATTCAAAAATTACACTACTAACCAGTTTCTAAAGATACTCAAGGATGTTTAAAATACAGGGTTTGATCAACAGTCTCTGACAAAAATCTGACACACTATATATTCAATGATATGTTTTACTCTTGTGGCTTATGAGTTTTCAAGGGGCAAACTCACAAGGACACCAGTCAGAAGCGTTCATAAAAATAACAAGTCCAAGGGGCTCCATATGAAAGAGCCAGTAACAGATTATTATAGAAATATACTGCTTAAATCATAGTTATCCTTCCTCCACTCAGCAATAACAAGCAGACAGGGAGCATTTCAGCAAATTAACCAACTGGCAAATGGTTGTGGTGGTTATTGTCCCTGAGCCAATAGTGGGGATATGTCCCACTAACCCTTAGTCAATCCTTCCTTCACAGTCAGTGGCTTTTCACTTGGGCGCTCCTTCATTTCCTTTTGGTAAGAATTATAATAAAAATTATGAGTTTCATTTGACAATATGAAAGCCAAGTAAAATGTGGCTGCTGAAAAGCTCTTTTGAAAGCACTGTGCTGGACCTCCATAAGCATCACATCTTATGGGGACAGGTTAGGCATTCTCTAACATTCTCAAAGACAGGGACTCTTCCTCATCATTGCATCTGATGACCAAAATTACTAGTGCAAGAAGGTGGTTATCAGAAACAAGGCAATTAATGCTGGTTCATTCGGGGGGAAATTCACTAAATGCGTTTGGCAAAATCAGGAGGCTGGGTGATCCAAGAACTGTTTGTAAGTTCTTTGTCTAAATTTATTCCATCTTTAAGTCTTTGACCATTTTTCTATACTATACATGCAGGCACTGCTAAATATCAACATGGTAAATTTTACTTTTCTTTCAGCTGTGGCTGAAATTTTCATGCTTTGAATAAAGAAATCGATGACCTTTTATAACATTTCCTGAGTCACTATTATAATACTGGGAAATACCCATTTCCTAGATCATTGCTTTCACATAAAAGTGCTCTCTGCTTGAAAGGTCATGCTTTCTAAATAATATATACATAAAAATGAATCAATCTTCTCTGTGAATGAAAAGAGTTATAAACTTTAAGGCAATGCAATAAAATTCTGCCTTGATTTTAATTTAGCTCAGTCAGTGTTAAAATGTTGGCCATTGCTGCCTGTAAAACCATCTGTGGATCAGCATGATGCAGTTTCTTGGTAAGGCAGTAATCTAGGCCATGAAATCATTTGCTGCTCCAAGTCTCATTTTAACATCTACATCTTCATCTGAGCATCAGCAGTTTGTTCTTAAACATTATTTCTGTCCTTGCAGAAAGCTGGAAATCTCTCCAAGAAACAAGTTAGTAAAATGGACTGAGTCTCATATTAGTCAGGGTTACTGCCTTTAACTGATTGGCTACCACCTTTAACATGGTATGACAACTTTTTTTCTCCCAGAAGAATGAATCTCAAGCCTTTTTTTGTAGAGCTGCTGAAAACAGCCTTTTAATGTCTACAGAAATACCTTCATACAGATGGCAGCATTAATGAAATTTATGAATCTTATTCATACTTTACATAAGCAAATTGAATCTCTACTGACTTCCAAAAGCGAGGTGAACAAATAATATTGTTGGTTTTGTTTATCAAATCCACCATTTGTCTGATACTTCTAAGATTCTCTAAATTTTAAAACTTTTATTCTATGGATTTTCCATCACTCTTGAAGAAGTGTGAGGATTCATCTGAGAGAGAGGTGCCATCATAGTTATCCTCAAAAATAAGCTTTTCTGATTGAAGATTTATTTTGTACTATAGAGTTTGAAGCGCATTTCTAGAAAGTTGCAAGAAAGGGAAGGTAATTAAAACAACAGTATATTTAATTAATTCAGTGCACTGTCAAAGATCAAATAAATATCAAACCAATTTTTTTACAGAAAAAATAAAACCTCATTAGCAGCAGAAAGATGAGCTGTAGAGAAAGTACAAGCGGAAGAGAAGATCGTGTGCGCAAACTGTGTAAGAAAAAATTATTTCTCATTTTACAAATGTTTATGCTATATTATTACCTAAAATTTGCCCTCTATAACCTTTTTTTTTTCTTTTTTTGTAAATGCCATGGCAGGATTTAATATAGCATGGTTGGGAAAGAAATAAAAAATTTACTTCCAGTACGCCAGGGAATTTCACAGACATTCTCATAGCAACAGCACGTAAAATGCATTCCTTAATAGACCACCTTAATTTAAAAGCTTTGCAGTTAGTCTCATTCATCTGATTTTGATCCAGGAAAATAGCTGAAGTTGTCATTATCCCTTGGAGGTGTAAGAATGCAGAATATTGGTATTAGGTTTGAAGAGCACTACATTCATGCCCTGCCCAAATGCTTTCCTGCTGGAAGAGAAAACATTCACTTTGCCAGCTTCTAGCACACTGAAGCAAAATGATCACGCTGTTCTGACTTTGACAATCATATAAAAATTTTCATACACTTTGTCTCTTATTCTTGATTCAATAGCCAAAAAGTAATATTAAATTTCAAACCCCTCTATTATATTCATGGGCTTCAGAGTTTCTAAGTGTTGATATCAACACAGCATGATCAGGACTCAATTAAATGCATTTTCAAATATCAAAGTAATTTTAACTATAACCTCTTGGGCTTTGTTTTGGTTTTTCAATAAGAAGTTCACATTCTAAAAAGGCAGGAGATTGATCATTATTAATTTCTGATGCTCAAAAATCTATACAACAAGCTAAAACAGAAGTTGCAGGGTTAATCTCACTATTTCACTTTACATATTAGGAATAATCAAAGAGCCAAGAGGCAGTTTTTAGCTTAAGGAGAACTGTAATTCCTTGAGAAAAAGTAATTTCACCTTGTCACTGATTTTTTAATTTTGTTGTTCTAAAGGTCTTTGTTTCAATGTTTTTTCTTCCTCAGAGTATACTGGCAGTTCCCCTAGGTAGCTACTCCCACTGGCTTTTATTAAACCTGCACACTATTATTTTCTTTTATTTGGTTTGGGTTTTTTTTTTTTCCTTTCTTGTATTTATCATGTGTTTCTCATGAAAGCCTCATACTGTGAAGCCCAGAACCATACATAGCATGCCAGGTGTGGCCTCACCAATGCTGAGCAGAGGGGATGTGTCACCTCCCTCACCCTGGTGGCATCTCTCCTACCACAGCCCAGGACAGGACTGGCCTTCTCTGCCACGTGGGCCCATTGCTGGTGCTTCAATGCAGCATCCACCAGCACTCCCAGGCTCTTGTGTGAAGGGACACTCAGCTGGATGCGCTGTTGTAACACTTGCAGAAGCCAACAGGATGTTGCTTCCTCCAGGGATTAATGAGCTAATAAGAATATTCTTATTCTCAGATTAAGAAATAAACCACAGTGACAGTATAACTCCCCACACTATTTAATTTCAGTGCTGACCAGGTCCTGCCATCCCAGAATATAACCAGGACAGGAAGGACAACCCACAAACTGGGAAGAAACAGAAAATAATGAGTGTAATCTCCAGGCTGACAGAACTGTAGGAAACTAATGTGGGCTGCCACTGCCGTGGACATACACCATTTGATTTTCTGAAAAACTGAAAGGATTTTGTCCCAGAGGATCTGAAACAGTAAAGAACAGGATTCCTGACTATTTACACAAGATATTGAACGGTGTTTTATATGCCAACTTTTTTTTCACAAAAAATCTAAATATTCATTAACCAAAACAGGTCCCACCCTACCATATGGGTAAGCTGATGGGCACATTCAGCCTACTTCTGATTTTGTATTCACGTTACAATACTATTATTAAAACATTGTCATGTCTAGAAATCTGGCAGGCTGTAATTTGGATTTATTATTTAATCAACACATTGAAAACATCATAAAAGCAGCTTTTTTCCTTCCTAAAATTATGTCAGTCCAAGGACTGTGGTCACAAATAAGTTCTTCAGACATTGCAGATTGAAGTCTATTATTTCTGGGACTGATTATTTCAACTATTTATTTTGGGGTTTCATTGATTGCACCATTCAAATACCACAGTCTAGAACAGATGCTACAAGTCAGATCACATGCAGAATTTTGAGGTATGTGAAAAAATAACCCATATATTAAGCTCATAAATTTTCTCAATGCTTTTAAATGATTGCTTCCTGCTCGAAGGATCCTAAGAAGTAGTAAGTTATAGCATTGAGCGGCAAGTAAGAAATGAGCTTCTCAGCAGTCAGCCAAGGAAATTTAAAGAAACTTCAGGATTTAATCTTGCTTATTACTTATCTGTGTATTCAAAAATGATAGTGGGAGTAGGAACAAAAAAAGTATTTATTAACAGTAGTCACTGCCCTAAACTGCATCCTTGTGCACAAAATCACCAACAAATTGAGCTGTCTCTTCTGCATCACTGTGATGAAACCATTTAAACTCTGTAGTGATTGGCCCACTGACATGGGGCAAGACTAAAGATGTAGAAATCTTCTGTTCTATGAAGACTCAAGAGACACTGAGGCTTGGTGAAGCATCCTTGACTTTAGATCTCATGCAGAAACTCCTAAATAATACAGAAAAGGACTAAGTTTATCTTCATATAAACTTTCCCTTGGCACAGAGAGATGGAGGAAGAGAAAGATAAAAAGCTTTGGCTAAAAAGTTTTTTATAAAAAACTAGCTCCAAGCTGCTTTTGGTTTTTCTTCATAAATCTTTTCCCATAATTCACCTCTACAATATTTTCTCTCCTAATGATGAACACAAATTAAGTGAAAGTGACCTTAAATTCTGACAAGAAGAAAGAAGAACCCTGGAGATTTACTGTGAGGGAAAGGGGAGTAGGGATAAAACACAGGTTATAGGGGTAAAGCACAGAGAATATGTCTGAAGACTTAATTGCTTTACTTTTATTATTAAAATTCCTGCCACAATATCTCTCTGAGCTAAACCTCTGTTTTGGTCCTGGCTCACATCAAGTTCCCATCTACAATGTTATTACAGCCATAATGGCAACAACATCTGCCTTCTGCAGCACACAGAGCAACTGGCCTGTGAGGCTCCAGAGGGAACTGTGAACTTTCCTACCTTTTCTTCAGGCACAGAAAACATGAGACCAGCCCATGTTTTTCATCCTTTACAGATGTACTGCCCATTTTAAGATATTCCCATGCTTTTGTTTAACACTTTTTAAAAACTAGACAAAGGTAGCATATCACTATGGGAAAAGTAAAAATATCTGTGTACTGTAATTGTTCTTTTGATCTACAAAATATTCAGAGGGATTGTGGAGAAACTGAGCTAGTAAACAACTTCAAACATACAAACATTACATTCCAACATTACATTCTCTTCATTTTCATTTAATTTTCCTCCCCTGTTCTCAAGAAGCAACTATAATTTAAAACCTCACTTGTTTGCAGGAGACTATATGCACAGCATGTGGACCTGCAACATTGTTTCAAAAATGGAGGGATTATTATGTAGAAAATTCAAAACTCCAAGTGTAATATAAATAGAATTATGTAAAAATAAATAGCTTAGCTTCTTCCAGCTGGTGCAGGACCACAAGGAAGGCTGCTGAATGATTAATACTTGATACTTATTTGAAATAAACTGCAGATGGTTTCAGCTAGTTCCTGGCTAGTATAACAGAACTATTTCTAAATAAAGAGAAGAGCTATATAAAGACAGTAAAAACTGAAATTAAAAAATGTCTGTTTGGTTTTCTGATATTCACTTCCCATGAACATTTATAGACTCCATTTATCAAAAGCTCGGTGTTTAAGACTGAGACTGTCAATGAGAGAGATGGAAAGGGAATGTTATCCTGACATGTTTGTGCTCAGCAAAGAAAAAATCCTCTTGCATGATACAAGCAGAGCAGTGAATAGGCAGGACAGAATTGGCTACAGGTAGGAGTCCACACTTTGATATACTATCTGTGAATGTTTTGGTTTTTAAGAGGAGATTAGTCTTGTAATTTTTTTATTCCCCATTGTCTTTAATTTCAGCAATGAATTATTGTATTGCCTCATGGAGGGTGTTAGCACGCAGTGAACCCCTGCCCTGAGGGGTTACATGCACTTTGATAGGGAGGTGAGCTCTGACCAAAAATTGCCATGTGTAGGGCAGGGGCCCATGGGGAAGGCCAGCAAGGGACGTCCAGCCCATGGGGTCACCTGCACCAGAACGTTGGAGGCAGTTATGGGAAATAGAGACAACCTTTTCCTTGCCTCAGCCACTTGGTTAGCACTTCTCCTGCCTCAGAAACACAGAAAAATGGTGCATTTTTAATCTCATAGAAAAGTAATGTTATGAACACAGGGTTGACACCCAGAAATGCCAATAAAAATTAATCAGTTGGAAATGCACTTGAGTGGCTGTATTTACATGCTGATGGCTTTCAATATCTACAATATCTATTAGGTGCTACAATTATGTATTTAACCTCGGAATGTCAAATATCCTTTCCTGGGTCTTGTTCAGCTTCCAAGTAAGGAGAGACCATTAAAAGAAAGCATTAGGTAATTTTTCATTTACTTGAAAGCAGGAGATTGAATTTCTATTAATCAGTAGTAGCATATATTCTGCAAACTTTGCGCAGTAATATCCAGGTGGTACAATATCTACAGAAACTACCTCGATTATGGAAAAAGCAATTCTTTCCCACTGTTTTCAAACACATTTCTAGTGGTGCTAGAAAAAATATCTGGAGTCAGCTAATACTTGTACCCACTAAAACTTGTAAAATCTTGAGTGAGCTGTTGTCTCCTTATAAGTCTTCTCCGCGGACTAAAAAGTGTGATGAATGTGCAGAAAGGTGTTAGCAATTGTGATAAACGCAGCAACTAAACAGTTCTGCTAGGATCTTTTGATGTTAGCTGATGAGAAACTGATGGCTGGCCCTTTGGGGAGGTTGGTGACTGTACTGACTCAGTAGGGATGTCCTGAACTTGTCATCCCCTTTTCTGGCTTGTGTGCAGGTAACTAAGGATGCCACATCAGCTCAGGTAATCTCAGCACCCATAATGCAGTTTGCTGTGGAGACAGCAGGCTGGACAAATGAAAAAAGAAAACCAGGGATACCATTACTTAAGATTTCTGAAAATATTGCATTACATCTTGGAAAAAAAAAGTCTTTAAAATACAAGTTCTTACAGTAGTTGATATGTGTAAGATATGTCCCCATGTTACATTCTCTAGAGATTTTATTCTTTACAAGTGACACAGGAAAAGAACATGTCACTTTCTAGATATTAAAAACCTGTGGATAAGAGCCTGAGAGGGCAGTATGACCAGGCATTCTGAATACAATTAATCCCTTTCAAAGAATGATAGACACTGCTATGATCGAGTTTCCTACATGCCTGTGCCTTTAAAGTTCCAGGAAAATGCACAGATTTTCACTGCTATAATGGCCAATTGCAAAGCTATGCTAGATCTAACTGGGGAAAAAAAAGATACAAAGACACAGACAAAAGTCTCAGTGCTCTGCAGCAGGAAGCTGCAAATATTTGGAGGAGAAAGACATGTTAGGGAGCTCACACAGCAGAGCTTCAGAAGGCCAATGTTAAACGCAAATGTTAGTTTATTAGAAGAAAACCAGAAATGTTCAGGCAGCACTAAGGTAGCAGTACTGTTGCAGCCTTTCAGGATTCAGAAGACCCACTCAATAGTTTATGAAGACTACTAGCCTGGACACATATGCAAGGAAAATTAATCAAATTAGTAAATTCCTGCTGGAAGAGCAACCAGTGTTTGAAGCAGTTGTGAAAGACAGTTCAATACAAAGGAAAAAATTAAAAATAATAAAATCAAAACACTCTAGATTTTATGCAAATCAAAAATTTGGGTACTTATTCTTATGAACAAGTCTATCATTCCTATCTTTCATTAAAAATCATGCCTCGACAAGAGACAGCTGTTAGATTTAAAATCACTTTACAATTTTATCCAGAAAAGGTTAGGTAAACATGAACTGCTAATATGAAGCCCATAACTGCTGATACAGCCCTGAGATCAAATAGTTTTCTGACCATATATAATATATACATCTCTAAACAGTAACAACAATAAAAACATCAACAACAACAATTTGTAGAGTGATAAAAATGTTAGTTTCAACAGGGAGAATGAAAAACATCCTGGAGACAAAATGTAGTAGCCTCTGGGGTGCAAAACAAAGAGTTGAATTTATTGGAAAAACAATCAGAGAAGTCAGATATCTTTAACTCTCAGAGATAAAAGGCTTCAAGGGTAAGAGGCTCTAATGGCATACACTGCATGGATGCCAGGGACGGCGTTCTGCTGGTGCCTGCAGGGTCTTGCCTACATCTCGGTCACCCAGCCTAGGCTCTGCTTAAAGGCACAGGGAAACAGCCAGGCTCAGAAGGGAATGACACTGATTTCACCTGTGAACAAATGAAGCATGGACTGATGGCCCATTTACCATCTGTACTCTTGTCTGTGTGTACATGTAACCACTTCACTACCTTGGAAATCAATATCATAAAAGCACTAGAACTGCTGTACTGTTTTTTTTTTTATTAAAATAAACGGCATATGCATGAACATCTGTTAATGTAAATAATTCTGAACTATATTGTCAATTATAGCTTCAATAATTGCTTCACTGTGACATTTGCTGCAATATATATGAAATATCTGAATTTCAGAATAAAAGTAACATATAATCAAAATGTGTGGAATGTCTTCTCCCTGTGTGCAGACTTCAGAAATCTATTTTCAAACAGCTCTGCAATAAGGCAAAAACAGTTTATGATTTAACTTTACTACCTCAGTAGTAAAGTCAAATTAAAACAGGCTGAATTAGTTTGTTTGACAGGAATTGAACTAATACTTAGCTGGTAACTAAATTTGTCTTTTTTCCTTCCCAGTGTAGAATTTTATAGACTGTCTGTGATTTTTTTTTTTTTAGTAAAACCAAATTATTACCTCACAGAAAGTTATATATTAATTTAACAGCACTTCTCATCTGTTCTTAGGCACTACCTGTGCATGCAGCATTTTTGTCTGGGTTATTTTTGTTTCCTGTAGTGATGCTGGGCTATTCTGTGAATTTAACACCTGGCTGAAAAGCTGAATCCAGGATGTCTGCAGCCAACAGCATTTCACAAATGGGTTTCCCCTTCTGCAGCAAGGTATCTCATAAATATTTTAGGACAGACAGTCATAATTTGACATTCAAGCTGTGCTGGTTAATTAGGATTGATTACATAAATTGCAGAATACTGAAAGACTGAAAAATACTCTGCAAAAGAAAAAAAAAAAAAAAAAAAAACAAAACAAACCCAAAAAAAAAAAGCTGCAAGGCTTTAAATCTTTGAGGGAAAGTTAACAGAAACATGGTGGCACTGCAGAAACTTGCCAGCACTTTCTTCCCTGGGGAAAAATATACCATATCTGTGGCAGAGCTGTTGGAAGGCTGAGGCCATAAAGGCTATTTTTAACCTTGGTGTGCCATTGTTATTGTTTTACTCAGCCAGAAGACTGATGTATGAGTCTAGGAATAAAATAGCATGTTTCCCTTCCATATTTTATCAGGAGGTGGTGTAACCACAGTTTACCTGTGGTGTATTGATCTGGATGGATGCAGGTTGGCTGGGTTTCTGTTATTCCAACCTTGGTGAGGTTATCACAAGCAAAACTGGTATCAAAATTGCTACAATCACAATAAAATGCCCTTTTTTTCTAGGAAAAGTGGTGAATTAAGCCCACTTTAAGTAAATTCTTATCACTTCTAATCAGGTTGATTTTAGCCCAAATCAAATAAACTCAGTGTTCAAAAATGCATTTTCTGGTGGATGTCCCTGCACCACTGAAGCACACATTCATTTGATTTTCAAAAGCAGATACACACAGTCATGCTGCTATTTAAGTGATATTTTTCTATCTAACTCAATCCCACAGATAAATCTTATGCAAACATTCACTATATTTAAAAATTTCTGCAAAGTCTTCAAAAGAAGACATCTCAGAAAGTACTGATGACTGTTGATTAGAATTATCTAATGACACCATGACCCTGATAAATGAAATGGTATTCTTTGACAAAGAGATTACAAAAGTGACGTCCACTGTGCTATTTCTCACAGCCCGCCACAGATCCAGAGGTCAGCAAAACTTCTGGACAAATAGGAGAATAAATATATAACAGAAAACAACAGAATGTAGCTCATTGTTTGAACTAATTTAACTTCTATGATATTGTGCAATACATACTCCATCCGAGTCTGCTGCTCCTCTGCATCCTTCCAGTGTAAATTATTAGGGTTTTTTCCATTAAAGACAATGACCTTGCAGAAGTCTTGAGTTCCTGAAAACAGAAGGGAATGAAATATGTCACAGGAGCTCATGAAATCACAGCTTGGAGTGAGTGTATATAAAATGACTGGTCACCATCAAAAGAGAAATTAGGGGCCATTTCAATGATCAGGAAACAGTTGAACACAGTCAAAAGAAAAGAGACTTTTTCACACTATGGAACATTCAATATGCAAAAGATTGCTATAAACTGTACAGATGTCAAAAGTCCATGCTTTAAAAGTTACAAGGGTATCACAGAAAAATGTAGAGACAAATAAATAGCTAAAAAATATTTAAAAAAAAAAAGGCAAAACAATAGTTATAGAATAATTTGTATGAGAAGGTACCTCAAAGATCAATTTCCAATTCCCCTGCCATAAGCAGCAATACCACCTAGTAGATCTGGTTGCCCAGGGCCCCAAAAGCAGACCTTTAAACTGCAGGCATCTTGAAACTGGAAGTTTATGAGTGGGAAACTTAGCAAGATGTTTGTCCCGCTCTCCCGCTCTGAGAATGTGCTGTGGGCCACTAACATGGCATATGAAGGTAGAAAAGCCTCGATCTGGACCAGTTTGACTATTCTAATGCTCCCATGAACCTCAGGTCAAAGTGCACAGTGACCAGGACAAAACAATAATATAAATTTTAAAAAGTCCATGTGATATTCCATAAATTTTATAATCCCTGGTTCCTTGAAATTTATATTAATGGCCTATATATGTTAATGTATCCAAAGTGGAAATAATAGCCCCTTACAGAAGCAAATCTTTCCTACTGCTTTTTAGAAGAAATGATTACACCATGTGTTACTAATTTAATGGCAAGAGTATATTTGGCAGAAACGTATTTAGGAGAAAAATGTGAGCGAAATTAAAGTACAGGTATTAAGCAGATTTGACAATAGGGTGCGAAAGCAGCATGAAATTAAGTCATGCTAAGAGGCAATGTTTAAAATGACTGATCTCCACCAGAGCACTACTGCATTCATGTCAAATATTCTGTGCCCTCAAATGCATAACAAAGAGTATACCAGGCTCCAGAGACAGCAGAAAATATTAATAAAGTGGAAATGCTGAACATGGGGAGCTGAATACTATTTTGATTAAAAGACCAGCCAGTTTGATGAGGTCAGATCACGTAACTCTTTAACACATAAAGTGACCCTTAATACCAAGGGGAACAGATTAAAAACTGACCTTTGACTTGGGAAGCAGGCAGAGAGCTTGCAAGAACACCACAAGACGATGGTATTCAAAATTTCTTAGCCAACTTAAAGGTGATCTACAGGATTTTAATTCTGCACATACTGTCTTCCATGCCTGTATACCATAGGGCTTTCAACTAGAGGCTACACTGCACCATGTCAGCATCTCAAAGGAAGAAGAATAATTAAAATTAAGTGACAAAGCTGGACAATAGAGATTAAGGTTAGGGTTAAGTTTAGGGTTCTGGACTCTACACAGAGCCCACTTTATATCTAATTCCTACTTTTCTAGGAAATATTTAATTTGTAGGTTTCACATGGACTAAAACTATGCAACATTTTTGCTGTTTCCCTCTTCCTTTTACTGCTGCTTGAAGATGGCAGGAAAATAAAAGAATCAAACATAATATTGCACAAAGATGGGCACCAATGTAGAATACAGAATAGGAAACAGACTGAGCTAGTAGACCCACCACAGCACAATGCAGTACCATGAAGCAATGCTGGCACCCATCTGGAAGCAGCATCATTATGTTCCTGTGCTGTAAAGAGGGATTGCACCCAGGGATGCTTCTAGCTGTCTCGGTGAAAAGAAGCAGAGAAACTAGTAAAAGCCTTCTGATTTCCCTGCAGCGAATAGTCATGCCTGTGAATTAAGCTCTCTGAAGTGGTAGAGCTAAATCAAGATATTCTCATTTAGTTTAGATTCTGTGAATTTTTCTGGGTTCCAGTGAGGCCTCTCAGCTCAAACATGGGTAGTCCATGATGATCTTTCATACTGATGTAGGAAAGGAACAGCTTTGACTTTACAAAGTGCTGTTGAGCAGCAGCTGCTGAATCTCCACAGACACAAAATTTGTGGTCCTAGTGGAAGTAAACTAACATTTTTCTGCTTGCACATCAGTTCTCCTGTTAGGGTCTCTTTCAGGTTTTGACGAAGTTTGTTGCTACAAAGATTGTCAATTTCCATTGGAAGCACCGCCTCAATGAGATTCATCATTATGGTAATGGTTCATTATTTTTATTACTTTTAAACAACATATAGACAATTAAGTGTTATAACCAGTGACAAACAGCAATCAAGGTTTCTCATCTTCCCATACTATTGTCTCATTGCTATTTAATTAACCTCTCCTTCACTGCAATGCTTTTTGAAGGTTCATAAATTTGCACTTAGACTCAAAGCAGTCATCAGATGAATTCTGCACTGAACTACAATTATGTAACCCCTGAGTGATTATGTTTTGCCATACAAATGCATAAAGCCTGTAGTTCTAATAAGAGACCCTTCCAAGCCTTTTCCTGCACTCTAGTATGTGTTTTCCACATAAGCCTTTTAGTCCTAATAAAATTTCTATCCCCAATACTGAAACTGACATTATAGAAGAAAGAGAAACTTCAGAAGTTCTAGAATAAACTGCTTTATGGTATAACTGGTATTTGTTTAACCATGGAGTTACACACGCTCCATGGTCCAGAAGGGGCAGCATTGTAGAAGACTGCCTTAGTGCTTTCCATGGTAGAAATTGGTCTGGGTTTTTCTAAATAGGTAAAAATTTTCTAAACATGTTCAAATTTCATCATAAGCAAGGCCTAGAACACTGAGGAAAAAATGACAGTATATATGAAAAAATTCTGTAACAAAACAAATTTTAGCCATAATTATCCCACAGAAGTAACTTCTGGTAATTTTGTATAGCCCTTTGCATTTGCAATTCCTCAGCCAATTCTTAGATAGTCATTAGTCTCATAACTATCCTTGTTTCCCAAACATCATTATCACAAATTTAGAGTGAGAATTTTCTCACTGAACAGGGCAATTTGTGCAGAGACATACAATTAAATAATGAAATTCAAAAGCTAAACTCCTTGCCACTCTTCAAATTAATTTATCATTTTCCACTTTCAGTCTGTAAACAGGGCTACAGACTGAACTAAACAGATTGTCCCCTGAGGGAATATTCTGGGAAATGAGAGAGTAACAGAAATCTTTCAAGATAATAAATGCTGTTCTTCACCAATTATGCCATGTAGATGAGAAAGGCAAAAGCAGTAAAAGGAAAGGAAAGAATTAACACAAAAAGATTCTTCAAATGCTAACACACAGACAATAAGAGGCATGTTAAAGTAGCCTTCACCAAAGATGGGCTAAATAACCTAGCACAGGCCCCACACAAGGAGGGGATTTCCAAACAGGAATTCATGCATTTTGATATCTGAGACAATGACAAAATTTCATTACTAACTCCATAAATCAAATTCACAGGGCTGCAATAAATGCTTAAACTCTTTGTCCATTGAAAGATAGGGAGCTGGATGTGATTCTGAATTCCAGCCAGCTAAGCAGCGGGAGGTTTGTGTTAATCATTACAGAATGATGAATGGAGGAATGAATGTGCCTGGAATTCACCCCTGTGATCCCTTGTCCATTTAGCTGTCTATACCCTAACATCTATGAGAAATCAGTATTCAAAGCCACTATTTTATACATTGATTTTTTTTTTAAATTAAAAAACTGCTCTCTTTCTCTCTTTAGAAAAGCAGTGACTGATTCCCTTCTTCCCATTAGAGCCCAACAGTTAGGCAGCACCACAGCTGTCCAGGCAGCTTGGGTCCTAAACCCTCTACTTTCCTATGTACTTCAAACCATAGCTTATGCATCCCAAGAACAGGCATATAATCCTAGGAATAAGCTATAGAATTACTGGAGAAGAATCTTGTCCAGTCTCATAAAACAGAATCATTTAATTACTCCGTAAATATGTCCAGGTACAAACCAGACAGGAAAAAAATTGTTTAAAATAGCAATCAATACCACTGCAAATGTGTATTTGCAGTACTGGCAGCTGAACAACTGACCATAAATAATTTCCAACTGGCAATTAAAAGGATAACTTTTCAAACAAAACATTTTCTAACAGCTTCCTAATAGAATGAATAACAAGAAAACCTATCCAGGCTCTAAGATAGAGCCTGAAAATTTTCTAGGGGTATTTCAGGAGGTGCTGACAGGTGACTTGAGCTACTGACCCAGAATTAGTTCCCATCCTCTGTTCCTATGCTTCTTCTGCATAGCAGGCTCTCAAGTGGTGCGGCCCCTGGCTTTTTAAATGACTAGAAGAGCCATTGAGAATGTACTTATTAAAGCTGGGATAGCAGATACTAATTGACATTAAAGCATTTAAGTAGACACTGAAAAAGCCTGCCATCATCTCAAGCTATTTGACAGAAACTGCTGCCTACAAACAAATGCACAATTATCCCTGGGAATCTGGGAGGGTATCTAGGGGAACAACCTACTAGCCCTACACGTTAACACTTTGAAGCTAAAAGAAAAAAGTAGCCTCAGCCAAGGCTTAAAGGAGTGAAGGCAGATGTTTTAAAACCAGGGAGTTAATTCAAACTCCTGAAGTTATATTTGGGCACCATACAGCTGTATTTTCAAAAACACATGGATGATTTAAGAGAAAAAAACCCTGCTCAAAGCCACTGGTCATGGACGCTTTAGAAACTGCTACCCAGCTGGCAGAGAGTGCATCTCTCTGAGAATTAGGGTTTGTGTCATTTCATACAATCATAGTTCTGCAAAATAACAAATAATCTCTTAGCAGCTGTTGACATTCTCAGAAGCTGTATTTTAACTGCTGCCAAATGGCACCACATGGCAAGAGTGACTCGCTGCTTTTCTGTATGCCTGAATGGTAGCTCTTGGCTTGCTAAAAATGTACCCCGCTGGGTTGAATGTAGAACCTGTGCCTCACTTTTAAAGCACAATTGACCCGCAGGGAAGGCATAACCAACCTCAGCCCACCATCAGCTACCAGTAGAAAAGGCAGTCCTTCACTGGCTAGAAAAAGTCTGCAGAAGAACATATTGAGATACTTTAAAAAAACGACAGTTCTGAGGTTTGGATTAGAAATTTCAATTAATTTTCATGAGAATTCAGCCCACCCATGACTCAGGCAACTGAGGACCTCTAAGGCAAATTGTCTTCCGCTGTGATTTTCCGTTCAATTAATATCACCTCCAGCCTCATTGCACTTGGATCTGATGATTTTACCCAGCTTTGACTTGCTTCCTGGTTTCAAAGTAAACAGCACAACTAAAAAAACCCAAGAAAACATGGAAGTTTCATGTCTGTTTTGTTTTTCTGAGAAATATTCCCTTCACATTAGGTTTATGATAACAGCTTTGAGAAACAAAGCTCATGAATCTGTTGGTTCTTTGGAAGTGACCAGGTCTGCAAACTCACTCTGAAATTTTGAATTTTGCTTCCTGTTCCTTTTCATAACCTCTCCAGTTCTATGTTTTAGGACTGAGAGTCTAGTATTTTCTACCATGTTTCACACAAGTAGTTTTCATTTTAATAA
This sequence comes from Calcarius lapponicus, assembly GCA_039654755.1. Lineage (NCBI taxonomy): Eukaryota > Metazoa > Chordata > Aves > Passeriformes > Fringillidae > Calcarius > Calcarius lapponicus. Next base: position 56,971,293 of record CM077465.1, read on the forward strand.
ATGTTATGATTCTTTGAACCTTTCCTAAGAAGAAAATCTTACAGCTAAAGAATGGATCTGAAATGATTCAAAAACTATTTCAAAATGTGATTAGGTCATGCCATCAGACTGTCTTAGCAAGGTAGTTGGCTAGAAAAACATCAATTATGAATATAAATAATATAAATCTTGTTATAGTTATATGATGGATTACCGTTGCATGATGAATTACCTTTCTGTTAAAGGTTTTCCTTTTTATACTGGCTGGACATGTACAACTAGTTTGTCTTGTGGGCATCTAAAATAAATTACTTAAACATTTCAGGAAAGTGAATTGTGCATGATAGTATGTTTAACAGCTTTTAGAGGATTTGGACAATTCTAGTTTACCATCAGTTTTCTTCTATCATAGTGTAAATTTCCAGAATGATATTTTTTCCAAAGTCTTAATTTTACTTAATTTTACTGTAAGAGATTGTTTGGCTTTCATTAGCAAAGCTTCATTTATTTTTATCCAGGAACAAAAATATGTAAACATGCCTTTCTTGATGGTGAGTAACATTTCATTCTATTTTTCTTTCAGCTTTTGCTGATTTGCAAAAAATAGCTAAATAAAATATTACACCTGAAAGTTTAAGTACATATACAATCTCTCTGAACTCAGGCAGGTTGTGCAATATTAACAACTTTGCAAAACTCAAGCCAGACCATTGCTACTCCACTTCAAACTTTCTCCAGCTGTAACCTTCACATGAAGATTTAATGAAGTGCAGGAATGCCGCAGGCAGCTCAAGCCAAGGCAGCTCAGGAAGAAGGAGCAAAGTGGGTGCATCCCCTCAGCCAGCTAGCCCTGCCAGGAGGCAGCACACTCCTGGCCCCACCAGCTGCACACCACTGTGGATTTGGGATGGACAGCAGCTTCCCCACAGCACGGCAGCATGCTGTGCAGAGTTACCCTGCACTCCAAGATCTCTGCATTTTGGTCCCTTGCAAAGAGCAGATCTGAAGGCACATGGGCACTCAGCCTCTGCAGCCTGCCCCACAGCAAAGCCAGCTCCAAACACAGTTGAACCTCTGAGACCCTCTCCTTCTCTCCCCCTGCAGCTCTGATACAATGACCAGATGGTGCTTCTTACACTGAGAAATACTGTGCTGGCTTTAAAGTAGAGTAAGCAGTGTTTCTCCTGGGTGCATATCCCAGAGAAGATAAAATGCAAAATGGCAAAGATGTGATTACAGGAGTGGAGGCAATGTTGAAGTCTTACTGAGAGCTTTAATGAACTCACTTGCCAGCAATCACCAAACATTTATTTGCAAAATCCCTTCCTTTCAGCTGGATTTTCTGGATGATGGAGAATTCCAGCTTGTAACCCAGGCCTGCTTTATGCCATATTCATTCAGCAAGGGTGAAAACAGTCCACACAACCTACTGTTAATGAAATATTCTCAGATTAAAAAGTGTTGACAAACTAAGAAAGATGTCTGAACAAAACCCCATTGCGTAAATCTTATTACATTGATTCATCCAGCCCCAGGCCAGGCTGCAGCTGTAATTAACTTACACAGTAAATTCTGCAAGAAAACACGTAATTATTTGCTCCATTACATGGTAAAATAGTGACCATAGAAGTACTTGATACAGTTCTACTAGGACAGATTGAAGATAAGGATGGAGCAAGAAAGCAATAAGAGATAATATAAGAGATAATATATGACACACTGCTACCCAGGATGGCTTTCACGTTGACATTGTAAGAAGAAAATTTTGCCCTTTTTTTTTTTTTTTTTGGAGTTCCTGGAATAATTTTCACGAAGAAAAGGAAAAAAATGCAGCACCCCAAAAAAAATTATGGACGTTATAGAGAACCTGTAACTTTTCTAATGTCTCCTGAGAAGTGTAAGAGGCCTTTCTATACAGAATAGTGATTGTGATTTTAGTGCAAATCAGATAACTCTCTGTATGAGCAGCCAAAACTATTTTTGTATTCTTTTACAGAATTTGTGAATCTAGGTATGATATCTGTACATATTGAGTAGTATGGACAGATGCAATTCTTTACATAAGACTGTGTACATAGGTCTCAGTTTTTAAAAATTTGATCGAACTACCCAGATGGACATAAAAGCAAAGCCCTTCCTACTGTTAAGCTTAAACCAAAGGTGGGATCTTTTCACTGAATGCCAGCTATTTCACCTTTCTGTTTACCTTTATTAGAATAGAACAGACTTCCCAACCTCTTCAGCACTGACCTGAAACATGTTATAAAGGGCATTGTCCAAACACCTCTTAAAACACTGACAGGGCTGGGGCATTGACCATCTCTCTAGGAAGCCTGTTCCAGCACTTGGGCACCCTCTTGGTAAAGAAATGCTTCCTAATGTCCACTCTAAACCTCACCTGGAACTGTGTAGAACCATTCTCACTGATCCTGTCACTGGACTCTAGGGAGAAGAGCTCAGCATCTGCCTCTTCATGTCTCCTTCAGTCCATGATCAATATTTTTGGAAGGATAGTCCCAAATAGCCAAGCTGTAGAAGAGTGCTTCCAGGTATTTTCTAATTAGTAGCCAACATAATGCCACTATAATTTTTTTAGTCAATAAATTCAGCTACAGAAATTAAGATGTAAAATTCAACTTGCAAAATTATTAGACATATAACATACAATCAAGAATATAAATCATTTCTTAAAACCATAATTATTCTGACCTTAAGTATTCCTACAGCAATTTTTCATGAGTAATGGAAATGACACAAAAATTATATACTCATCCTAATACATGCCTTTAATCAAAGAAAAAATTATATAGGCCTATTAAAATTCACAGACTTTCACAGTGGAAGAAAATAGGGACTACAAACAAGCCACTCTATTTAATTCAATCACCAGTTAACTTGATTCTTTATATAATCTTATAAAATCTTAAAAATAAAATTATATGGATTTAGAGAACTTTTCTTCATATTTCTTTCACTCCTGTAATCAGCTGGGTAAATAAATAAATTATTAATATTAAATTTGTGCAAACTCTTTCAAAGACAATACCATGACCGTGCTTTCCATGCATTTTGCAGTACACATGAAAATCAAGGATTATCCAGCATTTGCTGATGCACCTTGTACATTACTGACTCATACAAAGAAGAGTTTATAATTCGGGCTCAGTAAATTTTCTGTATCTCATTTGTAGGCATCATAGAAGCACTTTTTGGGTTCTACATGTTTCAGTGAAAATCTCAGTCTTTGTGGCAGAATTCACAGTTTTGCACAGCTACTTCATTCATTAGTATCTGCCAAACTGAGTTTTCCTAAAGGGTAATTCAAGTCTCTCTTTAAAATCTGCCTGGTCATCTCCATTTCCCTCAAGGACAAGTTGTATTTAATTTAATCTGTCCTTTCTCTGGGCACCCTTTGGGGCAGGCACTTTTTGTTTCAGTGCTGAATTTGTGAAAACATGTAAACAACCAACACCACCGACCAGTAAGCTTGACACAGCTCACTGTGCCCATTGTGAAGACCTTGACCAGTGCTCACCAAGCTTGTTTGTCTCCCAGCTCCATAGCAGAGAGCCTTTTCATCTTACCTGTTGATCACACGTTTTGGTAGCAAGCATTGCATTCTGTGTAAAAGACAGCAAAGCTCTTTCATCATCCCTGGGACTTAAATCCCAGCTCAAAAGTCAGTGGAGCAATGCTCTTACTTTCTCTTTGGGCCCATCAGACAGTTTTTTGCATTTTCAGATGCATAGACAATGTAGAGCACTAACACATCTGAATATACATAAAAATGATTTAAGCAAGCTGGAGTGCTGGTACATAAAACACAGCAGTGAAAAACAGAAACCCTAAGCACTCTTTTCACCTGCCATACACTTCTCCAGGGATATTTATTCTCACAAGTTTTCATTTCTTATGGATATAGAAGATAGATATTCCCTCCTGTTTAAAAGTAATAGGAAACTTAATTTCTGTAAATATTGGAAGAACCTGAAAAACAATTCCATACAAGCCAAATCATAGTAATTTTCTTAAACTAACGGTGAGCAGCAGATAAGCAACAGGAAAAGATCAATATGTAAAAGTCAATATAAAAGTTTCTTTCCTGCTTCTTGTTGAGAGGAATAAAATAGTAAACTGGAAAGTTCTAAGTATTTTCTAGATCATTACAATACAAAATAAGTAAACAATGATGATCTCTAAATGAATGAAAAGTATTCATTTAACAGGCTGAAACAGGTACAGGACAACTTCTGAAATACTAGTTAGCATGCTATGTCTAGAAGTCAGACTGAGCTGTCATGCTGAGAACCAGAGACAGAATAACCAATGAGAAATATCAAGTTCAGCAGGCAGCTGGGAGTTTTGCTTAATGTTTGGACAGTGATTACTCAGACTTAAAAGAAAAAAAAAAGTGAAAATTCAACAGACAAAGCCAAGCTGCTGGCTGACCAGTGGGGCGGCCCCAGCAGGTTGGCATGGATCGTGGGACCAGCAGAAAAAGCTGTACTCCCTGGCAAGACAAAGCCTTGCCCAGCTGCAGCCTGGACTGAACATTTTCATCTAAAATAATGTCCTTTTTCTTTTTATTCCCAATAAAAAGCCTTTTTGCCCCTCTCACTACTTTACTCGTTGGTGTTCACTCACCAGCTTGAGCACACACATATCCCACCAGCAGCCTCCAATATTCATCAGCTATTTGCTTCATGATTTAGGTGTGAAATCAGTAATAATTTCTCCAGAAAATATAATGGGTTGTCTGGTTGAAGATTTCCTACTGTCTTTCTTCTAAAGGTGAATGCTTCACGACAGCAAAACAGCCACAACAGAAAAGACACACAGTAGATTCAAGCAATTAAAAATTTTCAACAACTCATTAAAATAATTACTGCATTTATTTTGCAGGAAAGTATTCATTACTTACACTACACCCATTAATAATGTAAGGAATGCATCTTCCTTATGCCCTGTTATGTTATTGCTAGTTTGATAAATGCAAAACTCATATTCAAGGAGGAATGGTGCCTATTGCACTATGGCATCTTTTTTCTTTTGTTTACAAGGATCCAGTTTTCAGCAGATTGAGTTATTCTTTCTCATCTTGTTTTTATGGTTTATTCATTAAGTGGGAAGAGCTGAGGCCTAATAATCAGAAGCATTTGTCTTTGGCTTCAACAACACACCTCTGCAAAACATAAATTCCCCTTGTTCTTCAAAAAATATGCATGTCTTCTTCTGGAAGACAATAAAATATATTACAGTAAATTACAGTCAGTGGCTAATGAGAAAATGAAGACAAAGACATGACATTTTTGTTTAATGCATCTAGTCTTCTGATTTGACTTGTGTTTCACTGAAATTATTTAGAAGTACTCTGGTCACAGCTACACCGTGAAGTCCTCCACTTCAGTAAGACTATTAACCAAAGTGTTTATCAATAAGAAGGTCAAAGTTTGATGTTTCCAATAAGTGTTTGAACACAGATGCAGGTTGAAGTTTATGCTAAATTCAAAAAATTATACTGCATTACCTACAGAGGGTGGAAGAGAACAAGTTATTAGATTTCTGTCCTATGTTTATGTCCTATGTTATATTAATTAGTCAAGCATTCTACAAGACAATATTCTGGTATTGGCTTAAGACGCACACGCAAATTTAGAAAAATTTGCAGTTCGCTTTCAAGAAAAAAAAAGTGAACACTCAGTTCATCCTCTTCTGACTTTTCACTGGTTTTTTTCCCAGCAGTGTGATTCCTATTGTTCTACTTTTTAACAAAATTATGTAAGTCACTCCAGATTAGAAATGACAGGTGAATATCAGATATTTATATTTTATATAAAGCTTAGCCTACAGGGTTCAGAGCAGACCATGTTTGAGACTGAGCAGTGCTGTAGCCGGTCACTTGCCACCTTTCTAAGCAGCTTTTGGCCTGAAATAGACACCACGACCTTGGATAATGCCACAAGGTCTTCCTCCCAACCCGGGCTCTCTCACCCTCCTTTCTCCTTTCATTTGTACAAAGTTGATCAGGCAGCCTAGCATCTTACCTCTGGCAAAGAAGGAACTTGGGTGGTATTACAAATTGCTCTGCATGCTGTACTGCAGTAGCATTGAAATACTCTCTGTCAGACCTCAGGCATCTAGAACTGGCCATCACTTTCTTAAAAGTTCAACTATGCTATCCAGAAATCTGAAAATATCTTGGAGAAGATAAACCCTACAACACAAGCTTATGTGCCCCACCACAGGCTGTTCCCCTTGCATCTGTGACCCTAATGCACACAGGGCTACCCTTTGGAGCTTTGGAAGTTTCTACACATTTTGTCAAATTATAAGCCACTTTTTTAGTGCAGAGGTTTCTGATTTATTACAGTCTTCTTTCATAATTAAGTTTTCTGCTGTGTCTGTACTAAGTAAAATAATTTTGAGCTCTTCTGGTCTTGAAGAAATTAAAATAAAATGGAGAACGAAAGTTCTTTTTTTTCAGTGCATGCATAAAATCACCTTTAATAGCCCTTTATCCCTGTAACCCCTCCCCCAAAAACATTTAATTCATCCTAGATTCCCTCTGAAAAATCATTTGCAATTCAGTACCTGTGAACTGAGAAATGAGCACAAAGATAGAGTTTGCTTGCATAGCCTGCCCTGTGAAAGGGCAAACACTTGGAAAATTACTTGCAAACCTAATAAAATCATCATGGTTGGGCTGCTGTAAAAGATGTCAGTGAGGTAAAAGATGTCATTTCTGGATCTTTAGATATACTATAGAGAAGACCAGCACCATTTTATCCACTACCAGAGCTGAAAATTTCTAAACTGATAATCGCCTGTGATTTTTAATTTATTTTTTTTTAATTTTGGTACACAGAAAGAATTCCATCACATAGAGGTGAGCAAATTGCAACTACTCTGGAAAGCAAACAGTAATTCAGGGACCTCAACAAATCTAAATTGCACCTGAATAAGACTTTAAAGAAAATGTTCTTCAATGTCAGATCAGGAGAACATTATATATTAATAATTTTTATAGCTATTCTCTTACCTCTCTTGTAATCTAATCCACCTAAGGCTAAGTAAATGGGATGTGGTTGGATGAAAGGCACAGAGTGCTGCCAGAGTTGGAGCGCAAAGTCAGAGCAAAACCTTCTTTCCTTTTAGTCACAAGAATTCCATGGAAGTAATAAGGGCAGTTATTAAAGTTTTAAAAAGTGCTGAGCCTGAAAAATGCAGCAAGACATCTATGCCTGAAAGAGCTCACAATTGAAACAGCCAGCAAAAATAGGCAGTTATCAGATGATGGCTAGAGGATGTGATATGTCAAGGACTAGTATGTGAGCCAAGAAGATCAGTATGCACCATATTAGTTCCACCAATTTGTATTCATCCATCATTTGAGTTTGGTTTCAAAGAGGTTAGAGCTTCACACAGGCAGCTTTAGAAACAGAGGTTGTAGGGAGAACAGCTGGCCAGAAACTTCCCAGTGAAGGGAAATTTCATTCCAAACACAACCAATCTGGTAACCCTTTGATGAATGCAAACAGGGCTTCAAGGAAACCCTGCCCAGAGAAAGAACACTTGGATACCTTGAAGTGTTGAAAACACTTTGGAAAGAAGATTCTGTGAAAAGCTAGGCTTTGTGATATGAAAACAGGGACAGAGCTTTGTGTCAGGGTTTTGTGTCTCTAGAGGGTTCACATGGAATGGTAGTCCAGACAGCATCAACATGGAGAATACACTTGCAGCTGCTAAGGATCCTATCTACCCACTTCCCAAAAAAATCCCTCCCGTCAAATGGTGTCTCACCCTGTGGTTAGGAGTTGTTTACCCAAGCAATTAAAAAGTCCCCATCTGTGCAGGGATGGCCTGCCTGCAGGCTCAGCCTTGCAGATAGCACTTGCTGAGGAGAATCGCTTCTGCGGTAAAACATTGCCGTCCATTCAACTGCAGAAAACTTACACCAGCAGTTGCTTTTGTTTTTGCAATGTGTGCAATTCCATCTTCAAAAACTAAACAAGATAAAGAAATTACAGTGTAGTAGAGGCAATGCCAAGCCATTTCATGTTTAACTAAACAGCTACCAATTTGCAAGAAATTTCAGGTGGTATTGACTTGGATCAGACTCAAGTTAGTGACCTAGAAATAAACACCTATACTGCTGCCCTCATCTATCATGTCCTGTGGCACTCTCTTGTTGAACTTGAGCCAACAAAAGAAATTATATTTCCTCTGCTCCTAAAGACCATTACAGGTTTTTTGCTCAAGGACCAAAAAAAAAAAAAAAAGAAAAAAAGTCAACCCAAAACCAACCAATCAAAAAAAAAACCCAAAACAACACAACCACAAAACAAACAAACTAATCCAGATTTCATAATTATCTACCAATGGACGTACATTTTAATTATGTGTCCAAATCCTGAAAAATAAAAATCATTATCTAAGATGAAGTCACTGTCCTCATCTAGGCACACACACAATTATGACAGGCACACAACTGCTATGTGCTCTATTGTTACAGTTATTTTATTTTTCTTCAAGAAAAAAACCTTTCACAAACCTGTTTATTTCACAAGTCGTAGTGCTTCATGTTTCAGCTCACTGCAGTATAAGCAGTAATGCTCATCACAAGCTGTAATGGATCACAGATCTGGCATGCCCTTTGCCTACAACACTCATTAGTACATTTTAGCTGTTTGCATCCATCATGCAGGGATAGAAAGAGAAAAATCTAAATTGGAGTCCCAGTCCCTAAGAAGGGCTGCTGCAAAAGAACCATGTTTAGAAAAACTGTCTCTGTTGTAAGAAATGAGACAGTACTGGGGTGGCATTAAGAGATTCAAGATTTAGTTGAGATGTAAGCCCTACCCATTGCATAAGTAGTAGAATATACAATTTAAGATACAACATGGGAAAAAGACAGGGAAAGCTTTACCAAGGGGGAGCAGGAAAAAAAAAAGAGAAAAGACAGATTAAAGAGGAGGGAATGAGGGAAACACTTCGACAGAGTCACTAAAAATGCTAGAAATTATTCTTATTTGCAAGTATAGAGTGAAGCTTCATTTTGTTTACCTTTGATTTTTTTCCAATCTATGTATTAATTTTTACTCTTATTCCTTAATTCATTATAAACAAACATTTATTTAGGTTATAGGTAAGACTGTTTGGGGCTGTAGAGCAAAGACCACCACTGTGAAACCACTGCATGAAGTATTTAATGATTCCTCAGAGATGGTAGATTGTACTAACCCAGAGGAACTCTCAAAATGCAATAAGATTAGGAGGCTCATGGGCTGGAGAATACCTCCTGCCAGGCTTCAAAAAATAAATACAAATTTATTGGCAGTCACTGACTTCTGGGAATTCAGCCTACTCAAATCAGTTGTTGAGTAGACATCAATATCCACAGCTGTGGTCACCATCTCTCCCATCTTTTACCATCACACACTCCCATATGGACATTTATATAAACAATAGCCTAGAACAAGTTAGCCTAGAAAAAAGATGGCTGATAAGCTAGATAAAAGAGACACCTGCAAAACTACATGTTACGGGAAAGGTAAATAGTCACCCAAAGGAAAATAGTAACAGAACCAGATGCCACTTAGTGAAGTTTCAGATACTGTGCCCAAAACATCCAGAGGTGATTCTCTGTGCAGTAAGCTGTAAATTCTCGCTCAAGAAAACTGTGAATGCTAAAGTTTTACATGAGTTCAGAAACTGACTGAACACACATAAGAAAAAAAAAACTTTTAAGACAATGCTTCTGCACCTTCAAGTGTCCTGCAGGCACTTTTCCTCATATTCTTGTTATTTACCATTTTCAGTACAGCAGTGCAGTGCTAGACAGCAGTCATTTGTTAGTCATTACAGTAGCTTTCAGATTTTTTAACCAGAAAAACAAATGTTTTAATTGCTTTTCCCTGTTCCAGGGAACTGTCACTGACTCTTGTTACAATAGAAAGTTGCACTATAATAAAATTAATTACTTGCTATTTACAAAGGAAAGCTTTAATACAAGAACAAACAGGACATTTTTCAGATGCTAGAGAATATTTTTAAAAAGGAGTTCTATCACTTTATTCAGGTAAATTATTGTAACTTTCTCATAGTTAACTCTTTATTAGCAATTACAGAACTGTGCAGATTTTAAGGGTACCTCCCTCACTTTATTCAATGCAATCTTCTGTTCATAGTGGGTATGGAAAAAGCACATGGTCTAATAAAAGCAGGTTGCACAAGACATTCTACAGCTGCATTTTGAAAAGAGCTGAGGATGGAGCATCCTATTCTTGGGCAAAGGGGAGATAAAAAAAATCCTATATCCAAGGTTGTATCCACTGCCCCTTGTTCTTCAAATACAAACCTCCAAGAGTCTGGCTTTGTTTTCATTGCTGGCTACTCAGAAGATAGGCATCTGTTACTGAAGAGAGATGGTGGCACATAGAGGCCCTGTGTATGCTGCCAACTTGAATAACAGGTTAAGATGACCAGTTAATACAGGAGAAAAGCAGTTATCTTTTGATAGCAGCTATGATAAAAAACTCCATCTGGTTTTCAATTTCCTTTTTTTTTTAGATCCAGACCTCTTAACTGAAATCTCTTTGGAAGAGGACAGATAGTACCTGATGCCTACGATCTTTATATAAAATCTGATTAATTTATAAACAACCCAGATGAAGCAGCTATGAAAAGTATTTAGAGGAAATGAATCCATACACATTACATTGTTCATCAGATAGGAACCTCATACTGTTTACAACCGCATGCATGTCCTACTTTGCCATTTCATTTCAAGACAACACACCAAATATAAGCATGTATGTGTGTCAGTCTTCAAACCTGCCAAAGTGTCTTATTTACAGAAATCAATATCATGCATTTTTTTTTCCTCCCTTATAAATAGTTGAGGCACCAGAAATTCACTGTCCCAATGCTATTTATTAATAAATACTACTTATTAAGAGGAGGAAACTTTAAAGGGATGTGTTTCTCAGTGAATCAAATTGTGTCTCAAAACACCACCCTTCCTCTCTGAAAAGAGCTGTGATCTTTGAGATACCCTCTGAAGCTCTCCCTTCAGTAATGATATGCACCATTGCCAGGAGCTCTTTTCTGACTTGACTCAGAAGCCAAATTCTAAATACCCTTCATCTCATCTCTTTACTGATGTTCTGGTACTGCAGAACATCTGCTTGCTTGCTTTATGCCCCTTGATTTTTTCATTGTTCTTAGTGCAGAATCAGACATTACAAGCATCCATCTCCCTAGGAAACTTGGAAATCTTTGTGAGAATGCTCTTTTTATTTATCTTCAGTTTGGCATTTCTTTGATTTGTCTTGTTTATGGAAGCAGATTTTATTTTGGGTGACACAGCAGCCCCCTGTACTTAGACATTTTAAGACCAACATGATGAAGTATTACAAATTGCTTGCTTGTTCATATTTCAGTTTTGCTCCCATGCAAGATACAAGTGCAAAATTTTTCTTTCTCTCCAAATATGTGAGATTTTCCTGGAATTGATTTTCAGTTATTTATAGTTGTGATTACAGCTGCAACTCAAGACATGTTAGACTGCTCTAAGGCTCAAAAAAAACTTCTCAGTATGAGCGAATCTTGGAGACAAACCTGTTACTTACTTTTGCCTTTTTCCCCCCATAAACTAGTGACATAATAAGAGCAGCTCAGTTTGATTTTTTTTGTTTACCATTTCTCCTTCCCCCAAAACTGGGTTCAAGGTTCTATTTTATGTTTATCCTGACAAAGTGTAAAGAGAGGTGGTGTGAATGGCAGCAAATATTCTCGGCGGCTAAGGGTAAGAGAGCACAAGGACTAAGCTGCTGTTGTGTAGGTTTCCATTTCTCACAGGGATGGAGAGGGATGACAGCAAGTCACCAAGCACAAGTTTAACAGGGAGCAGAGAAACTAAGGTATGTACTGGTATTTTGTAGGAAGAAAAGCTAACACTGAATCTATTTTGCACACCCACAGAGAAAACAAGGCTTTTCAGTAATTTGGAAACATGCACAACTCCTTTTAACAGGGAAAACAGGCTTATGGAATGTTATTATATTTAATCTGGAAATATTTTTCCACTGCCTGCCCAGATGTGTGCTTATTCACAGCACAGCCTGTAAAAGGGAAATGCACCATCCCAGGCACATCCTGATTTGAACTCCTCTAAGGGATTATAGACAGGGCCAGTGGGTCAGGGCAGACAGAATAAGTTGTGTCTCTCCAAGCTACTGCCATTAGAAAATGAGAAGTTGAGTACAAAAGTGAGTTGAGATTTACATTTTAATAAAAAATTAAGGTTTTTTTTTAACTGAATACGGCATGTCACAGCTATAGCCCTCTATTATCTCCTTCATTTACAACTCTGACTGTTGGGTATATCCCAGCTTCAGGGACCTGGATGTATGCCTGACTCCCCCTTATCCCACAGTTGGGCAAATCCCACTGCATAACAATTCTCCCTCTTTTACCTTCATTTCCACAGAAAGTGGGAAAGGAAAAAATTGCCCACGGTCCCACAGATCTGCAGTCTGCATACAGAGGACTGTGGGCAAGGGTATCCTACAAAGCACATGCAAGCTTCAGACTAAATATTGTTGCTCAAAACTGTCTTCTGTGTTTGGTCTGCACAAGCTGAATTCTGCAGTTCTCCTGTCTAGTCTGCCTGCTACATTATGGCAACCCTAGTGTCAAAAGCACTCACTGACAGGATTCAAGCAATTGCAATTTCTCCCTCTGGATGCTGTGGATAATACAGTGGGTTGAATACTCCTAAGCAGTTAGCCATAATAGGAAAAAGTAAAGCATAGACTTGTAATCCTCAAAAGTTAGGGAATTTCCCTTCTCAGACAATGAATAAATGGACATTTTAATCAGAACGGGGACTAACGCCTGGAAATATCCTCTCCCAGAGGAGTGTGTTATGCAGTCTTTCTTTACCTTGTTCCCTTTGTCCCAAACAAAGTCATGGTCCCAGAAGACTTACAAAGGAACAATAGATTCTGTTCCCATCTGTGCCAACAGATACCCTGCTGTGCTGCATGCAAATGAATGGGCTTTGAATTTTCCAGAGGAAGATACTTTACCTTGGCTTCTGCTTCCTAGGTGATGTTTCAACTTTTATAGCACTCTGAAGGAAATGGGCACTGTTTCTTTTTTCTGAAAGGATAGCTGCATGGGCTGCAGAGCACAGCCTCCGCAGCCCATGCAGATGGAGACACGTGAAGACACCACAGACTTCAAACACACATGGCAGGGGAGCACTTCCACACACACGCAGAGCGAGCAGACCTGCTGTCTATGAACACACAGCTGTTCTGTAGCCCTGCAACCAGCCTCAAGAATATGCCAGATCACACATTTGCTATGCAGAGGCAGAAAAAGGACTCAGAACATGGGCCTGTGCTACAAAGTCAGTGCTGCCCTTCTCTAGTCCTGACTGGGCCACGTGCAGCTGGAACAGTTCCAAACAAACCCTAAGAAATTTAATGTTTCCTGGTTCCACTGCCATGCTCCACATAATGAATTGTGCCATACAGGCTCTACACACCACTGCTATAGAAAGCCTTAAACTGGGAATGAAGGACACATCAAAGAAAGGCCTTTTGGGGAAACCAGTGAATTCATTTAGACTTATTCAAGACATTTCAAACAAATGGAAAAATAAATGTCTATCTAGAGAGAAAAAGAGGTTTTGATTGTTTGATTGGTCAGGACTGGTCACTGAAATCATCAGCTGAAGAAGGTGAAAAAAATGAAGGCAGAAATTCTGGAGGAACAGTACCAAAAAAACCCATACCATTCATAACAAACAGAAGGAAATTGATTTTAGAGATAAATTAACATTGCAAAGCAAGAAATATCTCTAAATCAATGACAGAATAATGGGGTAATTCAGGATAAGACAGAAGGAGCTTTGCAGAGGGAAAATAAAGTTATTTTGAATAATGCCTTTGATGAACAAAGTACCTGCTAACATCAATTAGTCAGGAAAGACTGAAAAAGTTAAGTCAACAAAGTAAAACAAGTATTTCATATAAATAAGGAGATCAGGTCTTCTGATTGCACAGAAACCTTTCCTGTCATTCAATTAAATTGCCCCTTTCTTTATGGCCATCTTCTGTTGTGATATAGATATGTCTTATTCTTCAAAAGCCTTTACAAGAAAACACAGTCTTTCAGGTTAAAAGCTAAGAAATGTTTATAGATCCCAGAAACTATTATGAACAGGTTCTTTATGTCTATAGCTTACCTGCTTACTAGCAGCAAAGTGGAAAATTTCTCTTATAATGCTGCACATATTTTTATTTCATACAATATTGCAGTGCATAAATTGCACCAATATTGAACATAAATTGTAGCTTTAAGGCTTCAGACACTAGGACAGCCCTACTGAGTAAACACTCTATCCTTACGGTACTCTGAATTCATTATTTATCCCATTTTACCCAAATGCTGTTAGTTTGGTTTTTTTTATTTCCAAAGACATTTGGAGGCTGTTTTTTATCTTCCAGGCAAGCAGATAATTTTGGACTTGACAGAATAAAGACATTTTCTGCACTGTCACACACAGTCTTTGAAGGAGCTGATCATCACCCTTGAGTTACCAGAACTAAAAGCTATTTATCCTTCAGGTGCTTGAGGGTTCTAAAAGGAGCAGCTTAAAGGTTTTGATTTAGTTGAGCTGGGAACAGACTTAATCTTGTGAAACAAAAAAGATTAAGTACAGCCTGAGGAGCGCTTGGATGTAACACTGGGGCGTTTACAGTCATTTGTTCATAGAAACTGAGATGCTGAATACCACAGCCCTGCTGACTTCAAAGAGATCTCCCCCTCATTTTTACTAACCAGCTGTGGGTTCTGTTGGCAGAGACAGATTTCCAGATTCATAAAAGCATTTTAGGTTAAGGGATACTTGTCTGAAAAAAAAACCAAAAAAACAGCAGAATTATCAAAATCATGTATTGTCTTTTGTGTTTTTATCAGAGACTTCAAAAAAAGAAGAAAATTGGAGAAATGCACAAGCCTGAGCCCACAGGCAGTACTACTGGGAGATGGGATGCTCCTTTAGCACCTGTGGCAAAGTACTTTCCTGGTCGTTTATTGGAGGCCACTGAACACATGTTCATGTCTTCAGCATCACACAGCCTGTACTTTCCTTGTAACAACTGATATTTATAGGGCACACAGAAAAGCTTAAGAGGAAATTCTGACCAAATAAATGAAAGAGAAAATACTGTAGTTGACCATCCTGCCCGCCCCTTTCAAGCATGAGCCAAGATGGTTCTTCAAGAAAAATAAAGACAGAGCAGAAACAATGGACAAAGTAATAAACACTACAGACTAATAGCTAAAAAACCAGTTACTTTGGATAGATAACAGATGAAATAGATGCTCAAAACAGATGTTCAAAAAGCAGTTATATTCAAGAGCAGTTGTGATCAGTAAGCAGAAGGAATAAAATGCCCAGTGACGGACAAAAATCCCTGTGCAAAGCAAAGGAAAATTAATGCACAACATATTGGTAATAACACGACTATATTTCAATCTGAGATCCTGCAAATTTTGCTCCCAGCCTCTGCTCAAAAATATAATATATTTTTCCTTGTGTGGCAGTCAAGAAGGTAATTGCATAATAAGGTTAGAAATGATGCTGATTCCAGAACACATAACATGATCTGTATTCAAAACAGTGACTGCTTAGGCAAATGGCACAAACATGGAAGTAACCCAGGATATGCATAATGGTCAGCTCCTACAAACTTGTCATATTTTCAAGATGTAGAACTTAATCTTCAATTAATTACTTATCAGGAATGCTGCACTCTGGGAACGGGGGGCTCATTTTAAAACACACATTTCAAGGTTTACCCAACTCCCCCATGTAATTCTGAGTGAACTGGGAAATAGTTGTTTCTGTACAAAATATCTGATCTGCACAGTTTTGAATAAGTGCACACTGATCAATGGGACAGCTGCTGCTGTATTTTTTGCTTTGCTCATCCAAGCCTGCAGAGTTTCTGGTGTGCTTTCAACAGAGTGTTTTATTCAGAGATAGTCACAAGGGCTATTCTCATAGTAATATAAATTCAACTTTAATACTGTTCTCAGTGATGCTAATAGGAAGTCAAATCTGGGCTAAAACAATTCAGTTTCCACAAAGAAATTTAAACTACTGCAACCACCATCATTTCAGGGAAACACATCCTGTTTTCCAGCTCAAAGAGGCCTTATATTAATAGCCAGTTGACTGTGAGAAAGGGAACCAAAACCAAGTATTCCTTTCAATTAAGAAGTAAATGCATTTTCACAATGAAGTCAAATAACTCTAAATCTTAATGATCCTTTTTGAATCTCCTTAGCTAATGAGACAGAAGACAGTGGTGGGAGTTAGACCATAGGCAAGGAGCAGCTGGAATTTTAATATTTTTATTGAGAGGTGTTAGACCTTATAACCACATGGAAATGTCTGAGCTTGTACAGGTGGGGTGCTCTTCCTGCCCTGAGGTTCCACCTTCCAAAGGTCCAGGGATCATAAGAGTCCAGCCCTGATACTTGGGAATCCATAGCTTGAATCTCAAGGCAGTGTAACTGCGTAGCTTATCTCCTCGGAGACAGGAGGTAAAGCACATCACACAAATGTGTTTTGCATAGCATTTATGAAAAGATATTCTTTCCTTAAGAGAGACAGCAAAAACTAAATAGTGAAACAGAAGATAAACACACCTCTGACTGTTCAGCCATCCTGGAGACACTTCACTAAGTAAAAGCTAATTGCAGCCTCTGCACAAGCTCTGCTTCTCTCCTCCTGCTGTCCCAGATGATGGGTTTACTAAAGGAGGGGCCCTTTTATAACCTTGTCAATGATTGCCTAATCAGCTTCATCTGGCGACCAAGGCCTTCTCATCAAGTGATAGATTGCTGAACTTCTGGCAGTCAGGCTTTAACTGACTACCTTGGCCTGGCCAACAGCTATCAACATTTAAGGATGTTTCTGCTTATTTATCATAGCTGAATGACCTACAGTGTCATCCTATCTTTTCTGTCAGCATTTTAATGTCCAGGAGTACTTGGAGTGCTGTACACTTATAAGTGATTTGCTGCATATGTATCCAAGGATGAAACTTGCTTGCTGTATTCTATTGATCTCACTTTTTAGACAAACCTGCCAAGAAAAAATAGTTAACACCAGTGTTGTTTCTGGTTCTGGGAGACCTGAGTCCCCAACTTGTGTAGGTGAAAATTGCTGCACAGACTGCTGGTCAGTCCATCTCAGTCTGCCACTGAGTTTTTCTGGAATTTGAGGGAGGAGATGAAGCCTATCTCATGTTTCCTGCAGAATGGGTGTTCAACTGTACCTACAGTTACATTCTGTAATTGCCTGTGAGATTCACTAGTGAGAATATCACTCTGTAGATAAGCAATATCACATAGCAGGAACCTTACATTTATAATCTATCTCTTCATTTGTGGGTTGGTCTTGTGGGATTTTTTTGGTCAAAACCACAAATAAAATAAATAGAAAACTAATAGAAGCCCCAGTAAGTTTTCTTTTTAAACAATAGGTAAGGGATTAGCAGACTCTGATGCCAATGTTGGAAAGAGAAGAAAACCTGAAAGTTCCTCATGCATTTCATTCTGTGTATCTCACAGCAGAAGTTAAGAATTGCCTCAGGTTTGCCTTGCTCATGCCAGTGAGAGCATACCCCTGTCCTGCTGAGTGCAAATGAGCACTTTGTGCTCCAAGTGACTTGCCTTCAACTCTTCTTGTAGCCAAAAGCAACACACAAAGCATCGTCTCCCTCCTGCAGATGAGGAGCAAGCTGGCAGTAATGAGCAGAGTGCAGCTTGTGCCCCTTGCCCCTACCATGAAACTTTGAAACACACATTTCACTGAGTCTGGCACCACAGAGGTTTTACGAGTGGGTAGACAAGAATAACTCCTATATTCACCCAGGGTATAACGCACACACCTAAGCCCATTGTCAAGCAAGCCCAAGAACCTTTGTTCACCTCCCAGGACATGTTTGTACACTTCCATCAGCAAGGCTGCTATGCAAAAGTTCCCCATTCCTGCTTCTTATTCTGTCCTGAAACTAGCCCCATGGTTTTGTTGTGCAAAAGGATGTTTAGTCCATAGGGTTTTTTCATGGGCATTGGGGGTTTTGCTGTTTGGCTCACAAACCTGAGCAATTTTACATCCTTAATTTTCTATGAAATGCAGCTGAAACATCAGCTCTGGATACTCTATAAAGGGAATGCATGACAAGGGAGTTATAAAAATAATCTTGCTACCAAATACAATACGCATCTTTGCAGCAAAATCATATTTAAGTGAAGACTTTATTTTGGCATGAAGAAAGAAGATAGTGGTGGCTAACAGGACATGAAAGTATGGAGAATTTAAAAGGTAACAGTTTGCCTAATCTACTTAACTGGGAATTAAAATTAGAACTATTGAAGTCTTGCAGCTGTAGTGAACTCACACACACAAAAATGCTGAAAAGACAAAGTCTCAGGCAAATGAAGCTGAAGAAAACAAAAGATTTTTATTTGAGTGAATGAGATTCAGTTGATGTTAATGGCTACATAAATAGAAATCATTAAACTGCAAAGCATTTAAATGAAAGGCAGAAATATTTGACACAAATACTAGAAGACAAAGACAGTAATTTAATAATAACTTAGTAGGATACAAAAGTAATGATGACTAAGACAAGGCATGAGACACCGTATAAGGAGCTTTGAAGTGGCAGCCTGAGATTTCTGAGCCATGAACAGGGACCTTCTGTAGATTTCCAAGCCTTCTGGAGAATCCCGAGCACTGGAGTATGTGACAATTGTGGCATCCATTTTAGAAGACAGCTAGGCTAAGGTGGCTCAATTTTATGTCTTTCAGATTAATATCAGACAATTCTGACAAAAATAAATGGAATGGCTGAAACTGGACCAGCTAAATACACTGAAGGAAAGTTAATGTTAAAGATTTGCAACAGCTTATGGGGGGAAAAAAACGAAGTTATGGTCAAACTAATTTGACGAATCAATTCTGAAGTCCAAAGTTTGTTGACAAAAAGAATAGTGCCAATGCTGTGCTGTGCTGTTGATTACCCATCAGCCTGACACCAACAAAAAGGAACACTCAAGTGAAAAGGCATTTAATTAATGGATAAAGTCCCAATGCCATCCTGCTAGGACAAGCATTGCTACTTCAAAATTATTATCTAGGTAAAGGATAGGGAAGGCAGTATTGCATCCAGGTGCACATAAAAATGAACATGAGCTGCCTCTCTCCCACTTTGCTTGGTCAATAGCCACACTTGCCTGTAATCCTGCCTCTAGGATTTAGCTTGTAACCTAAATCCTAGAGACCCAGTGACTGTCTTCAGCAGCATTTGGTCTACACCTAAATCCTCTCCTAAAAGCTTAATGCTGTCTTTAGGTGTGTAAGCAGGGAGATGCTCAGCAAAAGCCCTAAGAGACTGTCATCTCTGTCTGCTACCAGAGTACTGTAACCATTTGAAGAAGGGTATTAAAAACAGGCAGGATAAAAGTGGACATGAGAAGGGAGCCATGACATGGATCCTAAAACATGTCTTATAACAAGACTCAGAATCCTTGAAACATTTTATTATCGTAGAAATTACTTCAACTATGCTTAATACCTCATAGGGACAGAAATTTGACAGAGGGCCCTTTATTCTGCTTGATAGGTCTTTGAGATGAAGTTAGATCATTGAAGTCTGAAAGACATGTAAAAATAAGTGTAATAAGCCTCTGGGAAAAAACTGCCAAGACTTTTATGGGAGCTTCTACTATAAACATTTTAAATCAAGATTATTTTTTTTCTGTAAAATTATTAAACCAGGAATTCCTTCAGGAAAAACATCAATTTATATTAAGGGATTTTCAAGGTTATCAAACCAGGCTTTTTGGTTTTAGAAGTCTTTCAGATGAATTTATGCAAAATCTTACATTTACAGCATTCACAGGAAAGTTGTTTTGAATGTGGTTTTTAGGTTTTCTGTCCCTTTGCATATCTTTCTGACCTTTTTCAAGGGCTTTTCCTGGACCCTCTGATTCTATTTCACAGGCTCTGCTTGGACCACTTTCTTCTTTTTCTCTTAATATTCTTCTTTATCTCTTAATAAGGAAACTGGTCTTTACATTCTTCATCTCTTTCTTTTCTCCAATTTTAGTTTTCCCTCTCCACTTCTTATTTTGTCCTCCTTCAAATCCCTCTTTTGCTTGCCTTTCTCATTTTCAAACTTTCTCTTTCATCTCTTTTTTTGTCCTGCTTATTTTTACAATTAAATTATTTCATGTGATTGCACATGGAATAAGTCTTTCAGGGAACATAAACACAAGTTAATAACCACCCTCAAATAATAAACAAAATGCATCCATTAGTCTAAGCAGAACAGATAAAAAGTGTGGGCCACAGTATCAACATCAAGAAACGCTGAGTTGATCTATGAGCATGCTGAATTGGAGCATCTTAGCTAATTGCTTTTGATTTTGACTTTGATAGCTTCACTCATGGAGAATTTTATAAAATATAAAGGCAGAAATGTTGAAACCACTTTAAAGAGTCAGCAGAATGCCTACATATACCTTTATTCATAAAGACCAAATCACAGCCAGGGGCAATCTTACTGTTCTAGAAATTCTGACAGGTGTATCTGAAAGGCGCTATTTCCTTAAGGACTGTCATCATCCTTTCTGAGATAAGTTGATGCATTCAATTACATTCCTGGTGTGCAGCCCCAGAGTCTTGCAATTATTTATTCTCCCACAGATCCAGCAGGGTTTCAAGTCCTTCTGTTCATTCCCTTCAGGACGTTTCAATCCAAATTGGTGGAACAACTTTTCTCTAGTCACTGGAACCAATAACTGGACCAAAATGCTACAATTTAGCTTCCAGGCAGAAAATAATTTTTTTTTTATGTCTGACTGAAAATTTTACACAGAAGCTTGACACACCTTATTTCATTCATCTGACCCCCACATCTTTCAGTGCATTCACTAAATAATCTCACATTTCCCTGTGCATATATGGAATCTGGGTTAAATGATCAAGCAAGTTCTCAGAACAGGCAAGTTTGTCCTGAACACATCCAAAACACATTTTTCACTTAGTCACAACTCACATATTTTTTATTTTTATACCATGCTATTTCTGTGAAAAAAATCTATTAATGAAGGCTGATGTGTATGCACGGGTCACCTTTCATCATTAAAGACAATAGACATTATTGTTAGATGTTAACTTCACATTTCAGACATTGCGGTTCTATCAAAGGCAATCTATTACATTTATTTGTGATGATCTGTGCACGTTACTGTTCATGTGGAGCCAGAATTTGGCTTTTGAGTTGCTGGGAAGGAGCCCAGCAGTTCAAAAGTTAAATAGTCTTCAAGTAAGACTTAAGGCATTGTCTCTTTACATTGCAGTGTTCAGTTCAGAAGTACAACAGCACCTCCAGGATACTGAAGAACTTTTATGAGAATTTGAAACAATCTTTTTAAAAAAACATAATAAGCAAGTAAATAAAAATATAATAACTATACTGTTCCAGGAAAATGTTGTAGACACAGAATTTATCCCAGGTGCCTCAGCAGATGCTTGCTTCTTCTTTCTTTTTCTTAATAAATGTATTCATTTACTTGTATGCTTAGCAGAAGCAGTTTTCTTCAAAGAAAAAAAAAAAAAGATGAGCAGTAAGACAAAACAGGCAGAAAATTAAGCAGATAACTATTTGAAAGGCATGATTAGACACCTCAGCTGGGCAGTAAGAAAGTCACAGATCACTGAGTCCCCTGCACAGAGAGTGGTAGGTAAAAGTGGGTTAGGAGTGACGAGTGACAGAAGTTAACTTACTAATGTGGAAAGAATCCATAAAAGTTAACAGCGCTCATGGGTTTGGCCAGAGGAAAACTTTATCTGTGTTAGAGGTAGCTGAACCTGATGGACAGTGGGAACCAGGGGCTGTCTTTTTCTGTCTCAGCCCCATGGATGTGGGGCTGCTGCTGTTCCCTCTCCCTGAGTGCAGGCAGAAGAGAGGCTGAGCACCCATCACTCCTGACAGATGTCCACTCACCCTGCCCACCCATCCAGCCACACAGGTAGGCACAGAGAGAAAGCACAGTCTCACACAGCCCTCAGATGAACAAGAAGAGCATAGGTGGCCCATTCTTGTTCCTTCTCTCCTGCTCATCAGGACTGGACCCTGTCTGCTGGTGCCACGTGGCACACACAGTATATGGGCCACTGCTGCCTTTAGCTTCCTCAGTCTCTGCAGGAGCAGCCCCCAGTGCTCCTGACATATTCCAGTTGTTGGCACCCACGCCCACAAGCTCCTGAGGTTCAAGGCTCATTCCTGCTGCTGGGCACAGACCTCTCATGTTCACCAGCTTGTGTGGGCTAAGGTTTGCCAGCGTTAGCACACACACATTTGGAACAGAGAGCGCAGCCACAAAGAAGGCTGTCAGAAATCAGATTTAAGTAAAAGAGAACAGACCGCACCCATAAAGTTTTGGCTCTGTCCAACAAGCTGTCTGACCTTTACTCAGTTAATGACTTCTTACCCTTCTCCTTCTTTTTTTCCACTTTCTTCCTCCTCAGTCCACCTTACTCCCTCTCTTACCTCAGTTTTGTTCTTTCTCACCAACTGATCTCAGTGGGTTTCACTCCAGGGTCAATCTTTCTCTTGGATGGTCTTGGGGAGCAGCTGAGTTGTCCATTTCCACTGGCTGTGTTAGTAAGGTTCTTTTGCCCATCATTGCTCATACAATCTTCCCTGGGTCTTTGACTTCTACATGATTTGTCTGTGATTGCTTAAATGAGCAGCCTTCAGCAAAAATAACCATGCCATGAACATCAGAATGACAGAAAGAGTAAATGTCAGCCAAGTTATTCATCTAGGGCCAATGAAGGGGTCATAAAATAAAAATGATCAATCTTAAATAAAAGAAGCTATGATGAGAGAATTGACACAAAATGTCGAGTAAGACAGTAAAAGAAAAGATGTAAAAAAAGGAAAGAGTGGCAGCCTAAACTAGAGGCAGAAAGAAGCACCTTAACAACTTCAGCTAGTTCATGAACAAGGCATGCCATACACACTCCCAGGTCAGACTGCATCCAGAAGGCCTCTGGCTGCACATTCATCAAAGTACACCCGAACCACCTCTCCCTTCTCCCCACAGTTAAATCACCATTCTGTGTCAAAGTCTCAAATGGAGCTGTGCAGCAGCTTGTATCCTATCACACAGGGGCCAGTGTAGCTGTTGTTTGAGGCTGGAGGTAAGAGCAGGTCAATGTGGACATTCATCATGTGCTGGCCAGGTGGGCTGTATTTAGGAGGATGATTTTGACCACAAATCTGTAGCCTTGAGCCAGTACTTCATTCTCAGCTATGCAGAACAGGACACACACTTTTACTTCAAATTAAATAAAACAACATCTCTGCTAGCCCTGCCATCTGCAGTCATGCAAGTGCTATTCACAAGAAGATTTGAAAAGCACTTGTGTGAGTTTCCACCCAAGGGCAAAGGTCTCATATGCTTTAGGGCAGATCCTCGTGCCCCACAACAAAACCAGCACCTGAGTTCATGCTAGAGAATATTCTAGGGCAGTGGAACTCCACTATCCCTGCTGGAAAATTGCTTGACCCTTATCTGCTTTTAGCTATAGCTAAATTTCAGCTTTAGCTAACTAATACTCACCCACAGGGCTCTGACACCTGCGTGGGTATGAACACTGGCTGAAGCCAACTTCCCAAAGGACATTTTGATGTGATCAAGCAGTTTGGGAGATGACAGCTTAGAAGACATGGACACAAGGCATTCTGCACCATTTGCCTTCCACTGGGAAGAGTCATTCATACTGCTTTAAATTAACACAGAGCTACTGTGGATGGCCAAAAATCCAGTGTGGGGTACAGGAGCTATGCCAAACTCCTATTCTTTAAATCCAGCTGAGTTACCAGAAATTGCACTGTTTCTGCAGGGATCCTGATGGAGTTACTCTGCATAAAGAAATGCTTAGAGAAACTGGGACTAAAGTAGACATTTCATTGAAAGGATGAAAAACCCTACTGTTTTTTGTTATTGTTCTTTTCTGAGCATAGAGAGACCAGCAAAAACTGAGATCAGGAGTATTCTTCACTAAAGAAGAAAACTTGTGATTTATATCATCTTTCAGCACCTTTTCAAGGGATGTGTAGGCCAAAATAAAGGGTGTTTAGAGAAGGATTTCCACAACGCTGCTTTAGAAACATCTCCATTATCCTTTTGAACTCATAAACACATTCACTAAACTTCAGAATACAGTATATACAGTAAAATGTTTCATCTTTCCCCATAATTTAGTTCTTTGGCATTTTAAAGTGCAGCTACAGTGGTATTTATGATTATCTCATAAAAGAAATTGGATTTTCACAACACAAAATGCCACACAAAATAGCTGCAGAAATCATTCCATTTCCAGTACAGAGATTAAAGATACAATCGAGGAACAAAATGTCTTGTTTAAACAAAGATCAGAAAGAACAAAACAGATTCTTTCTTTTATTTAATTTTTTATTTCAGTTTTTTACTTTCAGCATGAACATTTTAACTTAAAAATAAATTATTTCAGAGATAGATATTCTGATTTTATTACCATGTCAGAAGAAATATTTCCATCCTTTCAAAAGCTTTCTATGCATTGCTAAATGACAAATGCACTGAAACAGAATTTCTGGTCTCAAAAGACTAAAATTTCAACTATTCTGTGTCTTCTCATGGGGTGGAAATACAGAAGGAAAAACAATATCAATATATTTTCAATCATACAAATCTTTGTGAAGGTTTACTTGGAAAGTCCACCAGCTTCAGGCCACAAGGCAGACTCAGAGAGTTTGGAGCTCCCTCCCTTTATGAGAGAATTTGCTGCCCAGAGGCATGAAGAGAGCTTGCAGAGTATTCCCTGGCCAAGGGATTTCAATTCACTGTGTTTGCAAAATTTTAAAACATTTTTTAGAAAAGAAGAGCATGAAAACAGAAAGATAGAAGACATTTCTACAGGAGATAGCTAGAAATATATCAATTTTATTTTTCCTTTTTTTGTTTCTTTCCTTGAGACCAATTAAATGAGTTAGAAAATGCTTTCTCAACAGTTAATCACATCTCTCAAATTTTGAAACTTGAAAAATTGAAATTCCATCTTCCTAAAGTCTCCTGCAATAGGAATGGCTTTATGCCATGATTAGCTAATGAGAAAGAAAGCATAATGGCTATAAAGGTGAATATTTCCCATTCACAGTCATGCTGCAGATGTTATAGTCATGAAATTGATTCTATTGCATCCATTTTGTTGGCAAAAAATGCCAACAAAAAAGGACATATGAGTTGCATTGAAGCCTGTGGAACTGCTGCTCTAGCAGCAGTTAAAAATCTTACTTTGTTTTCAGATGTTGCTGTGCCTTTTATTGCTCATATCAAATCTCACAGAAGACAGGAATTCTCGCTGGCAAAACTGCTTGCTAAAATAAATTTGGAAGTGCTATAATTCAGTGTATCAAGTTGTACCCAGAACTGGCCCAAGAGGCAGAAAAGTGAAAAATTCTGTCTCAAGCTGGCCTTTTTTATGTGATCAGGACTCCTCTGACAATGCTGCAGCAGTTATGAGGGCCATCTTATATTCTGGGGTTTTTGGTCATGGTGAGAAGGTGGAGAAGGGTGTTTTGTCATGTTACATTGGACACTGCCTGTCTGAAGCACTGCAGACCTTTTGGTTGCTTTTCAAAAATGAATCCATGCCCCAGGTATCTCCTAAGTTAAAAGATGGACAGAAAATACAAAGCAATGTTGCATGGCTCTGCCAGGTAGGAGCAGCAGAGTGATGCACTAGGACAGCTGGATCACAGGGCAGCTACTTCTTGTACCTTACTGCTGCTACCAGTACATCCCTAAATTCCTGAAGAAAAAGGCAAGAAAGACTGCTTTCTTGCAAGTCTTTCTTTTTTTTTTTTTTTTTTTTTTTTTTTTTTTTTTTTTTTTTGCTTCTTCAAAAAGGCAAGAAAAAGACTGCTCAGTACTTAAAATCTGAAGCTTATAATCTCAGTTCAAACTGTTGTCTCCTATGAAGAGCCTATAGAAGAGATGTCTTCAGTGCTCATCACTGGAAAGAGCCAATTGCCTGATTCTTGGAGTTCTACCATCCTGCTGCATACCATGGCACATTGAGTGCCTGCCCCACTCAAGCAATTTCTGGCTGGGGCACACAGCAGGATGAGGAGGCGTCCTGGCAAGTGCTGGGAATCAGGAAGAGGTGTTCAGTGACAATTTGTGGACTAGTAAAGTCCTCTGGGTGTCTACAGTGTGGCCTTCTGAGCTCGTGGGGCACTTGAGTCTGCCTCAAGTCAGCAGAGTGTGGCACAGGCAGTGTGCCCCACCTCGCAGCATCACCACACAGACGGCCCCAGCAAGAATCCTCAAAGGGCCCTAAGAAAACTGAAATGAGGAAAGAACACAGATGGTATGATTTAAAGTATCACTTACCTCAATGGCAAGATCAGAGTGCCACTAGCACTCTTGAGGGGAGAAATCTTTCCAGCAACTTGTCCTTTACACTGTCCTCCTTTCAGGAGAAGAGGGAACTGAGGCTGGATGTCACTAGTGTCAGCAGGAGTGGAGGCACTTGTGAAGAAAGGCACAGTCCAGCTAAGTATTTGGTCATTTCAGGGCCTCCTTTCTTCTCTCAATTCTTTTGTTATTTAGTTCTTTGCTACAGTGAGAAATCACCAAGAGCAAGAAGGAAACATGAGAAAATACCATTTGCAAGTCCTTTTCATAGGCTGGCTACACTGCTCAGACAGTGGCCACGGGTTGGAAGGTTGCTTTTGCTACATGGATGCAATTTCCAGATCAGACAGCAATGCCATTTGTCCACATAACTTTTGTATACAGACCATTTTGAGCAAAATGAAATTATTAAGATGTTTCAGCCTGCCCTCAGAAGAAAGTGGACCCATTATACTTAGGATGAATTCAAATGCTTTTCACTGCCTTGTCCCAAAATTAGAGTGATATTTAAACACCATTCAAGAGCTTCCTTGGCTATTGTAATGCCACATTTACATTTGGCAGACCTCTTGCTGACTCCTGTCAGCCCTTTTCATTTGCACCGAACCTGACAGCACAGTCTCAGAGAGGGGTATTATAGATTCAGCTCTCCTCCACACCGGGTTTTGTGTCTGAAAGGAGAACCCTGAACTGTTGAGGAATTGTGTTCAGATGTGACAGTTCTCATGATAAATGACCAGCTGAGAGACTTCACAATTTTCATGACCATCAGGATTCTTCAGTTTTATTATTATACTTTGCACCATTATCCAGCAGGAAGACTTACAGTGGAAATGGGGATTCCATTGAATGGTGGAAGCAAAACCAGAAGATATTTTGTTGAATTTGCTTTTAACTGGAAAAAAAAAAACCCTAGTCTTGTTATTTTGTTACAAACACTGTCAACCTCCTGACCTTAAAAGACAATGCAAAAAAATATATATATATATTTTAAAAAAGTTTCTATTTATAAGCACTGAAGATATAGGACTTGTAGATTACTTACATTTAGCATTAATAAAAATTCTACTTCTTTCTCTAAAAAAACTCTTTTGCTGAAGCAAAAGCCAAGTTCTTTTTAAATAAAACTTCAGATCTTAACCAAAAAGTGTACAACATTATTACAATGGGCAAACTTCAGGACTAAAATACCACTTCTAGTAAGCTAAATGACACTGTAAAAACAATTTCAGTAAGATTTTAATGTTAATAAAATGCATTTTTATTAATAGACAGAACATTAGCCTAAGGACCGCAGAACACTGCAAAAAAAAAAATCTGTAACATATTTTGTACACTAATATTTATTGCTTAAAATCTGTGGACAGAGGAAGGGAGGCTGAACATGGAAAACATTTGGTGTTCCAAGAGTTACCCACCTCTTGCTATAATTAACATCAACATTTTTTCAAAATGTTTGCAATTATAATGACAAAGGTATAATTTTATAAAACAGTAATAAATTTAATTGCCTTTAATAGCCTGTATTATTAGTAGTAACTGACACCTGGCACAAGAAAGTCATAAACCTGTTAGAGTGGGTCCAAATAAGTGCCACAAAAATGATCACGGGGCTGAAATACTGCTCCTAATGAAGAAAAGCTGAGAGAATTTTGGTTGTTCAGCCTGAGGAAGAGAAGCTCTGCAGTCACTTTATTGTAACTCATTCATAAAGGTGCTTAGAAGAAACATGGAGAGAGCCTTTTTACCAAGGCGTGTGGTGACAAGACAAGGGGTAATGATTTTACATGAAAGAGGGTACATTTGAATTAGCTCACAGGAAGGAATTTTTCAATAATGAGGAGTGTGAGGCACTGGAACAGGTTGCCCAAAAAAGTTGTTGATTCTCCATCCCTGGAAATATTTCAGGCCAGGTTGGATGGGGCTTTGAGTTAACCTGGCCTAATGAAAAGTGTCCCTGTTCATGGACAGGGGAGTTGGAACTAGATGATGTTTAAGGTACATTCCAAACCATTCTATGATTCCCAGTGGTTGCCGAGGCAGTAATAGTTATCATGGGTTACCTACCACCTTATGGAAAACCGGTAAACCACATACTCAATTCTGTTCTCCTTCTGGAAATGGTTTCTTGGAATTTTAATGACATAAACACATGCTGCAGTTCATCTTGACCCTTCTCATCTTTAGAGCTTTACTGTCAAACCCTGGAAAATGTCAAAAGCATACAGCTAGCACAGGATTAGTTCAGCTCTCAGATACTGACTAAAGGAAGTAGCTGGGAAAGAGTGGTTGTGCATTACTAAAATATAATTGGTTTTTCACTTCAGCTCTTCAGTGGGTCTGGGCAAAAATAATTGCTGAATATTCAAACACACGATGTCAAAACACTAACTTCAATTAATTAGATTCTTCTGGATATAGTTTAAAATATGACACTATGTTCAGCTAACTTTCACTTTGGGGACAAAATGCCCTACAAAATCATGCTTAGAGGCATTCTGTCCCTTGCAGTTTGTACAGAATTACTTTGTGGATATCTTTCACATTGAAATTCTTCAATAAGTTTTCTCTGAATATCCTCTTAGAATCAGAGAGTAATCTTCTCAAAATAATCACACTTACTTGAGATACAGCACTCTAACCTCCCTGTTCTTTTTTCTCTAGAAAAAGAGAAAACAACCTGACAATGCATTTGTGACACACTGACATCTGCGTATGTTGAGAGCACCACATTTCAAACTCCTGCCTCATATTCCTGCACTTTCTTCTCAAGTCTATCAGCTTTTCCTCCAACTTCTTTTGAAGTGCTTTTGAAAGGCACTATACAGTACTTATTTACATAATAATACCATATAATGGTACTTGCACTGTACTAAATTTGGCGTCTACTACCGCCGTGACCCATGTACTTTCATTAAGGTGACGTAGTGGTGGCCATTAGACATTAAATAGAAGAGTCTTGAAAGTATCATGACAAGACACAGTTGATAAATGCTAATTGATCTTCTAATAAAGTAATTGTGTGAGATGGGAGAAAACTTTCTAGGAGACTGAAGACTCTTAAGATACATTTTCCAGGAATAATGAGAGTTCTTGAGCACTTCATCAGAAGTAATTGTGCAGCTTACTTTAGAACAGGTAGTTTCAAAGGCAATGATGAGAAAATTCACAGATGCTTTCTACATGCTGCATAATAAATAGACATATTGGCAGTGATTAAGTGGCTTCCTTCCATTCCGTAAATTGTTGACATTACAAACCCAAGTTTTTTGCTGCAAACTAAGAAAAGCACTGGCAAAGTTTTATTCCTTGGCATCTTGCTGAAAGAAGAGCAGCTACTAATCTGCTATGTAAGATTTGCAAGACACTTAACCACTGTCTAATCTGTACAGTAATCTGTACTTCTGGGTTGTTCTGGGGGTGGTTTTCCCCCTTTTAAATAGAAAAAAAAAATCAACTAAACAAAACAAAAAACCCAAAACCAAAACAAAACAAAAAAACCCACAAACAAACAAACAAAAAAAGCTCCACCAGAACCAAAACCAGTTCTTTTGTTTGGAGTCTAGTGAGTGCATGAAACTCTGTAGAATATTCTTATCAATTGCTCTAGCTTCTAGGATTACTGCCACTGGCCAAACCTCTCTGCACCAGGGCAGAAATGGATTAAAACAGCTTGGTGTAACAAGTTACATCCTGACGGCCAGACAGTTAACCACACTTAGAAAATTAAGCCTATGGCGATCCACGCTTGGCCTTCAGCACTAAGATTTCGGAGAATGCTGGGAATAAAACATGCTGTCAGTGAAGTCAGTGGCAATGGAGAGGATGGTCAGCAATGTGGGGAGATGATCTCTCCTACCTATACTCATGGGGGCATGTAAGCACTTTCCCTGTGCAGCCACCTTAGTCCCAGGAACTTCAGGGTTGTTACTTCACTTCATGCAGTCCTTACTGGAAACACTTGAGGTGTCTGCAGGGCAAAAATGACGAATGAGAGTGGCTGCATCTTTTCTACTCATGGACACCTGAGTGACTTTTAATTTGGTCCAAGTTATTGCTTTGCGCAAAACTACCAGAGGGGAAAGTAATAACTGATTTATTGTTAACTGCCATACTGCTCCAGCTAAAACTCTGACCTGCAGCAGTTTTTCAGCTACTTAACGTTCTTTCATCATTGTTAAATGAGCTTCTGTTTTTAACAAACTGACTTCCCTATGAAGGAAACAGAAAAATCTACCTCTTTACTGATAACATTTTTTCTCTTGAGTTTTGTAAAGTTCAGATTGATGCTTCACAATGCAAAAGCACCTTATGGGATCTGTATTGCTCATAATAATATTTATGTTGATAAAGAAACAAGACTGACCATATTGCAATACTCAATGAATCAGTTTGTAGCAAAGGACAATATTTCTATAAGCAGCTTAGGGGTTGAGAACCTAGATTTCAAAGTAAGTAAGATCTAGGAAGCATACATCCTAAATTTCTTTTCAGTCATTTTCCTTTTGCTTACTTTAATTATTGTGCTTAAAGTTGTTTTTCCAGTTGTCCATCAGCTTTCCTCAGAATATGTATTGTGTACCAACATGTTTTTAATTCTCCCTTCACTCATTTGCTTTACCAGCTGAACATTGTCAGAATCAAAAATGGATTTCTCATTCAGCTCAAGTTCTGTTCTGAATTTTTCAAGTTGCTGGCTCCAGCCACGAGTTGCCACAGTGTGCCTTTGTAGGCCATAGTAAGTAGTATTTTAGATCCTCATATCTTCTTTAGTGAAAATGTTTACACACCCCAAAGAAGGAATCACTGCCTTTAGCAGACAGAACTCTCCACTGTCAGAGGCATTTCCCCTGGATCCCAGAAATACATAGTTCTTTGGGTTCTTTTTTTTTTCTGCCTTCCCTCTGGATTTTCCTAGTCTTTTTATAATGCTGATAGAAGGGTTATACCCAGTATTCCAGCCCCAGCATAAAAATCACCTCATGGCTTGCCTATTTAGATACTCAAGGATCATATTAACGTTTTTAGTACAAGCTGCACTAACGGTTTACATAAAGTTGCTAGTATTTCCAAGGTCTAAGTAATTTTCAGAGGCAGGATGTTCTATGTCTGAGTCATTAAAATCAGATTATGACCTGTTGTTTTGGGTTTTTTTTAAGGGATCCCTCAAGATGAAGGTGAGGTTCTAAAATAGGGAACTTCTGAGGTGTTAAAGAGGGCCTTGAATTAAGATTACGCTGGGATGCAACATTGTATCTCTCATAACTTAATCTAGAAAGTTTATAGCAACAGTTTTTCTCAGTTTCTCTTAACTTTTCCTGCATCCCTTTTGTCCCTACACACATAATACATATAATTTGACAGTCAGCATGTCCATTTACAATTGACAATTAAAGTACCTGTTCTGTACTGTTTTTTAAAAAAGGGCCATTTCAATCCTTCTAATTAGTCATATTTTTTTCATTCCTTTCTTGTTTACTCTGAAAGGTCTTTCATCTGATTCCATGTTCAAGAATTTCTGAAAGTTTTAAAAGTGATTTCAGTATGCTACACTGAAGAGTGATATTGCAGCTAAAGACATAATTAGTGGTGTAGTGGGGAGGCTGATGTTTGCCTATGTCTGTAAACTGCATAAATGAATTGTTGAGTCTGCCTGGCTTAAGTTGATTTTTGGGTAACTTTACACGTAAAAATTTGTTAGCAAAATCAGTGATTTCCCAGTTAATGTCTATGAAGAAAAGCTTACAGAGTGCTAAAGGAAAACAAGCTCTAAGATCTCTACATGTTAGGTTTGTCTTTGAACAAGCCAAGTAATGAAAATAAACTTTATGACTCTAACTAATAATAACAAGGGGCACAGCTTAAATGGTGAATATCAATGATCAAAATAGGTTATTTGGGAATGATCTACTAAGAAAAATTTATAATTTTTTAAAGTAGTCTGCAGAGAAGGTACCTAATTTGGGGAATAATTCCCTTGAAAATGTTCTGGCAATTCAAATCCATCAAAGTGTTAATTGAATTAAGCAGCCTTGAGAGGCATTCTTTTAGTTTTGTGGTTCTATTTTTTGTTTACATTACTGGTATACTCAAACTTTATGTACAGAGAACAGCTATGATGGTCCAACATTGACATACTGCCTCTTGGCACTAATAAATAATTTACATCCTAAATTCTACACCTGTCCTGTGAGCACAGCTTCCAGTGAAGTCCATAAACAAAACAGGCAATGAATCAAACTCCAAGCAGTCCCAAGCTCTCTTCATCAATCAGAGAAAGACTGCAGGCACAACTTATATACCCATACAGCTTACTGATGTTATTCAATGGATAAACCAGGCAAGTGAGAGCACAAACCTTCAGCCATGAAGCTAAGAACTCTTCACTTTGAAATTTGGAGCAGACACTGGAAACATCATTCTGGTCTTTACAGCAAAAAATACTAGTACTTCTTTAACTGCAAGTGGTTATGGCCTTCCATTTAATAGCCAAGAGAGACCACAAATATCCTCTGTAACAAGCAAATCCATTTGGCATGAATAGAGATTCATGCAGTGCTATTGCCAAATTTTTTACAGCCTTGCTGTTCTATCCAATAACTGGGAAGCAGGGATGAAAGCTCACTACTCCCTTCTGCTGAGCAGTACATGCTGGCGTGTTCAATGGTGTTTGCAGAAAGCTTTCATCAGCAGATGTGCAATATATGCTTATCATATTCTGCAAATTTCATCTTATAATTTGCATCAAGCTGTCCACCTCAGAATTAAGTAAACCCAAAAAGGAAAACTTTGAAATCATAAAAATTGGAAGCTTAATAAACCAGGATTGCCACACTTTGGAAAGACTTTTTCCCTCATCTAATAGGCTCTCTAGGGAGAGACATGCTGTTTGAGACCTATTTTCTTTAAAGAAAATTATTGATTTGCTGAAAGACATTTGAGGGACAGAACTGCAGAAAATTTCAGAGAAAATGTTAGGCTGAGTCTTAATGTGTTCTTCTGGAATAAGATAGTCTATCACCACGAGGAATTTTTGCTGAATTTTACTATTATGCTCATATAATGTTCATTTTTAAGACAAGGCAACTTAAAATTCCAGAAACTTAGTGCTTGTGGATAGTTCATATCAAAGTAGATAAAGTGATTATAGCCACTTGAGATTCAGAGTTCCTCTTCTACTCCTTTCAGGGCACTCATGCATAAGTGATGATGTCGAGTTGTTCCTAATAATTATTTCCTAACCCAAGTGATATATTTCGATTTCCATGTTAATTAAATTCCTGTAACAAGACTTACTTATCCGAGTGAAGCTGAAGACCTGAAGAAAAAACATTTCCTGAATTAGGAGAGTCTTTTCAGTAATGTAAACTGTGATTAACTCGTATCTGCAATTTCCTTCTGCCTATAGCAATCCCTGTGCTACCTGCTGCATAAACACTGCTGGAAACTGGGCTTACGTGTGCAAACTGCATCAGGACGCTCTTTATATCTGATGCCTGGTAATTCCACTTCTCCTCCACCAGCTCTAAGCACAGACTTACTGTAGGACAGGTTACTCAATCAAACCATTAGGATTTATCCTTTCATTGTGCCAAAGAAATCCATGCCATGCGCATGGACAAGCTAAAAATCCAGTAAAAAATCCATGGCGGTTTAAGAACCTCATATTTTTCCCCACTTTCAGGACATAAGAGATTTTGTAACATTTATCCAAGAGCTTTAACAGAGCCCTGAGGTCTCCCATTTGCTCTCTTTCACCTCAAATTACCTGGTACAGATAATAGAATTACACTTGTTCTGGGAGGTGTTTGGCGTGCTGCTACTTCCTCTCCTACTATACAACATAAAACCAATCCCTTCTACCCAAACTTTTAATTTCATTCATTCCCTTAAACTGTAACTAGCTGTATTTTTGAAAATGGGAATTAAAGCTAGATAAGGAAGAAAATACAGGTGTATGTTCTTGCATAGAAAGTGCAGCTAGACATCCTGCACCCCAGCTGCACCTTCACCCAGAGGGGCAGGAACCCATGCAGCTTGACTCACACAGGTGAGTGTGATGTGTGAACAAGCTCCAAGCAATGGGGTCCATGGGATGTATTTGTTCATGCAAATTCAGGTGCACTTGCTGGCAGGATGGCAAGGGAAGTACTTTCCTGGCGGGAGATTTTATATGAGACATTGCTCATATGTCTGACATCACATCCCCCAGGGCTGGCACCACGACTTGCATGGGGTGCCACCGGTGTCAAGCTCAGGTGATGCTAGAAGCTAAAAAAAAGACAAACAGCTAAAAAAAAAAAAAACAAACCCAGACATAACCCAGATAAGAAATGGCTTTTGAGAAATGAAAATCAACTGGGTATAATTGCACTGCCAACATACGAAGCTGAAAGTTTTCCATAGAACACAGACAGTGTGTATCCTTGCTTATCTTGCCTCTTTATTCTAAAAATCATATTGGGTCTGTCACAAATCCAATCTTTCTTTCTCAAGATTCCAGTCTCAAAAAGTTGGATATGCTAATAAACAAATGTATTTCTCCAAGATGGAAAAAGAAAGAGCTCAGATTAGTTTTGGATATTCAGAGTGTTAGGTCTATTACACAGAGCATCAAAGAAAGATAAAAATGATTTCCAAAACATTTCAAATATTAGAAGTGTGACAAATTCTGTGAAAAGCAATAACATCCCCTTTTCTACCAGCTGTTACTGTTGAAAAAGAAAACAGTTGTTGAAGGTAGAAGCTCTGTTTCAGAAATGAATGAGAAGCAGAGA
This sequence comes from Calcarius lapponicus, assembly GCA_039654755.1. Taxonomy (NCBI): domain Eukaryota; kingdom Metazoa; phylum Chordata; class Aves; order Passeriformes; family Fringillidae; genus Calcarius; species Calcarius lapponicus. Next base: position 57,006,620 of record CM077465.1, read on the forward strand.
ACTTTAAATATAAATACAAGAACAATGTTCTGTATTTAACATGATAATTTTAAATTATGTACAATCTTGGACAAAACATGGTTTATATTTTAAGGGTACAAGAGGGTGCTGAGAAGGGAGAGGTGATAAAGCCACCCTCTCTAATGGAAAATAGACGAACAGACACTAATTTAGTTCATCTGTAATGACAGCCTTTCCTTGCATTTCTTGTTTTAATCTCTTTGCTTCACAATATAACATAAGAGAGAGTTCAGAGAGTTTTCTGGAAGCTGGCTCATGGGCAAAAAGATAATAGTATGTTGTTTTCTGTTTTATTTTTTATTTTGCAGCTAATTGGATTTTAATTCCGCTCAGAAATTATTTTTTTAAAAATATATAAATGCAGAACATCCTTTTCCTTTTGGCCTCTCTGTGGCTAATACAGTTTTTAAGGCATCAGACTTCTTTGTACAACACGTTATTATTTCTCCACCAGATTGAAACACTGTTTTTCAAACATTTGGTTCAAAAGGTCTGCTTATGCAAAAGCTGTAAAAACAAATCTTATTGACACAAATACTCTTCAAGACACATGAGAAATTATTACTGTTTTGTTTTGGAGGCAGAATATCCATCCACAGCTGTGGAGGCCAATATTGCTTTGACTTCAGGTTCTGACATTGCATAACAAAGGAGTTTAATAATAGTTTTATTGCATATGGCTAGCTAAATAGGTTTAACCAAATAAAATTTAAAACAGAAGCAGCAATTTAAAAAGAATATAAATTTAATTTAAATGTCCAAATCAGCTTCCATTAAAAAATAAGAACTTCACTTAATTTCTGTGCACATGAGACTGAATGATTCTGCTTTCTCTGGACAATTCAGATGTCTTAGAGGTGCTCTCAGGCACACACACAGGGTCCTGTGGCAAACAAGGGTGTGAAATGGCAGCACAGCTGCTGGAGCTTACCTACCCTTGTGCTCTGACACAGGGCAGCTGTGTGCTGGCTCTGCCCTTGGTCGCAGCAGGTCAGCAAAAGCTGCAAGTGTGGACATCACACCCGATTTCACCAGGCACTGGCAGCCTGAGCTGCTTCTTTCAACTTCTTCCCATACACTTGCTCTTCCTTAATGGAATGTAGGCCTCAACCAGCCCCTGGTAACGGGAGTTGGAACTCTACTGGCTTTCTGTAGCAAATAAAGGAAAAGCCACACAACTCCCCCAAAACAACTTGTTCTACGCACCTGAGTTCTGATCATTTTTCCCAGTAATACAAAACTGTGTAGTCTCGTGCATCTGTATTTCATCTGTGGTCAGCATGGCAATATAATTTTATCCTCCCACATGCCTTTCACAGCCTTTTGGAAAATCTGTGCTAACAAGACACCTCCTGCAGTTGTGTAATGAGCTCTTACAAGTAAGGGCATGTCAGGGTTCTTCTCTCAGTTCTCCTCAGACCACATGGAGAAAAAGAAAGACATTGATCAAGCAAGAGTCCTTGCTGGTGCCTTCCAAACAATTTATCTCACACTGAAATGGGCTACAGGTAGGTGTGTAAGAAAATGCACAGCCAAAATACACCTTGGGCATGAAGGAGGGCAGTGGTGCCAGCTGAGCTCAAGATTCTCCCTAGGAATCTAAACCATGTGCTTTCCTACACAAATTTAGCAAAAGGAAAAGGATATATTTTCAGATTTAAAAAAGCAGGCAAGTTAGTAAGGCTGATGACAGCTGCACAGGAAAGAGTCCCAAGTGTCAGAGATGATATTCTGCACTGACAAAAGGTCAGAGACACAATCAACAGGATAAGCAGCGGAGAAAACACTCATCAGGAAAGATTTGACAAGTGACATAGCTGTCAACAAACAACTCGAATGTTTGCCTGCCAGCTCAGTACAAAATTTCTGTAAAGTAATGAAATTTTTAAAAAACAGAGAGACAGGTGATACAGTCCACTATTACTTTGTCTGTGGTATATTCCAACTTCTCTTGGACATCGAAAATAGTGAATTTATGAAGGTCACGTACTTCAGAAGTTCTCAGAATAGGCTTTTAATTCATACTCTAAGACAGCTGGAAGGTCTTTCTGACTATTACTTGGATGCAATGGATCACCAAATATATTAATTCACAGAAATTTTTCCTCCATATCCTAATCTGTCTCACACATGTCAAAATAACATGAGTGATTCATGCACTATTTATCTGTTGCCAAGTTCTATGCCTGTCAAGGAACGCAAACTTGGATTTAAAAGGTGTCTAAATTTATCTAGCAAAGTAGGAAATTATTTGGATTACTCATTAGCATCAAAGAGTTTTCCACATTGTGCCCACAAAACATGACCCTCTAGGCCACAATTACCCCCTCCTAACTTGTTATTTGTGTGTACATGGTGTGCAGGACAAAATACACAACAGAAAGAGTGTGATCAGATCAGGCACTTCATTATCATGTTTTCCACTCATCTGTCCAATTATGATTAATTTTACTAGGTGAAGTAAATGGTTCAGCACTGACATGCATACTGATCTCGGCTCTTCTAGACACTGTGAGTAGATCCAATATTTCCCAATTTAACATCCCCCTGATGCAGATCTTTGAGTTAGAATAGGTCTTATTTTTAACAAGTAATGTGCATGGGCAAGGGGTTGGTGGAAGAAGATTTTAAGGCTTTTCAAAGCTTTTTAATCCTTTTTAATGCTCCACAATGCTTTAAAATTGTTATTTTCTCAAAAGCAACATGAATGTGGTATAGGCTTTCCTTCAGTAAAAATATTCAGAGATAGAAAGTGTAGGAAGCAGTTTCATTTCCATTATATGAACCCTGCCTTATTAATTAGAAAAATGATTCTCAAAGACTTTCATTGACAAAGCCCACTTTTAAGTAAAACAAACATCACTGTTCATTAACTAAAAGGTTAAAAGCTATTTTCTGCTTTTGTGTTGTTTATTTTTACTAACCTGTTTATGAATATTGGTCAATTCTTCACCAGCAATTAAGAACAGATACGTAATCTGGGGTTTTTCCCCCCAATTTCTGTATTTTCGTTTTGCTTGCCTCTTCACTAAACTCAAGATCATGTATTAATGACAGCACCATCTGCTCACTGAGTTCATAAAGAGTATATTGTAGCACTTAAGATTTCCTGAATCAATTCTTCTGTCTTCTATTCCCAAAAACATGCACAAACACCAGTTTTGGAATATGCCTAGCACCAAACCAAAGAGTGCTCAGTAGGAACAATCCGCAAAAATCTTTGTTAGAATGGGAGAGAAGCCCCTGTTTGTTGCTGTATCAGCTGTTGACATCTGAGGTCAAAACAGTTTGTGCTGATAGGTCCACCACACCTAAGAAATCCTACTCCCACATACCCATCCCATTATTTAATGGCTTCCATAAATAGCAGGAAACTGCCCACATTTTTCAAATTAATTATCCTGGAGGTGAGAGTGAGAAAAAATTCCCTTTATTTCTAACTGCAGCAATACTCAACATTTCCTGACAGTCCTCTTTGACTCTATGACTCAATAGCAGTCCAGATCCTTTGATTAGGGAAAACTGCTCTCGTGGTCCAAAAGTCAAATTACCTGAGCACTTGATACAGGAGCGTGCTCCCCCAAGACAAGCATCCCAAGCCAAAGGATGGCAGGAGATGGGAAAGGAAAAAATTTTATGTTGTACTGAAGAAAAGAAAAAAAAAAACCCACAAACCTGGAAAGCTCTGCCCATAGGGAGATCCTTCTCCACAGGAAAAGAAATGTAAACTGAAGAAGAAAGCATTACTCTAAACTTTTAGATTTAAATCTAATAAATCTTTTTCATTTTAAAAAAGTATTACTCCTGCAGTCTGATAAAAGAGGTCAAAAGCAATTAATGCTTTAGTAAGGGCAGGACAGACATGGAAAACACGTGGATTTGTGGAAAGAAATTGGGATGCACCAGCCTTGTAAGTTGTGCTTAGGTAATATCTACACTGTGGGACGGAGCAGTAAGACAAAGCTTTGTCCGGACTAAACTTAGATGCAAAGCATTCTCCATGCATTGCTTTCCATGACAAGTTGGCTGTCACACAGGCCAAGGCATCCTGGCCCACTCAGGATAATCCCTTGTCTGTACAGAAAAGGAACGAGGACATACCATTTCTTCAAGTTTTTATGCCTGTCCCTGCAGGACAGACATTCTGGAGCCAATTGGAGCCACTGATGAAGAGCTCAGTGGGGACAAGAACTTTCTGATCTGTTGGAATACCCTCCAGCTGCATCCAGCGTGCTCATGTTACTGGTGAATGAGATGAGCATCCTAGGTCCAGCACCAGGAGGGCTTGACCCAGCTTCTAGCAGCAGCAAATACAGAATAAGAACTGAAATAAACAGAGTGTGTAAAACAAGACTTTTCAACTGGTTTTGTTTGTTCTCTGTATTGACATGCTGGTTATACTTCAATAAATCAGAAAAATTATTATTAGAGAAAAAACCTCATGGAAGAGCTGAAAAAGACCAGCATACATGACAAAGCAGGCTAATTCTCCAGCCTCATCTCTGAAACGATTAGATATCCTTACCCTAGTGAACCCTGGCACTGACTACAATAAGGTTGGCTTGGGATAAGAACCCATCACAAAGGACAGGATTCCAGCGTTTGACTTTCACTTACAGTGCAACTCACAGTGTGGTATAAGTGCCTCACTACTGCATAGACTTTCACACTGGAATAAAGGACAGAGATTAAATAAGAGAGCAATTATGATAAGACAGCCAGAAATTAGCTGTCTGCAGGTGCTATTAGCAAATAGAGCTTATTTCTATTTCTACTATCTGATAAGGCTAGATGAATTCACTTCCAGATTACTTTTATTTAACTGAACACTAAAATAGCAGCAAATTCAACAAACAGATACATCTTCTTCCCTATGTTACATCTTTCCAACCATTTTCTCACTTTCTAAAATAATTTTATTTGCTGCTGTTTTGCTAACTATTAAAAGCAGGGTGCTTTTCTCTAATTTAAAATTCACTGAAAGTCATAACTCATGGCAGCTGAGTCTAGCTATGATTAATGTCCCAAATCACTTCTGTTCAAGTTGCCACTGCATTTCACTCTGCAATATCCGAGCACTCAGCACCATCTCTGGCCAACTGTGTTAAGTACAAGCTAAAAATTCAAATAAACAGAAATCCCCGGTACCAAATTCACAGGACTCAGGACAGATGAGGTTGACATGAAGATTTTGTAGACAAAAAGACCTTTTCTCATCTGGAACATAAGGTGCCCCCAGAAGTGAAAAATGTGAAATTCGATTCAGATTTCTATAAAACTCTATAACATTTCTATAAATTTCTGCATTATGCTTTACAATTTGTTGTTTTGTTTCTTCTTTATCTAAGAAGCATTAAATCCCTGTGTTTCCTTTTGCAGGATGTCAATGTTTTCTGCCTTGGGTTAATCTCACTTTGGCCCCTTACCACAATGAACCAAACCTGATCCACTAATCAAAAGATTCATTATTATAACAGAGGAAAATACTGAATTTGAGCTTACATATCTGAATTTTAAAAAATGCTCTCCCCAACCTTCATACCATATACTGAAGCCTGCATTTTTCCTTCATATTTTAAAGTGTACATTTACTTAAAGGATAAAGATAAAATGTGGGATCTAATTTGCACCTCACTTTTCCTTTCAAATCTTGGGAAAAATCAGTGTTAACTTATTTGGTTGCATTAACCCTTTTTCAGGGTTGCAGGTTGAACAATATATGGAAAATATGAAATTACTGTAGTTGAAAAATCATTCTCTCAAGCTACATAAGCTGTAACAGGAATACACTCTCCCTTCCCCAAACATTCATAAATACGTGTATGGAAAAACTACAGTTTTGAGGCTGTGTGGGTTAGATCAAGGCTCAGTCTCTGAAAGTGGTTTCATCAACATCTGTTTTTCTTCCCTGGCCTCACATGCATACTTAGCAATGTCCAAGAGGAAAACAAGATCTTCAACAGCATTTGAATTGTACATAGAACAAGGACAGTGATCTCTGGCTTTATAAGTCTGTGTAAAGTGCAAGAGTATATTTCAATTACACATTAAATTCTGATCCCTGACCCAAAATAACTCAGACATTCACATTGAAGTAAACATCACATAAGTCTTCCTTTCTATTTTCATTCTGTGGTCTCACATTCTACAACATTTTAATTTCTTCTTCACACTAAAAACTGATAATCACCTCATTTATTTAAATGATTTCTCATAATGAGGGTTGACTCATAGGAGAAATCTCAGACTTCAATTCTACAAAAGCCTAAATGACAACTTAGAATAAAAGTATTATGATAACCTATCACAGAAAAGGCTGCATCTATTTCTCATCTACTTAAGTTTAAAAATATATCACTGATATTCTAAGTAGCCAGGCATGAAATACCAATGAATCATCCCATTTCACTGTCTCAGATATCCCAAAGACATTAAAAAATAAATCTGAGTTTTCTTCCCATTTTTTTGACTAGACATGACAAGTATGAAAAAGCTTTACTCAGGAACCACAAGCAGAACGTCTGCTCACCGAGCATAAAAATGTCTGCTCACTGAGCATTTGCTCAGACTTTTATACCGATTGACTTCCTGTGTTTTCTCATTCCTTGCATGTTCTCTTCCTGTTAAGGTGAAAAGAAACTGGCTTTCAACAGCATAATGTGGTAGTGGAAAAGACATTTAGGTACATATCTTTGAATACTTCAGTGGATTTAAAACACGGTGTTCAAAAGAACTACTTGGAAACTTGATTATAATCAGTTATCCTCCTTCCTGCCATCTGGAACCTCAGTAGTCAGATGTCATTTGTGTCCCAGTCCTAGAAGATCACACTCATTGCAGTTTCTGAAGGTTGTGCAAGTGTTGCATAAGTGGGGCTCACTGCTTTCCTTCATTTTATTCCTTCAGCTCCCTGTGTGCCATCTGACCCCCGTCCTTTGCTTCTGTCTCATCCAAGAGCTTCCCCACTTCACCCTCATCCCAAACAGCTCATCTTCAACTCTGTTGTCCCACATTTCCATTTGCCATATTTCCATGCAAAAGGTCTCCCCTATCCTCTTTAATCCCATCCTCTTTTCTGATGCCAGGACTTCTGTGTAGCCAGTCCTCCACATGCTACACTCTTTTTCTATATCTTCTTGCTAGGTATAAGTTTTCTCCATGTATTTACCCCTTCCAATTGCCTCTTCCTCTTACAACTCCTCTGAAGTTGCCCACAGACCTAATGCACCTCCCCCGAAAGAAGGTAGGGAACAGTGAAGATGGTGAAAACAACTTTTGGACAACACTGAGCTTTGCTTGGCTGAGGAAATAATACCAGGGGAAAGAGGGAAATCAGGAAAAATGAAGCTTAAGAAACCCTGTAATGGGTGTCATTAAATGTTAGTTAGGTTTCTTCTATAAAACAAACAGTAAGGGAAAAAAAAAACATCAGAAGAGAAAACTGTCTTCATTTTCTCTCCATACCCCTTTTTATTCATGCTTTCCTCTCAGTTCAGTAGGGTTCTCTCTGCCACTGCCAAGAACCTTGCCTGGAATTTTCATTCATGAGATGCAATTTTCAAAAGTACATGTTGCAGAGAAATGGTCCAATGCACCAGGAAGTAAATGTGAAACCTTGTCTGAACCACATGAACTTGGTAAAGCTGATTTCAGTGGTGGGCCCTAGATTAAAAGTAAATATTCAGCAGTTAGCATAGCTAAGCAAATGGCCATTTTTGAAAGCATACTGCAAAGAGAAAAAGAGCCTTATTAAAATAGCCAGTCATTACAGCTAGTTTTCCAGCTCAAGGAGAAAGAGCCAAAGAAAATGTAAAAGAATTCAATTTGAGGGAGCGAAGAAACTGTTAATAGAGTGTATGGCATGTTTTCATTCAGTTGGGGTTCTGTAAAATTTTTCATTTATTGCAGGTATCATGGTCTCAAGCCCTGTAGGACTGGGGATGGTAGGTTAGCTACAATGCATTTCTGAAGTGCTGTTCCAAATTGTATAGAAATTTGCTAGAAAGAAAAGAAGTTCGAAAAGAAGAACTAGCAGCAATTCAGTGGTCAGCCTGAATTGCAAGCCTATATCGGGGGAAAAGGCACGGCTATGCATGCAGAAATCTCAGAAGAATGCCTGCTTCCTTCTAAAAGGGACAGCAGCACCTATAAGGATAATAAACAAGCTGGATCCTGAAGTTTGTGCCTTGTATGACAATTCTTCAAAGCAATACACTGTCTCCTAACATCCCAACAGGGCTATGGTACAGTTATAATTTTATGGGAAATGTGACATCCAAAGCATCAGCATCACTTAGGGATGGTATGTCATTCCCTCAGAGTATCCTCAATTACAAGCAATGCAACACCTCAAGGAAATGGCACGGTACATGGAGTTCTTCTCATCAGCTTCTCAGAACAGCTTAGATGAAACAGTGCCACACATGACTTATTTCTTACAATTGGGATTCACTGACAGCTACTTAGATGTTGTTTACTGTCATAAGTCCAGTGACAGTTTGTCCTATATCCCCTTACAACAGGGTTCTGTTAATGAGCTTGGGATGTTTTGTAACAGGAAGCTTTTCTAAGCTTTCCTCTTAGAAACACATCTTTGAATATGGAAATGATTGCTGATGATGGGACAAATTCTTCCTTAATTAAAAAATTGGTACAAGCCCAGACTAAATTTTGCTTTGTATCTCAGCCATTTGCAAATGCTTGCAGACGACATTGGTCCTCGGCTGTTGCACAAAAATGTAAGCCAACTAAACAGAAATATTGCCTCTTATATTGCAAAAATTCAGAATTACTTTTTGGCATTCGCAGTTTTTATCTTCTCCTCCCAGTTGTTGGATAAATATCAGAGTAAACACCAGAAAAACAGACTTAAAATACTCACACTAATCCTGAACTCATGTGTAGTATTTATTGATGCCTTTTACTTCTGTCACACAGGATAGAGACTCTACTCATGTCTGACTAAAAAAAATGTATGCCAGGGCTGAAATCTTAGAGAGATTGACCAGCTTTGCAGTTGCTATAAATCATTAAAGCTCCAGTGGGTTTCATGTCTTGCAACTGAACAAAGATGGTTTACAGCTTCAGAGAAGGCAATCTGCAGCTGTTCTTCATAATTTTTTTGTATAAAACCTTGACATGAATTCATAAAACAGTGGCAAGACACTAACTACAAGGCAGCAAAAGGAAGATTTGAAAGGATAGTGTGACAAAGAGGAGACAAATATGTACAACAGATGTAAATGCCTCAGAGCTAAAAAGCAAGTGCTACTCCCTTGACATTTCTTTTCTGTCAAAATATAATGAAAGAATAGCAAAAAAAGTGTCTCAGTAATGCACATAATTATGACTCTAGCTGTAGACATATTTGCTTGAAGTGATAATAACAAAGGCATCTCCAGGTGCTAATGGTGACTAATCAATCTTCTCTTAACAGGTAACACACCTTTAACTGAAAGAAAGGAAAACTGCATTTTCCCAAATCAGTCCCAAGAAGTCAATCAAGAGAGCAGAAGCATTAGTTGTGTACCACAGGCCCTAAATTAATGTGAATTATTAGAATTCAAAAATCACTTCTATCCAAAAAGTTAATATTCCCCCAGCCCCTGCAAGAAAGTCAATACTGTTGATCACATTTCTTGGTAACTGAATTTCAATTCAAATTTCTTGAATTGAACTTCTTCATATTATTCTTCAGTAAAGAGAGAGAAATCATGAACCTTGACCTGCAGAACTGTTTCCTCATTCTTCTCTGGAGAGAGAGAAGCAAATTTGCAGCTATTCTCTGCCTGCCTGATCTTTTTCAAAACTCGTATCTTTTCAAATCTGTAAAGACTCCAAAGGGTTCAGTGGAGGGAAAATGTGTTTTCATCTAAGCTACCTGATGATGTGCTGTTACACAGATTCACACAAACCTATGCACAGCTGCCCTTAACCTTGACAGGCCTTTAGCATGGCCTTCCTTGCCTCTAACTTTAAGAAGAAGTCATCAAAGAACAGGGAATGGGAAAAAGAATTTCCAATACAAGAATGAGCAAGTAAAAATCATAGCAGAGCCTTGTCCACCATTCATAGTGGTGATTTGCTTAGATGTTTCTTGGTCCTTGATTTGCAAGAACTGAGGAAATGCGGAAGGCTCCACTAAAGTCCTTTGGAGTAATCCCTCCTTCTCTTGTGTCCTCCACCTTTCTCAAACCTGGAGCTGAAACGATCTCTAGGGCCCCAGAGAGACCATGCAAAAGCCAGTGCCAATTGAGAAGAGCCTGGCAAGCCTACCTCCTGCTCTCAGGATTACTTCTGATTTATGGCTTACTATTGGGAAGCAAGTAAGGAGCTGATCAGAGTCCTCCACCTTGTAATTCCCATCAATTCTGCTCTGGAAATGCTGCAACACCATTGGCACTGAAGGAACTTCAGGTCAGAACAGGAGTTAGCTCACCTTAGCTCAAGTGCTGTTTGGAAAACTATGACCACAGTACAGGTTCTGTCTATGCCCTGCTTTAATTATCATCATTCTTTTCTAGATGCTGTTTCTCTCTCTCCCTCCCTCTCTCTCTCTCTCTCTCTCTCTCTTTTTAGAAATCATGCACCTAAGCAGCAGGTAGGAAAATCCCCAGTTACATTGCTGGCATTATTGCATTCTTCTCTCCTTTACACATTTCTGACTCCCACAATGGCTCCATGGCACCAGTTCCCTCATTTATTGTAAAGCTAACACAATGGTAATTTCAAAACATCAGCCTGGCTTGTCGATCACCCAAGCAGTCCTTGATGATTTTCCAAGGAGAAAATATTGCTGAAGGAACAAAAAGTGCACAAAAGCCTATTTTTCTTTAAATAATGAAAAGTAGGTAAATAAGCAGTGTTTATAAACTCAGGGTTTGTAAACATCACTAATTTCTCTTGAGATATTTCATTAGCTCCATTTTTAATTCATGCACAGGTAAAGGGTCACATTTGTGAAACATGGTTTTCATTAGCTGCACAAATATTATGATTCACTGTTATTCTCAAAATAAATGTAATGTTCAGGGAGTCCTTTATATAGATCCAGTTCAACAAAGCTCTTAAACAAATGTTTCCACTTCAGTAATGCACTATGTACAAAACATCATACATTTCTTGATTTTCCAAGACGGTTATTGGAATGCCTACTTTGACAGATACAATTCCTATAAACATACTCCCACCACACACACACACACACACACACACACACACAGAGAGTTAGTAAAGGAATTGTTGGGTTTTCTTTTTAACAATGAATAACTTAGCAATGAACAATCACATTGACAAACAAACTAATTGGAAGTTCCTAGGTTAAAACACCTCCCGTGTCAGCATGGAACAAGTCACATTTAAATCCTGCTTTATAGCGGGGACTCCACAAAACAATTGTACTTAATAGCAATAATAATAATAGTGCTAACAGCAGTCTGCTCCTTGCTCTCAAAGATATCTCCTTCCACACACAGTGACTGCTGTGGTACTCTGCCTTCACTGGGGTGAAGCTTCTTGTACCACGGTGCATCAGGAAAATAAAGGAAATGCACTTCCTCAGAAAATGCACCTGAGTCCTGCTCTGCCCACCCAAGCCCAAAGGCACATAAAGACTTCCAGTCCCTCCCAGCACATGCATTCCCTGGGCTTCACGAGGAATGCAGACTGTACCACAAATGATTCCATCCTGCATCCCGCAAATGACATCTTAATGATTTCAGCCATAGAAAATGTTCTGGGAAATGCAGAGATGGACAGAAAACATTGAATTGACCTTCTACATGTTTTCAGTTAATCGAAAAATGTCTCACTACATTTCTAAATGAAAAAAAAATTAATGCCTTTGTGTTTCTTTGCTGTATTTAATTTTTTAATTTGTTTTGTTCTGATAGCAAACTAAAGTAATCCAACTCTATGAACTTTTCTTAGCAAGTAATGTTTCAACACAAAAACACAAACAATTATGAAAAGAAATGTCCAGTAGGGATTTTTATGTTAAACCACTATACAGTCTTGGAAAATAAAAGAAGGTAGAGAAGTAGAAATGCCGGATAGCTTGTTTTCCCATGAGTCAAAGGCATCAGCTCTTGTCTTTCCATGTCATTTTGCTATCAATAAACTGTTGCTAGGAGGTGAATGTTTCCATGGCAATGCATGAACTCTTAGTTTCACTAACAGCACCGCTCTCCACACACACTCTCTTTCATTTTCTGAGATTATTTATTTTTTCATACCTCAGAAACAAATATGGAAATTAAAACAGAACAAGATGGGCAAATCCCGCATCAGGCTAAAACCTAGAAAGGCCTGAGGATTTCAGTGTGACTCCGGGTAAATGTTTCTGAGACAGCATCATGGCTTTTGCCATAGTTTACAGCTGCTTACTTCTACTTCAGGTTTCTGGCATGGAGCAGGGAACGCTACCAGGTTCAGGAAATTTTCTGAAACCTGAAAGGCGGCAGCATTATTTCTGCATATCTCTGGCACTAATTATCCTGTGCAGAGGAAGCGGCACGTTCAGCGCTGGCTTTGCTGGACGCGGAGCATTGGGGCAGGCAGAGCCCCCTGTGCGTCTGCTCGGGGGAGGCGGGGGAGCCGAGCCGGGCGGCGATTGCCACCTGTTGGGTCTGGAACGGCAACTGCAGGGCAGGAATGGCACCCGGGGGCCGGAATGGCACCTGGGGGCCGCGAGGCGAGGGGCGAGGCTGCCGGAGGGCCCTGCCCGGCCGGCTGTGCCCGTCCCGCCGCCCCCGCTGCGGAGGCACCGCGGCCCCTCCGCCCGCAGCGCTCAGAGCCAGCCGCGCCTCAGCCCGGCGGCCAGGCACCGACACCTGCTCCACAAACTGCTCGAGTGAGCAAACATTAAACCGGTATGTGCGCCTAAGGTGAGAAAATCAAGCGGTGCAGAGACTTTGCCTCTCCTCCTCTCTGGTTTTTGCAGGAGGAGAGCCACCTTGGAATGAAATTTGATGTCTGCATATGTTGTCTCCCTCCTTGGACAAAAGAGACAACAGGGATAAGGCCATAGCTGTCACCTCTGTCGCTCCTTTTGTGATTTCTTTCACAAGCAAAACAAAGCACACGGGGAGTTAAATGGCAAAGGGAGAAACAGAAGCCTCCCTTCTCACCTTGCTGCTCCATGTCCAAAACATGCTGGGAGCTGCTGGCATCGCCTTGAGATGGGTCTAAACACTGACATCACACTCCTACCGCTAAGAAACTCTTGACTGGCTCACCCAGCTGCTCTTTTCAGGAGACTTGCAGCTCATCCTACTGCTCAATCCTTACCATGAGCCTGACTAGACACCTCAGGCTCAACTCAGATATTTCTGAAGCCAGAGGGGAAAGCCAGAAGGAAGAAGAAGGTAGTGGGTTACAGAATAATCATACACAAACAGGGAGGAATCTTGGGAGAGATTCTGATTCAGCACATAGAAGGTTGCAGATAAGGCAATAAAAGAAATCCTGCTCTGTAATTTCTTCTTTGCCTCCATTTATTAGATGGCTTTCTAGGAAAAAATGTGTGACAGTAAATCCCAACAAGTATAGCCCTTGAGGAGGTGATGTTTGAGGGCAATGGAGATGATTGGCCATGCTAGAAATAAGACCCAAAAACTCATGAAATTCTTTAAAAGAACATTGTTTTAGAGTGGACCTCATTGACCAAAAATGAAAGGCACATTTATTCTGTTCTTAATTACAGGGAAATACAAGCTCATAGTCCAGTTTATGAGCTCTTTACATTCCACCCCTTTTGCCTCACAAAGATTGCATGGCAGCTTGTGCTAGACTCTCAAATATACACAGCATGACTTTTCTTTCTCCTTAGCAATAACACATAAATATCTCTGGCATTAATTATTTTGTGTTGTTTTTTGCCAAGTGGTTTTGACAGCTCTCCTTGATCATGGGACAACAATTTTCTTTAAAATACTCAATTTTCTAGACAGCCAACTTAAGCAGACAATTTTCTACAGCCAACATGAAGAATATTTATGGAACTCCATTGTTAAATATTGATCTGTAACTACTCTTCATCATTTGGGGGGTCCCCTGCTTTCCACAGTCTAAAACCCCACACAGTTATAGTCCTACCAGAGTCACAAATTCAGAGGGGTAGTCAGGGTCTTCAGAAATAGTGAATTTATCTCTCAGCAACCATTGCTTTCCCTTACTTTGATATATCTGCCGTTTCACTGAGCATATTTTCTAGTGCCACATTGAAATTTAAGTGTTTTTCAGTGCTTCCTTCTGAGAGGCCAATGAATCAAAAATAGATCAGCCTCTGCCCCATATACCTGTTTGAAACATTTTTAACCGTAAAAGTATTGTTCCTCACATTCCAGGATTAGTGTAGGGCCTGTGACCTGTAACTAGCAATATGTGATCTTACTGGTTCACATGAAACAACATTAATTGATTTTTCATAGCTACTACCTTAACAGTTGTCATAAGGCTGTCCTTGTTAACCAACATTACCTGAGGATGCTGAGCTGTGACAGCTGGAGATCCAAAACTACAAACTTTGTGGCTCACAATGAACCAATTATTGCAAAGAGTTAAGTAATAAGATGCACATTTGGCTTAATCATGTTACTCAAAAGCCGGAATGGGGGACTGTCACCAGCTCAAACAACTCATGAAGGCACAAAATGAAAAGCACAACACTGTCATAAATGCCATCAGCTATGCTAAGCTCATTGAGAATGTCAAATGCATCCAGATACTTTTTTTTAATGTTGTCATTTATCCATTTTCAAAACACTTTCAATACACTTTATTTGAACAAAAAGTGGCTCAGCTTGAGACATGGCATAACTTATGCTCACCTTTGACTACATCTAGTGCAGCTGAAGATAAATTAGGTGCTGGAATATGGTCCCAAACCCACATTGGCCAGTGGAATCCTGCAGTGGAATTCAGTGGGCTTTGGGATTACAACAAAATGAGACATCCTGAAGGTAAGAGAACACATTGACAGAAGATAACATGTTGAAAGGCCTACATTAAGTTCCTAAGCACCATCTCCACAGGAAACTCAAAGGAAAAACACCAGCATGACCCTCAGCATTCTTTTCTGCCATGTAAATTATTTTTAAGGGGGACCAGCTATCTTCCTACTGCAAGACAATAATGTGAAAGCCCCTCTGGATTCTCAGCCAACTTCAGATGCTGCTGTGGGAATGCTGATGGGAAGACCTCTGGCAGGACCCAAGGCTGTCCTCTCAGGCCAGAGGTAAGAAAGAAATATCACAGTAATTGTCCTGTGCTGCTCCCATGGCTGCAGCACTCCAGCACCCAAGCAAGCTTGTTTAAAGCAAACATGATGCAGTCCTTTCCTCTGGCACCCACAGGGTGTAAACACACTTCTACTTTCCATCATTACTGACAGTTCTCATCCTTCCTGCTTTGAATACGGAGCTAAAACCCTTCTTTGAAAACTGGGAGAATGAGTTCACAAAATTTTTTGGGGCTACAAACTCCATCTTCTCCCATCATCTTCCCCAGAGCCCAACCAGAGCCTTCTCTTATAGCAAGACCATCAAGCAGTGGAAGATAAAACAGTATGAGGTTTAAAAATTAGTATAGTGTAAATTAATTTAGATCAACAAACCTTAAAGTTACCCAAATGCAGTCTCATAGGTTTTGCACAGTGTCACTATGAGGAAAGTGAATGTTTTCTTCCAAAGAAGGTAATTTCATCAGTAATGAATGAAGAAAAATTGAAGGCAACCTTTGAAGTACTTAATCAACAGGACTGCAGCCCTTAAACCAGGTGAGGATTTGGAAAGGTTCTAAGAGAGAATGTTACAATTCCTAGCTCATTCAAACACATTTTTTAATACCTTATAATTTCTAGAATCACTTATCTAATAATACACTCTCTCAATTTTTTATTTCTGTTTTCGGATGAGTTAATTACAATAGCCTGTAAATATATTTAAATGTACTACAACTAACACTGTTTAGCAATGTTTCCAACCTGAGCTCTACTTAAATGAAGTTTTTGCCTGTGTATGAATCAAAAGAGTGTGAACCTGTTCCAAGTACTCTTAGTTGATGATAGAGTTTGATGCAAACTGAGGTACAACTTTTTAAAGAGAAATTGAGTACTACAAAGTAAATCTACACAAAATATTACATGATTTTCAGCATTTACCAATCTTTCTTTAACATTTTACTTTCTTCAGTTCTGCTTGTTTACTCAAGATAAAATTAATGTTTTCTTAATACCAAGAAACTTGATGCTTTCTGTCTGTTTATCATTTATCTGTTTCAGTTTCTTGATCTAGGGCTGTCATTGCATAAAAACTGTCCTTTTATCTGCATTCACCAAGTTTTACGTCTTGCATACACTCAAGACAGCTTGCTTTTCATTTTTGTTACTTCTAATAAAGCTAACATCCTTTGACAGTTTTATTCAGAAAACATCTTTATTTCACCCCTGAGAAATGTAAGACAATATCTAATTTGGAGATGTCTGGCATATAAGGAAATCTGGATTGCAGTTCAAGTTGAACAAGAACTGGCATCTAGAATGATTAGACATCTGCTAAAAAGCCTCAGATTTCAGCCCTAACAAAGCCATGCAGGTTTTCCTCACATTTTGAAAGTCATGTGGCCAGGAATGAAGAGGAGAAAAGTGGGGGCATAATTTCTAGAAGAATCAATCTAACATTATTTTGGCAGTCCTTGAGAGGCAATCATAGGCCATCAGGATTTGGTATGGCCCAGGGAGAAAAGAAAAAGTTATGGGGGCTTTCTGGTGACACCAAGCCATCAGGACAGCTGGGTCAGCTAGGTGGGGACACTCTTCCAACTCTGGTGGTGATTACTTACAAGCAGGAAGCAATGGCTCGGCAGAGGTGATGCAAGGACTTCCCTAAAGCAACAGGGCAGCAACCAATGGTCATAAGCTGGATGCTTCCTTTGCCCATGCCAGGCTGCTGGAAGGTCAGACTGGCTGCTGCTGAGGAAATGGGACAGAGCTTTTGGGGACTGAGAAAGCTGGATTCACACTCATGCTTTTATTCAATCCCCCACACAAGAAGCCTGTCTTCCCTAGACAATGGCTCCGTCCCCTCCCTGTCTGTCTTCTAGTCTGTTTTCTCTGTCTATTTTCCTCCCTGTATTCCTGTCAAAGGGCAGGAGCAGCTAAGACTGAGCCCAGGTATGTTCCCCACTGATTTGCACTGCAGCACCTTGCTTAAATCTACTCTGCAAACAAATTTACAGTTAGCTAGAGCTTTGGTCTGCATGAAGCAGAATAAAATGAAATATTATTCCTGGCAGAATACCTGGCTTCTTCTAAGAATTTAGAGCAGACATGGACTTTTTTCCAGAGACCAGTTCCAGTCTCCTCCTAGTACCAGCTCTTATGCACAGATCCCTTTCACAGACCTGGTCAAGTTTGGTCAGGCTCCAATCCTGACACTATTTAGCATTTCAATCCCTTTACTGCCCTCAGAAAATGTTCCAAGAAATGGGTTGTTTGGAGCAGAAACCTCTTCCCAGTATTGAGGGAACATACAAACATTTGCTATAAGTGTACTTCACATATTTAGTTCTGTTTTAGGATTGGGGAAAAACTAAGTAGGTTCCCAAGGCTCCTTCCAGTCTTAAAATTCTGTGATGCAAATTTATTTCCCATCTCTCACTCTTCTTTTTTTTTTCTTGTTTTGGTTTTTTTATTCATCTCTCATTCTTTATAGATCCTAATCAGTCTATTTACCTTTGGCTTTTAATGGCCAACAACGATTGTTAGCTTTATGTTGGCACAGTGTCTTAAATATAGACCTTTGTGAGGCATTTAGACCGAAAGTTAGAAGAAAGCACTTCATCATCCCAACAGTATTAACATATTTTCTACAGTTAACATATAGTTAAGTTAAAGCAAGGTTAGCAAATATTTTTTTTCCATAGACTACAGTACAATGCTGTATGTAAGGATATTTCAGTGAGGCTGAAGTTTTGATTCCCTTTGATGTATCACAGGTATCACCTTGTCTACAGTTACTTGGGTGGTAATTATGTTCCTCTCAGAACACCTCAATAAAAGAACTCATTGTATGGTGGAAATTCTCTCTTTGAAAGTGATCTTATCTAGATAGTATTCACAAGTCTGGGTCTTTTTTATTGTTTGCTGTTATTACTCTGGAAGGCAGCTTTTGCCTTTTTATCTGATTTGCTGTTGTTTACAAATTGCTTAGTGAGTGTAACCTCTGGGAAAAGAATATTAACGATGAATTGGCAGCCAAGATAGAATATTAGCAAGCGTGGCTTCACATTTTAGTAGTTTGAGCACTCAGATTAAAGTGAGGAGACTCAGGTTCCCACCCTGGTTTAGAGACAATTTGTGTGCTCTAGTCAAAGACTGCTTGACAGAAGTGATTGTTTAAACAGTAGTCCCATGCTATTTATCTCCCAAGTGAACAGCAAAAACATGTAGCTAAAGACCAGACCTCTTTTTTTGCACCTTTTTTCACAGCTACTCTGAACACCTATGAGCAATGCCACAACTGTAACAATGACAACAACAAAGGTACAATCTTTGGAGAAGGAAAAGACTGATCCTTTTTTCAGAGGGAAATGGAAAGTGATGTCAGGAGAGGCAGAACTTTACATATGTGTTGCAACAAGGGAGCTCTTGCTTAGCAAGGGGGCACCTACTTGGAAAGAAAGGAATGGGCCCTGCAGCATCACCTGCAACCTGGGCAGCATGCTCTGAAATTGCTCACAAGACCAAACTCCTCAATCTAGACAGGTGGAGGAGCACCTTCAGTGAGATCTCATATGGATTCCTTTATTTTACAGTAAAATGGAAATGCCACACTGTTGGATAGAGTGCCTCAGATGAGAGAAAAACTGCTAGCAGTTCACAGATGACAACTGGATACAAACTGTTTTATTTAAGTCTCAGACAGCTGTCTATAGCATTTCTATAACACATTTCCCTCCATACTGTATTATCTCTCAGTCATGTACAACAGCTAGCTACAGCAGAGTGCAAGTCTCCTTTTCCCATTTCCAATATTTCACAACCATCAAAAAAACTGTTCAGATGTTCTACAGAAATCAAGCATAAGATGAACTTCTTTTGCTCTTCAATTTATGGTATATTAAACAAACTGTAAATGTTAAATTTACAACATTCTTCTTGTCACAAACTTCAGGTTTCCTTGAACCTGCCTAGGATTTAGCACTTCATTCTCCTTTTAGAATTGTTTTGCCAAAACATGGCAAAAAATTATATCCACAGAAAGCCTAACTAGCCCTTGAATAATCTATTAGTGGTCAATACCCACACACAGTTAGTCTGCAGAGAGCTTCTTGATCTCCAGGGGAATTACTTGCACATAAGCAAAACATTGATTCATTTCTTATGTTTAAACACTGTCAGACGTATGACATATATTGTTAGCTCATTGTTTAAAATTTCATAAGGGGTGGGGGCACGCTATGAGCACTCTTCTGTCATGTACCAGTGAGGAGATTGAAGGTGTCACATTGCCGTGTTCAGTTGAATTGAAATTCAGATTTTGTCCCCTGTAGCAATTCCTTCCCCAGGTATCAGAACCAGGTCCATCCTATTCTCAAAAAAACCTTGGCCTGAAAGCTTTGGAAGGACTGAACTGTCAGCAGCAAAAGTCTGCAGGTTGAGTCTTCTTTTTATTTTCCTTCTCATGGTGTGATTCTTGGGGTTGTCCTGTGCCAGAGTTGGACTTCGGTGATCCTTGTGGGTCCCTTCCACCTTCAGATATTCTATCACTCTATGAAAACTTTTCCTAAGATCAGAAAAATGTTTGAAAGTTTCTGGGAAACTCAGCATGTATATGAATTCAGTGCCAAAGGAGCTCTACCTTCACAAAGGGCTATTCTTTTATTATCTTCTTCACTAATATAAAATCATCTTAATGTACAATAGGTAATTGGATACCACCTTAGCAAAATAAGACAAAATATAAGTAGACTGCAATCTTTGCAGTCAAGCCAATTCCACTATCTTTCTTTCCAGAGGAAATCCCCAGCTCACCTCATTTTCTCATGTCAGTTTTCCAGTCATCTGATTTTCAACTTAACTAGAGCTATGCTGACACAAACCACTTGAAACAGTTACTCATAAATGCTGCAGTGCTACTTACATCTTATCCTGTCCCCGGTGGTTATCATGTATTATTTCCTACATTATCTGACAGTAACTGCCACAGGCTTGCTAGAAGAGTTGGTTTAAATGCATAAAGAACAAAGCTACATAAAGCTACTGCATATCTTGGCTGTTTATAGATCTAGTCCTGATTTAATTAACCTAAAGCATGTAATTTAAATAGGAGGTGAATGCATGAATACTTCTGTGGCTGAACTGCAAACCAGGAATTCATTAACTAAGGTCACAGTTTGCTTAACATTCACAAAACATGCCCACAGATTCGATTTTTTCCTCCAATCCGGGGAGCAATTCAAATAACACTAAAAATTAATCCATCACTGGGTTTTTGCTCATGCAGTAAACAGCACTCTCTTCCTGACGAGAAATCAAACTAGGTAAGACCAGCAGTTCAAACACAGTTTTCCTTAACCTGTGAGATAGGGAAAAAAGAAAAAGAAAAAAAAAAAAGAAAAAGAAAAAGAAAAAAAGAAAAAGAAAAAGAAAAAAAAAGAAAAAGAAAAAGAAAAAGAAAAAGGAAAGAAAAAGAAAAAGAAAAAGAAAAAGAAAAAGAAAAAGAAAAAGAAAAAGAAAAAGAAAAAGAAAAAGAAAAAGAAAAAGAAAAAAAGAAAAAAAGGAAAAAGGAAAAAGGAAAAAGGAAAAAGAAAAAGAAAAAAAAAAGAAAAAAAGAAAAAGAAAAAGAAAAAGAAAAAGAAAAAGAAAAAGAAAAAGAAAAAGAAAAAGAAAAAGAAAAAGAAAAAGAAAAAGAAAAAGAAAAAGAAAAAGAAAAAGAAAAAGAAAAAAGAAAATGAAAGGAAGCATTAAGTCTTCTTCATCAAAAAAAAAAAAAGAAAACAGAAAGGGAGAGGTTGCTTTTCTGTTTTTGCACACTGTTTTCTTTGACAAAAATATTTTTACAACCCCAAGTCTCTCTGGCTTTTCATGCCTTTTTACAGGAGTTCTCCTAATGCAACAGCAGATGAGGACATGCTGAGCAAATTCACTCAGCTTTGACATGGTAAAGGACAATGCTGAGCAATAGCTGCATCTTTAGCAAACCAACAAAACTACTTCCCTTACTGCAGAAATTATGAATAGGAGAATGTATTTCCTTTGAAGAAACTATTCACACAGATAGTATTAGATGTATGCGTAGTGTATGCTGAGGCAAACTAGATAATGGGCATGCTTGTTTGCATGCCAGCAGTCAGGAAACTCAGATTAATCAGAAAACAAATTAGAGATCAGCAAGTCACTGTTAGAGTGCATATGTAGTGGATGGCAAACAGTGGCCAAGAAAAGCAGACAATCATACAAGGAGGAATATGAATCATTGAGAAAATATCTGCATACTTTATATTATAGTGCCATATCTTTGGAAATAATTGAACTCTGTCCTTAACTGCACTGCCTACTGGCAGTCATGATGCATGGGTAGAGGAAGAGACACTACATTTCAAAATATTACATTAAGTACAGATGGGTGCTGATGTCTTTCAGACAACACAGGGCTAAATGCAAAATGCCTTCAATTCAATTTTGTTGTTATTTACAGCTGACAGTGGATTTTTGATGAATGTGTAAGGATAGAGATAGGGTGTAGGTGGTTCTCAGACAGTAGAAAACAGCATTAACATACCATACTTGTCTATGAAAAAACCCAAGGTTACAAATAGGTCCCAGGGAAGGCTCACTGACAGTTCCTCATGCATTATTATAGCTCATTATTATGGTATTCATAACAAAAACTCTTCCATGAAAGGAAGGGAAGGGAAGGGAAGGGAAGGGAAGGGAAGGGAAGGGAAGGGAAGGGAAGGGAAGGGAAGGGAAGGGAAGGGAAGGGAAGGGAAGGGAAGGGAAGGGAAGGGAAGGGAAGGGAAGGGAAGGGAAGGGAAGGGAAGGGAAGGGAAGGGAAGGGAAGGGAAGGGAAGGGAAGGGAAGGGAAGGGAAGGGAAGGGAAGGGAAGGGAAGGGAAGGGAAAAGTAATGTCGTAGCAAATGCAAGGATATCCTCTGTCTTGGGAAGATCCTAAGTGAAAACTTATGGAAATCAGAAGAAAATTTACTACATGCTGGCCCAGCTACTATTGTGTTACAGACAGCACCTGCTACTGATGACTAACAAAGTCAGAATTTAGGCTGACATCTTTATATTCTTACTCAGTATGTGGTTCTGTGAATCATAAATAGTATTCTGGCTTTTCCAAGTAAACACAGTCCTGCAGTGGTCTGAGTTCTGCAGAAACGTGTCACTAGGTGGTATCTCAACTTCAGCATCTGCTTAACCCTCAGTTCAGTGGAACTGCTGCTATGATTCACTTTAAATAAACCCTAAGGACAGGATTCCTCTGCTGTCTAAGGACACCACATGGAGGCAATGACACAAGACTCTGAAGGCTCAACAGGAGACCAGATCAACACCTTAAAGGATATCTTTAATGGCAATGGATGTTTGTGTTCAAAGAACTGAACTCCACCCTGTTTGAACTGGCCACTGGGAAAGCCCATATCAAAACTTATCCCTCTAATTCAAATTCACTGGCCATCATTTTGCAAAGCTTTTTTTTTTTTTTTTTCTTTCTTTGTTTTGGTTTTTTTTTAAGCTGTTAATGCACAATTAAATATTCTGCTGCTTTGGGACACAGAGAAAGTACTAATGTCTAAAAGCCAGTGGATAAGATATGCCCTGGGACTTGCACTGGAGAAGGTCAGAACTTGAATATTTATTTCATTTTGTTGATTAATATCATTCCAACCCTTTGAATATAATGGGAGAAACAACAGCAAGTCCCAGCACCATGGTGCTGATTTAGAAGATCGTTCCATGTGGAGAAGAGCACAGTGAATATCATGGCAGGGAAGGATTGAAAGAGACAAAAGATCTTGGTATCTGGACTGGATACCTAAAATTCTGGGATTCCTAAAACATTTCACAGAGCACCATGACTGTGATGAAAACTAATTTTGATTCAACTTTTCATTTTAAAATTTCCATTAGAGCAAATGAGACTAATGAAAATAAATCATAGATGAAAAAAAATAGCAATTTGAAAGTAAAACTTTGCTCCATGTGAAATTATTTTTTCTGGGTATTCTTTCTTGGCAAATTTTAAAATGTCAGGTTATGTATATAGCTGAAATTAAAGTAATTTTTTAAAACTGTAAGCGTCTCTGAGAGAATGAATTTCTACTCTGTGTGTCTCACAGATTCTGTGTGGGCTTGAGAAATTTAGGCTGGAAGAAGGAATTTTTGAAGGAGACAGGAAAAGATACATGTAAAAGTAAGTTATTGAAATTTTCAGTATTAAGCAATTTTAACGTGAATTGTTCCTCTAGCTGCTGGACTTCTAAACTACATTCAAACCTTGCTTCAACATAAGGACAAGGTATTCTAAATTAAAGAAGTGTTATGGCCACATTGAGAAGGCAGAGAACTCTCCATTTCTGGAGTTGTTTGAGACAAAAATAAGTTATATCAGGTTGGGTCACTAATTTTTTAGTGTCCCCAAGGTTTCAATTTGGAATATAGACTTCTGACTGCATTTACAATGTCCTTCTAGAGAGGTATTTTTGAGAAAGGAAAGGGAGTTGGTCTTTTCTTACACCTGGAGGACCATACAGAAGAAGACACATGCTGTATACATATGTCTCTCCACAGGTAGGCTGTTTTCTCTTTCCCCCTCCTTTCTTTCCCCTTTCTTCTACTCTTAATGCTAGAAATAAGTCACAAAGTTTGTGGTCTTTGTAGGAGGTGAGATTTAAGGCAGAAATAGAGATCCATCTTTTAATTCAAGATTACATAAAATGAACATTGATAATACCCATACCTGTACATCCTTAAACACCATTCTGGGATTACAAATGAGCCTCTTTTGAAACAAGGGGAAAAGCTTCCAGCCTTCAGGGCACAAATCTGTTTCCCAAGATGACTGGGAACAGCTGGTAATCATCTCTAATTGCCTCTGACATGCAAATATTTATTAGATGGAAAGAGCAAACACTTTAAATAGAAGATAATAGGTATTTTTAAAGCACATTGGGACAAGATTAGCCCTTCACTCCTTTAAAAATGAAAGTCTCTGCTGTTGCATAAAGCTACTCTATTCATATGTTTCTATACTACCAAAGACAAGTTCAAATCAATAGTTAAAAATAGAAATATATTATGGTGAGAAGAAATATATTTATGGTGAGAAGACCCATCAAACACTAATACCTGGCAACATGTATGGTGATTGATACACCTTGGTTTATTTGCTAGCGTTGCTTACAGAATGCCACAAAAAAGTAGCCAGGAATATTTACAAGTAACAAATAACATTTGTAACAAGTGAGGAGTCAGCTCTGGCGCCTCTGAAGTGCCCCTGCCAGAACAGGGAGGTGCTTTTGTGGACATTCAGCGGTGTGAGGGCATGGTTTGGGATCTGAATTCATGCTGACAGATCCACCAGCAAGGAGCTGTCTGACAAGGCATCAGACAGGAAATGTGCCCAGCCCCAGTTCAGGATTCCTTACCTTTCTGCATGCACTGTAGTCTGAAAGCAACCTACATCAATTTAAACCCAATAGAGAAAAAAATATGTTCTTTATTGTTACAATGCCATAAAAGGAAACAAATAGATACAGATAAACTGATGGATAAACTCCATGGCTTTAGTCAACAAAAATTTCTACTTATACCAGGTCATTACATGTTCTCATGGCAAGTTATTCCCAGGAAATTTATGAAATTGAAGACTAGACTCATTTCACTTGGACACTTAATAGAGGCACCTGTGTTAGGGATTTTTGAAGTCCAGCATGGACAAAGGAAACAGAAAGATAGAGGCTTCCTCCGGAAAGAGAAATGCCTCTTGCACAAGATTCAATGCACTTCCCACTCTGCCACTACTTCTCCTCACTGTAGCTCTACAGTACATCCTAAAGAACTGGAACTCTTTCTTCAGTTCCTGGCAGAAAGGGAATTTCAATATGGATGGGCTGAAATAACAGCAAGTGCCATAAGGAAAGTGATAACTGGAAGTTGCTGCACTCATGAACAAAGGAAAGTTTTCCTAGAAGGACCTGGAAGGGAAGAAACAAACTCACCAGCTTGCTGAGTTATTTATTAGAGACAGATTCTCATCTGCAAATGCATCTTCTGTATTACAGCTGAAGTACCCTATGCATTTTCTTACATTTTGTTTTGCACTTGTGCTCTAACCCCATTCAGCATTTGATTGTCCAATGCTCTCGTGGGCACTTGCATTTAGGGAGCCTCATCCGAAGGGCTTCCTGACTGAGCAAGTGGGCTATTGGAAAGCTATTGTGCTATTCACACACAATGAATTGTGGGGTGCTCTGAAACCAGTTTCACAATACCTGAATATGAAAAACATGTACTCATTCAAAGAGGGCAGTCTGACTTCAGCCTTTCTGGTGCACAAATGATTCATTCCAGGACTAATGAAATGTCAAGGTTTTGGCAACCCATACTCCCACAGTCTGCCATATCCAGGCACAACTTTACAAGGACAATCTGAACTCTGTATTCATGTTCTAATTACTCTGCATACTCGACACTCAACCTTAGGAGTTTTGAGAGGACTGCAAAGGTAATCATTGTCTGGCAGGTGAAACACTCACAATAGCATTGTGGGTTGTGGCTCCTGCCTCCTAGACTTCCTTTCCTTTGTGCTTACTTTCACAATGACTTCATAGGTCCTTACAAGATGTGGGACTGAGAATTGTTGAGATTTTTATATAAATGAAGTCTTGAACAATGATTTGTCACTCTCTCTTCAATTGTAAGCGATTTCAGTGAGCTGCAAAATCTCACACCCACTAATATTATATTTGGCCAGTACTGCTGCACAAGTTCAAGTGGTCTTCTAACCAAGAAGAGAACACTTCTACCCAGGAGTAACTTGATGAAAGATACATTGCAAAAATCATGCCTTTAATGGATAATAATCACTTTGTATGCTTCCACTGTACATGTCATCTGAGGATTGCAGAACACTTCTCAAATGTTAATTGAACTTCATAATACCCTTCTGAGACACATAAAAGATGTAATGAAGGCTTCAGCTCCTCGGTAAACTGTACTAGTTTCCAAGAGAGAATCAAGAAATTATCTGACAGTATATAAACACTTCAGCAGGAAGTGAGAAATGTCAGCATATTGCTTTGAAATAAAGCAAAGGGAATTCAGTAGCAGTTTATTCCAGAAGACTAAAATTTCCTTTTTCTTCAGATTCACTGAAACATTAATGAAAATACAAGTCAGAAATTTAATATTGTCTCCTATTATCACAGCTGACTATTTAATAATACTAGTAATACTAGTGCCCCAAGCTCTTTTTGAAGTACCTGCAGTAAATTCTGCCAAAAACCAGCATCCATTGCTTCTCTTCTCCACTTCCTGCATCATTTGCTATCCCTGTATGGCAGCTATACCATCAACTGTGGCTACTGTACAGCCTCCCACTAGGGGCCTTATATGGATGAAGCATGAAGTGGTGTGGTCCCAGGCAAGCCAATTCTGTGAGGCCAAGGCTCTGGAAACATAGAATCATAGAATCACAAATGGTTAGGATTGGAAGGCACCTTAAATATCCTCTAGGTCCAACCCCCTCACCATGGGCAGGGATGCCTTTCACTAGGCCAGTTTACTCAAAGTTCCCTCCAGCCTGGCCTTAAACACTTGCAAGCATGAGGCACCCACAGCTTCTCTGGACAAACGGGTTCCAATGCCTTTACCTTATAGCAAAGATTTTCTTCCTACTATCTAGCCTAAACCAGCTCTCCTTCAGCTAAAGGCCATTCTTCCTTGTCCTATCACAACACGCTCTGGTGCAAAGTCCCTTTCCATTTCTCTTAAAGGTCCCCTTTAGGTACTAGAAGGTATTGCTATGAGGTCTCATCAGAGCCTTTTTTTCTCTAGGTTGAATAATCTCGATTCTCTCAACCTTTCTTCATAGGGGAGCTACTCCAGCCCTCTGATCATCTTCATGGCTCTCCTCCAAACTCATTCTAACAGGTCAAGGCCTTTCTTGTGTTGGGTGCCCCCAGTGCTGGATGCACTCCAGGTGGGCACTCTCTTACAAGTCCAGAGTAGAGGGGGAGAACCACCTCCTTCACCCTGCTGGCCACACTGCTTTAGAAGCAGCGCAGGACATGGTTGCCTTTCTGGGCTGCAAGTGCATGTAGAGTTTCTGTTCACAAACCTCCCCAAGTCCTTGTGCCCCTGTCTTGATCCTTTCTACACCAAGTCTGTACTTTGCTTGGGATTGCCCTGACCCAGGTGCAGGACCTTACACTTTGCCTTGTTGAACTTCATGAAGATTGCACAGACCCACCTCCCAAACCTGCCAAGGTCCCTCCAGATGCCATCCCTTGTCTCCAGCATGATGACTGCACCACGCAGTTCCATGTCATTGGCAAACTTGCCATGAGTGCATTTGATCTCACTGTCCACGTTACTGACAAAGACATTAAAAAGTGCTGGTTCCAATACCAACCCCTGAGGAATGCCACGTGCCACTGCTTTCCACTTGGACACTGAGATTTGGACTGCAACTCACTGGCTGTGATCATCCAGCCAATTCCTTACCCACCAAATAGCTGATCGATCAAATCCATGTCTCTCCAGTTTAGGGACAAGGGTGTCATGGGACAGCATCAAATGCTTTGCACAAGTCCAGGTAGATTATGTCAGTTAGGTCTTTCTCATCTACCCCTCCTGTAACTCCACAGTAGAAGGCCACCAAATTTGTCAGGCATGATTTGCCTTTAGAGAAGCCATGTTGGCTGTTACAAATTACCTCCTTATTTTTCATGTGACCTCCTTTGCCATGACTCTTTCCCCTGACCGTCTTCCACTCTACACATTTACTTATAGCAAAAGGAAGGTCTTTCCCACCTCCTAGAATTTGCATTCTAAGTAAATCAAGAGAGCAGACAGAATCTGTTCCCCTAGAATAACCAAGTCTTTCCTCAAGTTCCTGTTGCTCTGTGAAGCTCCAATGATTTAATCAGAATTATACCTTAATTACTCCAGTAATATCAAAGAAAAATTAGTCTTCCCGTTTTCTTTATGTTTAAATGATTTATGGTACGAGAAGATACTGGCATCCAGAAAGGACAATTTTTAATGTGATGCTAAGCATGGCATATACAAACCAGAAAAGAATAAGGCTGCCATGGATACTACTACTCTATCATTTCAAGCACTTCAAATACATAAAACATTAAAAGATAATTATGCAACTACAATATCCATGTTTACAGTCATCCATCACACAACTTTCCACTGCATGCCCCATATGTGCTCCCATTTACCTCAGGCAAAAAATGCTCATGCTTCTTCACTCTGTTTATTCTTGCAGGCAAAGACAATAAAGTCACACATCAGAGGTTACAAGAGATCTTAACCTAATAGACTACAGATGTTTCATAGAAGGGAGAAATCAAAGAGAGAAAAGATATTCTGAACTAGTTTGAAATAATAGAAATTTCAATAAACAATAATTTCCACAATCTAATGGGGTAGGAGTGCAAGGACTACTTTTTTCCATCACTTCAAATGTCATTGTACCCCAACAGGACACCTTTCTATTGCCAGTGGCTCTTAACATTCAGAATCTTAGTGACAAATTAAAGGTCATTTTCCTGTATGTCATATCCTACTGCAAATTAGTTTTTGCAATCATTAATTGATGAGAAACTGTAAGTGCTTATTATACAGATAAGTGTGAAATCTTCAAGTTGATTTCTTTCTCCTATTGTGGTTATTTGGAAATGAATCATCTCCTATGCTCTCTTTTTAGTAACTGCAGACTACTTGCAACTAAAAAGATAATAGAAAAGGAAGGAAGAGAGAACATAAATCAGAAAAATCAGAAATAAAAGTTTATTTCAAATTTCAGATTTTATGTTACTTAAAAATACATAGATAAATACGGGACATGCTTTTGACCTTTCATCCTGTCATAAGTAGTACTATTATCCCTCCTATGCAAATGTGAAAACTATGACTCAGACATCTAATTTGTGTAGCTTGCTGATTCTGTTATGCATTTGATAAAGAGCCTTAATAATGCATTGAGCAGAGTCCCTGCATGCTTGCACATATTCACAATACAAATACTGCATTCAGAATACAATAGCACATCACCCTGTTCCAGTAAAATCCTATGCCATGTGACACCAAGATTATTACCTGTTCATATGTTGTCTCTTTTACTTGCTGCAAAGAAATAAGCTGGGCAGCTATACTTTTCCAAGAAAACTTAACCAGGAAAATTCTTTGCCCTCCTTCAATGTCTCCCCTCACCAGGTTCATTGTTCAAAATGGATTAGTGTGGGAACAAGGCTACAGTAGTTCATCCTTTTCTTGGCTCATGAACTGGCAAGCCACATGTGGAAAAAGCATCATAACAAGAGAGTTCTGCTTTCTGAGTGTCATGGTTTAACCCCAGCTGGCAACTAAGTACCACAGAGCCACTCACTCACTCCCTACCCCTGCTGGAATGGAGAGATAACTGCAAAAAAGTATAGGTTTTTGGGTCAAGATAAGAAGAGTTTAATAATTTCAACAAACTGAAAAATAGCAAGAAGAAGGAGAAGAAGAAGAAGAAGAAGAAGAAGAAGAAGAAGAAGAAGAAGGAGGAGGAGGAGGAGGAGGAGGACGAGGACGAGGACGAGGAAGAGGAGGAGGACGAGGAGAAGGAAGGAAGGAGAAGAAGGAGATGAAGAAGGAGAAAGAGAGAAAGAGGAACACAACACAGGAAAACAAAATGATGAACAATACAAGTGCTCAACACTCCCTCATCAATGCTCAGCCCATCTCCCAGCAGTAATTATCTTCTCCCAACCAACTCCTCCCAGTTCATATAAGGAAATTATGTTCTATTGCATGGAATGTCCATTTAGACCATTTGGACTGTGCTCCCTCCCTGCTTCTTGTGCACTCCCTCACTGTCAGAACATGAGACACTGAGAAGTCTCTGATTTAGGGTAAGCGCTACTTAGCAACAAACAAGCAAAATATCAGTGTACTATCAACAGTATTCTTGTACTAAATCCAAAACACAAGAATGTTCCAGCTACTAAGAAGAAAATGAATTCTATCCCAGCTAAAACCAGGACACTTAGGAAAAAATAAGTGGAGAAGCGTAAGTGTCTTTCTTTTGTGTTTTATATAGATGCAATACTTCTAAGATGCAAACTCAAACATTTGTCAAACGTATGACAAGGACAAATGCAAGTAAACAACCTGAGAAGGAGTAGTGCCATGCTTTCTGTCATAAATCTAAACTGAGATTACACCAGCACTCTGCTTAAGACACTCTATTTAGACAGTGTCATTATCTCACAGCAGTCATCTATAGAGCACTGTGTGGGTTGAGTTCAAACCCCAAGATTTCTTTAAAGCAGGCATTTACAAGTGTTAGAGTGAATTTGAGCACGAAAATCAGAATTTATCCTTTGGACAAAAGTTTCCCAGTACCTTACCCAGTACCCGAGGAAGATGCCTCCCTCAATTTGAAATCACAGGCACAAGTCCTTCCACTGTTGGGTGTCCATCTCCATGTCACTTCATCAATCACTGTTGCTGCTGCTCCTATGCCTTCTCTCTCGTATGCCCCAATATGCACGCCAAGAACAAGACCACCTGCAAAGAAGATGGAACGCCTGAGCTCTCATCTCTCATGGGATGAAAAGGACCTAGGCACAATTTCTAGCAGAGTGCTTAAACAGTAGATGATAATTCAGGGGAGACTGGGAGAAAAAAGGACGTGAAAGACCTCTCTTTTTGGAAGCTGCTCCATTTAGCTGTAGATAATTAACCATTTACTTAGCCAGAGCAAAGAGACAGTGATAATTCCCAGTTCAGCAATTAAGAAGCTTTGCTTCCTGAGGTGAACTTTAACACCAATGCCTATTCCAGTGAACACTGTAAAGACAAAATATTTAGCATCTAGTGACACATGGCAGCCAAATAAAAGTATGGAACTTTACATTTTGGAAAGAACTGATTCTGTGACCAAATGCCTAAACCTTTTGGTCAAACTGGCCTTTTATGGCTAAACTGATGACCTGAGCTTGAAGAACTTGTGATACATCTCAAGATGATTGTTCCTACTATCAAAACCACAAAATGAGCCTCCATCTCTATTTGCAGCGATTTTTCTAGGACTGCACCTGGTGCTATGAGAAGCCAGATTGATATCAGACTCTTAATGGAATTCCAGTTTTCCAGTGTTCCTTTTCCTTTCCTGTTGTTTGTCTTTGCTTAGGCTCTAGCCCTACTTATGTCTTACATCTGTTACGTGCAAGGTTTAAAGTGTAGTGCTCACAAAAACAGGCAGCCTTCCATTCTGAAAGAAGCAAGGCATGCTGCACACAGCAAGAACACACACAAAGGCTTCAAGAGCCATTTTGAGTATCAATTGTCAGAGCAGAGAAATCAAGCAAGAAGCAACAATTATGAGCTGGAAGACAGAGGACCTTATTTTACACTAATTGATACTTACTGGGAAGACAAAAGACAGATTAATTCACTTTGCAGTATCACTTACTGTGGAAAGGTTTGAAAAAACAAAGTCCATGGCATGCCTGTAGGTAATTGCTCTCACTTGGGTGTGTTCCCAGTGCCTTTGCAAGTATTGTTTGTGAGGACACTGCTTTCATGATTTATATGAGCCTCTAAAATTATCTCCCTGCAAATTACTGCAGATATGGTGGTAAAGTGGGTTTCCTCTGCATGTGGAAAAACAGAGAGATAAAGGCTAGGAGGAGGTGTGCTGAATATTTATTTTGGCTCATTTCAGTGGTGCCTCAGCTCTGGCTTATGCTTTCGTGAGGGGGAAAACAGGATATTTGAAGGGCACATCATTTTTAACATTTGTATGCAAGAATAATTAGAAGTAAAACTATCCATTTGTTCAAAATTCCCCATTATTTCCCATTAAGAGTATTCATATGGGAACATGAATGATGGCAATTATGTCAGCAGGGTTACACTAGACAGATTTCCCTATGATAGATCAAATGTATGTTTAATCACTTCTTGTTAGGGCTGCAAAGGAAATAACAAACAAGGAAAGATTTAAAAGGGAACAGGACATGAGTTTGAAGGACAGAATAAATAATGCAGTCCTAAAAACAGATGCATATAGGATGCCCACAAAAAAGTTTTGGAAATGTCAGCAGGTAGAGGCAATGAAATGTTAAATTTGATAAACTTGTCAGGAAACAAAATCCTGCAGTTGGGTTTATGGAAAAACTCATAAGCTCACACTTCACATAGGAGGAAATTGAGACTATTTCCTCATTTGAAAATAAGTAGAGCTTGTCAGATTTTAAATTCTATAACTTTTAATAATTTCTAAAATTAACCAAAACACAGATTGGAAAATTCTCAAAATCATAATCCCTCATTTTCCTTTTGGTTTTGAAAATATTTTATTTCTCAAAATAAAATCATATGGATAAATCAAAAAGCCAGATATCATGCTGCCCGCTCTGTAGAGATTTTGCTAGTGTCCTCCCCTTCCAAGAATCAAAGTCAGCTCTTTATTCTGCCACACTGTATTATTTAATTTCATTAATCACGTAATGGGTGGCAATTACTTAGTGTCACATAATGCTCTACTTTTAGTGCTACCAAAGTGGTATTACACTGTAGTTTAGAAGTTATATTTGTCACAGGGCAATTTATGATGGCTCAGAGTTTTCCATTTATTTCTGAATGCCTTGTGGAACCTGTGAGGCCCATAACAAATATTTTATTAGTGCATTCTGAGGATTTCCTAGAAGTATATAACTGTATTTAAATTATCTATTTGAATCTCCTCCCTTTAGCAAAAACCAACTTTATGGCCACATAAATATTTTTCCCTACATTACCATCTGTGAGTGGGTGGAGTAGTCAGTCTCTGTGGACAGTATTTCTCCAACAGGTGCATCCTTTGTCTATGCCTAATGCTGCCTTTCTGGCATCTTAGAGAAATCAGTATTTAGCAGTGAGATTGCCAGAGATGACTCTTAAGTTATGTGATCTGTATCTGCACACATGCAGGGAGAGACAGAGACAGCAGCAGGTGGGGGAACCTAAATAATTCTCTGCCATGGCTATTCCAGGAGCCACCAGAGGAATGCCATCTCAAAAAGGACCCATCTCCTCACACAGGAAGGAGACCCAGGACACGAGGCAGGTGGGGGAACACCGATAATGCCATCAGAGAAATGAGATCTCTCCCTAGACTGTCCCCAGGCTGTCACAGAGGAGCCTCAGCCCCTTGGGCCAAGCACTATAACCAACACCACAGGGGAGCAGTTGCCTGGAGCACCTCCCAGTCTGTAGGGTGTCACTGCTAGGGATATGGGACACAATACGGGATGCAGGAGAAGAGTATCTTGGGATTGCACAAAAATACGTCACGAGATGCTGAAGGGAGGAGGAGACACTGGCAGGAAAAGGGAGGGATACTGGGTACACTGAGTCTGAGGATGGTTCCTAGGGGGCCTTAGTGTGTCGCCCCATGTGTGTGTTGGGTGTCTGAAGGTGAGCCCATATGCACAGCCTGAGTGGTGCTGCAGCCTCAGGGCTCCTATGTCCATGTGCAAACAGCTGGGATGCAGGGAGCAGCTACTGGGCAGACTGAGTGTCTGATCCAGGTGCTCACTGAGGAGAGCCACATGGTGTGCATGTACACATATATATTCCCACTAGCACATTTTCACCCTGAACAGCCAGAGGGGAGCAGGGTGAGGCTTATGTGCAGTTTGTGTTTCTGTTAGTGCTGTTTGTGTCTGTGCTGGTTTGCGGGGCCAGCTGGGTGTATATGTTTATGTGTGGGCTCTATAAACCTGTTTCCAGGTGTGGCTAATGGGAATACAAACCCAGTCTGGCTATTAGTTGGACCTAAGGGCACAGAGCTGCAGCAATCTCCCCTCTGTTGAGCTACTGGATTTGGAAAGCCTAACCACTGACCAAAAATTGAACTTGCAGAGTCAAAATACCTAAGAGCTAGCAAATGTAAGATTATATGAACTGAGCTGTTCCCCTTGGTATTGTATTAAATTATATCACACACTAACTTCCTCTAGACCCTTATGTCATTAACTACAGTGGTAGTACACCTTTCACTCTTCTCATTCAATATGTAGCTCCAACTCAGCAAAAGTAAAACTATTAGTTTGTCAAGGATAGTTGAGAATATAGCTACCTATCAAGGACAGCTAATACAGTCCTTAACAAACTGTCATGAATCTGCTTTGTATCCTTGCCAGATAAGGAAATTGAAGACTATATCACAGAATCACAGAATGGTCAAGGTTTGAAGAGACCCTAAAGATCCTCTAGTCCAACCATCAATGTGGTCTAACTGACACCCTTCAGACTTGTTATGCAAACACAAAAGCTATAGCTTATAGCTAAATTTATTAAACTTCAAGAGACATTTTATTTTCTACAAGGGTAGAAGAACTCTGAGATTATGAAACTTAAAGTACTTATTTTCAACTAACGGATATAGTATTTGCCACTCTGCAGATTTTCCTTATCTGCAGAGTCACTGTCAAAATCTAGAAAGGATACACAGGTGATTTGTGAATACAGAAATAATGTAAATGACTGAGACTGCTTCTTTTTAATGAGGAAGAAAAAATCAGAACTGCTACCATCAAGAAGGAATTACTGGTCTTCAACTTCACAAACACCCTTTCACCAGAATCTTGGCTACACAGTCCTATATTATCTGAAATTATTTGAAGAAAGGATCTCACACATTATTACACCCAAAATGAACTTTACCATCTGAAAGTATTATTCTAAACATTTCTTTCACATTGCCTATGTCCTTGTGAAATAACGCTTGTAATAACTTTGCAAAGAAGTGAATTTAACTATCATTCCCCTACCATGATATTTTGCTTAATGAGGCCTGTCTTAAACAGGCTCAACTCCCAGGGCTTTTTGCCAGCCTGCTTTCATCTGCACCTGCCAAAAGGTTGATTTATTTGGGCATAATAATTTTTTTGTGTGTAATCACTTTTCTGTGAGCCATCATAAAGACTTGTAAATAGCACTCAATTTACCTGGGCATCTGTTTCTAAGGGGTTTTTTAAGACATTTTAATGCAATTTTTATGTCATTTTTAATGCACAAAAGGGTCTTCTGATAGTGAGGATGATACAAAGCTGGCTATGACACAAGATATGGAGCGGATCTCCTGGCAGCCTTGATTTTTGCTCCCCATCTTCCCCATCCCTTCCACAGCCAGGCACAGTTGTGTTCAAAGGGCTAAATACTAATTGTGTACTTGTGGCTTACCTTAAACTCTTCTGATGGCTTTGGTGCAACAAAGGGCATGCACAGAGAGAGGCTCCCACACTCTGTGCACATATTCAGAGATGAAAGTCTCTCTGAGAAAAGCCCAGCTTTAAAGCCTTGTTCCTCCTGCTCTGTGTACATGCTATACTTCAGCAGGGGATAAAGAGGCAGTGACTTTGACCACGTAAAATCTCTGAGTTCTTACTTTCATTTCCCCTTTTCCACAGCTTTTTCCAGAGACAAAAATAACTCCTATTCTAAAACTCATCCTACATGCAATGCTAAATGGGCTCTCTCCTACCCAATGAACAATGTTGAAAATACTCTCTCTGGCCATGAAGCAATACATGCCATCTACTGAAAGTGCCCATTAATAGCTTACTTTTTCTTCTCCTTCCATTTCCCTTTAGAATGAAAAAAAGGAATACAAATTCTTCATATCTGTATCCCTCTCAAAGTCCAGTGACACCCCTTTTGCATTCCCGCTTCTTCCTCCCCACAAATTATCAGATATACATCGAAAGAGTGTGCGGTCAGTTCCGCCACTGTTGCCTGCCCTGAGCAGCACTGGTTCCCACTGCTTGTGGCACAAGCACATAGGGAAGTAACACTTATACTGAAATGCCAGGGATTCTGCATCTTTCTCTTAGGTTGCTCCTTGCTTCTTCACTTTTGTCATTACCACTCTTGAAATAGCAGGAGGTGCTCTGCACAGGGTGAGCAGAGTAAGTGCGCATCCATGATGAGGCAGCAGGAGCAATCACTGCTATTCTGTCACCTTCCTGTTCACCAGGAGATATTTTTTCTGCCTTACCAGGGTTCTCTTCTGATTTCATTAGTGAGACAGTAAATGAGCTAAGTCCTAATAATCAGCCATCAGGCAGTCCCGCACCTCTGTACTCATTTGGAACAAGTGATCAGGGAAAGGTGCCGGTGAAAACAAACGGTGTGCAAATTAAGCACCCTGTGTACGGCTCGAGAATGGTTTTGATGTCGTTCTTATTTGTGTTATCACATCCGATAACAATCACACCAACACCTAGGGGAGAACATTCTTGGAGCTCTGAACAGAAGGTTCTCTGAAAATCCTAAGGATCCATGAGATCCGAGTAATTTCTAAAGAATTATTCTGTTCACAATCACCCCTCCCAAAGTGTTGTCGTAAAGTTCGTCACATTTTATTACGAGGTTCTGTTATGTCTACAATCACTGAGGACATCGTTTTGCCAAGATCCCTGTCTCACTACGATAATCAGTCGTGCATTGATCTCCTCTCTCTGCACCGGCCTTTATCTCGCTAAGTCAGTCTCCCCCGGTTCTCTCTTTCCGACGTTTGCCACCGATGCCTGTGGCGCCGGGCAAAGGAACATTTTAAGCGCTTTGCCTTCAAGCGCCGCCCACAGGGGAGGCGAGCACCGCCGGCGCGCCGCCCGCTGCCCCCCGCAGGTGCGCCCCGCTCGCCGCTGGGGGCGGCCGCACCGCATCCCGCGGGCCGGGGAGGAGCGGCGGCGGGCAGCGGGCGCGGGGAGGCGGCTCCCGCCGTTCCTGCGGACACGGCCCCTCCTCCCGGCCCGCCCCGCCCGCCGCACACATGTGCCCGCAGCCAGCGGCGGGGCGCGCCGTCGGGGCGGGCGGGTGCCGTCGCCTGGCCGACACCGCGGCGGCAGCAGCAGCGCGGCGCGCCGGGCGTCCCTGGGGCGCGGGGAGCGGGGGGCCGCGCTGAGACGGCCGTGGCTGTCAGACAGCCATGGCTGTCGCCTACCTGCTGGGAAACGGGTCCGCGCCGCTCCTCGCCGGCGCCCTGGAGGTCCCGTTCGCCGCCAACGCCTCCGCCTGCCGCCCGCCCTGCCCGGCCTGGGGCAACGCCTCGGCGGCGCTGGGCTGGAACCGCTCCGAGCCCTGCGGCGGCAATGGCAATGGCAGCGCCGGCGGCGGGCCCTGCGCCCCCGCGGGCGGCGGCCCCTCCGTGGTCACCGCCATCGCCATCATGGCCCTCTACTCCGTGGTCTGCGTCGTGGGGCTCTTCGGCAACTTCTTGGTCATGTATGTCATCGTCAGGTGAGTGCCGCCCTGCCCCGCCCCGCAGCCCACGGCCGCTGCCGTCGGGGCGGAACCCCGCCGCCCGGAGCTGGGATGCGCGACGGTGTCCCGGCGGGAATGCTGCGGTCCCCCTCCGCCGGGCAGCGCGCAGAGGGGCGCACTGGGGTTGCGGACGGGCGCGGGAAAGGGAAAGAGGTTTTTGATAAAGAGCGGGTGATGGGGGAATAGAAACTTGCGGTGGAACAGGGAGGGGCGGCCGGTCCGTCAGAAACCGCTGCGCGTCCGAGGATGTTCCAAGGACCCTCCGAGCTGCTCACCTCCGCGAGCGGCTCTGGCAAGCGGGGCCTGAATCCCGGACTTGTCCCCTGAGGAGCGAGGATTTAAAGGGACTGTAGCCACTGCCTGTGAGCGTGTATGGGCACGGGGTGGTGCATGGAGACGCGGTGGTGCACGGACAGCCGCTACGCATCCACCTGTCTTTCCACCCACTTCTCCCAAATGCACGAACAAAATGTAAATGACACTGCTTCTCTGTGGCCGTGTTTGCAGATCCTCTGTCTCATGTCTAGATCTATATGTGTATATTGAAATACATTTATATATGTGTATAGACATACGTGCGTATACACGTGTATAAATGCGTATGCCGTGATCGCGACCGCTTTCTGTAATCCCGGCGTTCCGGCCGTGCTGCGGCACTTCGCAACTTTCTCGCCCGCAAGAGAAAAAGCCCCCAGTGGGGCTGTTACAGATCAGATCACGCGCGATAAATCCATTGCCCGTAAATAAGCGGAAAATGAGCGAGCGGGAGATGAGAGAGGCTCCCTTGCCGGCCTGGCAGCGGAGCTGGGCAGGTGGCTTCCGTGGGGGAACACTGCCACCTCCCGGGAGCCACGGGCCGGGAGTGGGACGGCGGGGCGCGACAGGACGGGGCCTACCGAGCTCATCTTCCTTCGCGTCTGCTCGTCGTTCCCAAACCAAGCATCCATTGAGCCCTGGAGAGCCCCGCGGGCGCTTTTAAGGGGGGAGATAGGGGTGGCCCAGAGGCGCGGTCCGTTCCTATCGAGGCATCCCCAGCGCTTCCATTTCCCCCCCGTCTGGAGCGTCCGTTCTCCCTTTGAGCTCCGCGCTCCCCGAGGAGTCGGGGCCGCGGGAGCCGGGGCTGTCTCTTGGCATCCCTGGCAAACCAGCGGCCGCGGGCGGCTTCGTGGTGCGTGGGGGCAGCGCAAGCAGCGCCAGCTGTGGGAAGCCGGGGTGATGAGGGTCGCGGTCACGGTGGATGTTGCAGCAGGACGGAGGATGCCGCGCGTGTTAGGGATGTCGCTGCTAAGGCTGTGGGAACCTAGTGGGAACACAAGTGATACCCATCAGTGGCTCAGACTAGAGCAGGGCAGAAGCCTTGTGGGTTTAACTGTGCTTTAGAGGCTGCATGCACAGAGCTGGGGAGATTGTCTTCTGTCTTGTGGTTTTGGTCAGTCTGAAACTCAAGCTGTCTGAGTGAGGATACATCTGCAGAAAGGCTTCTGAGTGGGGGCACGACTGCAATCACCGTAGCAGTGTTGAATGCATTCCTCCGGGAGGAAAAGCAGATGCACAGTGTAACAGAGACAGGATAGCTGTCAGCAGAGAAATATGCCACAGCTTGTCCCTGAAATTATGTATTTATTATCCTGGGCATAACCCTTACTAGGTTCATATTTCTTGCAGTAATTAATTGAATTACACTTGCACCACAAAGCCAAATCTAATGAGGCACTTGTATTTAGATTCCTATCTAATGAAAGCATCTTTCCCTGACATGACAGCTTGCAAACAAAAGCCAGAAGCAATCGGAGAAAGCAAAAATATATTTTCATTTTACAGAAGAAAACACAAATTAAGTGGCTTGTCCAAAACCATCAGGAATTTTAGGGCAAACCCCACATCTCCTGTGCAAGAGCAGCTTTTGGTATGACAGAATTCCTTCTCAGTTAGCACCATAGCTGTTTAGCAATTAGGATGACAAGGACTTTACATGCTGATGGCTGAATAGCATCTGTGGCTTAAGCAGCATAAAAATACATTCCCTTTCTGTGCTTCTCTGCACGTGTAGTGTATCTGGTCAGCAAGAGGGGACTTAGTGATTTAGTTCCTGCTGCAAGCTATACTAGCTTGAAAGTGCTTCAGATCATAGAATATGATGAAATGTGCTCACATTCATGCCTCCTTTCATCCAACTACGTGTAAGAGGCCAAAGTTTCACTGGATTGAATTCATCATCATATAAAACTCCCCTTCTTTATTTGCCTTTCCCATCATGCCTGCTCAGGAAGAACAAAACATTGAACTTCAAATTAATTGTGAGAGGAATTGAGGCTACTAAAAAATAAGATTTTTGAGTATTATTGGTACCTAGTTTGTCTTGAAAATACTAGTAGTTGGGAGGTAGGTGCTTAGATATTTGAAACTATCCTGCTCACCTTTCAGAGTCCAGCCCCGGTGAAAGCAACAGTGACTTCAGATCGAGTGTACTGCGTGCTGTCATCTCATGCCTGGTTTCTTTGGAAGTAGTTTTAAAATAATTATATCATTCTTATAAACATTATTACTCTTAAAATTTTTCCACATGAGGCAAATCCAGGGGTTTGGAGCCAGAGTTGTGCAAGGGATGGCCTGACAGGGAACTGTCATTAGCATAGACAATGCCACCCTGCTATCTCTGCTGGGACAGACAGAGGTCAGAAAGCAGATATGTCCAAGGAGGAGTTAGAAATGTATCGTGATTATCAGTGTGAAAAGAAGGCTCTTCCTGCAAAGCAGACTGACCAAATGCATTCCAAGATTTTCAATTTATACACATTACATAATAATTAATGTATTCTCTTCCACCCTCCTCATCCTTCCAGATGGCTCCTATTCAGCTGAATGCTTTCATCCTTGAATTAACATTTAGATGTTTTCTATGTAGTATGTGAGGCTTAACCTCCTGTTACTAACACTGAAGTGTTCCCTTTCTCAAGTACCAAAAAATGCCTTCAAGTGACAGCAGTAGTAGTTTAATAGGTTTTACTGCTAGCCATGAATTTCCTGTAATCTGAAAAATATCTATAGATAATTTTTATTATCTGTTTTCCTCATGTGCTTTGTGTAAATGTAAATTAGTAATATGAATACAATGCCATTATGGCTATATCAACAGCAAATGCTACTTCTGCCTGCTGTGGAGTACAAGAAGACAGTGTGGAATTAGTACCATGTGGCATTGAATTAATTTACACAGGAATCCAAAGGCTTTTCCAGCTTTCTATCGAGTCGGTGGGATATTAGTCTCACAATTAGAGTGGAAATAACAATATGCCTTGTGATTAAGGCAAGAAAGCTAAAATAGAGCCTAGATGAAAATCTTAAGCAGGTCTGGAAGAGAGGAATAGCCCACAGAGGCCCCAGTCTTCCTCAATCCAAATGCTCCGGGAGAAATGTAATTCCACCAACAGCCACTGAAGTCACTCAAGTTCAGAGTGATTCCTCATTTGTTTTGCTATAAATTTTTCTCATACCATAAACAAAGAAGTCTCAGGTTCTCTGCAATCCTTTGTAGAGGAAGGATATCTCTTTTTTTCATTGAGTAAGTTATTACACTGCTTTAAGGGAAAAAAAAAGGCTAACAGGGAAAGAAGTTGAAGAAATACTCTCTCTGAAATTAAGAGAAATCTTTCTGTGTGTCTCAGAACAGCCTCTTAATAGTGTTTTGAAAAAAAAAGAGCTTTGGCTGAAGCGCCATCTAATCTGGAAAGACTGTGCAGCACTGAAAACGCTGGTTCAGCTGAGTTCAGTCACAGTTCAGAAAAACTGTTTGATTAACTAAAACAGACTTAGAGTTGAAATTTCAGTTGTAGAAGTAATTGATATCCCAGAGCAATAAATATTCTCACACATGTGCACAGAAGAGTAGTCTCCTTTTAGAGAGAAAAAAAAAATCTGGAAATTATCTCAAGCTTGAAAGTGGGTGAAGCAAAACAAGTGTTTCTAAAAAATATGTTCTTTGCAAGGTGACATGGTGTTATGGATGCTGTATGTAAGGTGATCTTCAGCATCTTTTGTAGCAGCACAGATCAGGGAGCTTAGTAACCAAGAAGTGCATAAAATTCCTGCTTTTCTTTCCTGTCCACAGCCTGATGAACCTCTCTGCATTTGCACAGCATTTCTTGTGTGGGTGTCCTGCCTCTTCCACTGGCTGCAAAGATTCCGCCCCGTGCTAAGAGCTGAAAGCCTCAGCAGCCTTATCCAGTCATGTCAATTATGAACTAATACAGCTCACAGCACCAGCCAGAGGAGACCTGGGGACAGAACTGAGGGAGCACTCTTGGGCAGGAGCAGCAGAGGAGCTGAATTAAATCAGCAGCATAGCAAGGGGGTGACCCTCAGCATCCTGCCTTACAGAAAGGCAGGTGTCCCTGTTTGCATACTGTTTGTGACAGAGTTTGCCAACCTTTGCTAGGCGGTAAATGTTTAACTAGCAAGCAGTTCCCCTCCCTCCCCCAAGATGAAGGAAAGCAGACAGATAAAATGGAATGTATACCTTTATATTCTTTTTTTTTTTTTAATTATGTTTTTACAGACATGATGAAAATTTGACCAAAAATACATGAGGCTGCAGCCTGGCAGTAACACCCATCTCACTGAGGAGGCAGAGACACCTGAGGGATGAGTGAGTGCTCTGCAGCCCCAGACTCATCTCCAGAGCCTGTGCCTGGCCCCAGTCCCAGTGAACTCCCGTACACAGGACGGCGTGCCAGGCGCGGGTGCACAGACCCTGTGGCTCTGCCAGTGCCCACCACCAGGCAGTTCTGGGCAGGAAACAACCCTTCTCACTCTATTTGCCTGTAAAAAGCTGTTTGATCCCACTGTACTTTTCCTGAAGTGATGTTATGGTAATGGCTCCCATGAAAAAATAGTGTTAAACACGTCCTCATTTTTTTAAATTTCTTTATAAAAATAATCAAAAGTTACCAATTTTTCAAGGCTTAAGTAAGGGTAGAAAATACTGTATGCACATATTGCTTACATTACATAATTACTAACAAGCTAATGACTAACGATCTATTTAGCTAACATAATCCTGAAGTACTGCTTTATTTCATTTTCATTTACAGTGTCTTCTCAAACCATTGAGCACAACTTTTGCTGAACACTGTGGATAAGCTTTTCATAACTTTTCTAGATCAAAAGATGACATATTTACAAAAATACCAAGCATAACATGGTGCAAGTCCAAATGTCACAGAATAATAATTTAGCTTAATAGCCTTTTTTCTAGCCATAGCCAGCAGCTGGTGTTTAGTCACAGAGTGGAAAAAAATAGGAGTAAAACTGTGTGAGTATCCTTCTAATAGACTTTTAAACTGCAGAGATTTTCTGAGATGCAGCTTGCATCAGCATTTATTCAGTAGCTTTTTGTGGACATTTCTAACATGCAGTACTCCCCAAAAAAAGGAGGATCAAAAATAAGATTTGAAGAAGAAGGTCACAAAGATTGCCACTACTAAACAAAGTTGCTTCAAAACAAACATGTGAAGCTTTTTTTATGGATTCCAGTTTGGTTCTTTAAGCTTAGATGTTCTAAGATGGTTGTTGTAGAGATCTTCACTAACAGACATTTTAAAAAAATTATTTATTTTCATTATTATTCCAAGTGAAAACAAGTTTTCAATGCTTGATAATTCTCTTCAAAATACAAATCCACTCCTGTAACTATATTTTTTTAAAAATCCAAAAGGAACTATTTTCTGAATTGTTGTGCTTTAGATAATCTCAAAGAAAGCTCTTTTTATAACCATCTGTGTCTTCTTTGGTTTATATCATGCAGTCTGGGTTTATGGTGTTGAAAGTGGGAATATTATAATTATCTTTCAAAGACCTCTAGTCCTTTTTGGAAGTGGGCTTTTAATGATGTTCACTATCAAGGAGTTCCACAGCTTAGGCAAGCTGTGATAAGCATTGTCATTCATTCATTTAATGTTAAACACTTCTAAATTTTATTTATATTTTCCTTTGAATTTACATGATGAAAAAAGGTAGGGATGATGATGCACCATAGCTAATCAAATAACTGTGAAGGACATGAAATAGATTTTTTCCACCTTCTTACTGAGAAGTGTTCAATTATCAGCTATAAGATCTGGTATCTCAGATCAAGAATAAAACTTCAGAACAAAAATGTTTGTGTAAAATGGAATATCTCCTCCTCGTCGTGTTGTGTGGAGCAGTTCCAAGTGAGTGAAGTCTCCTTTTTAAGGGGGGGACAGGGAGCAGCAGTTGTCACAGTGCTAATCTTCAGCCCTGGGATGTGCTCTCCCTATAGAAAAATCATCTAAGGAGCCAATTACCCAGATCACTCTCATAAGATTGTGGTCTTAGTAACTCTCTCAGAGCCACAGTTTCAGACACAATCTCATGTTTTTCATGTAGAGACAGAGTCCATGATTTCCAGTACTTTTGATTTGGAAAACACGTATCTCTGCTCCCTCTTCCTCTCATGCCAGCTTCCACCATTGCCTGCTTTCCCCTTCTCCCCATATCATAGGCAAACCTTCCTCCACATTTATTCTCTCTAATTCCTTTGTCTCACCTCCATCGCTCCTTTCCAGATCACGCTCAACAGCTTCACTAGAAGGTCCCAATTTCCTGCGTGCAAGAGGCCATACCTTGTATAGCTGGAGTTACTTTGGTCTGTACAGTGTGTATGGCCTGGCCTCCAGCCCCATGCCACCTCCCTGCTACCCTCTGACCAAGGGGATTGCTTACCTGCTGCTCCCTACCGCACCTTTAGGGATCTCTCACATCTACTGGAGTTAAAACTGTCCTCAAAGGCTTCCCTGCCAGCTTCCGTGCCAGCTTCCCTGCTGCCCAGGGATATTTCATGTACAGTCCTTATCTCAGGTGATCAATCTACAGATCAGGAGGAGGGTACCAGCACTTGGAAACCAGACAAAGTATCTGATAACTTGTTCCCTCTAGGAAAATGTCACTGCATTATCTGTTATCAGAGGGGTAGTCAGCAGTTTTACTCTCAGTCACACTTCCCTGAAGGCAGAGGGGAAAAAGTCAAATTGAATATACCGACAGTTTACCTTTATATGTCTTCCTAGCAAAGCAAAAGCTTCAACAATAAGCACCTGCTGCTGGATAATGGCAATATATTGAAGTTAGCCTTTTTAGCACCATTGATTTATTTCAGAGAGATATGTTACACAATAACCATGAAAGCAATGACCTTTATTGGAGACCCATATATGCCTCAGCCCCAGGCAAACAGATACTCAAATAAAAGTGGTTTAACAAACAGGCCAGATTAAGTTCTGAAATAATTGGCAGGTAATTTTCCCCCTGTTCAACTAAGCTGGAAGGAAG
Organism: Calcarius lapponicus; assembly: GCA_039654755.1. Classification (NCBI taxonomy): domain Eukaryota; kingdom Metazoa; phylum Chordata; class Aves; order Passeriformes; family Fringillidae; genus Calcarius; species Calcarius lapponicus. The sequence goes on from CM077465.1 coordinate 57,051,534, forward strand.
TGTACCAGCAGATGACTGTTTGGTCACTGAAGCATACTTATTACTGTCATTTGTTTTTTATCATTAAGTAGCTTTTTATGATGTCTGGAGAAAGCTTGCTTTATTTGCTCCGCGTAGGGACTAAACTCACTGGCTTAAACTAAATAGCAGAAAGAAAACTTCTATGTTATGCCTCTCAGTAGCCAAAAAAATAAAATTGGGAAGAGCCACAAAGACAGCAACAAGTCATTTTTAGTCCAAAGTCTCTCACAGGAAAACAGGATGAGTCAGATACCCTCACAACTCCACATAATTTCCCAAAAGACCGGCACTGAAGACTAAAGGTGACTCTGCCTAAAAAGCTCTTGTTTAGCTCACCCTCTCCCAAAGCTGAGGTGTGAGATAAATTCCTGATGGGGTCTGAGTACAAGAAAAATGGCCCTGAGCTGGTGCTGCTTCCCAGGAGGTGATGTGCTCTGCTTGCTTCTCCTGCATCCTGTAGGCAAATACTGCTGGATCTGCACATGCCTTGGCACTGTCCTGATGAGAGGAAGGGATAGGCTGGGAAGTCAAAGATGATAACAAGGTAACCCAAGGGAAGTAATCTTTGGTGACATTCTGGCCAAATCCCGTTTGTACCATGGGAGAGAAAAAGTGACAAAGCAGTGGGAAAACAAATTGTTAGGGAGAAAAGTGGTAGCAACTGAAGCAGCTACAGTGCAGCAGTTCCTTGCCCTGTGCTCAGGCCCACGTTATTGACCCCATACCCGCTCAGACTCCTTCAGAAAATGGATACCCCTTGCCAGTGCGTGAAGAAAGGAGAGAAAGCTTCTCCAGAGCAATGTATGTGAAGTATGACCGAGTATGTCAAATAACGAAACTCTTTCATGTTAGATCTACTGCACTCCATCAGGATGTCATGCCTTGACACCTAAGTGATGCCTAGTATTTTTCATCTCTAATTAAACCACCCTGACAGGTCACAGCAGTGAATGGGTAGCACTGTGCTGGGAGTCAGGATGCAAGACTTTAGCAGGAGGGAACAGCAACTGCTTCTGTCTTTCTTAAAGGCAGCAAAGGCTTCCTCACTCCCCCATTTCAGCCTTTGCCCCCCAAACTCAGGATGGTGCAGGATGTAAGTGAATGTGATACAAATTGCTCCATTTCATTGCAACGAAGTGTGAACGCGTTCAGCTCTGTTATGCCTGCTTAAGGTTTTGTTTAGTTTTTCAATTTGTTGTTGGTTTGGTTCACTCAGGGTTTACTGTGTTTAAATTACAGCCTTGTATAAGATCTCTTTAGTAGAATATACATCAAAAGGATGCAGAGGTTGTTAACCACAAGATGGCACTTCCAATCTGGGTGGCCTTACTGCCTAATGACCTATCAGAGTTCTGCACAAATTTATGGTGCTTGTAGCCAGAGATGAAATTAAATGGCTTAAGGAAGAAGCATTCAGAGGTACCCATTAATAGAAAAATCAAAGACTTAAGTTTTCAAGGTAATTAAATCATGTGCTCACAGACAGGAAGGTTAGACCCATCCAGAATATATATGATTTCAAAGCTTTTAATAGTTTACAGCCTGCCACAGCACACGTCTCAGCTGTGGCTGAGATACTGTATGGGTCTTTCACTCTGTGGAGACCCATTACTGTGGGAAGAAAAGGATAATAAAATAGATGGATGTCAGTAAAGTCCATCATTTGAGACCCTTTAGCTCAAAGGTACTTTCCAGAATGTGGCTTGAGAGACTTCATTTCAGTGTTAAATATTAAAATTGGATTGGTAGACAGAATTTTTCAGGTTTTTACAGACCACCTTGAGTATATAATGACTTTGTTCAAAGCTTTAAGGGCTCAAGAAAAATTGAAAGTACCTGGTATCTCAAGAAAACATGCCGAAAAATTCCCTTTTTCCTACTGTTTTTGAGTTGCATATACAAGGTGCACCAGAATAGTCATGGGGGGGAAATGTTAAATTGATTCAACTAGGCATACTTCACATGTTTTTAATCTTGCCACCCAAGGCAACCTCAGCTAATCTAATGTATGCACATAATGATTCTTCATTTGTTTAACAAGTCATTTATGTAAGAAGAACATGAATTTGAAATGCTAACCTAATCTCTAGCATCAAGAAGAGTTATGTCAGGTTGTCTGTATGCAAGACCTAACTGCTGGCTGTTGTTTCTTTCTGCAGCCAAACCAATTTTGAGAGTGATTGCTTTCTGCAGTGAATCTCCAGTGATTTTGTCCGGTTTTTCATGTATTTTGTGCTGAACTTCAACACAGATCTTGAAGTAGTCTTTGTGTCCAAATTAGCATTCTGTAGGCAAAACCTTGCATGCCTGTGTGTTGCTGAAAGTAATTATTACCAGTCTGTCATCGACCAGCCCATTTCCTAAGTGAAGAAGACTTTCTGCTTTCCTCCTCATTGATGTTATTCAGAGAGGAAATTCTTCAAATTAATTTGTAATGTTATGTATTATTCTGAGCTGCATCATTATCATTAATAATAATTATTATAACAATATAATAATAATTTATCATAATTCTTTTTGTTGGTGGTGGTAATAATAATAATAATAATCTGTATTACACAGAGCTAAATGTGGACCTCTCTAGCTTCTTTGCACCAGCCCGGTGGTCCAAGGATGTTGTAAAGCTGATATGATCCAGAAGGGCAGAAGAGAGGATGTCTCAACAATCCCCACAGATGTAAACCACTTGACTAGGGAGCAGTAGGGACATGACTACATCAGTTGTATAGACCACAATAGCACTATAAAAACTCTGTGAGGCTTAAATAAGAGTCACGAACATGCTCACATCTCTCCTGTTGCATGAGACGTGGAAGGGAAGGTGCTGTTACCCTTGGGAGCCAGTGTCTGTCTGAGGTTAATCTGGTGAAAGATTAACCTGGTGAAAGTTTTATTTGGTTTACAAGCTACAAGTGGCCCATGGGCAGACAGTCGAGGGGTCCATTTCAAGACTTTCTATTAATCCTTGAATGCTAGGAACATGGTGACTATCTGAGCTGAATTCTCTCTTTTCTCCATTGCTTTTTCTTATTCCAAGCAAATCTCAGTGAGTGGACCTGTACAGCTCAGGTCTTCAAACTTGAAGTCTACTTTAAAGCTTTGTAGGATTAAAGATAAAGACAAGGCTGAGCTTTCCCTAAAAATTTAGGCAGACATAAAGTGTATTCTTACTGTTGTAAACCTGATTCATCATCTACTATTAGCAGCAAAACAACAGTTCTTGAACAGATATTTTATAATACAAAACCTGCACTGAGGAATTAGAAGGGGTATACTAGTAGGTGCCAGTATTATAATGAGCATAATTAATTTGGATACATACCAAGATCAGTATTGCACTAAATAGTCACAAAAAGCCCCAGATTAATCACATTCTATTAGTTTTTTCCTTGCAGAGTTGTAAAATAAAAGTAAGGCCATCCAAAGCTAACTTCTGTCTTCACTTGCAATCTTGCTCTTTGTTCTGCAGAATTTAATACACTTGATGTTTTAGATGCTGAAATTTCAATGTAATCTAAATACCAGTATTCAGATTTTCATGAGTTTGCAATTAAATTTTTTTTCCTATGTGTCTGTTAAGTTTTAGACTCTCTAGTAAGTTTGAATGAAAGTGTGAAAGCAGTATCTTAAAAGATTGCATTTATAAATTTTGGTATTGCATTATAAATTTTGGTATTACTAAGTCCTTCTCAACTGAAGAAATAGAATCACATAAACATCTGTGTCTGGATAATGGAAGTGTTTGTTCTGCTTGTTCAAATAGGTAGACTGATACCTTAGCCAAAAGTGTAGTAGCAGCCAAGTTCAAGACTTTGAAAAGCTTCATTTTGATTGACTGTTCCTTTTCATGCTGTTAAAATTATGTTTAATCAAGTGCTTTGGTATTTGTTTGTTCATGCCAAAAAAGTAATCCTGGGAACACTGATAATCTACTAATTTAGAAAAATACATGTTTTGCAAAATGTACCTTGCAGAAATAAGCCCCTTATAAAATCTTTAAATATTTCCTACAGAGAAATGCCCATAGAATTCACTGAAAAGAATATTGTAAATTTCAATAGGCTTTTGTTGATTAGGCAGCAGGTGGAGGTAAATACTTTGTATCACCGTAAGAGCTCTGCTTCTATTCATTGTAAGAACAGCATGATTAGAAGTACAAGGATTGCAGAGTACATAAAGCAAAACCCTTCACTAATTGTCTACAGAGGCCATTAAACAAAGCAAGTCCAAGAACTTTTAAACTTAAACTGGCAATGAAAATTACATTGCAAAACTGAAAAATATGTAGCATTTAAGTGGGATAAGGGTCATTCCCAGTGAAGAAACTTTATTCTATTTATTCAGAGTGTTTTTCTGTCCATCCTCTGTCATGCTAACCTGAAAGTCATTTACATACTGGTTGATGGTTTGGGCTTTTTTGCTGCATCAAGCATTCCTTTTAAATCGTAATGGCTTTAATTGCTACTGACAAAGCATTGTCATTATTATTTGACGATGCGTCTCCAGACAGACCTGTCCCAGAATCGTGTGATGGCAGCAGGACTGAGCAGCATTCCCAAGTGTGCTTTCTTGTCCAGCATTCCCAAGTTTTCTTTCTTGTCTAGCTGTGAAGAAGTCAGGCAATCATCTAAGGTCTGAGCAGGGATCAGCAGCCCAGGTGAGGGCACAAAATTCTCTTCACCTTTGAGAGCCACTGCCCCTCTGTCACTGTCTCAGCCTGAGCAGATCAGGTGGGAGCAAGCTGGATATGTCTGCTCACAGCACAATCAGACCTTCAGGTCAGCTCTGGACAAACCTTCAGCCACTCCTGGATATCTCAGACCTTTGGAGAGATATTCATTTTGATAAACCACAGAGCTCAGCACTGGATAATATTAAAAGCAGAATATAAATGTTGCTGCTTTCATTGTCATCTGGACGATTCTCCAGCAAATTGCCCAAGAAATATTTTCTTCTCCTTCCAAACAGTTTTTAGAGCTGTAGCTTTTATGGTGTACCTCTCCCACGCTGCAATCCTATATATTTTCCCCAATTTCCAGAAGAGAGAGTTGTAGATGCTTGCAGCATCTACCTCCTCCTATGTTAGTTACAAACTTGTTATATAAATGGAATAAGAAAAGTTTTTACAGGACTTTCAGAATACGGAGTTTATTTACAACTTGAAAATATCATATTCAGATCATACTTTCTCAAGGCAGCAGTTAAGATAGCATTTGTATCTTCTTGAAAATCTGTTTTAAAAACCACCCTAAATTGAAATTAGGATTGTTAGTGTCTTCTCATGCGCAGTGCCAAAAATGAGAGAACAGATCCAGTATCAATGACTTGAAATGTTCATCATAAAAGCTTTCTAGGTCCATTCAACATGAAGTCTGCATTTCTGCACACTCCACCAAAGAAAAGTTCCAAATGCACATTCACTACCCAATCCTTTCATTGGGATTTTTTGCAACTGACTCATGTTCTGAAGAAACCTAACTCAGAGAGATAAAACCCACAAAATTATGTATTTTACATTTTGCTTTCCCTAGCAGGTTCCCCGACAGGTCTTTTGAAAAGAGCTATTCCTCTTGAAAAGCACTCTATAAATTGTAAAATATTTGATCAAATACTCTTCTTACTAGTTTTGCAGAAATGGAAGGAGGTTTCATCAAAAGAGCAAGCCATCTGACCCCCAAAATCCAAGCAGCCACAGGGCCCAGCAACCTCAGCAGCGATCAGGGCAGCATGGCCAGGAACATTGCTTAAATTGAAACTTTTTTTGTACCACTGCAAAAGTACAGCATCCCCATAAAAAATGGGTCTCAAGTGCTGCTCATTTGAAATGACATCATTACTACTTCACAACCTAGAAATGAATTTTCTATTTCTACAGAACATAGTTATGATATTTTGCATCAGCAGGTACAGAAAATTTATCCATGTGGTACAGTATCTGATCTGTAAACATACAATTTTTTCATCTTCTCTATTCGTTAGCATCTATAGTATTGTTTCTTCTATGTGTTTCTTTTTCTTCTGCACAAGTTAAATTAATCTTTGCACCCTTTAGCTGATGTCTCACTGAACCGCCAACACGGAGGTGAATCATAATGTGGTCATTTCTTCAAAAGCAGGAAATGTGATCTTTAACAGTATCTAGCACATTATTTTACAGAAGCTTTTTATAGATGATGCACTGAATTCCGTTTTATTTAACGATGTCAGTTGTGGTCATTCACATGCTCTGCCTCTTTTTTTATCCCTAGGTACACAAAAATGAAGACTGCCACCAACATCTATATTTTCAATCTTGCATTGGCAGATGCCCTAGCAACAAGTACTCTGCCATTCCAGAGCGTGAATTACTTGATGGGAACCTGGCCATTTGGTACCATCCTCTGTAAGATTGTTATATCCATAGACTACTACAATATGTTCACCAGTATCTTCACTCTCTGCACCATGAGTGTGGATCGCTACGTGGCTGTGTGCCACCCAGTTAAGGCCCTTGATTTCCGCACCCCCCGAAATGCCAAAATTGTCAATGTTTGCAACTGGATTCTTTCCTCTGCCATTGGCCTGCCAGTTATGTTCATGGCAACTACTAAATACAGGCATGGTAAGTCTGCCTTTCATTCCTAAATGGAGTACTCTACATTTAAACTCCTTTCTGCATTGTTTCACTGTAGTGTAGAGGCGCTGAATTAACTTCTGACCTCTAACCTGTGTAAAGCAAGTATCAGTGCAAATGAGCCCCTTCAACAATTTTGCATCTGGCTGTAGCTGACTGGACAAGCAGTGCACGTGATCTATTGTTTTACAACAAGCAGCTCCAGTTCCTTCAGTGGGTCCATGCAAGTTTTGCTGTCCCTTTCAGTTACTATAGTGTTTGGAAAAGCATCTGTGCCTGCCTGCCTTCTGCAGTGGGGCAGTTCTGCACTGCCCTTCAGCACAGGAGTCTGTGCTTTACCCAGGATACTCCCACTGGGAAGCTGGCAGTCATAGATATGTTGCACCCTGTCTGGCAGGACATGATACAGAGCAGAGAGCACGTTCTGGACCACTGGTGCCCCAAGACCTTCCATAAAGGGGCAGTGACAGCATGTCAGCATAAATCCAGACCCTCCACAGTGCACAGTTACCAAGTGTCATGGCATTCTCTTCCCTGTTGCCCTGAAATGCCCAAACACTTAGCATATATATGGTGGCTTAACAATCTTTCTTTTCACCATGTTTTATACTGAAAGTGAAAATCAGTCAAAGTTTAAGCATATATGACCATTCAACTCTTTTCCTTTTTTATTATTTATTAAATTCCAAGCCATAATGTGCAAAAGAGAACATGTTAATTTGGTTTTGTTTTCCTAACTCATGTTTCACGCACTCTATCCTACCAATGTTTGTGCAAATGACAGGTCACAGATTGCTTCATTTTACACAGTTACTTAGGTGTAAAGTCTTCATATATTTGCCTATGATATTTAATTAAAGAAAGGATTAAAGAAAAGCAAATGAAAAGCTGACCTGAATGTTCTTCTCTGCTGTTTTCCTTTTCCTCAGGCTCAATTGACTGTACCCTTACATTCTCCCACCCTGCTTGGTACTGGGAGAACCTCCTGAAAATCTGTGTGTTCATCTTTGCCTTCATCATGCCGGTGCTGATCATTACGGTGTGTTACGGGCTGATGATTTTACGCCTGAAGAGCGTCCGCATGTTATCGGGCTCCAAAGAGAAGGACAGGAACCTGAGGAGAATCACAAGGATGGTTCTTGTAGTGGTGGCAGTGTTCATTGTCTGCTGGACTCCCATCCACATTTATGTTATCATTAAAGCCCTGGTCAACATCCCAGAAACTACTTTCCAGACTGTCTCCTGGCACTTCTGTATTGCTCTAGGGTATACAAATAGCTGCCTTAATCCGGTCCTTTATGCATTTCTAGATGAGAATTTCAAAAGGTGTTTCAGAGAGTTCTGCATCCCCACTTCCTCAACCATTGAGCAGCAAAACTCCACCCGAGTCCGACAAAACACTCGCGACCATGCTTCCACTGCCAACACTGTGGATAGGACTAACCACCAGGTATGACTAGCAGTGGAGATGTCATCTCTGGATCCAGGCCACCCGCTTGGAGATGACATGTGTTCTGAAGTTACCACTTACACTGATTTGTAGCTTTCAGAAGGTCTGAACACTTTCAAGGTTGTGTTTGAAACTGGTGTATGCATACACAGAGACCCCAGTCCTGCATGGTGCTTGTTGTTCTCTGCCTTGCTTGATGCTCAGAAGCCAAGGGTTCTAAAGGGTACCTTGAGTGACTGGGTTCAGCGTGCATGCATGTACAAAGCACATTAAAAAAACAGTGTTTCACTTGCAGGCTGTTTGCAACAGGTTGAAAATTAATCACAGATTTCCCTGTTCATACTCCTTATCTGCTGACAGAGACAGGAGTGGCACAGAATACAGATCTCTCATCTTCTCCCACTGCAACAGTGAATAAAAAGATAAAAAACTGTGCTTGTTCACTTTGATTGATGTACAAAGAAAGCCTACCTGGCCTTGCTTGTCCTGAAAGTCATGCAAGAGGTAGACCAAGGCTTGTCTACATGCAGTTCTTGTGTCAAATAATTGCGTGGTGAATAAGGGGGGGTTAGAAATGTATATAGATGTATATATAGATATGAAAATATATACACACATGTTAAATATTAATGTGCCATTTTGCCATTTCAGGTATACCAAGAAAATACCTTTTCCATGTAGAAAAAGCCTTTAAGAAGTAGGGATTTTATGGCGCATCCAATGACAAGAGTTGTTTGTGATTTTTTTATTCAGCATAGTTTTGCATCATTTTTGCAAAGAAGCTGTTTTGTACATGTTCAATATCCATGGTCCTGTTCTTAGTCTTGAGATTTTCCAAGCTTCATCTCTGAGCAAAACAAGAAAGCAAATCTTAACATCCATGAAAGTAACTCAAGCACATTGCAAGCGCTAAACAAATCCGAGTTGTCTCTGTAATTCCTTAAAAATAAGAACAAAAGGCATAAGCCTGGTTCATTCCTTGTTGTATCACCTTTCAGCAATATACTCAGGTTGCTCATGCAACAGTTTCTCACTGCTGCCACTTCAGCCACAAGCTGGCTGCCTCCTCCAGGTGCAGAACTCAGTGGCTTCTTCTGAAAGCAGCTACCTGCCTGACACTCAGCTGCTGCCAGATAGCCCAAATAAGAGAATTCCCATCTCCAAGGAGACTAAACAGTAATTGCACCACAAAAGAGGAGGGAAGTCTAAAGGGAGAAGGGCTAAAGCGAGAAGCTTTATTAAGCATCAACAATTGGTGTTGTTCACCTGTGTCTGACTCATCCATGGCAAATTGTGGCCTGTGAAATCAGCACCTGCTCAGTCTGGTGTGAGGCAGAACTGCCAAACTTGGCATAGGTGCACATATATATTGTATGTATGTATTGTAGTATTTACTAGGTGTAGCAAATTACTACATTCATCTGTTAATAATGCATTTGTAATCCTCGATGGAGTCAATTTTGTGCATGTGTCTGACAGCAAGATTGTATTTCTGTCTAGTACAATTCCAGCTTTATAGAGTGCAGTGTGTATGCACCCAATTTCTACATTTAGTTGTATATCTTTATATTACTTCTAGGAGAGCTGTAGCCTTCTGAACTTCTACCCATAGAAAAGAATGATATGTACTAGGTACTGCCTAGAGGCTGAGTGAAATAAAATGTTTCCTTGAGCACAGAATAGAAGATGATGTTTCCCAGAGAGATGTTTCAGCCTACACCACCAAGAGAGACAGCCTCCTGGGGCAGGGATGGAGCAAGCAGTTGAAGTGATCTTGAGAGTGGCAATAAGGAGGAAGGTAGTCCTATAGTTGGGTTCTTTGCTGGTTAGGGCTTGATTTTTTCCTTCAGGGAATGGTGATGAAATAAATTAGTTATGAAGAAATCAAGCATATGTAAAGAGCAGGAAAAGGAAGGATGCTGAAGGGAAGGGGAGGTGAGAGGAAGAATGTTGAGGAGAGAGAGAAACAAGGAATGAGGTCCAAGTGAGGCAGTAAGGATGGAAACTGAAGCAAAGAGCCAATCTGCATGGAACAAAAAAGGTGTGTGCAGAGCTGGAAGAAATTTTTTGACTGCTTTGGTAGCTCTTGCTAGCAACTAGCCATCAGTTTTCCCCAGAGCCAGGGAGAAGAAGCCAGCACTTGGTAGCTCAGGCCCTCATAGGTGGTGGATAGGATTTGGCATGTTCCAGGTATTTGAAAGACTCTGGAGTGGCCAACTCCCCTTTCCTCCCCATCATCCCTGCAGTCCTTGCTTTGGCAGCTGCTGATGCCAGATGTGCTCCCTGAATGCTGACCTGGGCCTTCTCTCTGGAGTTCAGCTCAGCAGCTATTTGGTACAATCTTTCTCACTCTCCACAATGTCTGTGGAATACATTCACAGCAAGCCATGTTCAAAGCTTGATATTAAAGTTAATTTATCTTTTTTTTTTTCCTGCAAACATTGCTGTAAGGGACATCCTTGATGTCTGCTTTTATCAGAATGACAGACAAGATTGTTGAATTAATCTACCCTAAAAGGATTCTCTGGAATAGTGACTAAAAATGTAATACCTAATATTTTTATATTATTATTTTAAACACAAAAGGCCCTAGAGTGAATGCAGCTTTAGCTCTCAGAAAAAAAAAAAAAAAGAAAACAAAAGAAACCCCCAGACAAACCAATATTTGCTCAGACAGTGAGATTCTGTAAATTCTATAGACAGGGTATTCTTTTTACAGGTAAGTGCTTTCTATGAAAGAAAGTCTAGTTTGTGTACCTATTGATTGAGGTATGCTCACAAGCTCTTTCTTGTAGAGGCCTTGAAGAGCATTTGGTATGAATTCTAATTGCGAGGCTGTGTAGTACTTGGCACATTTCATGCAATTTCTAAGAAACAGATGTTTTACAAGTTGCTTTTTTGCCGAGTAAGAATTCTTTTCTCCTGCTAAATGAGAGCTGCAAAGCTCAATCACATAAGGCCTAACACTCTTAAAACATTTAAAAGCATTTAGAGTTGACACTTTTAAGTATTTAAGTTGTTGGAAGGAACAACAGTGTCTTATACCAGTTCAAAAGCACCGACAGGAAGCATCATGAATATTCATCTTATTTTGAGTTAATAAAGTGGCCTTTGGCCTACTCTATGGCTCCTTGGCATTGCCAAAAACATTTAGATTAAGTGCTTATAATTTTCAGGAGGGTTTATGCAATCTTATAAGTGCATTTGCATGGAGAAGGAGTGATGTAATCCTGGGGGGAAAAAATGCTTGAAAAGCAAAACTGCTTTCTTTGAACTCTTCTCTATAACCAAGTATTGGCAGGGGAGGGGAATGAAGGACCAAATAGTAGTTTTTGCAAATTGCTGAGGGGTTTTGATGTTCTTGACATTAACTGATTCATATCAAAATCTTGGCAAATATATTGAAATGGCTTTTACTTCAGATGCTCAGAGACTCTTTGCATCAGTTTTATCTCTGAGATTAAAGGAAGGTTTAATTTTTTGAATTTAAAATATTGATAGTTATTTTTCCCTGAAAATATTTTAATATTTTTAATTCAATTGATAGTTATTTTCCCCTGAAAACAGAGTTTTTGCTAGTATCCCCAACTAAAAATCCTAAATAATTAGGGAACTGGATTATTAATAATTATAGGAATCTGAAAAATTTAATTAGTTTCAGTGGATTCGTTTCTTTGTGACTCTTTTTTGTAGCTGCTTTTATAGCAGCTTGACCTGAATGCATCCAAGCAATTAAGGAAATTATGTGTAAGCACATCTTTGGGACAATTTAGTGTGTAACTCTTCAATTTTAGCTTCAGCTGCTTTTTTGTCAACTACTGAAATGTCTAAATGCCCTAATGGAAATTGTAAATCCTCATCATATGCTGAAAATGAGGCCTCAGATATGTTCAAAACCAAAAGTCTCAGCCCTGAAAGCTTTGCCTTTACTGCCTGGATTGGCAACCACATGTAGAAATAAAAAGGATATTGGATTCAAGAAAAAGTTTTAAGTTAAAACAAGGAAAAATTAAAAGCTAGTTTGACTTTGATTAAATGAATGAAGAAAGTGTTTTCTTACTACCTAATTTTTCTTGTGCTATATGACCCACTGTGAAGAAATGTGAGGAATGCTGGAGATTCCTGTTGCAAAAACATGAAAAAATCGGGCAGCTTCTTGGCATTTTCACATCTACCTGTATTAACAGAGAATGGCCTTTCTGTGTGTTTTTAGAAAATTAATATATCTCCTTTGTGAATTATACTGTATTTCAATAATGATTTTAAAGTATTGGTTTCTTAAAAAGCCCATTTCTGGCAAGATAGTGACATCTATGAAACATTCGTAATAGATCCTTAAAACTGGGCTTTCTTTTGTAGCTGATATGCATTGACATGGGCTCTTTGTCAGTCTCCAGGCTCCATCTGTGTCTATGCCATTCCATGAACCCTTGATTTGCAATGTGTCCCACCCAGTTCTCAGCAGGTTCTGGTACAAAATTTGCTGAGCAAAAAGGGGTTGCAGCCTTTCAGGATGTGCCATGCAGCAAGCAGGTTTTCTTGATGAGAACATCTGTAGTGCTGCCGTGCTTGCTTGCAGGTAGGACTCAGCCTGGAGACTGTGAACATGCAGGGCTGAGGAATTGTTGGGTTTGTTTGCTGATGTGACTCCACCTCACACAGAATTTAAACTAGACTATAACTGAAAATCCAGAAGTTAGACACTGTTCTGGTATGAACACAGAATGTATTCAAGTAAAGTACAAATTCCCCTGTAACTGCCACAGAAAGAATACAGAGAGGGAGTGAAATTTTTCCATGCTCATGAAATTCATAGAGAGTTTCACCCTAGAAAGAGAACAACTGGCTTGATATGAAGTATATTCTAATTCAAATTTCAGACCTACTAATGTTTCTTTGTGATCATTTCCTCTGTTGCTTCAGACAAAAGCACAGTCTTGCCTTACTCTGGGCTATGTGCTCAGCTTTATACATCAGAACAATAGCTGCAAATAAGAAATAAATTCCTCCTTAAATAAAAAACACACACACAAACTTGTGGGTGGGAAGATATCAAGCAATTGTTCATTGTATTTGCAATTTCTTTCCTTTCAGTTGGAACTTCAAGAAGCTGAAACTACTCCACTGCCGTGACAGGGTCTCCTGCTGCATGGCTCTCAGAGCAGTTGCCACTGCCACAGTGTGCTAGTGGGAACATGTAGGATTTGCTTTCCCTCAAAAAAAAAAAAAAAATGCCACAGAGGAAAGTGCCTGCTTTTCCAGTCTGTCAAAAATTGCTTCTGCAGCACATCTGCATTGCACTTAACAGAAGCATGAAATGTAACAACGAGCAGAGCCAGGAGATACAGGGCCCTTTCCAGAATCCAGTGTTCAAAGCATTCCTGTTTACCAGGAGCACATACGTTAGTCTAAAGCAAAGCTACTGTGCCTGTAGCAACCTGACATGCTCTTGGTAAGTTACAGTGGTGTTAAAACAGGTTGGAAACAAAAATTCAAAGGCTAGACAACTATAGTTTGAAAAATAAGGTGAGCTTTGAGGATGGAAAATAATGGGATATGAAGTTGTAATACTGTTGGGTACACTCTATTTACTCTTAAAATTTATTTGTAGAGGTGTTTTCTGTGCAGGTTATTTACGTGCTGAAGTCTCATGACGTTATGTAGAACAACACATTTTTAGTTCAAGAGGTCTTCTCTTGCAAGGGTTGCATGTTTTGCAGTTTCAAAGGAAATTTTTTTTCAGTGATCCCTTAAAAAAAAAAAAAAACAAAAAACAAAAAAGCAAAAAAGCAAACCAAAACAACCAAAACTAAACAAAAAACCCAAAAAACTCTCTAAGCTTCAACTTCTCCTTCTATTTCACATAAATTTAAAAAACACTTTCAAATCAAAACAATGAGCTATAACTTTTTCTAAAAGATAAGAGTAAATGAAAGTATTCTACATTGTTATTGATTGTCAAATGAACCCCAAAATAGCATAGATTAACATAAATTTTCTTTGTGAATAAAAATGTAGCTATAAGCCTGTCACAGCTTGCACAGGCTGATGACGTCTTCTCTTTCAAGTAGTTTCTCAAATTTCAGCTGCTCCGTCAGCAGCATTTTCACTTTGTAAGTAAACAACAGCCCTTATGTGAAGTACTTGGAGCAGTTAATGCATTAGATCTTTTTTTAAAAAGAAATTTTAAAAAAACAATTTGCTGGACATCTACTTTTTCTTAACCAAACCCATAATATGTTTGCTTTTCTAATTAACATGATACAGTCTGCATCTGCATTTTGTATTAGCTGCTAAAACACATTAAGATTTCAGGAAGAAACAATGTGCTGCAGCAAATGCCTTCTTAGCTGTTTTTTAGTATGAAGATTAGAAATATCCATGTAGATAATTTGTGGTTCAATGGTATTTTCTAGACATTGTTTGTTACTTGCTCTGTAAATAAATCATCAGTAGTTAACCAGAGGAAAATTGTACTTTGATGAATTTAAGTGTATTCTGAAATACAACTATATGGAACGGGAGGGGGGGGGGGGGGGTTTGTTTGTTTTTTTTTCTTTCTGCAGCCAAAATATATTTCTTATTTTCATTGTTAAAGTCTGTGTAACAATAAGGTTATAATGTGAAATTGTTTGTTTCTGCCATAGACTGCATAATAAAGATTGAATCCTTGCAAGTTGTAAATTAAAGGATTATTTGAATTTCATCACTGTGTTGCAGCTAAATATGTAGCCTATATATCAGCAGAGTATGAAGCTAGATATAACAGAAGTGCCTTAATTTTTTTCTCTTTCTGTTGAAAATTCGACTGTGTGGTCGTATGAATTTATGTTTAATTTTGTGTTAGTTTAGCTGTATCACCTCATAGCCATCATTAAAGTTTAAACCAGTCATCACCATTCTAAGAGGTTTTGCATCTAATTTTTAAACAACATAAGATAGGCACTTGGAAGAAGTCAATACCTTGTTTTGCACCACACAGCAGTATTATTTAAATAACAAAATCAACATAGAATTCACTAGATTTAAATGGAGTAACATCCTTTGACATCATTACTACCTGATGGATTCAGAGTAGTCTGACATGCTCACATATAACAATCAAAAAATTTTAAAATATTGAATTAATATTTGGAAAGTTTTAACTCATAGACCAAAAACATGTTAAAGTAAACTTCAGAGCATAGTTTTGTGGGTAGTCAAAAGTTCAGCTTTCACAAAATTTACGTAATTAATTGAAACCATTCTTTCTTCTTTGCATGAAGCACACAGGCAAAATACTGTGACTTGCCAGCAGATAGCCAAATATTTTTAAGGACATTTTCTGTTTCTGCAATCCAAAAATTGAGAAACCTGACTGTAAATGTGTTTAGCAGTAGTAATGTTGTAGCCTTGATGGCTTCAGGATATGAGGAAGTAAATTTTATTAGCAGAGCACTAGCAAAAAGTAAGAAAAATGTCTTTTTTTTCCATAAGGCTTGAATGTTCATTGGTAGTGCTTTGCAGTAAGTAGCATATTATTACACAACTTCTGTATCTGCATTGTAAACCTTTAATAAAAATGTCTCTGTTTCTTGTGGATTTGCGCTCCACCCCATTGTCCATGTTTGTGGTGAAAACATTAAATAGCACTGATCCCAAACAGAACCCTGAGGGAGACCATTTGTCACCAATGTCCATCTGGACACTGAGCCTTAGACCACCACTCTTTGGGTGTGGCTGTCCAAGCAGTTTCTCATCTATTGAGCAGTCCACCCATCAAAGCCATATGTCCCCAATTTAGGGAGAGGGACATTGTGGGAGATATGTCAAAGTCTTACCTATGTCCAGATAGATGACACCCAAGGCCCTTCTCTAATCACACTGATGTGGCCACTCCATCGTAGAAGGCCACAAGCTTGGTCAGGCAGGATTTGCCCTTGTTGAAGCATACAGGTTGTCCCAAATCACCTCCCTGTCCCCTGTGTGCCTTGACATAACTTCTAGGAGTAGCATGATGTTCCCAGACACAGAGGTGAGGCTGATAATGTTGGTTCTCAGGAGCCTCCTTTCTACCCATTTTAAAGACAGGTGCAATGTTTCCCTTTCCGGTCACCTGGGACTACACCTGATTGCCATGACTTTTCAAATGGGATGGAGAATGTCTCAACAATTACATCAGCCAATTCCCTCTTTACTTGAAGGAGTCTTTATACAAGGGAAGAGGAAAATTGAGTTGACATTTTCTACTGCAGAGATAGACCCCATGAACCCAAGTCTCTTTGTGTGAGTTTGTGTCTCCTGAAGCTGGAATGTAGCTGAGTGTAATTGCAGATGCTCTAGCAGAAGAAATATGCAGCTGAGTTGGCTTTGAGCTGACTTGTGCAGGTTCACTCAGCTAAAAAAAGGGAAGGGAGAGTTCGACAGCTGAACCTCCCCCCATCCTTTTGGCTTTATTGTTAATAAAGTCAAGGCAGCTTGAGTAGGATTACCCGTGCTACAGGCATCTGGCTCTCATTTTGAATAATGGGAAGAAACCTTAGAAATCTACATCACGCCCTTCCATATCTCCCAATTAATAAAAAATAGTGCACTTAGAATTGTGTCATGGGCAAAACACACTCAACTAATCCTTGCTAATTAACCATAAGGATTCAGGTAATTGGGAAAAACTCTGGAAATCAACTATGTGCCACTGCAATGGTAAAAATACTACTTTGGAGGCCTTCAGTGGGTCCCTGCCCCAGTGTGGGTTGCCAGTAGACACAGTCCTCCGGGGGCCATCCCTGTCCTTGCTACTTATTTTTCACAGGTTTTGGTGTATTGGGGTCTTTTTGATCAAAGCAGTTTTCTATGTAAGGTCAGTGTTTTGCCGAATTTATGAAAAAACAGTTTAGCTCTGATTTTCCAAAGACCATTCAATAATTTTTATTATTTTTTAGGTGACCTACTTCTGTGTTACTTGATTTTCTTGAACTATATTTTTAAGGTCGTGTTCTCTTGAAAGCCTTTTTGTACAAACAAACTGAAAGACGTTCTTTCAGTTTTTGCTTTGCATCAAACATTTTCTTCAAGGTGTAGGATCAAAGTGATGACATTTGTGTCAAGACTGTAAACTGCCTGGAAAATATTTCATCTGGGAATTGCCAGTACTGAAATCTCCAAATCAGGTGATAAGATCAGCACTTTACTTTCTACTAGTATCCAGTTCCTAATTTGACCAGCTGCTGTTTCTCCTGATCTTTTAAAAAATTTCTCTTGAATAGTGATTCCATGTACTAAATTTTGTCAAATAACATGAAAGTAAAAGTGTTTGACTTTGGCTGAAGTTTTTGCCTGACAAAAGATCACATTCTTCTCCTTTCTTTATCCCCACATAGATTTCCAATAACTAGTTACTTTCTTTTGAACTTTTCAAAGAAGCATGGTATTTGTGAATAAGATACAGTTTAGTTCAGGATCATCTGAAATGCCTCTCACTTCTTACTAATTCTGCAAATGTACATATTCAAACCTCTTATATTAAATGTTTGCTTGGTTTACTCAATAGTGCAGAGATGATACAGGCTGTTCAAATTTAATTGCTTTTTTTGTATTCCTTCACTGTGATATTTTCTTGTATCTGATGTTCCAGAGAAGACAAAAGAACAGGGAACAGGCAGGCTCCAAGCATACACTGTTCACATGTTAATGATGCATCACATTGTTTCTGCACATCAGTTTACTGTCACAGTTTCTTTCTGTAAATATCTATTTTATTTTTCCCTCGTAATGCTGTCAGTAGGCAGCATCAGAAGAACTCATTCTTCTCCAGAGTCCTGTACATTGATTCAGAGGGACAAATACAACCTGGTAGATCCAAATATGATAAGGGGTCTGATGATGAAGGCAGACAAAACTTCTTGCTCTGAAAGATTTAAAAATCAAGATTGCTTCCATGTACCATAATACAATTAGATAAAACCAGAGAATGGTAGCATCATAACACTAACATAAAAGTTATTATACAATGTTTAGGAGACTTTTCTTTTCAAGAGAGGATCAGACCATATCACAGTATCCACTTACGACAGATCAAAATTTCATGCTTTGACATTAATTCTTGGTAATGGAGAAAATGAATATCATCACCAGATGAACTCTGAATGGGAGGCCTCCCATTGGTGTTGCTAATAACTATAACCTCCCACTGTGCTGTTGGTCTCTGGCTTAATGCAGTTCATTACAGAGCAACAGAAAATTACTTTGTTTAAACATTTAATAGAGCATTTATATTGCCTTTTATACTACCATCATCATCTCTGTATTTGGAAGTTGAATATGGGATAATTGTGAGAAAGCTTTTTTCTCTCCCAAGAAAAACACATGCTAGATATGGCAGAGAAACCCCATGTCGACTGTGTGAAAGTAGAGGTAGCAGTGGAATTACACACGTGCTTGTAGCTGTACGCACTACCTGTGCTTCTGCCTGTTGGTTGAACTGAAGTAGAATCACAGAATCACAGAATTGCTTAGGTGAGAGAAGAGCTCTGGAATCATCAAGTCCAGCCATTAACCCAGCACTGCCAAGCCCACCACTAAACCACATCCGTAAGGGCCATATCTACACATCTTTTAAACATCTCCAGGGATCAAAACTCAACCACTTCCCTGGGCAGCCTGTTCCAATGCTTGACAAGCCTTTGTATGAATCAAGTTTTCCTAGTATCCAATTTAAACCTCTCCTGGCACAATGTGAGGCCATTTCCTCTCATCCCATCATTTGTTACCTGTGACTCCTTTCAGGCAGTCACAGAGACCAATAAGATCTCTGTGAGCCTCCTTTTCTCCAGGCTAAACACCCATGAGCTCCCTCAGCCACTTCTCCTAAGACCTGTGCTCCAGACCCTTCACCAGCTGGAAGTTTTAGTCTCTTTAATAGCGGTCAGAAAAGAAATTGCAAGCAGTAGGAAGTGAAACAATGGCCAATTCAGGTGGCTCCCCGTATACATATGTGCTAGAGACATTTTAGACAGAAGTATCATGAAGGTATAATGGGATTTCAACTTACTGAACCAAGAATACCCTCCATCCACACTTTTCTTAAAGCAAAACATCATGTGTTGGATCATTTGGACTTGGTAAAAGACTGGACAGTGTTTGTAAACAGTCTGAACAGAAAGTTGTAGCATTTGGATTTGGCTTTCAAATCTCTGGATTGGTGACTTTGCTTGTGAGGGATGAGCAAAACACCATCTAAAGACATCCTCACAATGTTTTGGTTTAAAAGTAATAATACAGGTCACTGGTTGCAGTAGATTCTAGGTAACGATGCCAGCAAATCTCTTCCAGGCCCTAAGTGAACATATGTCAATAATAAGGTACAGTCTAGAAGTGAGTGAGGAGAAGAAAGCAAAGAGTATAAGTAAATTAATTATGCAGGAAAATGCAGTGAAGTCAGTATTACCTCTAATGGAGTAAAACTTGGAGCAAATTTTAAATGTCACATAGGTGGTTATCTCCACAGGCTGTCTTACTAAGGTTTCCCCTTTCCACTCCTCCACCCTTTTCCCTTTAACATTACTGCCTCTGCTTAGTAGCTGCTATTTTACTTTCTGTCTGGCGTAAGTTCAGTGGAACTACTGCTGCCTCTTCTCCAACACAGCAGCAATCCTCTTTCTTGTCCCATTCTTTTGTAGAAATTATTCTTCCTTCTAAGTGCATATTTTCTAGTAATGAATTTGATGACTGCTGCTGGGCTTTCAGCACAGGTATCAATGAGAGTGTTAGAAGGAGTGCTACTTTTTTAAGCTTATGATTGTGGTGGTTTTAATGAGAGGAAACTGTTTAAAAGAGCAGTGAAATAAAATGTTATATAAAAAGTGCTATGAAGAAAAAAGTATTGTGAGTGTTCAATATTGTACAGGCTTTCTTCAAGCTCAAGGTGTTTTGTTGCAACCAATATGAGCACCTTCATCTGTGAATATGTGGGTATGTGCTGCAGAAAAGGCTGCTGCTGGATTTGAAAGGATTAATTGGAGCAATATAGAATAAATGTCTCTCTTTCACCTTGATCTGTACTACTTTTATAATCCTCACTAATGTAGCACTTAAGAATTTAGCCTGATACTGCAGCTACAAATTATTCCAAAACTTTCAATGAATCAAAGGAAAAACTAGATCTCTTTCTTCAGCTAATGCCAAAGGTGAATTTGGTGCAGTGGAATTAATTGGATGCCACATTAAGAACTGAATACAGGTATGTGTATAGTTATTTTTCTGATCTTTATTGGAAATTCTGGCAGATAAAGTAGGAGTACAAAACTGTTGCAAAGATCCTCATCCAAAGTCATTTTACTATGAAACTCTGGGAGGCTGCAGGTGGCATAAGATCCCAGAGATAGCTACGTCTGTCTCGAATTATAAACAGAACTTATCACTGTGTCCTCTCCAGGAGGTAGATAGTATATCAGGGAAGGCGTAAACTCACACAGTAGGACTTCACATCTTCCAAAACAACAAATTCACTGGAAAACTGAAGGCTGGAGAAACTGCATTGTGAACATTGCCAAAAGTGGCATCATGGTTCAGACCACGCTCCAAAGCTCAGGCCCAGGGTGCTGACCTATTGCAGCTGCCTTTTGCACACAAACACATCCTTGGGAACTGAACCTGCTGCAGTTTCTCTCATGTCACCTTCCCATCCTTGATGCCAAGCCATGGTTCACTATGTCCTGATGCTCTGCTTACCTTGCCCAGTGGTGTCTATGAAACAAATGGAACTTGGGAACTAAGGCAGATTTGCAGCCTGCTTTTTCTCTCCACAGCATCCTCTTGTCTTATGTCATTAAGCTGGTTCCAGATGTCAGCTGGTGTGCTGTCCAATCCTGCCTGGGCTGCAGTTCAGCCAGGTCACCCTACAATCCTCCAGAGCAGCCATGCTCCTAAGCCAGTCCACATCTTCCTGCATCTGAACTTTATTCCCAGGTTTACTTCACACACTGATTTTTTTGTATGAACAGCGTTGTCACATAAACTCTGCCTTCATTTCTCTGATTCCTTATGGGTTAGGCTTCCTTTCTCTCTTTAATGAGTGAAATTCCCACATCCTCTTTTGAAGGTGTCATTTGTGCCACTGTCTCCAAAGTGCCGAGAGAGAGAGTGTTTGCTGCCCTAGTCCTGAGGCTCTCATCTGCTTCTTCCAAATAGTATCAGAACCATAAGTCATTCTTTTTCTTGTGTTAGAAAACACATTTCAGAAACAACACAGCTGTCTGAATTGCCTCATGTCATGAGCAGCAAGATGAACAGAATAAATTGTTTCACAGAAAACAAATTATGCTCATGATGAAATATCACGTCTATCTGGGAAGGTGATATGTGTGTTTTACAACAGTATGAAATCTGATTTGGAGCTCCTCCTGACATTTGTAGAGAAAAATTTCCAAATTTCACAGCAAATGACACCACTAGCAGAGTCATCTTCATAGCTACTGTAATGTATGAACTTAAGTGCTAACCAAGGTAAACTGAATTTACTGTCTGTAAAAAAATAAGATTTAGGAAAATGCACCTTAGAAACAAAGATTCTACTTCAGCAACGGGACTGCAAGAGCACAGGCAGGCCTGTCAACTACCAGGACTGCCATTGCAAGGGTTGAGGACGTTGGAAATGCCTCTGACTTTTCAGCTATTTTCTTGTGACACACCACGACATTTGGTGGATTTGGGGTTTCATCAGACATGCACAGAACATTTCACAAGGGACAGAAACGTGGTCCTTGAGTGTATTTCACACCAAAAAAATCTCTGACATCTGAACCTTCAACTTTTAGTGTGCTCTGCAAAACAGGTTTAATAAATTGCTGGATGAGATACATGGATATTAAGTAGCCATATACTAAAAATTATCCCATCCATTGCATGGCCAATTGGGGTGTTCTATAGACTCCCTTCTTCTGTCCAACAGAACTTCCTTCTATGCCACCTGTTTTTCATCAGACAATAATCACCCCTTTCCCACACCCCCTAATTTACCAACTCTTTTTTTCTTTGTGTTCACCTTTGCTGCTCAGGTGTTCACTTGCTCTTTCTCACTAAAGAGCATCTTTATCTCCAGGCTGACCTCGGTTTCATTTTACTGCCTCTCTTTCAGCTCTGTAGAGGGTCAGTGTCCCAGACAGCATCTCCCATTGTCACACTTGCTGTAAATGCTGTCACCTCTCTGCAAAACTTCCTCAAATGTGGGCTGAGACCATTGCAAAATTGTACACGTGCAGAAGAGGGGAAGACAAATACCAAAAACCTTGTACTGGGGATAATGAAGCCAAAAAAAATCATGATCCTGCAGCAAACCCTCTTATTTTTGTTTCCCCTCTTAACATAAGAACTGCGATTTCCCTCCTTGCTTGTCGTGCTGCCAGCAGCCAGCAGGCTGTGCTGAGGGATCAGTTTTCTCCTTCAGGAGCACTCCGAGAGCCGCTTGCAGAAGCTTTCTCACCGACAGTACAAGAGCTTGTTTGTCCTCCCAAGACTGAGAGCACTTTGCCAAGAAGTGGAAAGGGGAAAGATACAGTTTCCCCACCAAAATAACAGAGCAGTTTGTCACTGTACACCGTATGTCATGCACTGCCAAGGCTTCTGTTAGACAATTTGAAACATCCCCCAGTGATAACGAGGATATTTCTTGAGAAGAGGAAGATAATACAGGAACTTTCTCACTGACAGTAGGCACTTTCTTCCAGCAATAAGAAAAAGTCACAATAATAAGAAGAATGATGACTGAGCCTTTCCAAAATAAGCAGTGATGAAATAGGGTCAGATGCAGGGATGGAGCCTTTGCCCTCTATGTTGCCAGTGATCATGCTCACCCCAAGCTCACATGAAGCAAACCAAATAAAACCCAACAGGGTTTTTTTAATCAGGCAAAAGACAAATGTCCAAATCATAATGAGCAACTCAATGATACCTTTATAAAACATTGGAATAGCTGATGTTTTGCACCACCACAAGAGGGTGTAAAGTAAAAGCAAGAGCCAAACAAGAGACAGCTCAAGGCAGCGAAGTGAGGTGTTCCAGCAGGCATAAGGGTAGACATAAGGTGCCCCACTGCCTTTCCTGTCAGCATTCCCACAGCAAGCATGCCAGGAAGGATCCTAAAGAGAGGTATCATTGGATGCTTTTTTGTAGAGTTTTGTTTTCAGGCCCAGACACCAAATGTTTGGCTGTGCATTCGGCACTGAAAGCAAGAGCACAGGCTGAGATCACATGAAAACTGTTTCCTCAGGTTGTCTTCATGACTCCCTGTCTAGCAGGGAGAAAAAAGAGAAATCATTGGTTGGTGGAAGCAAAGGTATAACTTTGTGGGAACATGAGCCAAGCTAATGCTTTACTTCTGAAAGGAAAGAGTCCCTCTCTTCCTTCCCACTTCCACAGCTCTTCTTCCTTCTGCTTCTGCCTACAGAATCCAGCTGCATCCCTTCGGAGGTCTCTGTCAGGCACTGACCCTCTCCATGAGGCAATTTCAGTTATCATCACTGTAGATGAATATCCAGCTTGCTGTGTCTGTTCCCTGCTGCCTGACTTGGCTGAGCTGGCAGAGGTGCCAAATGATGAGCAGATTAGCCCAAGGCAAGCAGTGGGAGCATGTAGGAGGGTGGGGGAAGAGAGGGGACAGAGGCAGGGACATTCTTTTTTCAGCTGAGCCCTTAGGACAAGTTCATTTCCTAGGAAACACACTTTCACCATACTGCTACCTGGCTGGCCTATCCAGCTAAACTGAAAGCCTTTTGACAAAAATGCCTATCTTCTTTTAATTGAAGCAGGCTGGTCTGTGAGCTTAAAAAAATCCAGTAATGTTCCATACCTGTCAGAAGAGACTGATCTTCCTAAAGGTGCTTACAATAACCAATTAAGAGCTAGAGTTAACTATTTAAAAGCAGTTTCAAATATCACATTGCAAACTAGTAGAAGGCATTCCTCAGTCAAACCATTCTTTGACTCTTCCTGGTTTCAGATTATACAACTTAATAATAATATTAGTCCCACAGGGAAATTGCTTGCTTAAAGAACCAGCAAAAATTTATTTATTTTCATGGCAGTAAACTGAAAAATCTGCAGTGAAAATAAGCAGGAAAAAAAAAGGCTGAGCAAAATATTCTCTCATTTCAGTGTTTAATTGACAAGTGCAAACATAAGGCTCTCATAAGGCTCTCATTCTGCAAGATGTGTGTATCATTCCATGAAAATCAATTCACACGTGTAGGCAACAAGCAGTAAAAAGGCAGCGCTGAGTGCCAACATTGTGCTGGGAGCTTTAAACTAGTGAAGAAAAAAAAAAGACTTAGCAGATAAAATACTGAATTTGGATGCCATGTACTTTTGTGGTGCTGCAGGCCCAGCCACTGGCTGATAGAAGTCCTTGTAAATCTTCTTCTGTGCATGACTTTTCCTCTCTACACAGAGCACATGGGACAGACACATCCATTCTTCTTTTGGGCCAGCCCTCAGCACTCAAAGCCTGGCACAAGAGCACTGCTGTTTGTATGCACAAATGGCTTTTCACCAGGTGAGTTATTTTGGTAAACACTCATAAATAAGGTGCCTTACATTAATCTCTGCTAGACTTGTGCTAGTTTTAATTCATGTGGGAGTGGGAGATGTGCTTTCATATCCTCTTTTTATGGGAGGAGATAAAACTGCCATTAGCAGCCTCAAGAGACAGAATAATTTGGGCAGGTCCTAAGGCATCTAGGACACAGGGAGTGGTTCCTAAGCTATGGCATGATGACACAAACTATTTGCCCTACAGAAAGGCCATTCACCTACATGTTCAAAATGGACCTCATGTGGAGCAGATGGGGTGCATAAGCTTCAGACAGTGGTAGCTACAATGCTTTCCCAAAGAAATGGATTTTGCAGCCTGAGTGTTACAGGCTGAGTCATCTAAAGTCAACCATTTCCAGATCATACATCAAGGTTGTTGAGCTATCAATGAATTACATGCATATTTCATCTTTAACTTGCTGCCATCTTATAAACCACTCCCTCTGGATTTTTATCCGGAGGAAATAAATTAGGAAAATATTCATTTTTCCAGAGCAGACAGGTCTTGGAACTTCTCCCATAGCAAATTTCAAGGAATGTAGTACTCTTTTCAACACCTTACAATTTTTTTTCAGTGTTAAAATGCTTAGCTTTTGGCAAGCTCAGCTCCTACTATCCTATGCAGAGATGTGAATTTCAGCATGATCTTAGCTCCAAGCTTTTTTCTGTTCTATTTTTCTTTTTTCACCTCAAATTTTGTTTCAGTTCAGAATGAATGCAGTTTTTTTAAAAATGCTGTAATGTTGCAGCTTGAAGCAAACGAAAATGGGAAAAATCCTCAAGCATCAAGGAAATGCTCACTGACATCTTAAAATGTCTGCTGCTTTGAGTGCCCCACACAAAACAGGAAATTCCACTTTGGCTCCACTACTACAAGAAAACCACTTCGGCTTCCTGTCAGCAGAAAGACATGTCTCATATAAGTGAAGTAAACTCAGGCCCTCACTTGGGCACAATGGTTACAATTGGCTACTTTTGTATGACTAAACAAGCAAAAGAGTTAAAAAAAGGCCAAAGCCCAAAACCCAATCACAGTACATGGAGTTCCCCTCATAAAAGTATGCTTTCATGGGTTCCTTTGCTACTTGAAAAGTTTAAAAATACAGGTTTTCATATTAAATCTGTAATAGACATGTAAGCTTACTGGCTTACACAAGAGATGTAACACAGCCATAATTTTTTTCAAATTAGAAATAATTTTAAATTCTGAATTTCCACTGAGTTTTAGATCAAATACCATGTTTTTTCTTCCCCTCCCTCCTTGACTGCCCCACATCAGCCTTTTCTCTCAATATGATGGTATCCTCCAAAATTCAAATTATTTGCAAAAAAGAGAAGTAGCACATTATTTATTCCTGTTTATTCCTGGTATCAGGATATAGTTAATTCCTGCTTCAGTAGCTGTAACAGTGCTGTGTTTTGGATTCAGAATGACAATGGTATTGATAACACACTGGTGTTTTGTTTTTTGCTAAGCTGTTTTTTTATCCTAAGTCAAGGACATTTTTCCTTGTCTCGTGCTCTGCCAGTGAGGAAATACGAAAAAACCAAACTGGCAGGGAGCATAGCTGGAACAGGGGAGTTGAACTGACCAAAGGGATATTCCACATCCCAGAACATCATGCCAGGTAAATAAACCAGGGGCAGCTACCTGAGAGGGGGGGCCTGATCTGGCTTTGGGAAGAGGGGTCTGGCAGGTCAGTGGGTGGTGAGCAATTGCACTGTACATCACTTGCTTGGGTTTCTTTCCTTTTTTTATCATTATTATCATTATTATTATTTACCATTACTGTTGTATTTTACTTTATTTTAAATTATAAAACCATTCTTATCTCAGCCTACAATTTTTACTTCAGTTTTGTTCCCAATTATACAGGGATGGGGAAGGAAAAGAGAGGGGGGCTGAGCAAGCAACTGCGTGGTGTTTCACCTCCAGCTGCACGTAAAACCATGACAAGGTGAAACCCTAGTATTGATTGAATCATCAGAGCTAGATGTAAAAGTATTCACAATCCCCACATGGAATCTCTTCGATCATAGGAAAGGAAACGTAATCCCATCTCATTCTGGTATCTCATGAGATGTACACCACCAGAACAGAGAGATTCAATTTCCAGAATAGCTGCAGAAACACTTGAAATTAGGTATTGCTACCAGGAATTCCAAAATCATTGCTGGACTTTCTGCACCAATTGGCTTTACTGACAGAAGAAAAACTGTACATGTATCCACACATACATACTTCCTCCCAAAAAAGTGTATAAAATGTATAAAACATGTCCCTTGAGGCAGATGGTTAAAAACTTATTGACATTCACACACTAGGGATGCACAGCTCCCTATGCTGTGAGTCAGTAGTGCAGGTCTTCCAAATCCAGACCAAGAAATACCAGTTACTCCAAACATCACTGAGCAGAGCACAGACTTGTCCAAATTTCTCCTGTTGGGGCGGCTCCCCGCTGTAGCTGTCAGCTTGTGCATAATTCTGTCTCTGATTATGGCTTTCATGCTACTGGGCAGCCCCTTGTAATAAACCCAGGCAAAAACTGTCACAGTAATTAGCAATGCCAGAAAATTAATCCTGTTTCACTGCAATTTTCACTTTGCATTTTCCACGCTTTCCATTATTTTGAGTCTAAGTAGTAGCTGAAGGGAGTGGAGTTAGACTTCCTGCATAGTACACAAAACCCATACATACATTTGCTTTCCTGAACAAAGAAATTTGTTAAAGTTATAACTGGGATTAAAGTAACCCCATTTAAGAATTTTTTGTTCTTTTCTAAGTGGTGATAGAGCCCATGCTTAGTAGGTCTCCAAAACCTCAATAGTTCAACAATAAGTATCTACTGACCATCTAAAAGAGAGTAATTTAAAAGCAATTTCAGGCTATGTAATCCGTAGAAAACAATAGGGGAGTTTGGGCAGTCCAAGGGCATCTCTTTGTCTCTAGATTTGGGAAACTGTTTTGTCTATGTTTACACAAGTGCAGTATGAAAAGAGCCAACACAGCATGTACAGACCACATAGGCTTTTCTTTGTATCCAGCAAATCTACTACAGCAAATGGAGTTGACTCATACTTTGCTCAGAACTGCAAGGCACTCACTTGTCTGGCCCAGCTCAACAGGCCACTTAAGCATGTGCTTCTTTTCGGCATCTAAGTGAAGATGATTTTGAAGGAAAACAGCGTTTACATGCTTTGTTTCGTGAGAAACTCATATGTGTGACAGAATATGCAATTTGTCCTCCAATATTTATCCATTACTTAGCACCAGGTAGTTAATTAAATGGACCAAGCAGATAAATCCCTACACTCCTAATTTTCAGGGTGCCCTCAGCAGTTAATTGACAGCATTTCAATGGGAATGGTGGAAGAATTATTAAAAAAAAAACAACAACAACAACAAAAAAAAAAAAAAAAAACACCAAAAAGAAGAACAAAAAAACAACCTAAAAATGGGCTCCCTTTTAAGATGTAATTACTCCAAACCAAATTGCACCAGGTATTTAGCTTGCTTAACTTCTAGTTAGAATTAGTGAAGTGATGAAATCACCATTCATATGATGATTTCCTGAAAAGAGTAGCTTTTTAACCATCCAGGGCTTTGTGTCTGTTTCCTCATTTAGTCATTTTCATCTATTTCCTTGCCTCTATTTTAAAAGAAAAGCTGCTGAGTATTAAAAGTGCAATATCAACACTCAAGCAAATCACTACACAAGTGGAAAAGACTTCATGTGTTCCCACTAACACCATTATCTTTTGTTTTGTCAATCAAGCGATGATAAAACATAAAATGTATAAAGAGAGGTGAATATGGCTGCATCTTTATAGTGTATTTTGCTTTAAAAGATAAACTGTATTGAAAACTAATGACAAAGAATATCTTCATGAAATTGCAACAGAAGTGCAGATTGTCACAGTTCCTGTAGTGACATTAATTTGGGAATTGTGGACTAATTCTTGCTTTTCAAAATTCAGCACTCTGCAAAATTCCTTATACTGCAGAAGAGAGGAAGGCAAAAGCCCAAAACTTTGTACTGAGGATAATGAAGCCAAAAAGTCATGATCATGCAGCAAAACCTCTTATTTTTTTCTCCCAAGGGGAAATCTTGAAACTCTCTAGAAAAATTCTTTCAGGCCCTAAGTTGTACAGACTTTCTTCATCTAAAATTCAAAGCTAGAAAAGCAAAAGAAACAGTCACAGCATATGCCTCAGGGTAGTCTAAGCTGCAGAGCCATTACTGTGATCTATAATGGAACACAAAATAAAGATGCATTTCAAGTCAATCTCTAAGCACTCACAGCTGGGTGGGCTTGGTCCACATGTGCCTATTTATATTAGGAAATTCAGCATGTATAAATATATAAATAAAACATCTATACAGTACATAGTCACATTCATATAAGTCATAAAATTACATATATTTACAAAAATATTTGCAGCTTTGTTTTACACTTCCAGGGCCACATTAGGAGTTGAGTCATTTAGCTTCTGGCTTACGAATATGGTCACCTTCCTTAAGCTGGACTCTGGGATGAACTTGTACCTTTTATACTCCCAATTGTCAAAAAAAGAAAGAAGAACATAATTCTTCCAAGGAATTCTGCCAAGTCTATAAGAAAAATTGAATCTTGTCTCACTGAAGAGTAAATTACATGTTAGCAAAAACTTAGAGACCTCTTCTTCATGTAAAAAGACAGTACCTTCTTGGTCTGGACCATAAATAAATTTGAAACTCATAAAACATTAGGCAGAGCCCAAACTGGGTGCCTGCCAGCTGTCAACATTATCAACTCATGCATAATTACTCTCCCACTTGTCTCCTTTAAACTGTTTGAGTGGTGAAAGTAAATGGGTACGGAGATGAAAATGAATACATCGGGTTACCGTAGAGGGTAAAAAGGTAGAGTAGGCTACATCCTGTTGGGATCAGTTTAGCTTCATTTCAAGGTAAGGTGTATGGTTAAAACAATCCCAAGGATCTCATAGTTGTACAGTACATATTACATAGTTCTGTGTCCTCCAGGAGCTGGACACTTATAATTTTCTTCTCCAAAAACTGAAAAAAAGTTTCTTTGCTGCTTTGTTAAATAGTCTTCTTACATATGCAGGCCACATTCAGGCGTGCTTTTTTGGGCAACTTGGGCAAGTCTGGGGAACTCGCCTATTTGACATTAGATGAGTTCTGCAGGAGCATTTAAAACTTTGGAGAATGGGTTGTTTTCCTTTTGAAACAAACATGTGAAAAACAAACCTCAAGATACAGCAGAGCTTAAATTGCTTGTACATGAAGACCCATGGAGAAAAATCTTGCCATGTTCTATTGATCAAATAGCACTTTCAGTGACGGGCTGTGGAGTCATCTCTTGCTCTTCACTATTCTCTGTGGACATGTCCTGGGCCTCCTGCTGCTGATAAATATCTTGGACCAGCATGATGTTTGTGCTCCTCCACTCTCTGTACTTCACTGCTGTCAACTTTGGGTCCTCCAGCAACTGGTTAATTGTGGCCAGGTCATGTTCCTTACACTAGGAAGAGAACAAGTGGTTATTTCCACAGAAAATGTCAAATTGTCCCTAACAAAAACACTCTGGGAATGTTAGACTCATGTCACAAGGAGATGGCCAATTACCCATTCTCCTGGCAGCTTGCTCCCAATTTTAAAGTGTAGGTCATCAAAGTTATGTCTACAGTAAAAATTCTTCCCAGTTAAAGGCAAGTTATGATTTCATCTAGATTTTTAAATAGGCTTTTTAACAAAACTTGATGAGAGAAGATTCATGTGAAAATTGCACATTGTTATTCTGTCTCTCAACAAGACAGTACTTGCATGAAACGAGACACAACAGCATTTATTTCTGTAATTCACAGCCGTTCTAACTTTCTCAAAAACACTTATTCCATGTAATAAATGTCTCTTCTCTGGGAGCTGGACTGACCATAATTTTGGATATAATTTGTGCACTGGCAGTAGAGCAGTTATACTACCTGTGTCTGCCATCTATCACCAGCTACTGCTAATAAATCTGGTATCTACTTTTAGGCAAGAGCAGCTCAGACCATATATTGCAGGCATCCCGGTTCACTTGTAAGATGTGGGGACACTGATGCAGGGACACTGACTGTGCGTGTCACAGAACTACAGAATGATTGAGCTTAGAAGGGACCTCTGGGAGTCATTTGGTCCAAAACCCTTCCTCAAACAGAGCCACCTACTGCAGGCTGCCTAGGACTGTGTGCAGATGACTCTTGAATATCTCCAAGGATAGAGACTCAGCAGCTTCCCTGGACAACCTGTGCTTGGTCTCCTTCACAGTGTTTCTTGCTAACCAGGGGAAACCTTCTGTGTCTTAGTTTGAACCCTCACTTGTGGTCCTGTCACTAGGCACTGCTGAAAATAGCTTGGCTCTGTCTTCATTACACCCTCCTTTCACACACTGGTGTTCTTTGATGTCCTCATGTTGTAGCATAACAAACCACTTTGCTTTTCCAGCCCATATTGCCTATCCATGGACCACAGGAGAGAGAAGCCCCAGTGAGCAGGTATAATGTCACTATAGGACACGAAACAACACAGGAGCACACACTGCTGCTCTAAAGGTGAAGAAAAGGGAAGTTTATTATCTGACTTTAATATTTATAGTTTTCTAAAAGGGACAGTGGATTGGAGGGTGAAAGTGCTACCTCTCCAATGACACTGGACAAACCAACAGTCTATCAAATTTCTCTTCCTCCATAAAAGAATGCAAAACAATGAGTTATTTACAGGAAGTGTGTGAGAAAGTTCGTTACAAGAATGTAAACATCAGAAGGCTTAGAAAATCTTAAAAAAATCAGCGTGACAGTATAATTTATTAATGGAGGCACCATGCTGCACTAACAAAACTTGGCTACTTCTGCTGGGCTCCCTCGCTCCAGTCTGTGTGTGAAAGCAATGGAATAGCTCTGACCATCTTCTCCTGCTGCCACCCATTCATCATACCCAAGGACACCCTGTGCTGGTGGCTGCCTTGAAAACACCTTGAAAGTACTCCCTCACACTCATTTCACCTTCTGATAGCAGCCATTGGCTCTTTCTATATCCATATCCTGCTACTAATCCAATGAACCTTCAAGTGCTCCAATTCCTGTCATGCCTTAGCTGCTTTTTAAACCCAAAAGCTCGTTTAACTGTGTTTTACACACATCCTACCCTCAAGACCCTTTTAAGAAGACTTCTAGCACTGATGCAGGGATATGTGCAGTTAGCTAAAAGAAGAAGACAGGAGACAGGGAGGTGGAAGGAAGAGGAATATTTCTACTGGACAAACTTGGCAGCAAAAAGTCATGCCATGGAATTTCTCCTGTAGCACTAAAACTATTTCCCACATTTACTAAGACTGTGATGCATTTGCACATAGCTTTCCTCTCTTCCAAAGTATTCAAAGCATGTTTTGTTAATGATACATTGTGGCAGCAACATTAATCTGTTGTTAAGTATGTGGAGTCAAAAGTCTAAAATTAAAATTGCATTGAGACTTGCATAAATCACTTCTCAAATTAATAGGGTTTTAATTAAAGCAGTGTACATATGGATCTAAAAAATCCTGATTTTTAAATTTCCAGTAGATCATTTCCAATTATCCTATGTCTTGCATTATACATTAAGAAAATTGACTCTAAAAGCACATAATTTCACTGATGTAATTAATATGGCACTTTCCCACTGCAGGCACTTGACTTTCAGACAGGCTAACTTAAATACTGCTGTGTACTGTTTGTGTCTATGAGAAAGTGTCTCTGCTTTTTTATTTGTCTTGTCAATACTCCAGGTTCTTAGTTTGAAGAAAGAAAAAACAAAAAAAAAAAACCAACAAAACCCTCCCCAAAAAACCAACCCCCCCCCAAAAAAAAACCAGAAAAAAACCCAAAGAGATAAACATATTTTATATGTTATGAACACCCCAAAACTTATTTTTCCATATTAAATACAAGTGTTAGAGACAAGCCTAAGTTAATCACAACTTATATAATAGTCCCATGCTAAATCAATGCACCGTTGTCCTCCTTGCTCATGTCTGACATTAAGGCTTCCATTCAGCTCCACACTAATGAAAGTGACTGTCCCAGAAAATACAACTCCATTTTGCACTACCTGGTTCTTAGATTTATTAGTGAGGGTCCTGTCAGGGAAAACTTTGCAGAATGTTTCTGTATTTAGCATTCCTATTCTAGGAAGTAGACATACTTTTTAAGCCAACCTTCTACTATGCGGGGGGCTCATTTTACTGCTGCTCGAAATGAATACATCTGTAGTCACTGCCACATCTCTGAAAACTCTGATACTAAGGAAAGACTTCACCAGGTCTCATACAGAGCCAAGAAGGATGCCTCTCTTCCCAGTTCCCTTTACTTTTCAGGAATTTCAACACAGGCTGAAGTGCCAAAGCCAAGACTTCTATTGCAATTAATAATCAAACCAATGATTGTGCTGGCAGGATTAGTTTTTAGAATCACAGAACTGCTAAGGTTGGAAAAGACCTCTAGGATCATCAAGTCCAACCATTTGAATAGTGCCTGAAGCCGAATACATCCATTTGAAACAAGATACTCAATTTTCCTGCTTCTAATGCATACGAAAAAAAACCAAGTGAAGCCCCAAGTGAAGCCCCACGTTTGCATTTATTCTGTCTTCTCCTTACAATATAAATGCTATGGTTAAGCTTTTTTTTTCCCTCAGTACCACTCAGAAGCAGGCTTTGAAATCCCATGACACTTGATGCTGGCAAGTAAACCGCTTCATAAATTCCCATATTCCAGACAGATTTACCAGCCCTTTCATGGAACCTCTCCTGAACCCCTGTACCCCTCCAGTTTGTGATATATTTCCAACATAAAAGCAGGATGCTTTTGTTATTAGAAATATTTTAGTTACAGGAGGTCTTTACAATAGCTTTGGCACATCCTGTACATTCTCCGATAATCGCATAAGGAAAACTTTTTTTGGCTCAGGGTCATTTTCATGTCCTTTATCATCAATGTACTTTGTCTGCTCTTCCTCTTTTAAGGCTCCCCTGTTTAGTGCATTTAGCTGAACTAGCAAATTTTCCAGTTAACTAAGGGTTTTCTTTATTAAATTTTCCAAATGGGCTGGAACTTCTGTAAGAGGAGTCCCTCCTGAGCTATTGCCTCTGCTTCCAGTTCAAGCTGAACAACATAACACAGATCAGTGTTCACAATGAAGCAGAAAAAAAGAATTCAAAAACTTAACAAAATTCTCTGAGGCTTTCAGTAAATACATAATTACAGTTTGGCTGAAGTCTGTATTGCTTCTTTTTCAGCCAAACTGTTTTTTTCTCTCAAGCTTTTCCTTGGCAAGATCTGCAAACTCACCTTTAATGTACTGTTCAGCATTCGAATTTTGTGGAGTTTCTCATTAATGGAGGGGTTTTTGCTGCGCTTGATAAATGACTTCCTAAGCTCCTTCTTAGTTGACAGTCGCCGATCACCAATGGGAGACAGGCTTGCTTGCTCCAATGACTTGTAAAGTCGCTCCATCTCATCATCATCATCACACTTTTCCTGGTCTGTAAAGAAAAGAATAAATTGGGTATGTGAACGTGAATGTGGCAACAGATAACAGAAAATTTATGTTCAGCTATTAGGAAGGCTCTCTAGCAACTCAAAAATAATTGTATTAGAGTTGGGGCAATTAGGGTAATTTCTAGGATAATAATGCTTTGAGAAAGGCATACTTCCAAACTCACATTTTGTTAAGAATCAGGTAATGATCCAAACAGATGTGAGCTTGTATCTCCACTAGTAGAGTGCTGCTTTAATGCTCTGAATATAGAACAGACTTTGAACAACTGTCAGTAGCTCTATGTTTGAAGGAAACAACTCTGATAGCATCTACACCCATTCATCCCTCCCTGCATGCTACACACAGTGAATTATGCTTCTACCTGGCAACTCACAGGGCAAATTCTCTTTGGGGTGCTGATTCATCACCAGGTTTTGGTAACTACTGAAATCAGAGTTTTTAAAAAATGAGCAATTATTAGAAACATAGAAACATTTCAGGGGCCCCAAGAGAAGGTCCCTAGAAAACAGATTAAAGCAAGAACCCTTGGGGAATCCAATGTCTTGCCCCTGAGTTTCACAGACTGTAGCAGAGAATCTGCTTATAAAGTCTCACAAAAAAGCCTTGATTATCTCCACCTTAATTATTTTGTTGTCTCCCAAGTTGCAAGACCATCTTCCAAGACAGAGAGTACATGAAAAGAAAAGTGAATAAACAGCTGAGAATAGCATAAAATAATATGAACATTTAAGCAAAGGCATTTCTCAGAATATAACAACTTAAAAATGAACAGACGGAAATGAAAAATGTGCCGGGCATATGTAGGGGCGTTTCAGCAGAAGGCCATTTTTAGCAACACACTGAGCAACTCACTTCTTGTCCTTCAGTCCACACAGCTTCAGTGATCTCTAAAGGAAAATCTTACAGCTATCACTGTTTTCAGGGTGCTAATGAATCCCTCAAGATCCACTTTGGATAACACTTGCTTTTATGTCACTGAGAGTAGTGGTGTTGGTTCTACTCAACTACAGTCCTTCCTATTCCCATTGAACTAGCTGGGCACTTTTTTCTTTTAAAGTTAAACATTTACTTTTCTAAATCATCTGCAGTCAGCAAATATATTCACAACAAAAGGAACAAGTCCTTCTGCTCAGTCATGCTGCTGTGAAAAGAATTCTGCAATATGTCAGCATGCTAAGGAGGCTGCTTCTTATCTTTTCCAGGTTTTATAAAGTACAGCATCCTCCTACATCTCTGTTCTTTCCAAATATTTAGGTTACAAGAAAGGTTTATGATATGCTGCAAATATTTGCCTTCACTGTGTTTCTGGCCTATTCTTCACTACTGTGTGATTATAAAAAGCCTACTGTAACTTGACAAAAACTAAATATAACTTCCAACATTGGTACATTGCTGAGGGAGGAAAAGGAGAACTGTTGTATATTTAACAAGCTGCAGGAAACAGAAAAAAAATGGAAGTGTAAGGCATAATACACGGCAATAGTATTTCCTGAAAGCTGTTGGCGCATGCCATGAGGCTTGCAATAACTAGTTTCCTGCCTACTTTCTTGGGATGAAGCAGCTGTTTGTTTCATTAGCCAGCTTCTGCACAGGACTGGCTCAACTCTGCTGTAGACATCACCCATCAGGAGTGTGCACAGTAATACTTTGAGAGATAAATTGATTTTTATCAGCTATCCAAGAAAGATTAAGGGGAAAAAGTTGCTTCAATCCTGCTCAGCAGCTCTTAGATAAAGTCAACCCACAGGGGACTTAGGGTCCCTGCTCCAGACACCTTTTAAGACTAACTCATGAACTTCCTCAGTCTCCTAAGAGGGTTACATAGCAGAAAGACTGAGAAAAATTCACCCTCACTGAACACTTTTCTTTCATGCTAAATAATCTGATATCTTCCATGCACTTGTGGGAAACTGTAAAGAGTACAGTAACATTCAGCACAGAAAAAGATGGACACAAAGTCAGAAAACCCTAGGAGAAGGCTCTCACACGGTACACTTGCCCAGCAAAGTGTACTCAGCTCCTGCAGACTTACAAGACTTCTACCTGAAACTCCTTTCCTATTTCTAATTCTTCCACCATTCTCATCCTCCAAGGGATTAACCAATTTCAAAGGGAAAGGAACATGTCAGATGCTTCATATCAGGTGGATAAAGGACTAAATGGAATTTCAGCAGATTGCTGAAAAACAAGGGTGAGTGGAACTTACAGGTTGTGTAGAGCCAAGTATGAGTTACACAGCACTTTTGTCTACATCTTTGATTAATTTCAATTACTGCTAAAAAATAAGAGAGTATCCTAATATTGTGTGTTTGTGTAGAACACTGTTGCTGTTGACAAAGAATTTGTCTGCCAACTAACCTCTATAAGCTGAGGCCAGACTGTTACCTATCTGGAATTTTACCTTCAGCATCCTGAGTATCCCTGAGACAAGCTCAGAAAGAAAAAGCCCACATTTTGCAAGCTTGAAGCTGCCACTGAATGCATTTACATTGATGCTGTAAATCTGAAAGGGGGAGAGGTAGTGGAGGAACTGAAAAATTCTGATTTAGGGGAACTAAAACACAATTCTGAGGCTTGATGCCATTTATCTGGAATTTCCTTCTAACAGGAGGTATAACAGACAAGAACGACCTCCAAGAGGCTCAACATGCCTATTCTTCACCTCCTCAATTTTCAGCTTCAGCTCTCCTGTCAGCCAACTTGCCAGAGGCTGGAGACATTAAGATTTTGAGACTCCCCATCTTGGAGCATCAGTACAGGAGCCTGTCTGAAATCTCAATTTTAATGCTCTTTAGGCCTCCATAAGTGAAATTATCCAGAACTTTCAAAAAGCAGCTGTGAAAAATAATGTTGATTGTTTCCCAGTAGTAAAGATAGAGAAATATGAAACATTTGGCGAAAAGAGCTTTTTGCATTGAAAACCACCTCCAACAGAACATATCTGACTAAATTTATCTGAAATGTAAATATTTGTTCTCCCATTCTGTAACTGAGATCTCACAGACCCCCAGTTGTGTATTAATCCCAGGGAAAAAAATCTCTGCTTCTTCCTCCTGTTCTTGCTACTCTTATGAGCATCTTGTAGCTTTGCCAGCACCTCTGATTCTGCTTCTGCTAAATTTTTTTTATGGCAGCCGAGAGAACATATTCACCCAAAGCTGAAAAGAGCAGAGGGGAAAAAAGTCACTGATGATTTTGCCCTTACCTACCTATCCACCCCCTAGCCCTTCTCCACACTGGTACTAAACTTTTCATAGGAATATGAAGTCACCTCAGGGAAATCACATTTCCCACATAATTATGGAACAGAAAATGCAGGAAAAAAACCTAGTTAGGTGAGCATAACTCAGGCAAACTCCTCACTGGCAAATGCAGAACTAAGGGAGGAAAGATTGGAAGAAAATAATAGGAAAACTATGTTACCACAATTAGATGCTGTTGTCTGACAGTGTAGTGGATTCAGCAGTGAGGGGTGGAATTTTAATAAACTGAACTGGAAACAACATAAATAAGTATCTCTTTTTCAGAGGGTTCAGAAAACCATAGAACCATCGTTTTCACTGTGATTTCTAAAGCTTTTTGATGAGAAACAAAATAATTATTCAAGTTGTTTCTCTACACAGTTGTTCTCACCATAAGCACATTTCTCGGCTAGTCTCATCCACGACCCAGCTATTTTATATAACTTTTGCAGAAGGAAAAAAGGGGCCAGAGCACACCAGAGGATCAGGATCTGTTCTGGCTATTACTGGCACAGAGAGACTCCAGAGAGGAAGAGGATGTCAGTTATGAGAACAGAAGGAATTGAATGAATCCAGCTCCTATTTAACCAACTCCTTCCCATAAAACCAACCAGATAAAATCCAAGAGTTGTTTGAAAATCTGTCCAGGTTTGAAAATATCAGCACACACCAGATCTTCCACAGCTACTGTAAGCTAAAGTGAAATAAACAAGAAGTGGTAAAATAGGAATGCCTTACCAAGGTACATTAAGTTCACACAATCATTAAACCCTCACAAAATGCAGGGAAGAAGGATCTTACTGCTATAGTAGTAGATCCTTAAATAAATAGGAACACACATTCCTATTTACTTATATAACCTATTAGTTCCTGTGGCTTCCTTTAGCTGCTGAGGTTTTGATCATAATGGTGGTGTGTCAGGGCCATACACTTTTTCTTCCAGTGGTTGCCAGAAGAAATACAAAGGATGGAGAGTGTGTCTAGCCATCCTGGAGGGGCCAAGGCCAGCTCCTGGATACAGTGCACGTAGCCAGACAGCTGC
The DNA here is from genome assembly GCA_039654755.1 of Calcarius lapponicus. Classification (NCBI taxonomy): domain Eukaryota; kingdom Metazoa; phylum Chordata; class Aves; order Passeriformes; family Fringillidae; genus Calcarius; species Calcarius lapponicus. The sequence goes on from CM077465.1 coordinate 57,090,049, forward strand.
TTGTATTCTCAGCTGTTTCTTGTTTACCTTTCTGTTTCTTTGCATCACAGGCAGCTTAGAATCCTTTGTCACTCTGCATGTAGCAAGTTGCATCACCAAAGTTTTAAATATTCCCAAAAACTAAATGGATGCATAATGCTCGTCTCCTTTCAAAAGAGAGCACTGATAAATCCCTCTTCTTTGTATCACTCTCTGGTATGTACCATCTCCCCAGTAACCAGTGCAGAGAATTAATGCTGACAATGTTCATAACATCACTAAGAGTGGTGGGAAAGATTGTTAAAAATATCAGATGTTATGGTTCCTTGCACCAGACACTCACAGTTGCTTAGCAGAGTTCATTAAATAGTTTCCATAGAAAAAATAATCTATCATAATTTAGTTGAATATGTAGCCTTTCTTATGGAGATTGATTCATTTATTTCTGGAAAATGTTTCTTCTATTGTTTAACTCATTACTAAGGTTTCTTCACTGTTTTTGTACTTTTTCATGGTAAGCTCTTCCCACAAAACCACAGCTACTCTTTCTTCCTTTTAGGTACCCACTTTTCTCACATTGGTCTCCATTTCTAGACTTCGTCCAGCAAAAGTTCTCTTCAGTTCTAGAAAATTTTCACCTCAACTCTAGGCTCTTATCAGCTACAACTAAAAATTCCACTTGTGACTTTACCTTAAAGAATATGGCCAGAAAATAGTGTGGCAGGGTTTTTTTTATCCTCACCAGTAGAAAGAGAGAGACACACCAGTAGGTTTTGTGGGCGGCTGGGATCAAAGACTATCTAAGAGCATAGCTGTTCTGATGACAGCAGGGCCATCTTTACACACAGGGAATATGTGCTTTCAGGACAAATGTGGACAAAAGACAGACTTGTCTCCTCCTGGATGCAGTGTCATGACTCTGAAACATGTCAGAAACACACTATTCGGAAGCACTGTAAAGCAAATAATACCCACTGCACTGAGCTATACCCTCTTGTTTTGCATCAGATAACAAGGGTGCTCTTATTGCAAATCAGGAGAATTTGCAGCTAGATTTTACTCTAAAACTTGAATTCATCTCACAGTATTTATGCACGTGCTTATCAACTAGCTGGAGAGGGAAATTCTTGGGGGATGAGCCACAGAGCCAGAATTGCATCCTTTTTGATAACTTTCATTTCAAACTGAAATGTTATTCTACATTAATCCTTCTTTTCCTACTTCATGCTCAAATTGAAGTAGCTTAATCTCCTTGCAAAATATTTTCCTAATGTTTTCAGTGACCATTGCAGGGAAGGGCCCACACAGCAGCAGTCTCCACACCCAGCCAATAGTCTGCAGACTGATAAAGGAAAGACAGACCTGTGCATGGTGTGCATTTACTTGGTCAGCATTAGGTTATGATGCAGACAAGAACTAGTGAGGTGACGCAGCTTCCATAGTGACTGTCTTGGTGAAATGACCTATTTCTGGAATTCTGTCAGTGATCACCACCGTGGTTTGGATGGAAGTGTTCTGCCATCAGGGCTGCCCATCAGCTAAGCAGTGAGCAACAGAAGAATCATTTCCCCGGGAATAATCTTATCAAAATTAAACCATCTTGCACACTGCAAGAGCACACCAAAATATGCCTTGATTTACATTTTAATCCCATTTAATTGGTTAGTATGACTGAGCCTATGATCAAACTATACTTTAGGTGATTATGAATGTGTCATGCACATTCTCTAACATCCATAAAAGAATTTGTCACCCTTACATTACAATGGAAAGCAATAACATACACATTATGGCAGGATTTCTGACAATACCAGAGGAATATATTCTAAGCAAAAGTTTAGATTTCTGAAGAGCAACCACTGAATCTTTGTCAACAGAATCCATAAGCCACTATGCCATTTAAGACCTACAATCCAACAATCCACTTGAATATCCCTAATGATGTTTTCCAATGATATTACTTTATCAAATTTAACTCAGAAGGTAAAATTACAGAAAACAATATATTTAATATGTCTTTGTGACTTTTTCATTAGGGACTCCATTTCTACCAGCTCCAGCCTTTTCACAACTTATAAAGCCAGAATTAGGGGAGTTAGATTCCACAGTAACTCAAAGCACAGCACTCTTTTCCAATGCATAGAAGGAGCACATATGCTCACTCTGGATTTTAATTTTTTGTGCTCTTCGTTGCTACAGAATTTTCTAGCAGAGAAGCCTACAAAATGGATAAGGTAGGTGAGCATAAAACACTGAGTAAATTTTCACTTTTGATGAAAACTTTACTTTCCTTATTGTCCTTTTTTTGGGGGGGGCGGGATGAAAAAATCAGGAAAAGTATGACTACATAAAGGGGTGCCAGCTTTCTAAGTGTCACTATTTGTAAAATATAAGGGTACTGACCAGGTAACTCTAATGTGCCTCATAATATCATCTTTCAATATCAGGTTCACCTACAGAGAAATGCCCTGATTTCCCAACAACCCCAATGTTGTTTCTTTCCACCACTGCATTACTTTTAGCCTAAGTTCTTAGATGCACCTTTCTTTTGCATTGTGCTGAGACAATCCTCCTCTTTCAGCAACAAAGTAGTCACTTCAAATCTTTACAAGGATTTGGGAACACAGGAAGAGCTGAAGCACAGGAACGTTATTGTTCCCTTATGTGTTACCCCTCTACTCAGAACTGTGTGCCAGGATCAACTCTTAGGCTTCAACTGCTTTTAATTCAGAAGGAAGCTTTGCTCAAAAGGCATGAGATATTTCCTCGCTACACAGGAGAGTTACAAACAGCAACAATGACCAGATTCTGGAACCATGCTTGCTTTTTCAATTAGCAGTACATTTCAGTAGAAGGATACTGTGTAGACACCTATTTGCTTAAACAAAATCCAGTCTTAATAGACTTTCTGATTCAGGATTTCAGTTGTTTTCTCTTGATTACCATGAAGCTTAATGAAGCAAATAGGGAGTACATACTTAGAGTAAATGCAACAGAAGAGATTTGTAAAATTGGACAGACTTAACCCTCTGTTCACTGTTCTCTACATATTACAATTTTGTTACAGTGTCCATACTGTGACACACTTTGTTAACATTTTGATTCAATCCTAATTAATAAAAGATATCTGCACTGAAATAAAGGCTGTTAATAAAATTATGTCTGCGCTAAATTTATACACAGAGGTTATGGTCTAACATATAGATACAATTTGAGAAAAGTTGCAAAGGTACCTACAAACCAGATACTAGGTTATATATTTAATGTGCAATAATTTAAATGTTATAAATGATGTGCCACTGGAGAACTTTTCAGTGAAGAATATAGAGGAAGGAAGGGGGAAGGAAGTTAAGGAAACCTGGAACTCTTCTCTTGTATGGCTCTGCAGCAAAAGGCTCCTCTCTCATTAGCTCACCTCTGGCTAGTGATCGCTGTCCTGCTGCATCTGGCACAGCTAGACAATGTGTATCTGCACTTAAGTAAGAGGTCTGGGATCCACCATTGGGTTGGGAAAGCTGGACTTCCTGGCTTTCTGCTGCATCTCCACAGACCACTTGTGGCGCCTCATCAGAATGGATCTGTACGCAGAACGTTAAAGGCTGATCTCCCTCTTCCGTGGCAGAGCTGTTCACCAGGTCGAGCCAGGACTGCCTCTCAGAATAAACCACTTTGGATGCCAAGGAAGATGATGATTCTTGGGAATTGAAAGTGCTTTCAGGAGAGGAGAGAGAACAAGACGCTTCACTTGACAGAGTTGAGGTGAATGATGTCTTCTGCTGATCCTGCTTTCCAGAAACAAAAGGGGCGGGGGGGAGAGGAAGAAAAAATAAAAATTATTTACAAATTAGTCCTGTTTGTAGGTTCTATATGGTGTATAGATATGCAGCTGAAATGCTGAATGACCAAAAATTGATGTAACCTGTTTACTTATTCAACCAAACAAGCCTGTGGTGTGGCAATCAATCCCCTACAGAGCAGTAACATCAGAAACCAAGGCACCAGGAAGCCAAAGGCAAAAGAGGTATAAACCTGACAATGCCTAGAAACAAAGACCAAGGAAAACTATTATGCTGAATGTAGCCTTCTGTGGTAGGTCTCACATTCACCTTCTTTTCTTTAATTTGTCTTCACTTTATTGGCCTAATTGAGAGTGAAGAAGAAAAACTCCAAATTAGCCACTGAACATGAAGCACTCAACAGTTCCACCAATGCAGTAATCAGAGACAGACAGAAGGGATCCCAAGCACTGAAGTACAGTGAAGTATTTTTCCTAGTCCATTCAAGGGGCAATCATTCACCAGGGCAAGAAGGCTTAGCAGAAACTATCAGAAATTGTGGTGAGATCATCATGATATGAAAGCCATTATATCCTGCATATTATCTCCTACTGGCCAATGTCAGCATCAGAGTATCAGACTTGATGGACCACAAGTTTCTGTCCTCAATATTTATGTAAAATAGATCTGTGTAAGGATTAAAACAGATGATAACTAGACTGAAAATATTGAAACTTACTGAGAAGGTGTTGCCAGGGAAACCTGGAAAAGCTGAAAACACAGTACAGGGAATAACTATTTATAAAGTATAGCCGGGAATAACTATTTATAAAGTGAACCAGAAATAAGTTTTATTCAAATAAACCACACCAAGAGTAACAATTTTTTATTATGATTTTTAAACTCCACAATTCAATGTTGTATACCGTAATGTGTACTACTTCCTTCTTATATTAAAACCATCAAAGCCTTCCCTTGCTTCTAATACAGCTGCACCATGTAACAAGAAGTCAATTCAGAGGATGAGGAGGACCTGTATCAGACTGTGGGCACTATTTGTTTATAGCAGCTTCTTCACTTTTGTAAATTTTTGAAGCCATTCATGATATCATAGAATTGTCAAGGTTGGAAGAGACTTTCAAGTTCATCCAGTCCAGCCAAGCACCCAGCACTTCCACCGCAACCCCTAAACCACATCTCCCAGCACTGGATTCGGATCCCTCTTGAACACTTCCAGGGATGGTGACTTCACCACCTCCTTGGGTAACCTATTCCAATCCCTGACCAACCTAATGGTGAAAAATGTTTGTCTTATATCTAATCTGAATCTGCCCTGTCCCAGCTCAAGTCCACTTCCTCCAGTCCGGTCACTGTAGGCACAGCCCCCACCTGGCTACAACCTCCTTCCAGGGAATTGTAGAGGGCAATGAGGTCTCCCCTGAACCCCTCCCTTCTTGAGACTGAACAAACCCAGCTCTCTCAGCCACTCCTCATAAGGCATGTTTTCTGATCCTTTCATGATTCCTATAAGACCATGCCAAACACTGCAAGACCCAGACATTTATATTCCCCTGTGAAAAGCACAGCACTGTGTTTCAGGTGTGGTTTTGTTTCTAAAATAGAAACCTTCACATATGCATCCTCAAGCAAAGGATGAGGAGATGCTGTAGTAAACTAGCAGTGCTAAAAATGCCCTTGGGAACACAGGTGATATGAAGCATTTCATCTAAGAGCTCCTATCACAAAGACAAATTGTTGAAGCATTTATAAAGTCAAGCAGAACAACTGAACAGGAAAAGCTCTTGCCCACATGTTGCAGATGGTCTAATTTCAGTTATTCAAAGCTGGAAAAGGAAGATATTAGATCTCACCTCTATTTTTCTGGTATTTGTCTATACAAAAAAAAAAGGGTTATTGAAATGAAGGCTGTGCTTCACTAAGGGAAATACGTTTTTATTTTCATTTTCATTGTGTGTTAATTAAAAAATATGAGTGAGAATAAATATGACTGCCAGAAGGTGTTTCTTTTTGTCTGCATATGTGTTGTGTTTTGTTTTTTTCTTTGGCATGACAAATGTTTACCTAACTTATTTGCGTGACTCCTCTGGAAGTTTTGCAATCATCCATATAATAGATTTCCATTTGGGGATGTTTTAAAAAGCAGATCATAAGGATTTCACTGGACATTAATGAGTCTCTAGATATTTTTTAGAGAAAAATTATGACCATGAAACTCTTCAACTGCTTTTTTGGCCGCTGCTGCAATCTATTGTCTTCACGTATCTGCTGATTTTTTTAACTGTGTATGCATTCACACGTGGACAATGCAGGTGGTCAGTTGAACTTTTGTCCTACAGATGTTATAATTTACTTGTTCCTCACTTACTTTTTTCCTCCACAGTACCCAAATTCATGCATACACACGGAACTTCATGATCAGTACTTTTTCCTTCCGCAAATTACAAAGTAGTTTGAGCCAGCAGAGAATAGAACAGCAAGCACAAACTTGGCACTAGGAGTACAGCAAAATGTTTGCTGCTCTAAAATGTAACAGAGCCTACACCTGGGTTTCTATTAGTTTCCAGAATAATAGTTTTTGGTTTGGAGTTGATGTCAAGAAGTTTGGAGGCCTTTCTGCTTAAAATAATAAAAAGACATTAACTCCAGTCAATGCCTGTGGCATTCTTGACACTGAGCTAAGTTGACAGGATAAGTATCACTTCCAGTAGCAATCTGAGAAAACTGAAGTAGGCCAAGTGCTGCACCCACAGAATATGAACCCAAATCCACCACATTTTTGAGACTTCACAACTTGGTTCAAGAACTCTGCAACAAATAAACCAGCAGAGAGCTGTGTTTAACCAGCCTTCCCTGAGACAACCACAGGCTGTAAACCTCAAATTGAGTTTTTAGTGGAAGCTGGGCTTTCCCAATCCTTCCAGTGTTTTTGTTGTTTCAGCCCTTGCCCAGAAGTGAAAGGGGTATTAAATATGGTATTTAAAAGAAGACTCTGAAGCAGTCAAACAGAGCTGTTCCTACTCACTTTGTAAGCTAGTTGAGCACAGGGCAGACCCACAGCAAATGGAGTGGCCAAGTGGGTGTAAAGATGACACCTTCGTCCACAAGAGAAGGGAGTTTAAGGGATATGAAGAATTGGGAAATCAGCTGACAAAGGCAAAGGCTGAAGGGAAGATTCCCTTTAAGGGAAAGCTTGAGAAAGGAGGATCCCTCAGCATCTGCACCACTGCCTTCCTCCCACATGTTCCCTGCCAAAACATGGAGGCCAGCACTCCAGAGGAGCATATGGGAAGGAGACAACTGGAGATGGCCTCTGCAGCAACAGACCAACAGGCAGCAGGAAACCAGAAAAACAGAAAACTAAAACCAGCACCTGTTTAAAACTCATCATCTGGAAAAACACAGGCACTCACTCAGAGGCGAGCAGACGGAAAACACATCTACATCTCCTGAAGGCAAGCCACTGAGGTGTAAAATTCAAGACGCTCCATTAACTGACCCACAGCCCTGAATAGCTGTGGGAGACATATTGCCAAAGTTCTTCTCTCCTCTGATATTTATAGGCACTCAGTCACATTTCACTTCCAGCTAACACAGGCAATAAAGAACCAGGTTCTACAGCAGTGAATGCCTCACACCCCCGCGTGCCAGGAGGATTGTTCTGGTGATAAACGTCACACGTTTCAGGAGAGGAAGTGAAGACTGACTTATCTGACTGAAAATGAGGGGGGTGAGTGGGTGACAGCGTGACATGTGCTCCCAGCTTTATGTGAGCTAATTAGACATTGCCAGACAGACAACTCTGTCCACATCTCCTTTTATTAAGGCCTGTGATTGCACAAGCTTCTCTAGTTCATCTTATATTTCGATTTGCTCCTGCTTTGCTGCTTCTGTGCCCATCCCAGCTACTGGGTGTCATTTCAGTGTGCAACAGAGGAACTTGCACCTCAACAGCAGACGCTTCCTTTCCATGAGATGCCACGAGAATATTTAGTACTAAGTATACGACTACAACACCTCTCAGTGTTAACTTTCAGGTAGGGAAGGGAAAGGCTTGAATCAAGATTCCTTATTACCAACCCAAACCAGATCACTCTTTTCTAAAGAGAGAATTAAGTAAAATTTGACTTTCTATTTTAATGGGAAAAATTTAAAAAATTAAAAATGTAGTGACAAAAAGACTCTCACCAAGCTGCTCTATAGTTTCCAAAGCATGAGATGAACGATCTGTTTACCCCAAAATTGCGGCCCCAATGACTGTTGCTAGCTCCAGAAAAACTTACTGGTTACAAACATCAAAGGATTGCCTCCGCTACTTGCAAAAGCTCTTCCTGACTTCTACTACAAATTAAACTTTTCTTTTAAAGGCTGCAAAGAGAGGTAAAAAATCCCACCCCAAACCTACCAGTGAAGCTACATGTCATAGCAAATTAACTTTTCTTTCTTTACTTAAAAAAAAAGAAAAATGGAAAGTTTTTAAAAATTGGAAGATTTTTTTTTTAATCCATTTAAATCTCATATAAGGGCAATGAGATCACTGGGAAAAACAATTATATAGAAACAAGATTAATAGGGCAAGAAATAGATAATAATTAGGCAAGCCAATTTGATTAGACTCATGGGGGTTCATAGTGCTTATTTTAATTTATGAAATGAAAAGAGACAGGAAGGAATATTCTAGGACAATATGCTACATAGATTTTGGAAGAACGCCTATTATCTATTTCATAGTCTATTTTTCAGAGGTAGAAGAAAAAAAGCGAGATTTTTATCTCTGTGTGAAGAGGCCTCTTTCCCTGCACTTCACTGCCACAAAAGCCATTTCAGCTTCAGCGGTCTTAAAAACAGCCCACTCAAATAAATAAATATGAAGCTGTTAGATATGCTACTCAGGTCACAAAGAGAGAGAGGTGTCAGGATGGATTAAAAAAAAAAAAAAAGAACAGTATGAAAAAAAACAGTTTATAGCAGTGTGTTAAAAATCTTGTAAAGAAAAGACAGAGCTTGCGTATGAGGTAGAATGACACCTTCCTTTCTCCAGCAAGATAAATAGGAAGGAGCTGATCTTTTACAGTGCAAAGCTCCCTGTGGTGCAGGATGTGCCAGCTGTGAGCTCTGCCAAAGGGCAGGCAGTCTGTGCATGAAGGTTTCACAGGAACACAGCATGGACACCTCCAGACAATGTTTTGGGTTATTCCTAGAGGTCCACCCCCTCAGGAGAGTTTTGTTTCAACCTGCTCGCAGCAAGAAACAAGGTAATAACTGGAACACTTACCGAAGGAGGAGGTGGGGTCTGGACTCTGTAGGGTGGAGGTGGTGTGTCTGTTATTTCTGGGTCCTCGTGCTCACTTTCACTGTAGCATTCTGAGGTAGACATGGAAAATGAGCAAAAATAAAGAGTTAGACCAATATATTATTCTTTGCAGCACTGTGGCAACCAAAGATCACCAAGTAGGGTGTTCTGGATTTAGGACTACACTTTAACAAGTCAACATCTCCTAATCCACTCATGGTAACACTGGAGAGCTGTTGCAAGTAGCAGAGGCAATCCCTTAATACTGTAACCAGTAAGTTTTCCTGGAGCTAGCAACAGGTGCTGGGGCTTCGGCTGCAATTTTGGAATAAAAACATTGTTCATATAATGGTTTGGAAACTATAGAGAAACCTTTTGAGAGTCTTGTGTCACACATGGTGTCTCATATAGACGCACCACACAGCATGGCAGTACATTTAAAGAAGTAATACCAAAACACAGTACTCTAGCAATACCCTACTTGTCTCTCTTTTTTTTTTTTTTTTTTTTTTTTGGTAACAAACTCATAGGAGCTTGAACTCACTGATGTGTAGCAGAGGCAGACATCCTGTAATTTCTTTCAGCTATCTGTGCAGCAAGTGAAAACATTTTCCACAGTTTTGTTTAAAGGCGGATTAAAGAAGTGACACTCATTGATAAAATGAGACACAGAAAAAGGGAGGCAGAATGCCCAAGACCTGGCAATAGTAAACACTGGACAAGATCATAGTAAACATTGGACAAGATCCCCACTGAGCTGAGGACATGGGAATTTGCAAAGACAAAGTCAGAGCCTCATGAGGACAACTTGAGTGCCAAGGGTCACAGATGAGAGGCTGCCCCTGCGGTGCCCATGGGATCAGCACTGCCCTTGGCTGGCCACCAGCACTCAGCAGCCTGTGCTGACCAAGAGCCTCTGTCCAGCTCTGCCCCAGAGAGCAGGGGTTGCTTACATCCAGCTCTGATTCCTCATCAGAGCTTGACTTCAGGAGCTCACACCACTAGAAAGCAGTTTGTTAGCATGGTCTCTGGACAGTCACCTGAAATTATTTCATCTAAAATTAACTCAATTTAATACCCACACGCTTTATTTTTCTGCATGTGATTGTGGGGGGAGGGTGGGTATTAACAAGCACAGAGCGAGGGGAATAAAGTTGTAAGAGAGAAGATTTTGTGCATGAGAGAGAATTTTCTAACATGTTAACAAGGAGAAACTTAAAGAGGTTCATTATTTTTTCTCCCTGTACTCTTTGCAGAACCATAGGGTTTTGGGTAGCATAGATGCTGTTCTGTTTACTGGAAATATATGCTGGCACATCTAAGCATAAAGAACTGAAACTGGCTGCAATAAGACCTATATCAAATTCTAAGACTCTATTAATGCCTTTTTGAGTAATTCAGTAAAAAGCTTATGCTTTCTACAGCTCCCATTTTAGGCACACAGAAGAACTGAAAAAGATTCAACAGCTGTTTCTGATACTCTAAACAGAGGGAGTGTGTTAAAATGCACAAAAAGTATCTGAATACACAAGAAATGCCATAAAAAGAGGCAATATTCTGAAGAATTGTGTGATACAGAGAGGAGGAACTGGTCAGCAGGAACAGAAGTGACTGTGGGTAGTGACAGTGTTTTTATGAAACATAGCAATGTTTCTGTAAGGACGTGTCCACCCAGGCACCAGTGGGTGCTGCACCCACCCTAAGGGCAGCTTCTGGATCACCTGTGACAAAACATGCATGAAAAGACAAGGAAGTGTTTGACACTGCAATCAGAAGTCCTATTCCTGAGGGGGAAATGGGTGACTGTCCTTAAAAGCTGAAGAAATATTGGCTATATTATGCTATTGCAAAGTTATTAGATAACCTGTTGCAGAGGTTATTGGGTGGATTATTTTTATGTTTTTAATATTAAAATTGGTGGAATAACTCACTTTTTATTGCTTCATAATTCTTGATTCAACCAATACCACCAGTATCACATTTTCTTGAGGCTTAAAAAAAATTGGTTCAATGTAAAAACTTTTGGCCATTCCCACCTTCCACTGAACTCTTCCTTTCATGAAAAGATGGACAATCTATTTGCACACTTCCTCCCTGAGTACAAGTATCTTGCAGTTCTTGCTACACAACCAAACATTCAATAGAGCCCTTTATCCTAAAGTGTTTTGATAAAGCTGGCTTCAAACAGGATACAGGCAGGAAGAATTAGATGGTGTGGAAGTTCACAAGCTTCCTGACAAGAAACAAATGTGAACTGAAAACAGAGAAACTGATGAGACTTGCTGAATTCTCCAGAAATCAGCAGCATCACTGTTTACCAACCCCAAAGCTGCTTTTAATGGTAGAGCATAAATGGAACCAGATCAAATTAATCAATAATGTAATGACATGTCCCAAACCTGGACATAAACCACAATCTTGAATTTTGTGGGAAAGCAGAAGGGATGCAGAGAGAGACACTTCATTGCTTAGACAAAACAGGCTGCATCACCTCAGTGTTCACACAACTGCAAATACCAGCTTCTTCTTCATAATGACAGCTCCTTCACAAGCTCAGCAATTCCAAAAAGAGTGCTGGGTACCAATACTCTAAAAATGGAGACTTAAAAGCCCAGATATTCCTCACATATTCCTCAGGTTAGAGTCCATTCCTAGTTTGGTAACATAATATTACTCAGAGCATTTCTCATTCTAAACCAGCCCCTCCGCCCAGATTTGTGATTTGAGTGCTGGTATCATCTCACCAAAGAGTTATATTAGGTCAGTGTGCAAATTAAGATAACAAATAAATTGTTTAGGACTTTTAAAGATTTCATTCTGTAATGAACTTGGGCTTGGCTCCAAAACAAATTGTAAGCTCCAGAATAGCAGTAACACCCCCTCATCCCCCAATTGTTGATACCCCCCAGACTGGAGGACACAGTAGGGATGGGTCTGCAGAGCACAAGGTATCCTGGGCCTGCAAGCTGCCACGCTGCAGCACAACTCCTGTAATAGAACTCACCAGCTCAAAACCCAGAGCAGCACAGCTGTTCCTCTTCACGCTTGTAAGCTTAGCAAGCCAGCAAACTGCCAGAAAGTAGTTACACACCTCTCCCAAGATCACCTAGTGTCTCTCACTCACACTGTTTCTCACCATTTTTTCTTTTCCTGTTCTTACTCTGTGCCGTGACAATGTGGTTTCTCTGAGCTCAGGCAGTAGGCAGACCCAAGATGACAGTTCGAAAGAAAGAAAATAGCTGGCAAAACCAAAAAATTTGGCCAAGCAAAAACTGTGAAAAACACAATGTAGTTACACACTGAAACCAGTTAGGAGCATACCTTCCTCGTTCTTCCTGTTTGGTGCCTGAGGGTCTACAGCCATTCCCAGCTTACTTAGCCACCTGTGTTTGAAACAGAGGGAACACAGAGTCAGGGACACTCACATGCTCTTCAGACTGAGTTTTGCTCCTTTCAGTTGTTTTCTACATCACCACATCTGTTTTCATTAGCCTGACAACTAAATGTCAAAGTTTCTATTTCTTAGATCATCTTCTAGAAAGGCGCCAGTTACCTCTGTTTTAATATTCCCTGTAGTAAATAGGATAAGTTGCCTGGGACATTTTCCCTTGATACTGAAAAAAAGTCATCATCCTGATGACCCAGGAGTCACATTTGTGTAAGCTAAAGAAAAAGTCTTTGTGCTGTAACTCCATGTCAGTGCATTAGTCCAGCTGTTGAGGTGTCATCTTTCACCTGAGATGAAGAAACAGGCATGGGAGCCTCAGAAGATGATGTCAGCTGGCCTGGCCAAAATTATTGCAGCACAATCTGCACCACTTGAAACCAAACTTTTTGATCAAAACATATCACATTTTTCAACATGCTATGTACTTTTGGTTTTAGTAAGTCTCACTTCCTGTGTTGGTTTATGCTATAATTGGGGTGGTTTTCACTTATCTTCCTAGGTGGCTGCATTCTTCTGGTGCTAGAAACATTCCTTAGTCATACTTTTTGTATATTATGTTTGCCTGTAGGTCATTCAGATCTATCCACATTTTAACTAACTAACAACTGAAAAGGCTCAAGCTTTTAAGATTAAAACTCAAGGCCCATATAGAGAAAGTATGAAGGGCAGGAATTCGTTACTGGAAAAAACCCATTTTTTAAATTTGGTTCTACTAAAGCAACAGGGAATTTGCTAGTAAGATCAGCATCAAAGTAACTGCTCTTTTAGACTGCAGTATGACCAACAGAGCCACAAACAAATCAGAAAAACAAAGTTTCATTTCTATAAGAGTGGTCCATTGATTCTTTTCTGACAGCTAATCCTAATAGAATGATTTTTTAAATGAAAATCAACCTTAACAAGGAAAAGTTTTGCTAAAAATATTCTAGGACTTCATTAATGATGAGGGCAGACAAGTCACTAATAACTACGTACAACTGGCCAGCTAAATGCATGCAGCTAGTCAGCGTGACTTTACTTTTCATGTGTGCATGACAATAGAAAATACATGATAAATTAGTGAAACAAATGACTTTGTTAATAAATCCACTGATGATTTAATAGCAATATCTGTACAGGTATATGCATATGTCAATATATGCATGAAGAGTTACAAAAGGTCACGATCCATCAAGCATTTATGCACACCAGGAACTCGACACGCACAAATGCTCCAGTGAGTTTAGTGGAGCCATTCACACGTGCATTTGCAGGAGTGGAGCCAAGAGAACAGATGTCTTTTAGTCTGTTTCGACATATGCGTGAGTATGAGTGTACTTTATGTATTAAATGCATGCATTTTGTACTTTGCCAAGGAAAACATCATCAGTTGCAGCAGTGGGGGGTTAGTACAGCACAGTGCAGGCTGCTCTAACACTAGGCTACCTATCTTTAAGCCAAAATGAAATTTAATCAAGAAGTGGAATTTGAACAAAATCGTGCCAGGGGCATAAGAGCTGAGACACCTGCTTAGATTTCAATCACTGACTCACAAGAGACTAAGCATTTTTCATATGAGAATTTCCAGCTGGGCTCCAAACTGGCTGTTAGCACTTACTAATATCCTCGATTAGCTCTAATTTTCCTTCTCCATACGTCCTTCCACCTCTTCTCTCTTAACCACGGTTACCCTCTCTACTGAAATATTCCTGTCCAGCTGTCCCTCATTCTCAGTCATCCTCATCCAATCTGCCTCAGGATCTGGTCACTCCATTCAGGAGCTCTGGTAGAAAATGCAGGAACAACAAAATGTATAGTTATCTCCCCACCAGAATGCTCTATGCTGCCCCAACTTGCAAAGGGCAACAGATTCTTTTAATCTATATTTACTATTTTACTGTAGGCATCTATAGCGTACAGATTTATTAATACATATCTATGGGCATACACTACTGTAATATTGTACATTTCTGTACCTACAGATCTTTCAGAAGGTCACGCACATTCTCTCAACCTCTCTCTTTTTCTATTGTGGCAAATATGTATGAGGTCTCTCATTTATAAGGGGAATGAGTAGTCATTGCCCTGTGAAAAATCACACAAAAATCACCAATAGAGCCATGATGAAAATCCTGACCTGACTATTGTAGGAGTTCTCTTCCCATTTAAATTGTACTGCTTTATATCCAGTATTTGGCCATTTAATGCAATAGCACAGAGAACAGACTGCAATCTAAAGTAAAAAGGGCAAAGATATGAGATATATCTAAATCAGCCAAATGTGGATTAGTAGAAAATAATATCTTTCTGATAGCTCAGTAGTTTCTAAAATGGCAGCATTCATATCCATTTTTACTTCTTCCATTGTGAACTATTTGGTTGTTAATCTTCTGGACATTTGGGAAAGAAAATTTCTGACCTGCCATGAGGATCATTCAACTACAGCACAGTTTGATGCCGAAGTTAATGCTAATTTACATAAAGGAAACAGACCTTTCTATCCCTCCAATCCTCCTTGTTAGCTGATATGATACTCTGAAATCAGAAACTGTTATATTCCAGTCCCAGATCACTTCTGGGACTTTTCCCTCTCTTTTCTTTCTCCCCTCACTTCTTCCCAGGTGCTGTACTTGCTATCAAATCTTAGCACCACTCTAACAGAAAGGGATTTATACCAGCAAATGCTGGAAAGATTAGCACCAAAATTGGGCTAATTAAGTGATTCTGATTTCAATCATAATTAGTGAACAAAGAGCAATAGTTTTCTTCCATTTAGTGACCAGAAAAATTAGACTCAGTAATTCCCCAAATAACTTTGTCAACGACTACTTGACAGTGAAAGAATGAACTTTCAAAGGGTGTTCTCAGGCATGAGACAGGATGAAACATGACCAGTCGCTCCCACTTACGTGTTCATTTCCAGAACATTTTCTGCCGCAAAATAAAATGTCTTGATCTGTGGGTGGCTGATCTTAATAGCACTTTAGGAAAAGAAAAAGATAAGAGATATGAATAAAAATAGTTTCCATAAGAAAGAAAAAATAATAGCTGAATGAATTATTTAAAATATTTATTCACTCCACTGTATTAATCCAGAGTAGCTTGTCCATAAATGCAGCTCTTTTTTTAAAACTCTAGTCTATTTTTAGCTCATTTCCTAGGCCATACACTATTAAGAGAGCATAAACTATAGGAACTAAAAGGGAAGGAATAAAGAATAAAACAGAGTCTTCCATTATTTCATTACATAACTTTGTTGCCTTCTCATACCTCAAATACTATGTGCAGTTTTGCTTCCTCCAGCTCTGAGATGTAAAGCAAACTTGAAAAATGTTGGAAGAAAACACCAATAGTAACCCAAGACATGGAACAGCTTCTGTGTGCTGTGGTCAATCAGGCTAAGACCCCAAAGCATGGAAAACTGATGGTTGAGGGAAGGGACATGTGACACAGTAAAATCACAAGCAGCACACAGTGGGTGAACAGTGACTGGCTCTTCAAACTTCTCCATCAGAAGAATGAAGGTTTTCTCTTGAGGGACACAATTAAAATCATGCTGCACTTTATAACTTTGAACAACAGTAACACCTCTCCCAACCTTTGACGTGTACTCAGAAGCAGCTGGAAGTCAGTTCTGCTCTCAGAGTTTGGAGAGAATATGTTTCAACGTGCACCCTGCTAAAGAAAGTATTTATTCCCTGCACAACCAAAGGCCTCAAGTACAGCCCAAGCTGAGCTGCACCACAGCAGCCTAAAGAATAGTCCATGCTTGGAGTGATGCAGCATTACTTGCACCACTGCCAACCTCCTCAACTAAGAGGGGCCATCTGAAAATTACCATCTACTCATAAACAGCAAATAAAAAAAAAGGAAAACAAAAAGAAAGCATTTGGCACACTCATCTGTTCTTTTTTATTTGTGGCTTTAGCAAAGCACATCTGGCAGAGATTTTTAAAAAAATATTTTTGCAATATGGTTTTCTTTCAGTAGCTCAATTAATATCTCATTATTTATACAACACAAAAGAACTCCCCACAGCTTCACTGTCAAAGACTACTGCGGCTCATTCCTTGCAATGTTGTAAAAATCATGCAAAACTGGGAATAAGAGATAAACTTACTGCTTTTTTTTGCATTCAATTGCTCGATCCACACTGAAGTCTGGAAGTCTTATAAATCCTTCTGCTTTTTCAGCCTTCCATAAAAGAAAAAAAAATTAAACATCACCACATCAACCAACTGGCAAACTAGTAGACTCCAATGCTGAATAATAGTTAACATCCAAGTGCTGTTTTCGACAGCTTTTTATACTGTGAAAATATATGCTCATCACCATGGGGACAGATTAACACCTGATGGAATATTTCTATACCAGCAAATCTGGGGTGCAAGTGCACTCCTGTTGGTGCAAGTGGCAGAGTGTAAGCACAGATTTTGTTGACTAGTAAGGATGAACAAGGGTTATATCATCTGTTCAGGTCTGGATGGCACCTACAATCTCAAAGGTGGGTTTGTGCCATGTACACACAGCATGTGCGTATCTTACACAAACATGTAACAGCAGCACATAAAATGACCAATGTATAGCTGAAAAATGCAGCTCAGAAGTGCCCCAATACGATTCTAAGTAGAAATGGAGGAGGCTGTCCCCTGTGTAATTGCAGCATGGACCATTTTGCAGGGTCAGCTGTACACAAGCAAGGCACAGGCAATGCAGGCTGCTCCCAGCCCACACAGCTGAGTTCTGTGGTTAAACACTGCAGACCTGCCTCAGAGGGCTTTGGTCACCCAGCTATCACTACCCCCAAATTTGCAGGCACGGTGCAAGAGGTAGCAATATCCAGGCAGACATTCACATTTTCAGTACACTGTTTGTATCCAGTCAGCCCTTTCTGCATGCAAGGAGCTTTACTGAGCATTGACGTCTCTGCTCTCAGTCAGCAGGACTCTGAGTCAGAGCTGAGAAACTGAAGTGACAAGCCTCAAATCCCTGTTTGTGCTGCCTGAAACTGAAACATCTGAGGCAGAAGCATCTTCCTTACTACATCCATCTACCTACACCTGGTCATCTGCAATGAGGTCAGGAGTCCTCCTAAGGTGAGATGAATATATAATGTCAACAAAAGTCCGTAGGACATAACGTCAGGAAAAAACGTGCTTGCCAAAACACAGAGTGCTCATTCCTGAATTACATTTTTTGCTGCTCCCAGCCATTGCTAGTAGACACATTAAAATTCTGAAAACCTACACTGAGTTAAAGCAGATAAAATACACACAACAATTACAAAGGCAGAGGATAAATGAAGATGACTGACAGTATCTCAAGTCTCATTATGCATGAATATGATCAGACTATAAAAAGATGTTCATCAAGACAAGTCTTTGAGCTTTAATGCTTGGAAGTATGAATCACCAAGAACTGAAATATTAATACAGAATGGTTGCTTCAGTGGGTGGCTTCCCCTCACATCTGCATATCTGTTCTTTGGTATACAATAAATCATGGCCTAACCATCATTCCTGTCATTTACATGTATTAAACATTCATGTGAGAAGTTTATATTTCATATCACCACCAATAAACAGTTTTGCTGTTTCAAGACACAGACACAGCACCACTGGAAAGAGTTTTTCTTATTTTTCTTTCAGTACAGGAGAAAAAAAATGATTTTTTACATCTGGGCTGAAAAAGTTTCATTTTGTAATATTTGTATGAAAAAGTGCTTATTTGCTACTTGGGCTTTTAACACTTTCTGATTGTATCTGTATCTGTAAAACTTATTTAGTGACTAGCTTGGGGAGTTTTTGTTTCCATTCCACAGGTTGGAATTTCATGAGCTTAAAGTCATTGAGATAAAATGACAGCTAACTAAACCTAGTATTACCACCCCAGATCCATAGTGTATTAAATATATAGGGATGAGCGATTAAATACTGGTGAGTAATGAAGGAGCACTATTCTTGGGCTGCACTGTACTAAAAGTAGCGATTGTATTATTCAGTATTTCTGTTCCAAAAAGATCATCACTTACTGGACCTGGAATGCCAAAATTCCTGTTTAGCTCCCAAGACCAATCTGAGAATACTATGAACCAAACTCAAAAAAGCTGTCCATGAGATACAACAACCACTATTGCACACACTGCTGGATGAGAAATGCATACAGCACCAGCTGCCTCTCTGTAGTAGGAATCCATACTCCCAGTTTAAGAAAAAGTTATCCATGAGACCTTGGGTGAAGGAATATACCCAGGTACCCATGCTGCAATAACCCATGGCCTGAGCTGGGTAAGCCATCAGGTGGGTGAGTGGGTGACTCGGGTCTGGGACAGGTTTGGCCTTTCTTCCATGTTTTGACTGCAGTTACAGCTCAGCCAATTCCATCTATCAGTGCAGTGACCATTGGTCTAGACTGCACCCTATAAACAATTTAGAGTGCTGCAAAAGCACTCCTGAGGGGATTAAGTCCATGCAATGCCATTAGACAAGTCACTGCCTTTACTGTCAATGTACAAAATTATTTGAGTGTTTGGATTTTTTATTGGACAACTACATTGAATTACCAGCACCCCATAAGCCAGTGTGGAGACACTCACCTGGAACACCCCCACCCATGCAGAAATGGAACTCAGACTTGAACCACTGACTTAACCCATCAGTAATTTAGATTAGATTAAAATAGATTCCTCTATCTAAACTAGGGGAGCTCTCTCTAAATTACTAATGACTAGAGGTCTGTAGGACTTGATTTCAGTACTTTAATTTTAACAATTGTGTGACAGAGAAACCCTCTATTTCTTATGCAGTATGTGGCCTGTTCCACTTGGTAAAAGATTATGTTCTCACACACACATTCTCTCTCAATGCATTCAGATTTTATGCTAATTCTGTCTGTGATTTCATATTTGTTCATTTAAAGAAAAATTCATGTTTCATTTTATGTATGAGTGAAATACACTATTTGTACACATCTAAAACCTACCATCTATGCAACAGAAAAGAGGGGTTTGGTGGGTACGTAGCTTCATAATTATCAGGAAAAAAGAAAGGAAAAAAGAAAAAGAAGTCACAAAAAATCTTAAGGGTGTTATTTCAGTCAGCAAATAGAATTCCAAATAAATCCTAGGAACAGAACATGTGTAAGTCATCTTTTCAGTCATTCTTATGATAAAAATATCATTTTAAAACATTTAAAGTATATAGAAATCCTAAGTGCTTTCTTCCTTCCAAAATGTTATCCCTAACATGACTTTAGCATGCTATTATTTAACTCACACGTTTCATTCAAGATTCCTTCAGATTTTGATGTGAAGCTGTAAAATAGCCCTAAAAACTCAGATAGAAAGAACCTTGACCTATTTTCTACTTTATCAGGATGTTTAAAAGAATAAGCTGTTATGTCTTTTGGGTTTTATGGAGGTTAGACTAACATAAATTTGAGCTTTTGCTATTCCAAGTTGTAGAAAAATAATTTCATTAATAATAACAGTCTGTGCAAAATCTTGTGGCAAAAAATAAAGTAGCCATTTTTTCACGGGAAAAGCTTTGCACTCAAAAAAAAAAGAGAAATTATTTATGAAACACAATGTATGAATCCAATGAAAGAGGCTAATGTCCTTTTGAGCTTGCCTCAATATGTTATTTAAATGTTGTGGCTTTAGGAGATTTAGTAAGTCATTTAAAGTGAATGCAATATTGCAGCAAGTTTTTAAAACAGTGCTAGAAAATGAAATATCTTGTTTTTGTGGAAGAGCTCCAATCGGCAAATCAGGGTAGTCCTCATGGCTTCATCAGTGTTTCAGCACTGCCCCCAGAAGATGCTATGGATGTTGGAGGAGCAGTTCAGCATTTTAGTCTTTTTTTCTCTCTGCCAAGTACACCAATAAGGCATCCTATAGAACTGTGAATAATTTGGGTAAGATATTGGGCCATAGGTCTCCAAGCCTCTCAGCTCCATCAGCTGACATCAATGACTTTTCTCATCCACATAAGCAGCTATTACAACTCAAAGGTAAAAGAGTTTTCTTTTAAAAGGCCATAATTATACAGCTTCCAGCAAAGCTGTTGGAGTGAGGACCAATTCAAATGCAGTCAAAGAAGAAAAAAAAAAAGTACAAAGACAAATAGTGACAGTAGATCACAGCCTGCATCTCTCTAATTTTATATTTATATTTCTTTTCAGCTGTATCCCCATGACAACCACCATTAAGACATTCCACAAAAATCTATTTCAACTCTATTTGGGAAACCAGTCAAGCTACCCTAAAGACCCACCAGACAGAGGCATTTAATCCTTTGTCCTATTCTAGCCAACGCTATCCAACACAGTCAAAACAAGCACAGAGAGCCAGGGGCCTGGCATTACACGTGACAATCCTCCCCCTCCACCCCTCTTGCTATGTAGGAGTACTAATTCCCTCTGGGGTTTCAGTGTGAGAATTGAAACAGCTAAAGGGTCAGGCAGGATCACAAACTGTACTATTTAAACACTTGTCTTCAAGGCAGCTGCCTACAGAGCGCAGTATTAAAAAAAAAAAAGAACATTAAATAAATGAACACTAATGAAGAGTAGTTGTCCAAGGAGTTTGATGTTCTTGAATGCACCCAGAAATTCTGACTGCCCAGATATACTTTCTGACGTGTCCTGTGTTTTCATTGCAAAACCTGCCCTTCCGTGCTTCCTCCTAGTCCAAACAGCTTCCCCTCCCCAGACTGGGAGTGCTTCCGTGCTGCAAAGAGAAGTTCACTTGTCACATGTTTTACAGACAGAAGAAGGCTGTGTGGGAAGAGGTTCCAGGGCAGCCTACCTAAGCCTGCTGAGACCACTGGGCCCTGACCTCAGCTAGCTCATCGAAAATTTATTCAGATTTGCTTGTGTTCTCTGGCTTTCTTTCAGGGAAGGAGAAGCTTGACACTTAGGGTGTCTGATCTGCTATTGGTCACCCATTTATTTTTTTTACTCTTTTGAGCTGTGGCATTCACAAAATATTTTACATTAAATTGAAGGAAATATCAGCTGATAATTGTCACAACAAGTGTCCTATGTAATCTATCCAAATCTGCCTCTCATGAGAGACTTGAAGAAAAATTAAGCCAGAGTGACAGATATATCCAGAGCTTCAGAGGCACATGAAGACAAACTTGACCAAGAAGATGATATGCAGATGAGGTTATCTCCCCAAATCCAGGATAATGCACGTTCTCATACAAATTCCACCCACTCTCTATTTTCTCTATCTCCATCAGGAAAAAGGTCCAGCACCCTGTTGCTATGCTACAGTTGCCAGTGCCGGGTTTTCACACAGCCACAAACAAACCAAGTTCATTTCTCACCAGAGCCAAGCTGGTCAAGCAGAGCTACAGGCAACCAGTGTGCCCCAGTCCTTTTGACATCAGTCCTAGTCTTTCATCACCTCCTTTGGCATCAGCCCCTGTAAAAGGGCCCATCACAGGAAGCCTCAGGCACGTGAGAAGCAGGACTCCTGTTTCAACAGAACTTGAGACTGTCATCTTGTACACCCCCTTGGGACCAAGGGTTAGCTTTACTGAAGGCAGTGGAAGTGCAGGCAGTCCTAATGCCAGAGACTTGTCAAGCAAGCAAGCGAATGTGTCACTGCTATTTCTTTTTCAACAATCTAGAAGTGAGAATATCTGGCTCTAATTGATCCCACATACAACTCTGAGCATGCCTCTGGTCTCAAGAATTTAAGAGAGCAGGACTTAGCAAAGATCATCTCTCCTCCTTTCCAAACCCCACAGTTACTGACATTCTGCAAACCCTGATTGAACCTATAGTTACATAGAGGCTGCACTTTAAGCTGCCCAAAGAAACCTTGAGTTTTTACCATAAAATAGTGTGTGGCAGAAGTTGAAAGCAAAGAGGTGTTACTGGCTAGCATGCTTAAAGCACAACTGTGATAGGTGAGAACTCAGGGCTGACACAAGACAACAGTATTTTGAAGCCACATTAGCTCTTCAGAGGAAATGAAATAAACTGGAATGAGGCTGACTCTTATTTTTCAGCCTTGTACTTTTGACTTCCTGACAGTCAGTGACAGTCAGGAAGTAGGCATGGACTAAAAGAGTGAATGCTGTCTAGGAGCACTGGAACCAACATGATCATGGTTTTTCTGGATCTCAGGAGTGGAATTTAGGCAGGCCAGAACAACTGAAGAAAGTCAAGAAATTTGTACGTCTCCCCGATCATTCTCTTCCCAAAGGCAAACTTTTCCTAGTCTTGCCTTTTTTATTTCCCCTAGTCTTGATTACTCCTTAGGATTATTCCTTTCTGATATTTTCTGTGTCTAAAAAGTCATGTCAGCCAGCCAGTTGACTTTTCTTAAAACTGCTTGGCCAGATGTACAACTGCAAACAGATTTACAAAAGCCAATAAGGTTTTGCAAGGTATTAATGCTGCTTATTGATATTACTGCCTTGCCATGTCTTTCAAGCAGAGATACTGTGAGCATAAGGAAAAAAGTGTCTTTCCAAAACATTTTTTCCCAATATTTCTATTTTTCTTTCTATTATGCATGTATTTGACATAGTCTTGAAAGGAATCTATATCAGACTACTACAACATCATAAAAAACAACAGCCCAAGACTAGCAGAGTTGCTTTCCTTTACCCCAAGAAGAAACAATTTATCTCACCTTGAAGTACCAGTCAAAGCTTTTATTTGGATTTTAAAAAAGCGAACCAAAAAAGTCTCTCTCACACACACACACAAGCAAACTAACACCCCATAAAAAAAACCACTAACACCATACTCACAACTGAAGGGAGAATGTGAAATAGCCTACATGTGTAAAGCTTTGTTTAGGCTATGAGGATTTTTTAATGGCCTAAACTATTTAATTTTTTTCCCCTGAAACAGTTAGGAAAAATTTTGATGGGGATTACTGCACTAGAAATAAACAAGTGGAAATCATCCAGATTGCCTTTAATATTTTTTATAATAATTAATAAAGGTTCCTTCAATCTTTCATTCTTTGCTGTGCCTGTGGCATGCTGATTTCTGGAGCAGCTGTGTTGCATTTAAGGAACCTCATGCCCATCCACAATTCAACACTGAAACTGCTGAGTTTCAAACAATGTTTTTGCTGGCATACCCTAATTCTCTTCACTCCCTAATTCTTAGATCTGTCACTCCATCACTTGAATGCGATAGGAGCTTTTTAGAGTTATACCTCTCACTTTGCCAGACAGCAAAGTGAAAGGTATAACTATATCTGAATCTTCCTAGGATTGGCAAAACACCCTCTCTGGCCAATCAAACAAGCCCAGAGTAAAGCCAGCTGCCCTCTACTATGTGAAAAAAAAAAAAAAAAAAAAAAAAAAAAAAAAACCAAACCAAAAAGGAGGCCAAAAAAATTTAAATAGAAAAAAATAGAAGAAAAAAAAGAAAAAGAAACTAAGAACACAGACAGAATAATCTCAGTAATCTCAGTGTGGAAGGGAATGGAAAGAGAAATAGGAGAGACATGTCTGAAACTTAAATTAATAGGAAGAGAAGAAGCATTCCTGTTTTGAGTTTTGACAAATGTTTGCAAATTGTCTATATCCAGGAAAACATTTCTCAAATTCAAATGCCACCAGAGCCCTTAAAGGACAGCTCTTTACATGGCGAAACAGACAGTAAGTTAACATTTCACAAGTACCTGCTGAACTAGAAAACACATAGTTTTCTGCATATTTCAAATTCATATAGACACTTCCCAGATCGCAAGAAGTGGCAGGGCTGAGGAATAAACCCAGTTATTTGTACTCCTCCAGGGTGCACTTAAATTGTGACCCCAGGTTCCCTTCTGTCAGTCCCAGGAGATGCTGTTTGTCTGGCACCCAGAGCTGCCTGTGCACTGTACTCACCAGCTGACTGCTGTACCAATACAGCGATGATTCCTTTAGCACACACCAGAACTTTTTCCATTTGTTGCCAATGAAAGCTCCTTTTTCCTTCTTTTTGTAGAGCCATCCTTGGCAATCGGCTTGCCCCAGCTCCTTGCATGATATCCTCCGTCGGCTCATTATAAAGAACCCTGTGCCATTAAAAATACAGTGTTGTGCTTGTTTAAAACTGCATTACCAGGAAAGATCTTGCTGCTAATTAAGGATATCATCCTTACTTAGGAACCTCAGCAAGTCATCCAAGCGTATCTTAAAATATACTTAGAAGTCATTCAGTTCTATAATGGCTGTGACAGTAACACACATTCATTTGAAAGGCTTGCTGATGTTCAGAAATTAGACAGTAAGCTATAGATAATGCAGATACTAATTAATGCTAAGATAACCATACACCAGTTTTTGTAAATTAAAAATGCAGCCTTTGATCCTTTTAAGAGAAGCATGCATATTTTTTCCCCTCACACAGCTGCACTGAAAAGGATACATCTATTTAAGTCAGCTAGAGAAAACTATTATGCCAAGTACATGAAAACCACTAGTGTGTATGTCTGTGCAGGCAGCTGATTCTTCCTCACTGATTTCCAGCTTTCATTCAATTAACATACCACAAGGATTTAGTCCAAAGGAACAGCCCGTTGTCATTTTTCTCAGAATCGGTGCAAGAATCAGTGGAGTTAAAAAGCAGCTTTTCACCAGATGAGTAGCAGTACAAAATCCTCACCCTCCCAAGAATAAGACATACTAAGAAAATAACAAAAGAGGAATCCAGGAGAGAAAAGAAAAAACAATCTCTCATTACCTTGACTTTTCTTTTTTGCCTTCTGACGCAAAGGAACCTGTAAGAAATGCAGGAAGGAAAGAAAAGAGGAAATTTCAGATTGTGTTGCAACATTTGTGTAGAAAGGGGAGGGGGAAGCTAGAGAAGGACGTGGTGGTGATGCTGGTGGTATATGCAGGATGGAAACACATAACCCACTCGCTGCTGAAGGGACGTTAGCAGCTGAAGCAAAAAAACGTGTTAATTAAAATTGATGTATATCTAGTTGAGCAAGAGCAAACATAACCCTATTACACGTGTCTATCTACTCCTGCTTCCTGTTTCACATCCACAGACAGCTTCTACTTTGCTGTGTTTGCCCAAATTGTATTCTGTGGTTTGTAGTTAAAAAAATAGAAGTTAAAACTCCAGCATTTTAATGCTTCATTAGACTCCATAAGGAGGATTTACAAACATGGGGAGATTAAAATACATGCCAGATGACTGATAGTCATTTAGCTCATTCTAAGAAATCCTGAAAAGGAAAAAAAAATTATCTTCACCTTTGCCTTTTTTTATTTAATGCAGAACATATATTTTTTTCCCTATTTAATAGTTTCATAATATTTCTTAAGGAAAAAAAATCACACAAAATGTATGGAAATTTTAGTCACTGCAAAAATAACAATTGAATTTACTTATGCATTTGTAGTCTACATGTTTAATCCTGCATAAACATATAGAAAATGAAACTAAAAGAGAAGACCACAGAACAAAAAAGGAGGTAATTGAAAATGGAAGCTATGGCTTTTAGAGTAAATTCTCCCCAGACAGACTGGCTGGCTGTGTGACTGAGGACAAAGTACTTGACTTCTCTTTGCCTCAACCTTTCCTTCTCTAGAGTGGGAACTAAGGCATTCATTTTTTTCTATTTTTAGGAAGGGTTTGAAGCCCCCAGATGACAAATGCAGCATAAAGTGAGGTATGATTTAATATGCTGGCCACAATGTTGTTATGCAAAGCCGCTAGCTACCTGATCCGCTGCAGAGCTACGCTATGAACATCCCTAATGTAGCCCCTCCGCCTCGCCAGACAGCTTCTCAGGAAAACAAAACTCCATTTCATATTCCTCTTGAAAAATTTGATGGCTCCTCTCACAGGCAAATTAAAGGCGAGTAAAGCTAGACCATCTGCAAGTTGATAGAAGAGCCCACTGTCACCAGTATTTACAAGAGCGACAACTTTCTGAAGCGGGGATCTCTGCAGCGTGTAGCACAGAGCTGTCTGTGCCTTGTAGTCCTCTGCTTATCCAGTGTCTGTTTGACATGACCTGAACAACACTCTTGTGGGAGGCTTTACCAGGCATGAATAATCCCAGACTCCTGCCTAATCACTGAGTATTCTTTTTTTCTTTTTCCCTTATTGTTTTTTTGTTTGTTTTTTTTTTAATTCTACCACTGCCTCTCTCTCTCAGACTATTCTCCATGACAACACACAAAGAAAAGCAATAAGAAAACACATTAGCTCTATTGGAGATTCAGCTATTTCCCCATCCTTTTCATGTCTTCATTCCAAAGAAACTCATGCCCTATTTAGGACACATGGAAATAATGTATGGCCTCAGGGAATCAATGGGTCACACAAAATAATTGCTTTCCTTCAGAGCTATCCAAAATGATATTAAGGAAAACAAGTATGAATCAGGTCTGCTGGCCCAAAAACTATGTAGTAAAGCAACATCACATCTTTGCCATGGCACTATATCGGGGTTGTTTAATCTCTAACAAATATAAACTCATTAAAAAAAAGAGCAATACTGAGGCAGGATGTGGCTCTCTCTACAGCCAGGAGAGGAAGTGATCTTTCCACTAACTTTGCTGATGATCTAAAAAAAAAAATAGCATGGTCTCTTGCTCGTGTGTCAGGAAAGAGTGAGCACCCCTGTTATGTAAGGCATCTGTTGGGCCCACTTTATATCAGACTGAGGCAAAAACTGATCGCCTAGTAAGAGCTTGGGCTAGCTAAAATAATTTACAAATTTATGTGTATTATTCTGCAGCAATGATGGTATCCTGCTGCAAGTTGATAGGGGTGATGAACCAACTCTCTTTTCTTCCTGTATTGTGGGAGGAGTTGGGAAATTATTGGTGGAAGGAAGAGCAGTTTCTCTACAGCCAGAACTGTATTTAGTTTGCCTGGATAAAACCAGTGGTAAATCTCTAACAAAATAACTGATGAATGAATTTTTTGTTTAAATTAAGATACATTTCTCATTATCTTTCCAAGTATTCCTGAAAGTTGAGGCAAATTTTCAACAAATTAGCACTAAATTAGCACTGGAACTTCCGATTGTGTTTTAGTGCTGTTCAGAAACTCGGCTTCATCCTATTAAAAAATATGTGTTCTCCTCCACACAAGAGAAAGCTCTTATCCCCAAATGCAGCAATAAAATGCAGCATGATTCACAAAATTGCCTTCTCAAATTTTGTTGATCTATAAACAAATAAAAACAACTTTCTCTCTTTCTCCAAAGCACAGTGCTTGGAGTCAGATACTTCATGAAATAAACAAACAGTTTTCAGTAAAACTGTTTTCATCTCAAACCAATAGAAAACTTATGTTTAAATGAATCTAACACAAAATTCATAAAACGTCTCACCAGCACACTTTGGATTCAATTTTCCATGAGAATACAACACATTAGCAAGTCTCCAGTGGCAAACCTTTTTTCAAGAAGTGAATAAAAGTTTCCTTCACTGAAAAGTCTTTTATAAAAAAAGTCAATAATCTTTTATATTAGTGGACCTGGGTGAACATTGATTAGAAGATACTTTTAAGTTTCACTCTCCTACAGATTCTTAGCAGCACAGAGCATAAAGAACTGTGGAAAGCAGAGTTGTTACCAATAAAACAAGGGGTACAACGGGAGTTTCAGATGTGAATATTCTGTAACTAGCAAACATAGCCACTGAATAATCTGAAACTAGACCAAATGTCATGATTTTGCTTTTAACAATGCTAGATATTTTTCTATTATTTTAGATTTCCTAATGGGAAGTGATTTATTTCATTATCACAGGTCGAGCTGAAAAGCTAAGAATATCAGACGTATTTCTATTTCTTCTTACCAAGGGAAATCTGAGAGCAGTAGTTCTCAGAAAGCTCTGGGATAACTGCAAAACACACACTTTTGTGCAAGACTGATAATAGAGAGTAGGTTTTAATTATTTTGGTAGTCTTTGATTTGGTAAGGACTGAACAGGACGGGCTAGCGATCCTGCAGAACTACACGGACTTCAAACTTGCTATCTATTACTCCTGCACTTGGCAAACACACCACGAGTGAGTTGCAAAGGAACCTGTACAACTGTGCATAGTTCATTTCCACTTCTGTGCCAGGCAGTCTCCAGTGATGAGGAAAAACATGTGAGAGAAGTGACAGCTTCAGCAGAGGCTTCTGTCAGTCCAGGTGTCCTTTTTTCCCACAGAATCACAGTATGATTAAGACTGAAAGAACTTCAGGAGGTCATCTAAGTCCACTCCCCACGTGCAACTGGCTTTCCAGGACTGTTTCTAGATGGCTTCTGCATCTCATCAAGCATGGAGACACCCCAGTCTCTCTGGACAACCTGTGACAGTGCCCAGTCATCCTCACAGTAAAAAGGCTTCCTGATGTTCAGAGGGAACCTCCTGTGTTTTGGTTTGTGTGCACAACTTTCAGTGGTGTCACTGGGCACCACTGAAAAGAATCATAGAAACCATGTCCTCTTCTTTGGATCCTCCCTTCAGGTATTTATGCACATGGGTAAGAGCCCCCCTGAGCCTGCTTTCCAAGCTAAACAGACCCAGTTCACTTAATCTTTCCTCATATCTTCAATGCTACAGTCCCTTAATTATTCTTCTGGCCCTTCATTGGGCCTCTTCAGTATACCATGTGTCTCTTATATTAAGAAGCCATTCCAGTGGTGGCCTCAGCAGCACTGAATAAATTATGACCTCCCTTGACCTGCTGGCAACTTACTTTGTCTGACAAGGATGCAGCCAAAGATACCATTTACCTTCTTTGCAGCATGGGCACATTGTTGGTTCACGATGTCCACCAAGATTCCCAAGCCATTCTCTGCAAAGCAGCTTTCCAGCTCTATGGCCTCCTGCACATACCGGTTTCCCCTAGCTGTATCTTGTGTGCTCAAATGGAATAACAACAGGGGATAGAAGGCAGAGGGCTGGACAGGCTTTGGCAGTCTCTGGACAACATTCTGGATCCTGGCCCCTCCCAGGCAGCAAACATCTCTGGATGGTTGGACAGGCTTACACGTGGGTCCTTTGTCCCTTGTAGCAGGGAGTCACACACTGCAGGCTCTCACCTTTTCTTCCTGGCAAACCTGCATGGTTTACAGCCAAGTGAACCGTGTCATTTTCTAGGGGACACATCTGGCTCCTCTTCAATTATGAGGGCAGTCAACATGTTCTTAGATGAGGCAGGAGCTTCCTCTTGATACAAGAAATCATCAACTTCCAATTCTCCAGAGGTTTTTCTTACTTTGAGAGAGGGCATAGACACTGCCTGCTTCTCCATTGCAGATGGGGACTGCTGGTCTTCATGCTGTTGTGTCTCAGAGAAGACCCTATCTCTCTCCCTTCCACTTTCTCTGATGCTGCACAGTTTGCATGCTTCCTCTGGAACCTCCTCCACTTCCCAGCACAGCTCCTCCAAGATAGCCTGCAGGGCTGAGAGACATCACCCTCAGCCTCAGGGAGAGATTCCTGACACCTCCTGAAATTTGGGAGACCTACAGCCACTCTGTGTGAAAGCCTCTGCACTAGCAAGGACAGCTGTTTCTATACCTTCTGGGGAAACTGCCCTGTTACCACTATGTCTAAGACTGCCACAGCCCCACAGTTTCAATGGAGGCCCCCTTACTTCACTCCTTTACACCCAGCTACACAAACTGATGGTTCTGCTGGCTGCTCTCAGGGCAGATCCCTCCCAACATCAGTTAAAGGACTCTTGACCCTTCCTAGTCAGAGGGAGCTGCATCAAAGGCTCCAGGAGTGCTGGAGTCAGGGGCAGCCTGCAAACTCCCCAGGAATAAAAATGGGATGAAATAGGTACATGAGACTGTTTCAGCGGAAAGAAAAAAAAAAGTCTACATGGAAAAGCAGGGGCATTGGGCTAATACTAAAAAACAGATTTCATGCCTCATGAAGTTTGACTCACAATGCATGAGTCTGAGAAGGCACCAAAGGCAGCTATGATCAACAGATATATTCTACAGAGCTGTATTTTCTTTAAGCTTCCCAAGGGTCAGATTGTGTGGCTAAGAAAATCCTTTGCTAAGCTCATGTATCTTAGGTTACAGTTATCTCATCCATTGAGGGGTAGGATTTGGAAGTGAGGGCACCCCTAGCATCAGCACATGCAGTAGATTTCAGTTTATCCTTATAGCACAACTGGGGCAACCTCTCTGCTTGGGCTGGCCATAAGAAAGATCCTGTTTGGATATTGATGCTGTTGAGCATCTTTTATATTGTTCTTGGTCTCTGTGACTACAAGGATACAATCCCAACATATGACCTCTTCAGATGATCAATAACTCTGTCATAGCTTCAAGTATACTTACAAGAATATTGCCATCAGCTTCCATGAATGGTTTCAAAGCTCAATGGAAAAGCTGTTAAAAGAGAAAATTTTGTGTACTTAAGCTCTGTATTATATTTTCAAATAACATAAGTCTTGTCAGTAGAGTAAAAAAAAATGCTTTCAAACATTTTGTCTTTCTAACTCTACCCTCTGACTTCTCTCAACCCCTAAAAAATTTTTTTCCAAAGACAATCCTATGTTATGTAAACTGATTTTACTGATTTAGAAATCAACAAGCAGTAAGTAACATTAACTCAAAAGTATCCAAGCTTATTTTTATGAAATGAACAGAACAAAGCTCATAGATTTGGCCAGAGGGTTGTTTTTTGCTTGGTTGTGATAGGCTTTGGAGTTGGGTGGGAATGGAGGTTTTTGGGGTTTTCGGAGGAAATGCAACAGAGAAAATAAACAAATAAAATTGGGAGTGAGATTTTTTGGTTCATTTTCATCTTTAGTCTGAAAGAAATCTATAGGACTTGGATTCCTGCTTTGGTTAAGTAGTTCCCAGCATGGGGATAAAAATTAAGTAACCTTCTGGTTCTCCTAAATGGGATGAGACCTCATACCAGAGTACTCATTTTATAATGAGTTGAAATTTTCCTTTCTGGAGACCAAAATCTGCGCAGTCCAACAGCAGACACTGGATTCTATTTTTCAAAGACACCAGGTTAGCAGGTATCCATTTAGGTGGCAGATAAGGTGATTTCACTTGGTTAACACAAGCACTTGTCAGTTTCCCATGTGATTTTCCTTTGGTTGGTAGAATGGGCAGATGATGAATAGGTGCAGTACAAAATGAATGAAAACATATCAATGTTTTGGTGCCAGCAAAGTTCCTATAAAACTCACCCCTCTGCATGTGAAAGAATCATGGAGGAAAGTGGGAGAGGATACAAAACTCTGCTGAAGCAAGCAAGAAGGGATTTCCAGAAATAGAGCCACACTTCAGAGGAATTTCTAACAAGAACATTTTCCTGTTACTAGAACCAGTTATTTAAGATATGTGCCACTCCTCATACATAATATTTGTCTTGGTTTGAAAATAAAATCTTAAAAAAGAAAATAAAAACCCACCTACTGGCTTCCAGCAATTTCAAACCAAGAATAGAAAGGCAAACAAATACATATTTTTCTGGCTGCCAGCCGTTTCTGTTCAAAAGTAGAAAGAAGCACTTTCTATAAGTAGCTCAAGTTAAAGTAATATCATGATGAGGAGAGATGTTCTGGCCAATAATTTCAAGGATGTTTAGGAAATCATAGCTAGTACAAACAAGCAGAGGAAGCACCTTGAGTTATACAAGTAAATTAGCATTGAGCCTCAAATACAAGGCAAGAAAGGGAATAACAGACCATATCACAGCAATTATTGTGATGCGGCCTTTTTCCTGTCATTCCTTAATTTCATGTGTGCCTTGGGTTTGGGGAGGAACTGCACAGCTCTTAATCACACAGTACCAGGAGCAAGGGGAGAAGCATTAGTTAACTGGCAAGGCAATGTTTCCTCCTGTGTGCTTTGTGCCAAAGGACTTGAATGGATTTCAGCTAACCTTTCTCTGTGACTTTAACTCAAACATTTGTTTAGTTTCCAGAAACTGGACAAGCAGTTTTGAGCCAGCACCCACTGTTCAAAAGGAGCATTGACTTCTGTCCCCATTCTAGTTAAAGAATATAATTTATTGTTCCCTGCGTAATGAAAGACACTTTAAAAATCACACAGTCACTGCAGAAATAACTCCTAGACACTTAACCTGAGTTTATTTCTCCTAAGAAAGCCCAACCTGAGTGAGATTAGTTACTCTGTGAAAAAGCATTAGGATTTTTTATATCCACTCAAGCATACTCAACTGTTTCAAAACTAACATTGCAGAAGGGCATAACCTGCTTATCTCTGCACTAGAGCAAAATAAGTGATTCTTTTCAATTTTGTGCAGGTTTACTGTGGGAAAACTATCCTTTCTAAACAGTCAGGTGAATTAGGAGAAGGAGCTGGATAAATGCTGCCACTCAAACAGAGCCAATCCACATTACTGGATGGCCAGCATGACTCTGCAGGGGCTGTCCCTGGGAACCACAGCCCCCTGCCCCCCAATAAACCTCTCAGGCTGCAGCTGGGATCTCATGATGGGCAGTGTTCTCACTTTTCCCACTGTGTGCTGGTAGTGGTCACACCATGACAGCCCAGGGGCGGGCTCAGGGCTGGCAGCTTGGCCAACAGAAAGGCTTCTGGGGCCACGAAAGCCACACCTGAGCTCAGGAGCTTTGCAAGTCAGTGGGAGGTTAGTGAGAGACAAGCCTTCAGTTCATTTCATCAGGAAGATGTCCTGACTCCTAGCTGGAGTAGCTGCAGCAGGAGAAGACTCAGCCCATTTCACAGCATTCACAGCCTGAAGACCTGTGTGTATCCTTGCCCTGAATGGAATGGAATTTGAAGAGGGATATCACCCCAAGAAGTGTGTGTGGATTCTAGCCCCTCTTCCTAAAACTCTCCACTTGCAACGAGATAAATTCTAGGAACAGAAGGAGAGGAAAACCCTCCAGCCTATGGATCAAGGTACCCACATGGAAGACTCGTAAGAGGATTGCAGTCTGCTGAAATGAATGCTCAATTTGCTAAAATTAAAATGTGGAATAAAGCAAAGGGAAAAAAATTAGACACGGTAAAATGCTCTCCCACTTCAGATGGCTTCAGAAACAGTAAAACACTTGAATCTCTCATTTTCTGGCGGCTAAACTGCAATGGATGTACTCAATAAAAGCAAAGTGGATGGATTTATATTATCAGTTTGTAAACCTTATTATTTCTTTGGCTTTTCTAGGAGTTATCTGACACCACCTGATTTTATTTCAATCTGAATTGAATACAATGTCAAACGTGGTTTCAGATAAAAAATTTCCAAATCAAAGTTCTTGAGGGCTTTTTAATTTTGATTTAACAACTGAACATTAAATATTTGTGTGCATAAGTTTATTAGTCTCACTTCATCCTTGCTTTTTCAAGAAGAGTAATAAACAAGTAGGTATGTGAGCGATAAGCTGATGCAAGAAGCATGGAAATGTGACAGGGTGTCTTATCAGAAATATCTTGCAATAATAGAGGGAGTCTATTTGACTCATCATCTCTCCTAAAATATATAGAAATATCTATAAAGATCAAATTTAATTTGAACGGGTGGGGAAAAAGGAAAAAAAAGAACACTGAGGTTCCAATGACTCTAATTGCAAAAATCAATCTTAATTCATTAGTAATATTCCTCTTGGGAAAATGAAAATCCACAAGGCCTCATGCTGTCTCTTGCCAATTACAAGCTACAGTGAGTATGTCAATCTGCAATGATCAGGGCATAAGCCTGCCAGACATGCCTTCCAGGCATCTCTCAGATGACATTCAGAGTGGACATATGCCTTCCTGCTTCTGAGCAAAATATTTGATCTATGCAACATGACTCAGACTATTTGTGTCACAGAAGCACTCAAAATGTGCATAGCTAAGCTCCTGTTCAGGTGGCATTGACACACTACTCCAAAAGAAAATTTCTGTTTTACCAAGTACCAAGCCAGGGCTGTGGACAACCTGGAAAATAAGCTCTGAGCCTTCTGTTTACATTTCTCACACTGGGTCACCAGCTTATATCCCTGTGCTTGTTTTCTGCTCATCTGGCTGCCTGCAACAATCTGTGCTTCAGTGGGCAATGAATTGACAGGTGATATGAAACTAGTGAGAGTGCTACAAAGTTCCCCCCTCAAAAATCAATGATTACTTAATCACATATTTCACCAGACATTAGGAATAGCATTGCCCCAATTTACAGCAGCACTTGAAGCACTGTCCTGTGGCAAGGAGACCTGCCTTACATAATAGTCCTAAATTATCACCTTACCCTCTAACTGGGGTTCTTGCAACAATGCAGGGGAAAAATTATCACAGTGATTGCAAGCTCTTAAATGTCCTTAGGCTTACTAGAGATCAATTTAATCTGACAGAACCTTACCATTAACCAGTAATTAGTCAGCTCTAGTCAGGTACTTAACTGGTTAATCAGCTATCTAAATTGACTGTCTAACTTGTACAAGGAGTTTCTTGGCTTGCAGATTTTCTCTCATACAGGCTCGCCAGGGAAGATGGATATTAAGGTGGCACTTTGTCCTCAGGGCAATGACAAATAGACACTAAACTAATTTTCAGAAAAGTTCATGGACCCATTTCCATCCTGGATAAGGTTGCCCCACCTGCTTTGGTCCCCATAACCACACGTTTCTAATTGCAGATGAAACTACAGATTCACCATAGGCATCAGAAAGAGCAAGTCTATGAAAATATAGTCAGAAGACAATTTTTAGAGTTCATTCAGCTTTGGACTCAATGGATAACTTTAACCTTTTGAATAAGCGTTACACTTTGAAAGGACCAAAGGGCTCTTTTCACAGGCTTAGCAGCAAGAAACTGCATTTTTTTGTATCTAAAATATTTATATTTTATAATACCATTGGTTATAACATTGTTTTCAAATGCATTTGGAATTACTCCATCCTCTCATGTGAAAACAATTCCAAAAGATGACTTCTGACTTTGTTTGGGAGAAGGCCAGGAAAAACTGGAAACAAAGTTCACTGCTCCCGTGTTGGAGACAGAAAAGGTCTGGAGACATTGCCCTGCTTGGATCATGGCAGGTGCTGTCAGCCCAGCTGGGAAGCCCAAGGGCAGCAGGTTATATGCGCTGACAGCTCTGAGCAAGCAGTTGCAGGAGTCAGTACTCTCTGCCTTCAGGAGAAGAGGGGCAGGAAAGAAAGAGGAAGCTCAGCAAAAGGAAGACGCGCTCCAGCTGCCTCTATGGCCTCACAGACTAAAATGAGAAAACAAAATGGCATGCTTAATGAAGTGTGTCTGCCCCACATTCCTTGTGGTGTTGAACTCCTAGTGCTGCTATGCTTGAAGGCCAAGGAAGAGTGCAATGCTTCAATTCCTACTGCCTCCTAGCTGGCTTTTGGTTTTTGATGTGGCAGGCAATGAAAAAGGGCAAAGTTAAGCTCTCTGCAAAACTGGATGGAGAGTTAGTGCGCTGAAAGGGTAAGGAAACACTCCAGGGATAAAGAAGAACTTCCCTGATGTTCTGCTCTCCTCCAAAGATGCACAGGTTTTTGCTAGTCCAGAAGATGAAACATAGAAGGGAGGAAGGGGAAAAAAAGTAAAATCCTATAGACCCTCCTGAGACAACAATCTAAGGCGTTTCTCTCAAAGCAAGTCCCTTGTGAAAAGATACAGATGAGGAGAGAGGGACCATAATTCCCTCCTCTATTTTTTCTGATCAGCTGTTCAGCAAAGACAGTTTTGAGGGAACACTGCAAGGTCCAGTACAATAAAGAAAAAACAAGGGCACGACTCACCCTTGGCCAGAGGTTCAGAACCGCTGCTCTGCTTGCAAATTTGGATTATTGCAGTGACAAGAACCTGAGACATCCTCACCGGAAGGCAGTTCTGAATAACCTTTGCTGTCATGGCATTGCAGGAGGTTTATACATCCATTGGAAGGTAAAATTGCAGGAGCATTCTTTCAATTGGTTCATTTGAGGACAAGAGGCCAGCAAAACTTGTTACTCTTTGCACTCTCTGAAGCTTACTAAAGTCTTGTTTCTTCCATCAAGAAAACATTCGTTGTATCAACAGCACTGTACAAAAGGCCAGCATTCACACTTGCAGGGAAATCTCAAGAGAACAGATTTTAAAAATCAAAGTAAAATCATTATGTTGATGATTATGAGGATGAAATAAGTCAGAAATATCTGTTGCTTCTTCCATCAAAGAATTCCACTCCACATTCATAAAGTTCTCAGGAGACTGAAGTCTTGAGAGTCCTGTCTGGTTCTTCATTAAGAGATCAGGAGCAATGAAGAGTTCATCTTCCTCCCACACCTCAGAGCACAGCAAATACATGCGCTGCACTCAAACATCACCTCTAAAATAAGACAATCCCAGTGGGGAGAGGCAGAGCAAGGATAAACTGCCCTGGCAAGTTTCACCAAAGGAGGGTGGAACTGCTTTGGCTCACAATGTCATCTGCTGAGCCATACAGATTTGCAAGTGGCCTCCTTTTTCCTGTGGCTGAAAGGCATTTCCCTAGGAATAAGGGAATGGAAAAACTGGACTGCTGATATCACAGCTTCACCAGAGGAATTTAGCCAGAACCCATTCCTCCATTCAACATCCATGTGCATAGGATTTCTCCAAGGCCTAAGACATGCAGGTCAATGAGCTGGGCAGGCAACTGGGAGCCAAATACTGAGGACAGCATGTCTGAGTTAGACCAGATATGAACTACTGAGAGGCAGAAAAAAAAATCATCTGTAGGATTAAAGCTCAAAGATATGATAAGAAACACTTTTCCCTGAAATCCAATTTAATTATCATGTAGCTTGCTTGCTTCTAGACTGCTTTAGCAGTAGATTTGTTTCTTTTAAACAGATCAATTCTCTTCAGTTCCTACCAGCCACACTTACTTTGACTTACATTTGCAATAAAGAAGAGAAAAAACGCCTCTTCACCACACAAAAAGAGCACAGTAAGTAACATCTGCTAGAATACACACCCTCACCAGTGTGAAAAGGGGGTCTTGTCTATGGTGGGTAGCATAACAAGCTGGTTGGCCCTGAGAGCAGCAATAAACTTTAAAAAAAAAAAAACCTATGACTGGTTGCAAATGATGGCTGCATGCAAATGATCACTGCAGTACTTTTCTTCAGTCTCAGTGCCTGTAGGCATTCCAGATTTACTGATTCTTGTTTCTTAAACACCATAGCCTTTGCCAGAACATCTGCACAAAGAAGTAAATCATTAGAGATAACTATTTGCTGCTCCTGCAAATGCAGATCTGGCTACATCAGACACTTGTTGAATCTTACAGAAATGGACACTTTTCTGTTCTCTTTTCCTGTAGTGTTGCCCTCACTGTAGTGAAATCTGAAATGAAAACAGTGAGCCTTTTTCTAAAGGAGAAACCCATATGTTAAAATTACTGATATAGAACTAAAAACTGAATATCTTCTTTCACAGAACAATTTCAAGTTTTCCCAGAAGATCTGGATTTTCTTCTATGCCATAAATTGTATTTCACCAAACTTTTTTACTTATGTTCCACCATCCTATGGTTGTTCTCACAACAGTCTACACAAAGTCAATCCATGTGTCTTATTTTAATTCTAAGGAGATACTTCCTGTCTTCTTTTTTCTAAAATGTTCCCAGCTCTTTATGTTCTTTTATATTTAAAATAGTGTATTTCAATATGGAGCACCTCAATTTTTTTCATAATTCTTATTATACACATATTCCGAAGCTTTATAGAGGAAAAGTAAAATAGTCAAAATAAATTCTTGACTTCTCAGTCATAAAAAATAATAATCATGACAATATTAAAATTAGCATATCACCTATTCGTACATCTCACAGTAACTGCAGCTTCAATGGTTACTCTTATTTCTATGATCCTCTTTAAATAAATTATTTTAACTTACTTCAATTTTTCCTCTCATTAGCAACAATGCCCTCATGGTAGTAAAAGTAATGAATGAGAGATAAATGCTTGAAGAAAAGCAACTCCACATTTGGTATTTCCCATTGCAGCCAAGCTCTAATTTATACCAATAACAATATGGTTGCTAAAGTTAAGTATGTTCTGATTGAAAATACTTATTTTTTAATTATATTACTGTCCTTAAATTTCAATTTTATAGCTTATGTACAGTTAAGTAATATTATAAAATTCATCCAAATTCATAAGAAAGCTGGCACAAAAAACCTACCTTCTCATAAATTGGACAGACATTTGACCAACAGTCTGTGATTTATTGAGATTAATGAGGATGAAAAACATGAAAGCTATTGCAAACCACTTCAGAGGACTCACTTTCAATATGCTTGTGTTGTTTTTTATTAAATGTTTGCCACTCCAGAATTTGAGCCCCTGTTCTTAGCAGGAAAAGAAGACCTGGCCACAGTGATAGGATGAAAGAATGCTGAAAATGTTGAATTCAAGGTAGCCAAGGCTGAAACTCCACAGAGTCAGGTCAGAAGGCTGAACAGCTGTTCAAACTGGATGTCAGTCAAGTTTTCAGCACATTTCATAATTTGTTGCACGTGCAACAAATATGTTCTTACTTTGTCCCATCCTTAAAAGCAAAAGAGGAGAGCAGCAGCAGAGGAACGCTGTGGACTCACTGTCTTTGCACATCCACAGGACTCACTGGAAAGCTGAGCACCCACTGTCTTTGCACATCCACAGGCAGCAGTGTAGAACCCAAATATAATATCATCTGACATAGTATAAAGTCATATTATGACCCAAAATTAGGAGCAACATATCTCCACACACCAAGTAGGTGTCTCTGAAGCTGTACCAAGGTTTCCATCAGGAGAAAAACAGGCCAGAAGACAACCACCACCTGGAAGTCTATCTGATCAGAAATCACTGAAGTGGAGGAACTGGAAAAAGCCCTATGGACTCATCAATTAATCAGAACAAGACCAAATCTTTTCTGTGGGGTTAGAAACTCAAGACCACAGTTAAATTGCTCTGATTCACTGTGTTTCTAGGATTTAATCTTCACAATTCATCTTCGCATTTCATTTGTTCTTCATTTGGAAGTGAAGTGTATGCCAGGTACAGACAGCGCATCCAGAACACTGCTGGAGGGTCTTGCTTACCCCTGCAATGGTATGTACTACCTGGCAATTTAGGATACAGATTCAATCTTCTCAACATTGCTTCAAGTGTGCTGGTAGCACTTGGGCAAAACCCGCAAGACCCCAGGCAGACACACAATACAAAAACCACAGCTAGGAAAAAATAAAAAGTCAGTGAACTAAATTCCTAGTAAAAAAAATAACTAAGTAGTGATAATTTCTGGTTCTTCATTTCAGCTCTCTTCCCTTCCCTCCCAAAATTCCTATTTTGCTCATATCTGTAGAGATGTTAAACAATCAATTTGGGAAGTGATGCATCCTACTAAATACAGACATCTTCACACTGTTGCTTTCTGAGAAAAATTGATGATTTGATGTCATCTCCTTTCTCCTTGCACTTTGCAAGATCCACACAAATCATTTAAAGACTATTAGAGGGAGCTGCAGAAAGCTCAGAGAATAAGCAAATTACTGTGTATTAGCTGAGACACATTAACTAAGAAAGAGCTTTAAGGCAAACTGAATTGCCTACCAGTTGTCTTTGCTTTAGATTAAGAGAAAATAAGCACAATTAATATGACTCAGCTGGTACGGTATTTTGATGGTGCTTATACCCAGAAGCTGTTCCCAGAAGAACCTGGTAGACTTAGATGCACTATGGAATAAGAGCATGAGCTCTCTTGAGACCTTGCAAAAAGGAACAAGGATAACGAAACAGCTACACAATGTAAAGAAACAGAGAAATATGTCAAGTGATTCACAGCATCGCCACAAAAAGTATTTTTCAAGAAACTTCTCTGAAGCATTAGAAACAGGGATTGCAGTATGCTTGCTTCCATTACAATGGACCGTGCACACTGTAGGAACAGGGAAGAAAAAAACAGCTCTATTGGCAGGTTCAAAACAAGATATAGCAGGAGAATGTAGGCAGGAATCAGACAGACTCCAAGATATCAGCAGGACAACAACCACCAGGATCATATTTTGGGTCTCAATAAGCCTGAGGACAGGCAGTGTCAAAGGTTTGTATTAGCACCAGAGCAAGGGCTTTGAAAAATAATGACATGATATATATTCAAATGCTTGCAAAGCTAAGAGAGGGATCCCAGTAGTTCAAAATGAGAGTTCAGGCTCAGTACATTCAATGCTGCTCAGAAGTATAAATAAATTAGATAGGAGATTCATCAATGAACCAGAGTAGGAAAACTATCCTTGCAGTGAGTTTCTGAACTGATATGAGGTGAAATTACTTTTGTCAAGGCCAGATAACAGGAGATTTCAGTAAAAGTGACACTAGATAATGACACTTGGATAAGAGTATATTTCTGTGTACTGAGAGTGAAGGCATTTAAAAGTTTATGTGAAATTTAAACAATAGCTTGGAAATGAGAACAAAGAACTAAAGTCCTTAGACTATGATAGCGTTATCAGTATGATCTTATTACCAGCAATGAGCAAGTATGACTTAGGAAAGGTAGAAGTTGATCATGCTGGCTGGATTCAATTAGAGGCTGAGCCATGACATACCAGAGAGACAGGCCAAACACTACATTTAGTCAAAAAAAAAGGAAAAAAACAAAACAAAACAATCCAAACAGACAAAAAAAAAAAAAAACAACTCTGTGTTTAGGATTAGATCTGTGCTTCACAGGAGGACGTTTGTGAATAAAATTACATGGGCAAAACATGCAAAGGAATGGATCAGAGTACAGTAGAGATTAGATCATAAACAGCATGTTGAGGTATATCAGGACCTTCTGAAAGACATTTTGCACATGTTTTCAGAAAACAGATGGAGAACCATTGGCAGATAGAATCACAGGCAGAAGGTTTTAAGAAAAGATTTTCAGATAAAATTGAAGGTAATTGCCAGGATAAAATGAAGGCAGAGTGGACAGGATTTTGTTCATTGATTGTAGTCAATAGAAGAAATAAGAACATGCTAGCTGAGAAAGAGAGAAAAGCTAGAGGAGGTTTTGGAGAAAAGCAAGGTAGAGAAGTCAAAGGAGGATGAGCTCTGCCCTGATGAGGAAGCCCTATCTGCCAAAGAAGCAGTTAAACAAGTAGAAGGCAAGTCAAGGCCATGTCATTACATTGATTTTTTTTTTCTTCCCCCCTAGAAGTAACCCACAAGAGCTGTTTGGAGAGAAAGGACAGAAGAATACGGGGACAAGTGAAAGCACAAGCACAGGGAAAGCATGACTCAGCTAAGCCAGAGGCAGGGGATAGAGCTGGAGGAGGACAGACACAGCCTATTCACAAGATTTATGCCAGAGATGCCCCATAGCAAAAGCAAAAGAAACAAGACACTGGAGGACAGCCAGACTGTAACTTGATGATAGGAAAGAGAAGTGAGCAATTAAAGAGTAGAGCAGGCTGCAAAAGAGAAATATTTTTAGAAAGGCACGTCACTAAGGCACAAACACAGTGCACACGCTTTGATGAGCTGTGTCTGTAACTGCATATACTGCTTTCCAGAGAAATTCTTAAGAGAAAAAAACATGGCTCTCCTTCAGGCAAGAAGGAACTGAGATGTAGAAAGGGGTAATAGGTATAGTTTCACATGCAACATTACCTCTGTGCCCATCTCCCTGTCTGATGATGGTGCAACACTCAGTATGATTTTATCAGCATTAAGTGACACATCAGGAAGGACACCTTCTCCAGACATGAAACCAGTACCAGCTACACTGGTCTGTAAACAGCCCTCATGAGTTAACAGGGGGTTGAGCGACTCCTTGAAGAGAGCTCTGTGCACAAAACAGTGAAGCTATTCAGCATGTCATGCAGGGACAGCCCTTTCCTTGGTTACTGCTCCTACCACAGGATCCAGCAGCAACTGAGAACCTCCTAGGATACCTCACAATTGTCATCTTATTGCAAAAGTCCCATGCCTTCTTGGTGATTTCTCACAGGCAGCTCCTCACAGCACTGACTCCTCCTTCTTCACAACACAACCAACAAACTCCATCTTTCCCCTTACCCAGCTAACCCACTTTTTTTGTAGCACTCTTCTTCTTATTGGACACAGCTGTGGCTTGTTAAGGGCAGGCCTGTTCCTAATCTTTGGTGATTGGTACAGCTGCAACTCCTCAGGTGTGAGACTCCCTTCTGCACTATTTTCTTACATCCTCTCCCTCCACACATGACAACCTGATGAGAGCAGGCTGCAAATCCATGCCATTTAACCAAGTGAGTGCACAATACTGTTGTCTGTACAGTGCCCTGCAGCTGTGTCTTTATCCACAGCAGACTTTGTCCCACCGACCCAGAACCAAGTCAGTGCTACTTTAGGGAGACTTTGGGGAAGTGTGTAAGTGATAGATTTGTGGGGCAAGGGGAAACATCTGAAATCAACAAGGACAAAACAGAGAATCTTAGAAAATGAGGAAGCCCTTCAGCCTGGATTGGCTTGATGCTTTCCTCCACCACCTTGCACAGGGCTAGTGGAGAGCCTGCCATGCTGCGCAGGCAGCATCCAGCTGCTGCACCTACAAGGAAATACACTCACAGAGGTGAGAAGCAAATGTTGTGTTCTGGCAACTAGACAGCCCTGTAAGAAATCAGGTCTCCCAGCATGCGTGGGGACAAGTAGCAAACAGCTAGAACCCAAAGTTCACATGAACATTAGCAGCCTGGCATGAGTAGCTCTTGCCATTTATATGCTGAAACAGAGCCTTCCACCACCCTGTGATGGAAAAGGGACAGCAGGGACGCAGCATGTTGGGCAAAGTGAAGGCGATGCAGCATTTGAAAGCAGACAGCTTCAGCATGCCTGACCTGAGGCACACAGCCTCCACATGCCACAGGACTTACACCTGGTCACGTTGTGTGCAGCTCTGCCACCAGAGTCAACACCAAGAGAGGGGCACTGTGGGAATCTCCTCTCCATAGAGGTAGTACTTGCATCTAGAGAGTTTCACCATAGGGGAGGGTACAGAAAGGCCATTCCATAAGAAGTCACAAAACAATTTCTCTCTCCTTTTTGAATTGTCACAAACCATTGAATATTGGCATAACTGGCAGATGGGAAAATCGTGCCAAACTGAGCTGCAGTTCCTGCATGGGCATAATAAACCATCCAAGAAACCCAATTAATACTACTGAGCCCTATACTTCAAAAAGCACTTGTTGAAAGAAAGTAGGTAAGTGAATAATTACTCTGGATGCTCATCTCCACTTTCTCCAGAGGCACATTTTGTTGAGGAAAACTCGAATCTAGAGATAAAGACAGGGGTTTGGGTTTTCTGTTTCAGCAGAAAGGACAGGAGATTCTAATTCCAGCTGTCTTTTTGTATGGGTAAGCCCATCCACACAGTACTTTAGCCATGTCTTTACTCATTCAATTTAATGTGTATGAGAGAAACATTAAAACCAATGGACTCTAAAATTCTTCTCACATTGAAAACAGAAATAATTCTTTTCAGTGCTGTCACCACAGCACAATAAAATCTACTCCCATATCGCACTCTAAATTCTCTTCACACTATGTTTTGCATGTTTATCTCTAGGAACCCAAAATCAATAAGGGAATTGCTTCAATTTTCATATTACACATTTGTCTTCCCAAATATCAGATTTACATGAACAGCCATGAATAGATTGTCACCGTGTCCCTTGATGGATCTTAATAAATTAACTGAATTAAATTTGTCCAGAAAAGAGTAATTCATATACATCTTGACCCTTGTCCTCACTCAACAATTCTTTTTCTAATTATTTCATCATTTTTTAGTGATCCATTTGCATTTTTAACCAAAGCAGAGAGGAGAATGGGAGAACATGAGATCTTTTACTCAGGCCTTTAAAAACAGGCAGCTACTTGCTCCTAAGAACTTCCTTTATTGTACCAAGTGAACATTGTTTCTTATCAGCTAAAACTATACTGTCTTTAAAAAAGAAAAAGAAAATAGATGTGACAAGACAGAAATAACTAGCATTTGTCACTTAAGCAAAAAAAAAAAAAAAATCAGCCACAACCTTACCAGCAAGGAATTCTGACGAATAGCCACACTTGTCCTGTCAGCTCCATACACCTTGCAAAGCAGAGAGGAAACTCTTACAGAAATCAGTTGCAATGCTGAAATTGCCCAAGAGGAAACTCACGTCTCTTTTACAAGCCATGACTACACAAACCACAAGTCAGACATCAAAGCAAGTGCTAAAAGCCTTGCCTTCCAGAAGTGTTAATGTTAGAACCCAGACATGGAAATGGGATAGGAGATGCAAAGAAAATATCAGAAATATTCCCAGATAGCTAATTTTTAATATTTTTTGTTTGTTTCCCAAATGGAAATTGGTTTGAAAAATGTACTCTCATGCATTCCTGAGCCGAGTCTTGTGGGAGACTGAAGAAATGATGCAACAGTCCCCATGACAAATGGCACTGTCAAAGCCTCTCTTGCTGACGCATTCCTCAGAGCACCTCTCCAGTCCTGGGGGCTCCAGCCTTCCCTCCTGAACCCCAAGGTGTGGTAGAGCCTGAACCCAGCCACACCAAGGCC
The DNA here is from genome assembly GCA_039654755.1 of Calcarius lapponicus. Lineage (NCBI taxonomy): Eukaryota > Metazoa > Chordata > Aves > Passeriformes > Fringillidae > Calcarius > Calcarius lapponicus. Next base: position 57,135,025 of record CM077465.1, read on the forward strand.
AGGGAGCCCTTGGGACAAAAGGAAAGATGGAACATGAAGTGCTGTTGGTTTGTTTTTTCTGGGTCATCTGCAAGGTGTGTCCCAGGAAACCCCATCCAAGCAGGGATGACAGCAAGATCTGCAGACAAGCACATGGATCTAATAGTTTCAGATCAACCATGTTTAGTTACCGCATTTCCTTTTCAACTAACCAACAGAATGGTAAGCTAAAATTAACAACCCTGTTAAAAATAGGAGACAGAAGCTTCTGTAAGTTACATATTCACTGGGCTTGTGGGAAAAAGGAAATGAAAATTCAGGACCTTGTATTTTTGGGTACTTTCCTGGCTTATGTATTTAACAGTTTTACCCAAAGGTATGTGGACTTCAAGAATGAATAAACATCTAGCACAAATACCCAAGTAACTTTTCATTGCTCTATCTACACAGCTCTTATTTCACATATCACATTAGTCAATAAAGACAGAACATGCATTCTGTTAAACTTCATCCTTCTTCAAAGAGATAGGCATTGCTAAAAATAAGGCAGGCCATCACATACTTTGAAATTATTTTTTCCTTTTTAACTTCCTGGAATATTACAGACCAGTTTCCTCAAAGCAGGATGGAGGGATACTGCTGCTTAAAGATTCTCCTGCATTTTCTCAGATCTCATTCCCTGTCACAGCAAAATTCCAGGATCCAGAGTCAGGTAAAGGAGATACACAGAGATCTCCATGCTTTACTATTCATGACACTGAAATTACAGTGCCACCTGTAGGACATCCAAAAAAGAAATTAATTTGGGTCTTGCTGGTGCCACGAACGCCAGTTATAATTATAGGGCTTTCTAGTAGTCTTGGCAGAACTGTAGGAACATAAAAAACAGATGACTCATATCAGTCTACAGGGAGTTACTTGAAAGCTTTGTTCACATAGAGCAACATGCATCAGCACATCCAGAAGAAGATATTTTGCTACAAAGATGAATCTTTTGTGGAAGGAGGCCATGCCAGCACAATGCATTCATAGTCCATCCATTTCAGAGCTTGTGCCAGCGTAGGCAGGAGAGATCTGCCACATCCTCAACCACTTCCACCTGAGAGAGACATCACCCTTGAATCTAAAGAAAGTTTCCATTGTGGCTGCACACTTTTTGTTTGTTTGTTTGTTTTTAACCTTTCCATTCTCAATTTAGTTTTTAACTGTGGACCATGTTAACCCAGTGCATCACATTTCACTGACTGGTATTTGTATTGCATTCATATGTTACTTTGCACCAGCATTTAAAAGCACTCATATATACTTCAAAATATACTAATGAACTTATTTTATGTTGCTTTCCCTTTTCTTTTTTCCCTCTTTACCAAGAGAGTAATTTTCCACTTTTCTAACCCATAGCTAAGGCAATGTCTGTAAAGTCTTCTCTCCAATGTATCATTTCAAGACATAAGGTAAGACAAGAGTAAGCAGATGCACCTTTGTAGCTAAATTTCCATTAATAACATTTGAAGTGGAAAGTACTCAACTGATTTACTTAATGGCTCTGTTGCTGCAAATGAACTTAAAAAGTAGAGATGTACAACATGTTCTAGGGCAGTTTATGCTTAATGTTCAGCTGTGGTCAGAAGCAGAACAAAATAGTTTGACACATGAGGAAGGGAATGGTGAATAATAGAATGGATTTAGGAATGCTTTTGTTTGGATCAATGGCAGTTTTGTGTGGAATATTACATAACATAGCCATCACCAACACACACTAGAAACAATCTGTAAGACTAAAGAGAAAAGAGTAAAAAGAATGGTCAAGAATTGCCAGGGAGGAAGAAAGCTCTTGTAGGAAGATGGATTTTAATACAAACAGTTATTTTAATACAAACAATGCATTGTAGTGTGGCTTGACTGATAAAGAATTCAACATAAATAGTTTAGATTATGATTTATATAGGGAAAACACATCTCTTTCTCAGTCATGTAGAACAAAAAGGGAAGGAACAAACAATGAAAGGTGATAAAATGAAGAGAAGGAAGAGGATTTAAGCATAGTATTTGGACCTTTGGTACAGACTTGAAAATACTACTCTGTGAAACAGGTCAAATAGTGATTTAATATGTGTAGAGAGCAGTAAATTAAGTAGTTTCCAAAAATATTAGGTCAAAATAGCATAAAAACATAGCATAAAAACATTATTCTCTTTGTTTTACTAGATTCTTATGGCCACAGAAGTGGCAAAGAGTCAGAGAGTGTCACTAACTTTTGAGGTTACAACACAGGAATAAAGATTGCAGTAGGGTAAGTGATGCAGATTTAAAAGAAATTGTCTATATAGTTGTGCAAATACAGGCTGTAGAAATCACTAGCTTTCCACACAGGTTGTTATGGAAGGCTGGAGCAGAAAAAGGATGTTCTGAAGGGACTTCCTGCCAACATGGGTACAAGGACACAGGAAAACTTGCAGAGGGTAACAAAAAATATTTAGGAATTTTCAATTCTTGTTTCTCTGGCAAGCTATCTGAGAGGAAATAAAGGATCGTTGTAAGCAGAAAAATCAGAATCATATGTAGCAGGGCACATAAGAACATGAGGGCAGCTCACATAGATGAGTGACACTTGATAAAAGCAGGCAGGTCAAACTACTTTTCCATGGTGCCCCTGTCAGATTTCATTTGAGTAGGGAATTGCACAGTATAAACATATTTGTGTAGTTAAAAATTCAAGACACGGGATCTGTATTTTTTTCTTGAACTGAACAAATGTTGCCACAGAAAAGGCGGGGGGAAAGTCCCCACATTTGCAGTATATTTACAATAAAATCCCATTAGACGCTGCATTTTTTATTCAAAATGCTCCACGAGTGTTTCTTACCAGACAGGAAAGCAAGGTATCATCTGAACTTTCCTTTGCCTACTCAGACCGCAAAGTAACCAATGAATGTACCAGAAGGTATGGGAAATCTGCTGAAACTTATCACACACCAACAAACCTACTGGTTGTATGACCTCTGTCACAGGCTGTAGAGACCACAAGTGAGAAGAGATGAGACTCTGTCAACCAATATGATTCATATTTGCCAAATACACCTGCTACAGGCAAACCAGGTGTTATCAGCACTTAACACTTGCGATTGCAAGCTACTGACTTGCACAACCATAAAGTTTTCCTTCTAAGCAGTAAAGAGGTTCCAGTTTCCTCTGTGAGCTTTTTTTTTCCTATTTTACCTTGTTTCAGTTAATGAAGTGAATTTGAAACAGAGAGCATTAACCAGTCTTTGAATGCTGCAGTGTTGAGAGAATGGTGGGGGCTCACACACATCACCTTCTCTCTACCCCAGATCAAGTCACCCTTGTGGGAGCGTTACTGACAAAAACAAAGGGGAGGAAATCAACTGTATGTTTGCCTTTACCACTTGGCTAAATCCCAGTGTGAGCTTTTGAAAATAAAGCGCTGAAGGACAACATGCATCTGAAAGCCTTTGAGCAAGGAATCAGTACTCAGGGGCTCCAGGCCTGATTCTGGCACTGACTTACCACTTGACTCTGAACCCCCTTCTTCCACAGCTTTACCTTCACACTTTTAAAGGAGGTACACAGTAATTACCTGCATTGGAGGAATTTTATGAATATTTAGTAATTAATTCCTCTTAAGTGTTTGGAGCTCCCCAGATAAACTGCTTCACAGGCAGGAAGCATTTGAACTGCCTTTGTAAGGACAGCATTATCAGAAAAGAGAAACTCCTTAAAGTGGCAAGAAAACTGCTTAAACATCTTGAAAACAGTTGCCAAAGTTAAGTATTAGACACTGGTTTTATTGCAGCACTATACTAAACAAGGACTTTAGCATCTGTACAGAATCCTAAATCCTACTCTTCGCTTCAAAATCGTTTCTTGCACAACCTTATCCCACTGCTTTCCTTTCATCTTTGATAAAAAGCCCTCAGCAGTTCTAGTCACGTTGGCACTACTGCTGCTTGTTGTGGCTGTATATGTTTAAAATGCCTGCCAGAGAGCCTGCAACATCTTCCCATTGTAAATGTTGACACAGACACTTTTATCACTAATCCAGTGACAGGAGCTGCCTGTTCCAGATGCACTGGGAATGTGGTGGGCTTGCAAGATGGCCAGCAGGCTGTAGGGATGGAAACACAGCCAGAATATTGAAGGACATGATTATACCCTTCTGCTTCGTTTGAACCACATCTAAACGCTGTATCCAGTTTGGGGCACACACCCCACTATAGCAGAGATGGTGACAAACTGAAACAAGCTCAGCAGGAGACACTGAGATGGCTGGAGCTGGATGATTGGTTCTGTGTGAAGTTGAGGGACTGTGGCACTTCCAGCTTGGAGCAGGGACAGCTCCAGGGGCCCTCTAACAGCAGCCCTCTACCCTTACGGGGTGATCAGCAAGACTATGGAGATGGGCTCTTCCTGGTGCTCCACAGCAAAAGGCTGAGACACAAGAAGCAGAAGTTGAAACAGGAGATGTACAGACAGAATAAAAACCCCTCCTTCCTTCCCTATGAAGACAGTGGGACCAGTCACCCAGAGAAGCTGTGCAGGCTCTGTCCATGGAAGTTTTCAAGCCCTGATGGGATCAAGCCCTGAGGGAGCTGGTTTGAGCTCCCAGCTGGGCCTGCTGGGAGCTGGAGGCTGGACTGAGGCCGCCTGCCTGGGTGGTGCAATGAGCCTGCCATTCTTTGTTAGTTCCAAACCTCCTTCTGACCAGCAAATCACCCAAAACCTGCTGAGAAAATATTAAAATGTCTTCCCAGAAGTGGATAGACATATTTTCAAAAAGCAGGATATGTATGAGCACAAACACAAGTTTAGGAAAATCTGTGACTTGTACACATATTTAAAATTCTCTGTTAAAATCCATCAATATAATATCACTGTTAGGGATATGATAATGAACTAAGACAATGCAGTTTCAAAAAATATGCTCTGTTAGATGTTCTCTTTTCTCAACATGGCAAACATCCTTCTCCCTCATTCATATATTTCAGTCGTTCTGCCAAGACATTGAAAGATTTAAAGTATATTTTTTCACACACACAAAAAGGAATAAGGCCTTTCTTTATCAAACTATTTGGTATTTAAAAAATTATTCAGGAGAATAATTTTCCTCAGAAAAGGAGAGTTGTTGGATGTAACACTTTACTTGAGAATAAAAAACTTAAAAGGAAAACTTATGAACAACATGCATGTTTTTTGTATTCTTGCTCAATCATTTCTATCCCAATTGCAAGGTCATTTAGCAAAAGCAAAAAGTAAAAAGGAAAAAAATTATTTTATTTCTTGAAAATGAAAATATCTTAAAGTCCTTGAAAGTCTTCTAAAATCACCCCATATTATTTTCATATATCTTAAATCTATTTTTACAAATAGTTCTAGGGTTGTGCTCTAAGATTTCTAAGGCTAGCCCATTTACTTTCTTGTAAATAACCTAAAAAAGGATGTCCCATTCCAGTTGCAAGATAGATAAAAAACCAATGCAGCCATTGACTTAACAATCTAGCAGCAATTCATCATAAACTTTTATTACTTTATATACAAGTCATCAGAAGTGCACTGAATTCAATGATACCGGAGGGTCACATGAGTTACACCTAAATTCAAATACTGCCACAGTATAGCTATCTGAAATTCTGAGTCTTCAAAAATTCATAATGTGCAGAAGATCAATTTTTGAGACATTGGTAAGAAAAGCCTGTCACACTATGTTTTTGTTGTTCGAGTTTTTTTCCTGTTTGCATGTTTATTTATCAAATAGTGCCTTTTCAAATTATACTAATATTAGGTATATGCACATCATCTAAATTCATTAGGGTTAACTGAATTTGCCCAAACAAATTCTCTCCCTCATTTTCCCTCTGGGCTGAGCTGACTGCTGACCTCACAGCTCTGAGGGACAAAGGAGGTCGCACAGCAACGCCAACACATTCTGCAGGAAGAGCAACAACCTCAGCTGCATGTTTGCCATTTCTCATCAGTATTTTCTGCTTAGGTTGCAAAGCATTTGCAATTGCTGCTTCCTCTTCCTCTCTCTTCCTCCCTCACAGCATTCAACCCAGGCCCAGCAACAAACTTTGCAGGTGAGGACACTGAAGCTGCTCTCCAGTCATCCTTTCTACCCAGCTATCATTTGTGCCCTTACTCCACTCCCCCAGGTTATTTGCATTTTTCATGCTCAGTGGTCATAATAATAAGGCAAGAGCAGGGAATAAAAGCATTTTGCAATACATCTTAGTAAGCATTTGAGTCACTGTGATCTAGTGGTTAAAATCTCCATCTATTTTGAATAGGCTCCTATGTTAACACCTAAGCACAAGGCTTAAAGAAATACATTTGGAACTCATTGTTCTTTTTTGTCCAAGACTTTTTTTCCCCTCTAAGTTCACATGTTCCTTAACAGGGAATTTCACCTTGGTAAAATCTCGGGCTTGGAAAGCTCCAAATAGCATAAGGAAAACAACTCAGTGTTAAGCCCATAGTATACATGAGGAATGTGACAATGTCAGGACTAGATTGCACCCTGACTAAACAAAACCATAAAAGCCTGAGAACTTGTGACACGTCTACCAACACTTCTGCATTGCTAATGACAGCAATTCTGTGCAAAGGTGCTGAAGCCTACCATGCAGGCACCACTGAGGATATCCCACCTTGCTCTCCTTTGTAGTAAAAGTGATTGCTTAACCAGCTCTCAGAAAGGCAATTCTTGATTAAGAAGACAATATTATCTATGGTATCTATGGTTTTGTCAACTCTAATTTTCAAACTTATCACCACAAGCAACCATTTATTTTTCTTTTATACCAGAACTGACTGGTGTTAGGCACCTCTGAAAGCACCTTGGCTAAATAGGGAGCTCTAGGAGGAACTCAGAGGAAAAAAGAGAGTTATTGACCTTTGGAAGAAGGGGTAGGCAACTCAGGAAGAGTACAAGGATATTGTTAGGTCATGCAGAGAGACAGGAGGAAGCTCAGCTAGAATTCAGTCTGGACACTGCTGTGACAGATAATAAAAAGGGGTTTTAGAAAAACATGAACAACAAAAGGAGGGTCAAGGAAAATATCCCTCCTTTATTTTACGCAGGGGGAACATTGTCACCAGGGATAATGAAAAGCCTGAGGTACTTAATGCCTCTTTGCCTCAGCCTTTAGCAGAAAGACCAGTTATCCTTAGGGCAACCGGGCCCTTGAGCTGGTAGACAGGCACAGAGAGCAGAGCAAAAAGCCTGCAATCCAGGAGGAAGTAGATAATTATCAGTTGAGCCACTTAGGCACAAGTCTGCAGGGCTGGAGAGGATTCACCCAAGGATACTGGCAGGTGGAAGGACTTGCCCAGCTACTCTCCAACATTCATCCTCAGTCCTGGTTAACCAGGGAGGTCCCAGATGACTGGATATCAGCAAACGTGATGCTCATCTACAAGAAGGGTTTGAAGGAGGATCCAGGGAACTACAGGCTTGTCAGCCTGATCTTGGTGCAAAGGCAGGTCATGGGGCAGATAAACCTGAGTGAAAAAACACAGCAAGTACAAGAAAACCAGGGGATCAGGCCCAGCCAAAAGGGGTTTAGGAAAGGCATGTCCTGCTTGAACAACCCAGTCTCCTTTTATGACCAAGTGTCCCAACTGCTGAAGGAGGGAAAGACTCTGGATATAGCCCACCTGGACTTAAGCCTTTGGTACGGCCTCCAACGGAATTCTCCTGGAGGAACTGCCAGCCCATGTCTTGGACAAGTGCACTCTTCACTGGGTTAAAAACTGGCAGGATGGCTGGGCCTAGACATGGTGGTGAATGGAGTTCATCCAGTTGTAGGCCAGTCATAAGGCCCAGTTATTCTGGGATCAGTGCTGAGGCCAGTCCTGTTAAATATCTGTATTGATAATCTGGATGAGGGGATCAAGTGCACTCTCAGTCAGTTCATGGGCGACACTCAGGCAGGAGTGTTCATCTGCTGGAGACTAGGAAGGCTCTCCAGAGGGATCTGGACAGGCTGGATCAAGGGGGTGAGGCCAGTGGTATGAGGTTCAGCAAGGCCAAGTTCTAAGTTCTGCCCTGGGGTCATGACAACCCCAGGCAGTGCTACAGGCATGGGAAAGAGTGGCTGGAAAGTGGCCCAGGAGAGAAAGACCTGGAGGTGCTGGTCAGCATTGGCCAAACATGACCCAGCTGTGCCCAGGTGGCCAAGAAGGCCAAAGACATCCTGGTCTGTGTCTGTCAGGAATGGTGTGGCCAGCAGAAGCAGGGCAATGATTGTCCCCTGTACTCACCATTGGTGAGACCACACCTTGAGTGCTGTGCCCAGCTCAAGTGCCCTCATTTCAAGAAGGACATTGAGGGGCTGGAGCATGTCCAGAGGAGGGCATTGAAGCTGGTAAAGGGTCTGGAGCACAAATCTTGTGAAGAGCAGCTGACAGAGCTAGAGGTATATAGCCTGGAGAAAGGGAGGCTCTACAACTCCCGGAAGGGAGGGTGTAGCCAGGGTAGGATTGGTATCTTCTCCCAGGGAACCAACCACAGAACAAGAGGAAAACCCTCAAGCTGCGCTGGGGATGTTCAAGTTGGACATTAGAAAGAATTCCTTCCCTGAACGGGTGGTTAAGCACTGGAATGGGCTGCCCAGAGAAGTGGTGGAGTCGCTACCCCTGGAGATATTCAAGAAATGACTGGACATGGCACTTAGTGCTGTGGTTGAGTTGACAAGCTGTTGTTTGGTCAAAGGTTAGATTCAAGTCTTGGAGGTCTTTTCCAACCTTAATGATTTTATTTGGTGAAAGCACCAAGGTCCAAGCCCTTGTCAATGAAGCAGATAAAGACCCTTTCCCACTGTCCTCCAACCCTGTGGCCAACACGACTCAGTGACATTACCGCACATGTCCTTTGACACTTCAAGAAGAGCTCGGAACTCCCCAACCCCACTGCTACTCCTACTCATTTGTTCCACCACTATAAACAACTTCTGAGACCCAAAAAACTTGTTATGTGAGGCTTAACAGCACTGCAACAACCTCTTCACACTCACATATTAAAAGTTCCAACAGCTCCCGTTATAGAGGAATTCCCTGTCTGCTCAAAAAAAAAGATGGGTGGGAACAAAGGTGAATGGATACAGAGTGAAAAATAATGAGTGAGAAGGCAAGAGAGATGCAATGAAACAAGCCAGTGGTACGGGTTCCCACTTTGCTACACCTTTCTTCCTAGAGCCTGCACCAGCTCTGGGCTGCAAAGTTTAAACGACCTCTGAAACTTTGAAGAGCACCACATCTCTTGAGGAGCTCTCCATAGATTCCTGGGCAGTCTCTCTTACCAGGACACCCAGCCACCTGGTCTTACAATTTCAGCGCTCTAAGAAGTTGTACACATTTTCTCCAGTGTCACCACTTAAAAGAATGTTCCTTTGCTGTACTTCAGCCTGCTACAACATCTGTAACCACATCTGTAACTTCCCTAGTGCTTCTCAGAGTCAGAAACTGCTGAATGCCCTTTGGGTGTTCTCACTTGTCGTAGTCCTTGGCACAACATCCCCTCCACCTGCCCTGTGCCACCTCTCTGCTAGCACTGAGCTTTGTCCCAAACACCCACATCAACACTGCCCCCAAGGCTGACACAGAAACAGTACTGCAAGTGCAAGCCACTTCCCAAAGCTGGAAACTACAGCAGGACTCTGCAAGTGAGGTCACAAGTGGTGCCTTCACAGCACTAGCAGCATCTCCAGAATTAAACCAAGCTCCCTTTGGCATTGTAAGACAATGCAATATTGTAGAGAATAAGGTACATGTGCCTATTTCATCCTCAAATCTTTCTAGAGAGCTTGACTCAAGACTGCTACATAAAGAGATGTATGGATAACTGGGTGGCCCAAGGGGATGCAGAAAGGAAGTATTTGTATCTTCAATAACAAGCTGAAGAAATCTGATCTCATGGATTATTACTTTTTCTTATTTACTTAATTATATGCCAGACTTGGAGAGGAAATGAAAGTAGCATTTTTATGAAGTGCTCAAACTGTATAAGAATAAAGGTAAAGTGGAAATTAACAGAGCACAGGAAAAGAGCCAGAATAGAGACAATGTCAAGTGAGGTCTCCATGAGGAATTCTGCCATTCCACAGTCTGGGGACATCCTGAAGGATTTGCAGAGCTTCATTGTATGAAGAGCTTCATTTCTCAAGAGCTTGTCCTTCCATAAACTTTTCTCTTTGCTTTTTGAACCCATTTATACATTCAGCAAAATGAAATCCACACTAACTCTCACAATTTAATTTTGCAGAGTGTGAAAAAGTACTTCTTTCTTCTTTAAATTTACTGCCAGTTTTGTTGGGGTTTTTGTGTTTGAGTTTTTTTTAAGTACTGGTTGTGGCTTTTTGTTTGCATTGTTTTAACAAATGGTGCATACTAGTTTTCCTGTGGAAAATGGGTATCACTGCCACTTTGTAACCACCTCTGTGGTGTGAAGAGGGTGCCTCGGAGAGTCAGCCAAGTAATGACAATCACACCAATTTGGCTACATGTCGTTCCACTTTATTTTGCCCCTTTGGCATATTTATCCTTCTCTATACACTGTCTCACACCACTAATGCTTAATGCTCATTGGTTAAGTAGCCATATTCACACATACATGTTAATTACTGATGGGTTGTCACGCTATAAGCATTTTTAGCTAAGGTGTGCCAAATTAGCAGTTCCCACAACATGCTTGGCATCTGGTCTCGTCTTGGCACAATGCTCACTCTTCTTTTCTGTATCTATTTGAGGACAGTACATGGTCTGTCTTGTTCCAAGGACAATACATGGTCTTCAAAGTAACTCTGTAATCTGCAGGCCAGGGTTGCCCAATTCTTGTAGGAGAATAGCATGTCCTTGTTCTGCTAAGAATCCTTCTACAGTGGTGGTCATAACTGACAGATGTCTTATATTACTTCTCAATCCTTTTTTTCAAGCTGACTCATCCTAATGTACTGAAACCCGAGTTCCCCTTTTCCATACTTTGTTTCCAGTCTTTGCTTCCCATTGTTTAATTAGCCGTTAGCCCACAAAAGCTGCAGCTGCCTTAGCTGTCACGAGCCTTTGGCTATAGCCCTGCCAAAAGGTGTCTGGAAATCCAAGCCTGCTGCAGTGACACACACATAGGCAAGCAGTGCAACAGGCTACCAACAATGAATCCATAGAGCAAAGTGTGCAGTGCCAAGGATCTGCCATGCATACAAATAAATAATTGCCAGTGGTCCAGTCTCGTGGACTGATTAGCAGTGCGCTCCTGGTTAATTTTATTCTAAGGATGCTCTTTTTGTATAATGCAAAATCTGTCTGCCATGAGAACTACAGCAGGGTAGGTGGGGTAATCTGGAGATTGGCTTCAGAAGTGCACTCCTTGTCTGAATTAACACACCTGTCTCAAAACATCCCCTATCAACTGGATACACCTTCAATGCAGGTTGGCTCATAAAACCAAAGAATGCTGGATTTATGAGGAGCATCCTCTTTACTCAAAAAAAACCCAAAAATCAGTATGTCTCCCTTGATACATATGAATCCACCTGTTGTAATTTGCCTCTTCTTTTTCCTCTAGTACTAATTCAGCTAATAAATTACATGCCATAGCCTTTTTTAGCATTTCCTCTTCCCAGTTGCTCTAGAATTCTCCATGAACACTGATGGGTGTTCATGATCTACAAGATTCTTTTACTAATTTGTTTTAAAATTCATTATTGTAGTAGTTCACTTTGGGACAGTCTTTAGATCTCCACCACCAAAAAAAAAAGGTTTTCTCTAGAAACACCTAGTACAAACTCACATAATACTATTTCTTAGTCTTATAATCTCTTCCTACTTCTTTTACAACTCAAACAGTATCAAAATCTTTCTCTGGTTTCTGTTTCTAATGATCTGAAAGGATTTTGCTGTGACTTCCTCCTCAGTCCATTTTTTATGACCTTAGCGATCAAACCAAAAAGACAAAAATATTTACCAGAACTTATGGTCTTTTCCATTCTTATTCTATTGGATATGACTCAAAATTTTTGAAAAAAAAAAACAAAAACACCTTCTTATTTCTCACAGACTGCTGTAATTTTTTGTTTGCCCACACCATCTTTGGCATATTATTTTTTTAATCTTCCTTGACATGGATACAAATTTACTCTTAGTTTCTATTAATAGCACAACTAAAGAGACTTGATGCCATTTCAAATAACTTGCCCTTTTAGCTGTTTCTCTTATTTTTCTCTGAACACACTGTCATATAATTTAGTCCACTTCTTAAATTTACTTGATTTCTTAACTACCAGACTGATGCTGAATTTGAAGTCAGTGTGATCCTACATTTGTTTAACTTAATAAAGATGAGATATATAATGCTTTCATTGTTATTCCCCTTAACATCTGCCATATGGAATATAAATTTTATCCAGGATGTTTTTTGTTTGGTTTTTTTTTTTTTTTTTTTTTGATAAGCACTTCCTGCTAAACAATCTTGATAACAAAAAAGTTTTTGTTCATCATAAAAAAAAAAGATCCCTACATATTAAGGGCTGATGTTAGTTTTCTTAGAAATCCTGAGGTGGAAGATTAGCAGTAATATTCAAAGCAACAATAACAGTTTCACCCCAAAGCCAAGGCAGGGGCCAGGGAGGCTGCAGGACATTGCTGCCCCACCCTCTGGGGCTGGTGACACCTGGCAGGAGGGGCCAGGGTCAGGCTCTGCTGGGAAGCAGCACCATGCCCCAGCCATATGCAGAACATCTGCTCATCTCTCCTGCTAGGAAAATCACTTGTTTAATAAATACTAGGTTGCATGCATACATTAAGCATACACGCAGTGAATTTACAAAAGTCTTCCTTTCCCGCCCTTTAGGCTGTCTGCCAGAAACACTCAGCTATAAGTTTCTCCACAGACTAACCCCACATAAAAATCTGAACCAGTATGACCCAGCCTTCTGAGGCCATGGAGTGTTTAACCATTAACTACTTGTTGGACCACAGCAGATTTCTATCAATCAGCAGCACTTTTCCTGGTCCAGCCACTGCACTAAGGCTGCATGAAGCACTGGTTTAAAGAGCAGAATGTGACAGCTGGTGCAGTGCCCTGCTCCATCAGAGCTAAGCAGGGATCTAGGCTTCCCTGCAGGACTCAGGATTCAGTGGGATGCTCCTTGGTACTTTTTATCCCCTGAGAGGAGATAAGGAGAGTCTAAAAAGATATCTAGTTCCTGTGCATGACTGCAGGAACTCCACCTAACATAAGCATTGTAGAAGTTGGTAATGTGGAACTGCATTCATTTGTGCAAAATATTAGTGACTACAGATATACAAGGTATTAAATAAATCACTAGTTATAACCAATTTTTAATCCCAAAAATGGTAGTCAAATTAAATATTTAAGTTTCCTTTTCCAATCTTGCCTTATCACATATTTCTCTTTTATTAGAGAAACTCAAAGGGAACATTACACATAGCTAAAAAGCTTTTAGGAACTAGGTATGAAGATATTTCAGAAGAAATGCCACATATAAATCTGACTGCACCAAAATCTGTAAGAGATAACAGGTTAATTTCAATGATTATACCCATCAGAGGCTCCCCCACCCGCAGCTGTCTGCTCAGCCTTCTGCTGCAGGAGGTGACAGCAGTATGGGAACCTTGTCCCCAAAGACACAGTGCTCTGTACATACACAATGGAGCAGGCAGTGGAAACACCACAAAACACAAACCCTAAGCCTCTCTTTACACAACTTTTCCATACCACAGCTCAAACCATTTCCTCCCCCCTCCTCCAGTAAGGAAAACTGTGCATTCTAATCCACAAGAGAGAAATATTCAACTATATTTTTTTTCTCAGGGCTAATTTGCAGACAATTTTTTCAGGTTCTTCACTAAATACAATTCAGCTGAATCCTCTGCAGGCACAGAAACCCCATCAGGCACAGGTCAATTCAAAGACTGAGTAATGGCTGCTGACCACTGCCATGCACCACTGAATTAGCCACAGCAACAGAATAGTTAGGAGACTGACAGCAGGGAAGATAGTCCAGCTGCAGAAGAGCACTGCTTTACAGTTCAAGGCCTTTCCATTCCCTCATTTGCTTTGCAGTGCTGAGCAAGCTTGGTTTACCTTTGTCTCAGTTCCTCAAATCATCCAAGGAAAGCAACGGCTGTTCTCTCCTGCAGATGGAAGTGTTGTGAAGGGCAGATGTAAATCCACAAAACACTGGGGAACTTCTCTCCCCAGACATGGAGATTGCAGTCCCCAGTCAGCACCCAGAGCAAGTACTTGTTATTAAATGCCAGCTGAGATCTATCCACCTCATTAACAGCAGCAATGAGCCTTTCAGTACAGGAAATAAAAATACGTAAAGACTCAAAATTCCTGACCAAACCCTCATGATTTTAAGTTAAGGAAGCTGATGGCAATGCCATAGTTACAATGAAACAGAAGTCAGCTCTCAGAACAAGAACAGGAGGTTCTCTCCCACAGAAACAACTCTGGTCCAGGGGCTACCAGTGCTCCAGTCTTCACATAACAGCACTAGTGCTGATGCATTCTTGACAGCCATTTTCCTTAGGGTTATGTGCAGCATCTGCTTATGATGTCTGACAGCAGAGTCTAAGGAAAAAACTGAACTTTTTTAACCTACCCATCCTTCTCCTATAGAAAGCCCCCAGCTTCCAGGCACTTACAGAGGAACCTTCCCACCTTTTTTTTTTTTTTTTTTTGCAGAGAAGTCAGATGATGGAGTGGAACCTGTGTGTTCAAGTCTAGTTTCATAACATTCAATCTCAAGAAAACTCTTCCTTTTACCCCACCATTTAAAACATTCAGACATGTTTCCTCAACTTACATAATGCTTTCCCTTCTCTTGCTCTTCCCTTACATCCTCCAAGTTGGTGAAGCAGAGGAGCTGGGCAGAGCTCCAAGAAGAGTGCAGTAGGAAGACCAGTGATTCTTGCTACCTTCTCACCAGTTGTGCTACAGACCTCCCAGATATGAGCAGGAGATGAAGTGAGCACCAGACTTTCTCTGCCATGTGGGGATGCTCCACATCAGAGTCAATTACACTTCTGCTCAGTGAGTCTCTTCAGAGAGACAGAAAGAAAAGACAACTCCAAACAAACACAAATGCTGACTTTGCTTTCTTTCTTCAGATCTACTGACACCCCCTTTTCTCACTCTCCAGTTCCAAGAATTGTGTTTTACCTGTTGAGCTTACTTCAGTTCCAGGAACATCTGGGGCTGAGAAGTGACCGATCATTCAGAGCAGATACTTTTCCCAAGCTATTTTTCCATCAGCCCAGCTGCAGCAGAATTGAAGTTGCCAGTGTGACAACCGAGTGGGGAGAGAAGCTCTGGGAGTTTGTTCTGGCACAGGCTGGGAGGACTGGAAGAGCACTGACGTAAGGAGACCTATATAAGGCTTTGTGACAACTAGCAGTTGTCTCAGTGGTTTGACAAGTATCAGTTGTATTTACTCTAGCAGAGGTGTTGCTGTCTGCAATAGAAATTCAGCTTTCCTATGGCTGCTTCTCAATTCAGCATTCATGAAACAGCCAACACCCTTGGTCAGGATCAAGAGCTCATCATGGTAGATACTAGGTAGATAAAGAAGATGACATCATCCCCTCCCAAAGAATTAGCAGAGATAAAGAGGGAGTAAGATGATGACAAAGTACCTGGAAAGTGAAAAAACAAATCCAACCATGCCCCCCCCCTTGGCCTCTATCAAAGTAATGATTATGTGTAAAGCCCTGACTGTATGCATATACACAAATAAAAATCAAGACTCATACTCAGCACCAGGAAGTTGTTTAGCTAAAGTCTGCAAGCTCCTGCCTGTAATAATCTTCCAGCTTTCTGACTGGAGCCAAGAAAAGGGTTTAGCATTTTTCCTCTTCTCTAACCTAATACTATTTGTAAATGTGTTTTTCCTCTCTCCTATCTTTCCAGTCGGTTTTATTTATGTAGACATACCAGTGTGGTAAATTTCAGGCCTATAATTTGTGGCTTCCTGACTTAGGGATGGTTCTGAAGTAATTCTTATGTGGCTGTTCCTCCAGCTGAATGTTTACACACATAGACACTGTGCATAGCTTCTACTTCTGTGCATGAGCAGGGGTTCTGCATGCTTCACATAACTTTTCAGAGTCTACATGTGTTTCTGATCATGACAACACATCGAGAATATGTGCCTACAAAACACATTTTAAATGTATTTATACAACATGTTATGTGCTTATCCTTGAGGTGTTTTCTACATATAGAAAAGCTGAAGATTAGGCTTCCTGTTCTCATTCTTTCCCTTTAAGTTCTTCTCTTGCCATTCATTGTATCCAGGTTTCCATTACCACTCAGCTATGCACTATTTTTCACTGGCATGAAATCAATCAAACCTGAATTCTGATAACACACATGCACATGATAAAGCATGAGACTATCCCCTAAGGAGATATCTGGACATTCACATTTCAGTCAATTCAACAACAGTGATGGTGTGGGAATGAGCAGCAGCTCAATGTCAGCTGAGAGACCATGCCTCATAAGTCTTCAAGGTACCAAAAATTATAGTTACAAATATCAGTGCTCATTGTCACCATATTGAACATATATGCACTTTAAATTTCTTAAAATAAAAAAAAGTAAATCAAATAAATTCTGTCTTGTTTTTAATGGCTTTAAACAGTGATTTAGCTCCAAAATCCTTTTTAATGTGATTGTTTTAGCTTGCAGGTGAGGCCTAACAAGCCATTCTGTTTCCTTCCAGATGTCAGACTTGAAGACGTTAATAAGAATTTTCACACCCAAATCTTGCAATAAGCTACATGCAGTATAAAAAGTCAGTCACCCTATTGGCCCAAATAGGAAACACAAAGAGCCATGGCTGGTTCTTGATTGGCCCACACTTCTGAAAATATTCACTCTTCTAGGACTTCACAGTATGAGAGTTAAACGTTACTTTCTCCACCATGACCTTCCTTTTCCTAAGGCTGAGATGCAGGAAGGGAAGGCAGGCAGGCTGCAGCAGCCCTGGGACCTGCACTCACAACTTGCAGCTCCCAGTTAACAGCTACAGCCACCTCTGGGGTGGCCTTCCCCCAGTGAGGAGACACAAAACAGGAATGACCACAGCCTGAAGATGGTAACGCTTTAAACTAGATGAGTTTAACAAAATGACTGTGTGTGTTCTGCAGCCTTTGGACTAATCTTATAAACTTGAGAAGTCCTGAAAGTCAACAGTGCTACATAAATGTATTCACACGCTGATAACTGCCTGCAGGACCAAGATCTAAGTTAAGTAGATTCTACAAACCTCATTATTGTCTGTATTTACAGAATATGATCTATCTGACATATGTATATTCCCTTTTTGTCATCATCATCCTGAATGGATTTTTATTTATGTGCCTGACTAGACAGGCTGTGTTTCTATGAATACCAGCATTCATCCACAGAGAACAATAAAACATCTTTCTCCCACTGCAAAAGTTTGTCTGGGAGCAGAGACCTACACAGCTCAGCCAAGCAGTCAAATGCCCCCAAAAAAATCCACGTAGGAAATCATGTAAGCAAACAATTTCCAAAGGACTTGTACAGCAGGCTGTGATACACAATCTGCTTGCTGTTACAGACAAGTACATTTTTACCATTCAGAATGTTTTCACAATCTATTTGAAATAAGAAGAAAGAGAGGGCTGAGAGGACTAGAAAATCCAACCAGGGTGAGTCACCACTGACAAACCCTCAGCAGCCCAACCAGCTGAGTAATTCTTGCAGCGCTCTCCTACAGCAGAGTCACACAGATAAAAGCCCAATGGCACCACCAGTCAGACAGCAAGTGCCAGCTGCTCACACAATAATATTTGAAAAAGAGGTTAAATAACACAGCAGCAAAACATAGTCCAGAAATTCCAGATGAGGGCTAGCCTTCTGCATGGATCCATGGTACAGCCTTACCCTGGCAAGGAGGAGGCATCATTCTCCCTCCTCCTCCACCTCTGTTAGCAGGACCTGGAGCTGCTGCCACCCTTTCCTGCAGTGGGAGGAGTCCAGTGGGAAGGACAGACAATGGGAAGACAAACAGCTCACTCTGGATGTCTCTTAGAGCCAGCTGGTCCCCAAACACATTCTGGGCTACATTTAGTATCACCCATTAACTTTCTCTTCCTAAAGAGAATGCTGGACCTGCTGATAGGATCATTGGGAAGAGTGAAGTACTGACAAGGAGCTGTTTTGGATAGTGAGGAAGCCAAAGGGGTTATGATGGCATGTTTGAGAGAGAAAGGTTCAAGCATGTCCTGAAAGCACAAGTGTTCCCAACAAGTGTCCCTGTGCTGGTTCTCTGTATCAGAAGCTAGTTCTAGAGCCAGTCAGGTATGCAAGAGGCAGAGACTGATGGTAAAAATAAATAATTAATAAACAATCTCAATAAAATAATTAATGAACAATCTCAAGCCAAAAGACATTGGGAATGATGGTTTTGTTCCCCAAAACAGTTGCTGTGCTTGAATCTTGTTTAAAGCCTGGAATGGAACTTCAGACCACTATTGTACCCAAATTTTATCTAAATCCATAATTTTGGGGGGAAAAAGATACAACAGCAATTTTAAGTCGGATTGTCTTCTAATCAAATTGAGGACCACTTTATCTAGTTTCTTCCATTCTGCTAAACCCAGTCTCTTACATTACAAATTTAATTCAGAATAATCCACTTTCTCTGTTCATTGTGATGATGGTTTTTCAGGAGAATAAATAGTTATTTATCAGAAAAGAAATAGAAATAAAACATTTTTTAAGAAGGTCAAGTGGCGCCTAATAGTCTACAATTCAACAAGTTAAGCAAACAAGGAGAAGGGCAAACCCTACCTTGTAAATAAGGCAATTACAAATCTAGTTTCTACACTCTGGAATGAAGCCAAGATCTAAGTGTGAAGGACTCAGAGGAAAATCTGTTGTAAATTCCTTCAAGTGAAAGTCCCTATTTAAAAGGCAGAAAACACATTTTAGAAAGGTCATGAAGTCACAGCAGTTGTTTGGGTTTTTTTCAAAGCACAAGTCTAAATGAAATTTGACTTCTTTTTATAAAGGCAGAGATACACACAGCTGCACTTGAAGTGTAACCCTGACACTAGAAGGAGAATAGCAATTATTAAAAATAGGTTTTGCACTGAACCTTTGTAAGTACCTCAAATACCTACTGAGTAGGAACTGCAACTTCAAGGATTGTGAAAATTTTATTCTTATATATTCTCTGTTTAAAGAAAAGAGAAAAAAAAGAGAAATATACCTCATATAGGCATAAAGTGAGAAGTTACACAAAAGCTGTTTCAGTAAACTTTCACTTGAGCCTGGTTTTATCATCTTTCTAGGTAAGGGGGCTGTGTGTACAGGGAAATATGGCAACAGCAGACCCATTTTCCTTGACTGTAGATTGTAAGTCCAAGCTCTTGGGAAGGTTTTTAGCAAAGGTGAAAGACTGAATCTGAAAGACAGAGCTGACAAGTCATGCCATTCCATCTCAAATATTATGGTTGAGTAGTTTAAACAGAATTCAGTGCATGGGCATATACATTCACCCACAGGCATACACACATGTAAATACTTTTATACTTATATAAAGCTCAGGCAAATTCCACTGCAACTAGGAAACCAGACTGGAAAATCCACTTACATTACACCTTTGCATTTTAGTCATAAATTAAAAAGATTGTGGGTGTTGTGACTAACTGACAGAGAGTAAATTGAGCCACTACGTGGTGTTTACCATGGGGTAAACTGTTGCCTCTCCTGATTTTTAATTGGAGGTTAACTTTGGCACACTCCACTATAAACAAGCCCTGGCACTAAAAACAAAGGGACAAGGAATCATTTCATGGATGTATTCCTGTAGTTCATCAGGTATTCATCACTTACATTGCCCAGATATATTGTCAAAGGTGATAAACACACACATATCAGTAACAACAGTCTGATATTCTGCTCCATTCCTCATCACAGAGGTACCCAATCCTGATTCCAAGGAATGCAACAGCGCAGTGTGCAACCATACCCAAGAACATGAAAGGTCTGGCTCTAACTCCCAGAAGCCTTCCTGAGCAAGTTTAGCAAAACAGTACCTTGATCCTGGCCTCCATTTCTGTTCACCTTACATATAATTGCACACACATTCAAAAGTGCCTCTGAACTAGATATGGAATGACCCAGCAACACTTCACCACACCTCCTGCACAACACCAGGAGGCCTCGTGGCAAACACCCCACTCACTTGCTGCCTCTCTCCCAGTCAGGATGCTGACAGATCACACACACAAAAAAAAGTTACTGCAAGAAAGGGACCTGGCAGAAGAGTGATGGCAAACCCCAGAACAAAGCTACTATAGCACCACAGGATACATAAGTAGTCTCAGACTGACCAGCTGGCAAGACTGCCACATTTCAGGCAGTACATACATGAGCATGCCCAGCTTAGTTGGAGTTGTACTGTGGCTCAAGCAGACATGAAGAGACACAAATATCTAATTTAAAATTTTATAAATTGAAAAACAGAGGCTGTTATTGTTTTTTAGCTTATCAGGCCATTACTCTCTTGCGTTGTTACTTTGCAAAGTATATTATTCCCCCCAAAAATTAAAACACTACACCATTAATCACAGGTTGCTCCCACTAATAAATTACCTATTTAATATGTTTACATGGGCTCTTTTCCACAGGACGAGGCATGTTGAAATTGCCCTAATTAAAGTATCTCTATTTATTTGCATGACTAATCAGTACTTATCTGTAACATGGCACTTTGTATCTTCAAAGCACTTCAACTGCATATAAATGGATTATCTGAAAACTTGCCCAAAAATGCATCTTGAAATCTGATGCAGAGACTCAGCTATTGCTTCCTAAAATAACTACTGGCTTTACGTGCACTGTGAATCATAGTGAGGGCAGTACTGGCAGGTCTGCAGAAGCACGCGTGTTACTTCTGGAAAGAGTAAATATTCCACAGCAGAAATCAAGGCAGTGGACCAGACAGTGTTCCTTGATGACATGGAAAAGCAGATGGCTCCGCCTTCTGAGTGGTAGTAAAGAAAAGTCTGTCCCACTTCCCACCATGCTTTTTGCTTAAAAGAGCTGTCACACTCCTGTGCAAATGAAGTCCCACATCCCTAAAATTTCTTGCAAGAGACTTGCCACCATTCTTTCACTTCCTCCTTTTTGGAGCTTTCTGCAGACTTGAATGTCAAAATATTCAGGACATCTGGTACTGCTTTCTGGAGACTCTGGCCACTGATGATTTGCACTGCATGAGAAATTAATTTCTTGGTACCATGCCACACGTGTGTTTCCCCATAAAGTTCATACCCCTGGGCCACCCACTGGTTGAAAGAAAATGAAGGTGGGTACTTTTTTGCTTCACAGCTTGTTCTAACAAGGAACTTATATACAGAAACAAGCTACTTCCATAAGCACGGAGCTGCTCTATCTGTCTGCAAATTATTTTCGTTTTTAAAAATTAAAAATTACATTTGAAATGGCAGGGATGGGGGGATGCGTCTCTCAACTCTATCAGGAAGCAGTATAAAAGAGCAGGTTTTGTAGGTTTATTGTCTTAATTTTAAAAGGCCAAGCTATATTTTAGAGCTATCAATATGCTTTCCCTTGTCAGAAGTGTAGCACCATTATTAATACCTTCCTTCTATTAGAGGAAACCCCCAGAGTTCTTCAAAACAAAAAGTGGTGTTTTTGTAGTGTTCTGCAAGTGCCTCAACAATTGAAGGAACAATAATGGTAATTTTTGATGATGCTTTTACTCTAGTTAAGTACAAAATTAATGAATCTGAATGTTACTGCTCCCTGTCCCTCTTTTCTGTGTGGTGGCCCTGAACTGCATCTTCTCTTGCATTCATTTGATTGCTTCAGGGTCCTTTAAACCTCCAAATTTCACCAGGGTTATGGTGAAGTGTGCATGGTGGCTTTTATCCAGAAGGGCCTGAAAGCACATGATGAACTCTAGCAGGATGCAATCACACACAGCCTGCTCACATCTCTGCAAATTCACAGGGTTGTAGAGACATCAAGAGATCACTAAGTCTGTCCCTCCCAGCAGGATCAATTATACTCAGGCTATTTCTGACAGAGGCCACCTAACCTGTTCTTTAATAATGGAGGTTCCACAGCTCCCTTCAGCAACTTAAACCAGTGCTTAACTCTCCTTGACATCAGGTTTTTCAACCAAATTCAAGCTTTCTGCTGTAACTTAACCTTATTGTCTCTTGTCCTATAAATTTCTTATATAAATCTTTAATGTTTATTCTTATGACACCAATGCAGTCATCTTTTCTTAAGACTATGCAACATAGTTTGATTTGGTATTTTCTCAAAGGCTAATGCTTTTTAAGCAAGAGGGGCTGTTGCCCCCTTCTGAAACTACCTGCTATGGTAAGTACTTCAGGCACTGCCAGCCCTAAAATGACAGTCACCAAAAGGAATGGAAGTGCCCCCCTTGCACAGTTAATGAGAGGCTCTCTTGAAGAATCTGCTGAGAATCAGAGTCCCAGCTCTTTTTGCCTGTTCTGTGTTGGTTAGAAATACAAGTAATTTGCCATCAATTCCCAGGCAGTTCATTACTCACACTGACAGTCACATAGTTTTGTTCGGACTCAAGAGAAGATTTGAATGCCTGCTGGTTGTGTCCCTCTTCAGCTTTTGGAAAAAGAAAAACCCAAAGAAAAGTCAGACAATCAAGATCTTAGCAAAGCCTTTCTGCACTGCTTGTTCTATTCGGCTGCTCTTTAGACCTTTTCAACTGTACTAATAAATACAATACAGAACAGAATTAAATCCCCAACCCTTTACACTCAGGAAGCTAAAACTAGAAGACAAGGCCTGATAAAAAAAAATCTTACCATCTAACTAGGTAAGACAGACTGTAATAAAGAGGTAGATCATTAAAAAAAGAAGAAAAAAAAAGCTTCTTCACCAATGTCAATATAAACAAAATATCCACTGAAAAATAGATACAGCCTAAATTGGAAAACTAAGGGTGTAGCTGCAGGGAGTATGTGTGGGGTTTTCTGTAAAACTACTGTTCCCCCCAACCCTGTCACATGCCTGTCCCACTCCTGACCTGGGAGCTTTTTCAGCACTGAACAGCCCTTCATTACCACTGAGCTTCAGCAGGCAAACATGTAAATTGTGTAACATGAGCAGCACAAGAGAAACTGAATTATCAGTTTTTGTCTGGTGACTGAGGCAACAAATCTCACAGTTCACCTCCTTATTTCAAGAGAGGAGCAGGAGACACAGAAGCTACCAAGTCTGAAGGACCCCCAGTCCTAGCATATATCCCATGTCTTCCCCCATGAAGAACTCCTTGAAATATAACTTAAAATAAACAAAACATGCCTAAAATGTTCATAAAACATTATTACTATAAAATAAAAACACTTTATAACCTAATTGCAATATATATTGCCTCTTCAATCCTCTTAATATAGTTTTAACTTACCAAAAAGTTAGAGAGATCTCAGGAAAACCATAAAGTTTGCACACATGAAGCAATAGCTTCTCCCCCCACCCTGGAGACTCCTTTCTTCCTTTTTTCCTCCCCCACCCAAGCCCTGAACACAGGAAGAGAGATCACCAGCTGCCTGATGAAGAAAACAACTACCAAATAGTGTGCATCATTCAGATGGCTTGGATGATTCAGCTTTTCCATGTGAACTTTAAGTGGCACAAATAGTGCTTTGTGCATTTCTGAATCAGGAGTGTATTTAATAGTCCAAGAACATAACACAATTTCTACTTGAAGAAAAACTTTTCATCCTAAATACAGCAGCATATCTGTTACCTTGCAATGTCTCCAGTTCTCAAACCAATCAATAATTGCTTCTGCTGCTTATGGTATTGCAGCATCTTCAGCCTTTAAAAATACTTTTCCTATTGTTCTCAGAAGCTGAACTGAGTAGAACAGTGAAAAGAGGATCTAGTGACGAGCTCTTAATTTTGAAAGCCACCTGATGTGATGTGCATTGGTTTTAGAGTGGGAGGGCTGGGAAGGAACAGAAAACCCAGGTGTAGCAAGCAATCTGCTCTCCCAAAATACAACAGCAAAATTACACAGCAGCAGCTTGATCATAAGCATCCCACAGTCACCCTTCATTGTCAAGAAACTTGTAGGAGAATAATATTAAAAGTTTCCAGACAGTAGGCTGAGATATGAAACCCCACAAAAATGCAAAACACGTACACATTTACCTTGTGTATTTTTTGTTCAGCATTGCTCAAATAAAGAATTAGTGCCTGGTTTTACTTCTCTAGTTTCTTTGGCCTTCATTAACTTGTTCAAATGTTCATTTGAATCTTCTTCATCAACAAGATCCTATTTTCATTTCACTCTTTCAATCATAAATCAGAAACAGCTCTAATCAACCAATCAGATTTGACACAAAAAGTAGAAGGAATCTAGTACTCAGACCTAGTGCTGAGCACAAAACCTCTTGCCTTAGAAACCCTGTTTACTTAATGGGAGAATTTCTTATGTATGCTCAAGTACAAAAGCAGCACAAGCATGTTGAACACAACACTGCCTTCTGCAGGCACCCAAGTGTGACAATGCCAAAACTGCCCGAGGTGCTCAGCAAGGGCACCTTGAGCAAAGGGAGGAGGTAGCAACAGACTGAACAGGCTAGTCATCACTGGAAATCACTGAAGACCTAGTGAAAAACAACAGAAATGTTGCTTGGCCTGTGCTTTCAACAATGGAAACAAGCCTTCGGGGTCATGTAGTGTGCCACCTTTCACTAGGGCAGCACCTGGAATTTTGTCTTGGGGATGCAAACTAGGCAAGAGTACCGGAGAGCAACCAGAGAACAATGTTTGGCAGCATCTCTTCTCCCACTAATGGCTTTTGTATGTTTTTGTGATTTTATAACTGACTTTCACTTCATTTTAAAATGTAGGCATGTTACACACATCCAACACAAAAAGCTTGTATCAAACTAGTCAGGGTGATGCAATTCTCACAGCTCCTGCCCTGAGACAATGCTGCCAGAGCCAGCCTCACTCGCCAAGATGTCTCTCTTCACAGCCATCTACATGAACAGCAAATACTGTGTGAGACCAGAGGGTGTCCAAAATCTTCTGCACTTTGAAAACACACCAAATGTTTCATTGCAAACTTGATGAAAAATCCACATTTGCAAGAATGACCCATGGGAGAAGTCATGCGCTTTGGTAGCCATGTGTGATTCAGGTTTCTTGAACTTCAGACTTCTGGTGATGTTTGTTTTCACTCCTTGACATTTCTTGATAGGGAGAAAGATTGCAGCAGTACTTCTCATCACAGCTTCCCATCACACCTCCCCCTCGCTTTGGTCAACCACTGGTAAAATGACTCATGATGCTGAAACCGGAGCCTCTTCCACATCCTTCTAAAAGCCTTGTTTCCCACACAACCACATCCATTCCATGCACAGCAGCCAGCCACGGTCAGTACAGGTCAAACGCATCCCTTGTGACCAGACTTACCCATGTGTGAGCACCCTGGGGTACCTGCCTGACTGCCTCTCCCAGACAGCCCCAGCTCACTTGTCCCCTTTGCTTTAGTAAAGAATCTCTGTGCAGCACTAGGTGAAACATGCCTGTGCCATGCAGGGACCTCATATGCTGCCAAACCTTTTTGGTTCTTAGATAATGGCTCCCTCATTTTACCTCTGTGCTAACACTGTGAGACGCATCACGTCACTCCTCAATGTTCCAACACTTCCACAAGAAAACCAACTTTGCAAATCATGTACCTTGTCCCATTAGCCTTTTATTCAGAGGCCTGTCACTCCTACCCTGACATGACAGAGGGAAGAGAGGGGCTGCTGCTTTAGCTGATGAGTTTCCCCTTGTCTTCTTGTTCCTCCACCCCACATAGCCACTGCACAGACAGCAGGAGAGGGCAGGCAGGGAAGGGCAGGAGGTTCGCACCCATCTCTCCAATGCAGCCTATGAATCCAGTGTTACCAAACTCAGAAAGAGGAAAGAAAACCAGACCTTTCTTCATAGCCAGTGATAAGAAGCTGATGCTTCTGGACCTAGAGGACCAAGGACTGCTTGGGGTGGTCGAAGTAACTTCAAAATGAAAACTAAGCCAACGGCTTACTAAGCAGACAGGAATTCTTACACGAATCAAGAACTTGGAAATGTTGTCTTGCGGGCAGCACTATTTTTGCTGGAAGGCTCTGATCAAAACTATCTCGGACATCAAAACAAACTGATTATGCTATAAATATTAAAGACTTTATAGCAGTCTGTTTGTGAAATAAATTCTTGGAAAGTCCCTTAGCCCTTAATGTAGGGAGGAAAAGGTCAGAGAGGAAAGACATAGGAAAAGGGAAATAATTAATTTAGGACATCATTTATTTTGCTCTCATCCTACTCACTTATAGGAACTTATACCAACTTCCCCCCAGACACCAGTGGTCAAGGAATATGCCAGACAATATTAAGACTTTTGCATGTTCAATGGGACTTTCAGTGAAGTGGGAGAGTTTCTGCTAAAACTGTGTTACACCTAAGAAAGCTTTTGGTCATGTTCTGTGGAGACACATTTAAACACCACAATTGCACTACAAGAATCTACAACACCTGAACTTCAGCCCTCACTTTCTACTGTCATGTAATAAAATCAAACAAATTACCCAAGATGCAACCACTAAAGTTTGGCTGATCTTTTACCTGGATGAAAATCCTTAGTTTCATTATTCTTCATGAAGTTGTTATTCACAAGGCAGAAAATGTGGGTTTTTTCTCGTGTTTTGCGAATGGAGTTTTGTTTGGTTGGGGCTCTTTTACAGTTTACAGATAAAAATTTTATGGCTCATTTATGACTACTCGGCATTATGAACATTTTCAGTGGAAATATGTGAGGATTTCATTAGAAACATTGGTACTGAAAACAGCTAATAGGGGATGAAAGAGGAAAACACATTAATAAGTAGCACTGAGAAGCATGCAGATACTTGGGAAAAAAACCCAAAGCATTAAATAAACAAGGTCAGAACACTGAGTATCATTTTAGACTGTGGCATATTGTATGCCTCTCAGTAAATATTGCCCAAACAAAAAAGCCTCTGAGTAAAGGTCAAAAGGGCCTGAGGCTCCTCACCTGCAAAGGCACTCCCAGAGCATATCTAAACGTGGTGGCTGAGCACCATCAGTCGGCACAGCCCAGTGATCCACCAGAATCTTGTCAGGTTTGCTCCACAGGTACATTTCAACAGTTCCTACTCTGACTACACTTACCAAGGAGGGTGTGGGGCGTCAGAAACAACCAACCAAAAAAGCCCAAGCAACTACCCCTCTCAGCTGAAGATGGCACAGTAAACTGGACTTCTTGTGCTCTGATTCCTTGGCTGCTGTCTGGCATGGAGAACATTCACCCTCAACAGAGAACAAACAGCAACCACAATCATAAACTGACCCCAAGGATTTCCCCTGTAACTCAGCACTCTCTGGCACATACTTTATGCCTAATTACTCCATCATACTGTCTCCCAAAAAAATATATTGGATAACTCCATAACCACTTAAGGGAGAAAGTCAGTGGCTTACATCATCCTGAATAACTGAGGTGACCACACAGGGAGGTTTAAAAAGAAATGTTTACATCTATTCTATGTCATGCTAAAAAAAACACATTTCTCCCACTGGCAGGAACTGGAGGACACCCAAAGGTCTGGGGTTTTTTTCCTCCACTGAGTTTGTAATCCTTATTTTTTCTTCTACTGGCAAAGAATGCAACAGACAACTCCTGCCTGTTTAATATCTAGTATGTTTAAAAAAAAAAAAACCAAAAAAAACCATCTAACTCTAAGTGATGTTGGAGCAGTAATATTGTTTTTAAATTTGACTTTTCACTTTTGGACAAAGTCCAGAATAACCCAAACTAACTAAGCTTTTGGACCACTGCACGAGGCCCCATGGGAATGACACAATCTTACCAGCAGTTGCTATCACAAAGGAAGACAAAACTGATGGCTAAGGACTTGCATTGTACAGGCAACAGGATAAAGAGAAGTTACTATTTTAAACTGATGCAGCAGAATTTGGTGAAATTACACACTGACAGCAGCTCTTGACTGCTTTTGTCAATATATCTTACAGCTCAAGTGTGGTGTGTGGAGCTATATATAACTGCTTTGAAAGACTGCCCTTGTTTCATATTCCAGCATCATACAAACGTAGTGGTAGAAACAAATGTGCATGCTGCAGTTGTGTGGGGTGCTTTCTTTGCAGAGTTGCTGCCACTCAGCTGAAGCAGCATTTGACACAACACAGACCCATACATTTAGCTTAGCCTAACCCCTCTCTTTTCATTCTCCAAACTGAGGTTTTTTTTGGAGTGCTCTTTCTACATTTTAAGTGAATCACAGAATATGCTGAGTTAAGTCAGCGGCTTCCTCAAGAGTTCTTGTCCATTACAAAAACCTTACAGCCTGCAAGGAGACAAAAACATTCTTATGTGATGGCCACAAAGAGCACATGCTCCATAACCACAGCATGTGCCAAGTAAAGCTCAGGCTACAGCAAAGGAAGAAGCCACAGCTGTACAGCAGGACAAAGGACACAACACTTCTTTCCTTCTTTCCAATTGCCCATAAGCATTTCTATCTCACACTCAGAGAGGGTGCACTAGGATGTGTGGTGGAAATTGGGGGATGAATATTTTAGTGCAGAAAACTCAAGCAGAAGCCAATATTCACACTCCTCTGAGCTACCAATCCTGCTGGCAAAGGCATTTCTGAGAATGCATGAGCACGAAAGCCTTTCTCCTTGGATCATGTGCAAGATATTCCAAAAACTGAATGATGAATGCAGGAAGGCTCCTAGGGAAGTAAAACCTGCAAAAAAAGGGTTTGAGCTGAATTCATCAAGATCTAAGTTAAAGCCTGATGAGGGGCTTAACTTGGTCTATCAAGGATGTGATTGCAGATACAGAGCAGTTTGCGAAGACTGCCTGGTAGCAGTGTAATAAAACAGGATGCAAGATTTGGACTAAAGAAACATTTATGCAAGAAGAAAATCCTTTATCCTCTCCAACTCTAAAGGTAGTCTTTACCATCTGCTTCCTGGTTTGGTTAAGTTTTGGAATTTTACTCTCTCTCCTTTCTGTTCAATGAGCACCATCACTATGGAGCATGTTGCTTGTAAAACAAGCCCTGCTTATGAGAAAAAGAAAAGTTATAGGCTCATTGATTAGCACAAAATTAGTATAATACTCTCAGTACTGTGTTTACCTCTGTTGGTCATCCAGAATTCAAACACTGATTAATTTAATTGTCCATAAATAGTAGAGGAAACACATGGCTTGGAGAATTTCCCTGCACTCTGCCTCTACAAGCCATTAGTGTTCATTTTTATGTCCTATTTCCTCTCACACATTACCATCCAAAAAAGGACTTTTTTCTTTGCAATGGTTATGTAAGAGAAACCAAAGGTATTGGCTTTCACGTATTCTACAGACTTCAACAGAAGCCTGCTCAATATTCCAAAAGTGCATGATCCCCACTATACATATATGCAACAGTACTAAATATTATTTTCCATTTTTGTGGGGTTTATGATCTTTTCCAATTAACCGCATCGTTTTTCCACCATGACAGTGTATTCAGAGTATTGTGAAGTACTGTACCACGGCAGGATATCTGGAAATGTACATGGTACTCATTAGGGAAGTCAGCCTAGATATACAGTTTTGACTGGATAGATAAATGGAACTTCAACATCAAGAGATGAGCCAAGTTTTTGCGTAATAGTAGGATTTTTTTAAGGTTAAGCCAGAAGGATATCAGCTGTGATTTATTCCTAGATCTGTGGGACTTTTTTTTTACCCCTAAACTGTAGATCACCCTCTATATTCACTATACACAATAACAGGTTAAGCATAATGGCCCCATTCATTTTTTAAGTACAGAAAACACAACACTGAAGAGGAGCAGAACTTCCATTTTAAAAGTCTTGTTTGGACAACACCTTTAGAACAGTTCAGCCTTTTTTGAGGCTGGACTATACTACATCACAGAGCCTACAACATGGCAGTTCCAGCCCTTTTCTTGGAGGGTTCAGCCCTTTTCTGTGTCAGGGTTCAGCTGCACAGCAGCAGTTCATGTCTAGTACAGACTGCCATCTCGGGGAGCGGAGGAGAGTGGCAGAAGACAGACAGGTCTGCTTTGATCAGAAAGGTCCAAACCAGCCTCTCCAGTCATTAGTGAGTCACAATCAAACACAATTAATTGAGAAGTGAATTAAACACCCTGTCTCTCTTTGTGGGGCTGTACCACAACTTCATCAGCTTGCTGCAGCAGAATGGTGACATCTTCACAGACAGAATTACAGTGTGTTTTTAACATCCTGTTATCACATGTGATTCCTGCCCAAGTCCTGAGTGCAAACTAGCATTTAACTCCCCTCCTTCCCCACCAATCATTAAGTACAAATCCTTCTTTTCAGCAAGACCAAAGGAGTAGAGGCTGTTGGCAATGTATCATCTACAAAAATAGTTAGTCTTATAATTAGAAGGTAATACAAAATCTTATTTTCTTTTCATTTGACTAAGCTGTGCCCAATACTTCAATACAGGAAGGTACAAACTCTATCTGTTTAAATGTAAAAATATATACAACTATATTTAACATTTAAATAACTTTAAACACAACTGTTTGCATACTAACAATCTTATGTACATTCCTTCTTAAACAATACCTCTTTAATATCCTCCTCTTTTGTTAAACAAGTTTTATTTTTCTCCCAAAATACCCAAGGCTACTTTAAAATTCTGGAGGGGTAAAAATTAGAGCTATATAGAAAATAGCAAGATGTCTTACAATTGTAGTGTATGATAGCATATATTTTTCATAAAAACAACACATCATTCAAAAACTGAACCACTGTAAAAGTTCTCGTAAGTCCAACAGGACTGTCTTTAAAGGTTACTTTGGTTAACAGCAAGTCATTCTTAAACAATTAAGGAAAAAATATAGATTCTTTCACCACCTCTACAGATGCATTTCCTTGGCTTGTTGTAGCAATCCATATACCTTTACAGATGAGCACTGCAGTTGTTCAGTGCCCCTTATTTGTACTGTGATTTCAAATAAAATAGATTATATATATAAGGTTGGATTGATTTATAATTAAATTAGTCCAACTTCCTAAAATCTCTGAATAAGAGAACTCTCTTCCTAAGACTTCATAAGAACTCTGGATATCAGAGAAAGAGTGGTAACACCACTAATTCTTCCTTACAAGGTTGATCTCATGCAGTACTTGAAACAGCATCACCAAGTTGCATGAAACTGCTGTTTCCCTGCTTATTTTCCCAGCCAGGAGAGTGACAACTTCTGTGAGCTCTTCATACTCTGACACGCTGCCAGTTGCACCGGCCTCTGAGCATTCAGACAACTAAAGTGCCACTGGGCTTCACAGTAATGCAATGCTTTCCTCTGAGTCATTACACATTTTCCAGGTCACTTGTGGCCTCTACCTCACTGAAATTTTACTCATTTCCATGGGAATAAACACCTTCAGTTTTTGGCCAGGAAGAGGAACTTGGCCTTTCTTCCCTCCTTGCACTACGAAATCCTCTGATCCATCAAAAATGACAAACAAAAAGGCTAAAGTGTGAGATTCTCCAGGAAAAGAATACTGCATTAGTCACTGTGTGTCAGTTAAGCTGCAGAGTAGAGAAGTGTGACCGACGAGCAAAGGCACTTGGTGACAGTGCTGGGGACAAGTCAGTGAGTCAACAGTTTCAGTCTCGTGAACCAATTGACCAGCAGTGAGGGCTCTGCCGAGGAGGATTTTGTGGATGACGTGACCGATGATTTTTTAGCACCTTCCTCTTGGAAAGGAATTGTTGCACTGTTGTGGAGGTCTGTATTCATAAAGCACCTGCTGCCTCGAATATAATCCGTTCCCCTCACTAATTGCTTGTCAGACACTGGCCTGGAGAGCGGGTGCTGCGTGCAGGGGCTTTCCTCAATGATCGGGGGTATCCTTTCGTTGCTGAAGTACCTGCAGAGGACATCTTCACCTGTACAAACAGGAGGGGAAAACCAATTATTGCTGACTTCAAAACCCTCCATTAACATTTTCCATTTTTATAAAAGTATTCCGGTTACACTTCAAATACCTAGATCTGGGGTTTTGTTCATAAAACACCTGGAGATAAGCAGCTATCAATAGACTCACAGCTTTTTTCATCTTTAATGTTTTTTAAGTGACACAATAATGAAATAAATCCATACACAGAGGAGATAGATACAATTTGACTGTTATATTCCAGATTCACACACACCAAAAATGACGATACAGACTACCTTCATTATCATAAGTGATATGTAACAAATCTTCTTCTAATGTGTTATTCAAAATGCTGAAGAGACCAGAGCTGAATCCATAAACTTCTCAGTATAACTCATGAGTAACTTAAAAGCTACTAATATTACTCTGGACAAGAGAAATTAATTTTGCAGGTGAAGATGTAAGCACTTCCCTCCCTGATTTTGACCAGTGATTCATGATGCTTTCTCTGTTTTAACTCTTTCCCAGACACCTGACCAAGGCAGCTGCTGCTAAAGAAATCCTGCTGGACTAGGCAGGACTTTCGTTCTGATTCAACACAGCTTAAATTCAAGCCAGCCACACTTAAGTACATTTCAAGCATTAAAAAAAGGTAACTCAATACAAAAGGCAAAACCAAACAAAAAACTATACACACAAAAACCAGCCCTGCCACCTGGTGATCGCTCTGTTAGCATCCCTCTAGGTTGATGCTTCTTGTTATCAACTTCTACTTTTACATGAAAACAACAGAATCCAGCTTTGATTTTACCTAGAATTAGACATTAGCTTTCATAACTGATTCCAAGAATAAACTAGTCACCCTTATTTCCCACTCTAACAGGACTCAAATAGTCTTTCAAAGGCAGAAGAAGGTGGGAAGAGGACAGTGTGGGAAGTAAAAAAAGCCATCCAACTGAACATAAAATGTTATGAGCTTTTGTCTCTCTCCCATTCAGTGATGCCTGCAGAATATGTTCCTTTCTACAGCAGTAGCAGTAAAAAGCAGCTCCTAAAAGGCCCTACATTTTCCATTTTGTGAACAAACTTGCTTCTTCAACAGCCTCCACAGTGAGCTAAACAAAAAGACTTAGCACAAGAGTAGTTTCATGATCAATATTAAATACAGTAGAAAGCGAAGGGGCTGTGTGCAAGAGCAAAATGCGCTATAAAATCTCAAGTACAGATCTGCCTAGCCATTCTAGTTAACTTTTAATGTTCACTACAACTCTGAGGCAGAAGATTTGAGTCCTGTCACTGAACAGCCTCAGAAATTTCACAGTTATCATCTGGCATTTCTACCAAAACCAACAATGGTCACCTTGCATCAGTTCAGCAATATGCAAACCACAATCCTCCATTCCTAATTTAAACACTTTCATGTAGTTCACCCCAAGGAAATTTCCGTGAGGAAGAGAATGAGGGATAAAATCTAAAACCTTGCCTTTTCTCCCTGATCCTCGTGGCCTAGAGAAGGGTTCTGCAGCTCCTATCCAGCTTCCATCAGCAGGCATTGACAAAGGACGAGGTTTTCCTAGAGACAACATAGAAAGTTAGAGGAGTTAAAGTTGAGGAAACCAATTTTTGAATTTTTGCTTTTCCCAGTTAAGCAAAGGAGAGATAAGCAATA
This sequence comes from Calcarius lapponicus, assembly GCA_039654755.1. Classification (NCBI taxonomy): domain Eukaryota; kingdom Metazoa; phylum Chordata; class Aves; order Passeriformes; family Fringillidae; genus Calcarius; species Calcarius lapponicus. The sequence continues at coordinate 57,168,735 of CM077465.1, forward strand.
AGAAGTTCAAATTGCAGAAAAAAAGAATATCTGAAGATAATTTCACTGGTGACATATAAGAAATCAGTGTGCTGAGATTAAACAGCTACCCTCTTGCTCATTTAGAGCAGGAGTGGACATATTGTTATAACCAAATCACATGTGGAAATGATGTTCTGTAGCAGCAGACCCCAGCTGAATGACATTCATGAGAGAAATAACAGCGTTTTAAGAGACATTATTTCAGATACAGAATTTCAGATTCGCAATTTGTAAAAATGGCCTTAATATCAATCAAGTCCAACAAGCAGTTTGCTAAGACAAATCATTTCAGACTGATCAAAGCCCTTATCACAACAGTGATAACAAGAGAGGAATGAACTCACCATAGGACTGCGTTTTTTCTCTCATCTTGGCTGGTAGGACATTTACTTCCATGGGATACCCAGGCAGCTGATCTGAATCAGCAATAGTGAACCTCCGCCTCCGGCTCTCCTGATCCAGGAAAGAATTGGGAGACTCGGCGCCCTTGGACCCAGGCAGTGGCTGACTGCGTTTGCTACCTCCTCCATACACAAAGCTCCCCTTCTCATCTCTGAAAGGACATGTCACTGCAGTTAGTGCCTTGAAAGAGTTTAAAGCTGCAGACATGAATAGGATTGAAAGATGCTTCTAACAGCAAGTCATGCTCGTGACAATTGGCATTGTGCTGCAAACAAGCTGGAAGAAACCCCCAAGAAAGTCAGGTGATAGAGGACTTCATTATATTTAACAAGGAGAAAAGAAAGCTACCTTCCTCATGCTAATTCACTCTTAATGAGCCAGTAATTTAACACACAGAGAAATTTAGAGGCTCCATTCCTCCAAAATCCAAAAGATTTTGATAAATGAGACCTTAGTGTCCTGAGGGCATCAAAGCTCCTGATTCACCACCTGCTCAAATACATAGCTGTGACTCGGAAGTGCTACATAAATTTATCCATATCTGTATGTAACAGCTATTACCTCCATCTGAGGGTCTCTGCCTTTCAGTCATTATAGAGCTCAATACCTGTCACTGAATATTTACCACCTTCTCTCTCCCTCCTAACAGATTCATAGTGTATTTGTGTGTATATATATATACACACATATATTTTGATTAAATTCTGCAAGTACTTTTGGAAGAGAAGCTACCCTTCAAGTTAAAATTTGCCTGGAAGTTTTTTCGTCTTCCTACATGTTACAATCTTATTGCCTGGAGCAACCATTAGCTAAGTCAGGCATAAAAACACATAGCTGACCACCTAAGCACACATATACCCCAGTGTTCATAGCAGTCCCTGGACAGCACATCCCACTTGTCCAGCTCTCCAGCAAGAACAATGCTACAAGCTCAGTGAACAGGAAGGAGCTATTTATGGAGATGCAGAAAATTGCACTCAAGTTGCACCAGAAATGTAGGTATGTGGAGAGCTTTCCTACACCACCACCATGTGGAGACTGTGCCATGGATAGGGAAACCAAACACTGCCCTCTGACTCACAGTGTGGAGCAGAGGAGATCTGTGCCAGGAAGGGAAGAGAGCAGGATGTTGAGGGGAGAAAAAAAGCAACCATCACACAAATGCACCACAATTTCAAGAGAAAAGCAAAACATGCAGAGGTCAAAATAAATGACCAAACAGAAGGCAAAAGAATTGTCCTGTCTCCTCTTCCTGCCTGCCATAGCTTCTCACATTTGCTTTTTTAAAAAGTCAAAGTCAAGATGCCTTTCCCTTTCCACCCATCATCCAGCATGAATTTTAAATCTCATATTGTAATTTCTGGGATCCAGGTCTAAAGGCATTTGAAGCTCGATATAATTTTGTGTCTCTTTAGGAAAGATAAACAAATTGAGCACATGGACATAATTCGCCAGTGTGCTTGAGATATTTAATGATTTGAAGAAACAACGAAGGCATTCATCTGCTAAACCTATATGCTTGTTATTGTGCCAAAAGATTTAAAGATTTGAGGATTTTTTAATAAGAAGTGAGCATGTGTAACCATAAAAGCAAGGCAAGAGCAGGTCAAGGTGGGTGCAACTCAGTAAAGAGACTCTACCTAAGCAAGGCCCTGCCCCAGTCCTGCCCCAAAAACTGCAGTAATACCACCTCTGTCTCTGTATCAGCCCTTACATGGCAGGAGGCAAGTGCCCTCCCACAAGGCCTGCAGCAAAAGGTCACAGTTTCTGTGCTGGGCTACCTACACGTAACCTAAAATGTCAAGGAAGGCCAAGAAGCATGCCAGTCTTTCACATCTTACCTGGAAATGCTTTTTTCCATCACATTCCCAGATCAGCTGGCAGGGTTCTGGCATGAGTCAACATGGACTTGAGAAGAAACAACAGCCAGCCTTACCATACACACCACTCTCCCTCCCACTGTGTATACAGGTCTGCATTTTTATAGCTTACACCAGAGGATAAAAAAATAAGAGCTGATGTATTGCCTCTCCCTTCCCTTCAGTGGGAACATATTTGTTTTAAACAACTTGCAAGTTTAAAAATTTAACCTGATAGGCGTTATTTAACGTGACATTCTTTTCCATCCTAACTCCCACAACAGTTACTCAACATGCTAAAAAAGAAAAAAAAATCCAACAGTGAAAAATGTTAGGGACAAAAATTACTTCTCACTGTCTGCAGTTGGATTTAAACAGTGTCAGAAACATAACTCCACAACAAAACCAGAGATGACATTGGTGTCATGTTCTGGGAACAACTCTGCTCTCTGTGGCACACAATCTTCCAGTAATAAAATCTGCTACAGTGCTGGTAGTATATATACACATTTAAGCATAAGTTCAAGCAATGCAACTCATTTAGGCAGCTAGAAGCAAGTTTGAGATCTGCAGCTTCCTCAAGCTAATCTGCACAGAACTCCAACAGCAAGCCAGCTCAGAAACAAGTGCAGTGAAGGAGGTTCCTGTGAGTGGTGCAGGGTTTTTTGCATACCGAGGAGAATATGGAACAGCTGGTGGAGGGGGTATGTACAGATCCAAAATGGCTGGCTTCTCCTTCTTCAGTGAGGTATCCACGGTGCTTTCCGGTGACTGAGTTGAAGCTGGTGAGGGACTGGTCTGAAATGTTAAACAGCTATCAAACATCTGAACATTCATTTATCATTCAAAAAAAGATAACTTAATAATCAATAGCACCATTTTCATCCCCTAGTGAACTATCTCTGTGATATACGGACACTTCAAAAACTCTTGGAGTCCACATTTTCCTCCACCCCCAGTCTTGGCTAGCTTTACAGGCTCTCCCACAGAAGTCCTATCATGGGTAATGCATTGCTCAAGCATATTTTGCTCTTTCCAGTTCTATTTTTCATGTAAATTCCACAGACAAAAAAAGCAACTGAGACAAAACCCCCTCTTCTATATTTAGACGTGTTAAAATAAAGCAGTTTGTTTAATACAGATATGATTAGCAAGCCTTGTGGAGTTGCATTATGCTACCTTTATTCCATACACTCCAATGCCTGAGGCACAGACAGGAATATAGTAAAGTTCATCATAGATTGGATCAATGGATATAAGAGCCAGGGAAGCAAGCTAAAAATAGATTTGCCATTGCTCATCTTTGCACCTCACTTCTATATATTCTCAGCATCTTTCTAGGTTCCTGTCTGCCTACAGGAGAGAAAAGGTTTCAAAGACCTTTCTTCTCCAATCACTCCCTCCCCTAAGGAAACACTGCTGGGCACAGCCAAAAAGCCAGCCCACCTCAGCTCTTCACACTGAAGCACATGTCAGGCACGATCCCACAAAAACAGGACACATGCACTGGTGAAAGGAAGGATGAACAAGCATCTGCCCTCATGGAGACTTGTGACAGCCACCAGCATTTCACAGGTTTAAATTACCCCCATGGCTCTAGGGAGACCTGTATTAGAACAGGAGGAGGAAGGGGAACTCTCTCTGGTTTTATTAATTTCAGATAATTAGTTTAAATTCAGTTAGGTGGCTCACTCCTGCAAGCATTAAGCCCTAAGTTTCCTAATACAACACGCCATTCCTCAACATGGTTATTTAAGAATTACTAACATCACTTTCTCTATCTGCTCAGTACCCAATCGTATTTAAACAAGTAGTTTAAGTAATTTTCTTGAAAAAACATTCTTTCTCCCCCTTCACTAGACTAAAAAGAGGACAAAAATATGGAATAGTCTTAAGCTATTTCAGCAAAAACATATTACTGTGATAAACAGAGAAAGCATTTATTTATTGCTCCATGCTGATGAATTCCATACGTATCTACAGTTTTGCTTTAGATAAGTTCTCCCAGTGGCACACAGACTGATTAAAATATTCAGCACACCTAGTCCCTTTGTGTACCAAGAGGGCATTATCTGGTAGCAAGGAAAAAGAAAAAGAAAAAAAAAGAAAAAAAAAAGAACATTTTCCCTTTTATCTAGGAACCACAGGAGGACAGCCATTTCACCTAACCTGCCTTGACATATACTCAAACATGAGTACTTTGGGGCCTTTCTAGGATTTTTCTTTTTTCTAGCTGCAACCAAGGCATTCCCATCCTGAGATGAGAGTGGAGCTGGTGGGATCTCACCTGCACCAAGGGTGGTTTCCAGCGCAGGTTCTTCAGTGGAGCAGGAGTGAAATGAAAAGAGCCGGTAGGACGTTTCTTAAGCAGCAGCCTAACTCCAGCAGGATTCTCTCGCAACTTTGCCACCAGATTTTTTAGTTGCCATCCAACCTGGAAGAGAATAAAGACATCTTTTATTCAGCATTTCTTTTCTGAAAGCAAACAAACAAGAAAAACCCAAATCTCCCAAGTTAGACAGCTTGTTTTGGCATGAACCTAGAAGAGAAAAGGGATACAAAAAGCCATCTTAAGAATTAAAAAAAAATAGAAGGCTCTTTTTTTGCAAGGTTCTTCATTTTCTTTCCAAGTTCTCTACTTAAGCTGTAAATTAAATACTAAGATATCAAGCAGTGCTCTTTCTACCTCAGTTCCAGTCCAAGAAGGACACATGGATATGCTCAGATTGAATAACACAGGGATTCACAATGAACTACTTTTGTCATGTTTCTTTCTCACACTGAGAAGGCATTGCCTAATGTGCTAAGCAAAAATGCAATCATTACATCCAGGTTCCCAGATGCAAATGATTGGACAATCATTTGCAAATTACTGGGGTGCATTTTAAAGCTCTTTATCTGCATTTCAGTGGATTGTAACGAGGCATTTTAAACAGGTCTTAAATGCAACATAAACTATTTTAATATTATGCATAAAGCATTTTAACATGAAATACTGTATATTTATCAAAATATTGCAAAGAATAAAATCTGTCTTGAAAAATAAAATGTTTAAAAGTCTCAAACATCAGAACTGCCTCCTGACCCCATCCATGCAGCCCCTGTGGTGCAGAGCAAGGATAAGGGGAGTTACTCACCACAGTTTGCCGATTAACCTGGATCACTTCATCACCAGCGTGTATCTTCTGGGAGCGATCAGCAGGGGACTACAAAGAGGAAAACAAGTGCTGCATCAGGTCTCCCTCTGTCCCATAACAACCCCCACCAATCTAAGTCAAAGGTTGCATCAGCAATGCTCTTCACTACATGTAACTTTCACCTCTGCTGATGACTTGAGAAAGGTAAATTAATGAATTATTTATTTTTATGCTGGAGGAATTAAATGGAAAGAGAGAAGGCATAGCCTCCATCTGTTAAAGACCAAGTTGTATTTAAGTCATGGGACAGTCTCCACTCTCCTTTTCCCTCCACTTTGTACTATAGTTTTAGACAGTAATGGAAGAGGCAAGGAAATCCTGAGGAGGATTTCTGCCCTAACACAACAACCATCTTAAACAACTTTTAAACAAATGTTTATTTATGTTAAAAAATACTTTAAGACTTTGAATGTACAGAACAAAGGATCAAAACCCCTCCAATCCACAAGATAGATCCTTTGCACTTACCTTTTTGTTTTCCAATGTAAATAGAAGCTTCTGACTTTAATGTGAAACTGCCTGCCTGAATCACCAAAGTCAGCAGATAAAAATACTTGCACAGACAGGTATTTTTCAAATACCTATCTAATAATAATACACTTTAAAATACAATTTTCTTGGAACAAAACCTAAGTTCTGGGGAGCCGTTAGCAAGAAACAGATAAATATGTCAATATTTAGATTTATCAACAGCTGGTGCAATGCACCAGCCTTTGCTGCACTGCAGTTATTAAAAACACTCTTGCTGCTGTAACACACCAACTCCTACCAGCCTTCACAACACCCAAAGCACACAGACACCTTACCTTGGTAAATGCTGCACCCTGGCCACAGGAGAGCAACTCCTCCCATTCCCTCCACCCCATGAGTAACCACCAGGCAGCAGGCCAGCCCTTCCTAGTGACTCCAGAACTAAGCACTGGGATTAAGGACTCCCTTCTCCACCTCATCACACCTTTAGACCTCATGTAAATTTGTTATGAGAAAGAACTGTGAGAATAAACAATGCAACAAAGGAAGAAAACATGGGGAATTTGTGGGAGGCTTCAGCTATCATGAGTAACCCCATTTCTTCACTGTCTTCTTGCTTCCTCTGAGAGGAAATGCCTCTGTGGAAAGCTGCATATATAGGAGCCAACCAAGATCATGAAAAAATGCTGGGCCAGAGTCAAGTTTGTGAAGAACAAAGCTCCTTTCAAGCTGTCCTTTGGGTGACCAACAGCTCATCTGAGGGAGGGTGGGGGACCCTTGCACAGAGAACTGCACAAGTGACAGGTCACAGCACTGGCATCACATCGTGAGAGCAGAGGAAAGAGCAGAGTTTAGCTCCAGGCGAACACGACATGCGAAGTCTCACGTAGGATGGCATAACTCAGGGATCCTCTTGGCTGACTCATACCAAATGGACTTCCCCAGTTCTTCCATTGTTCAATTCAGGTATGCAATTCCATTGCATTCCCATACACCAGCTCCTGGGGATAGCTACTAAAATAGCATTCCAAATCTAGCAAGAAAATTGAACTAAGATCCAGCCTGGGTGATGTAAATGATCCCACACCACCATAAAGCCATCAGTTGCTCGCAGATCTCTCAGTCACTTGTCAAGGTCTGTTGCTCCAAAGGAAGGAGTTTTCCCCAAGGAAGGAGATTTCCCCAAAGGAAGAGCCAGTGTTGATAACAAAAAGCAGGCACTTAGGTCAACACTGAAAGCTACAGAAGGAATACAGACCCAAGATCTACATGCAGAAGCAGCTTGTCAGCAGTCAACATTACATTCTTTTGCATTTATCAGATGTTAAAATTGCTGCAGAAGTGGACATGGTCTCTGTGGCACAGCCAAAAAAAAAACCTCTAATATAAAGAGTTATGCCAGGACAATAGTATCAAAGAAGGTTGCACTCTGCAAGGACAGATTTCCACTCTCTCCTGGTCTGGTCCCTGGACCTGGCAGAGGAACAATTAGAACCACTGGTTCTTTCCTATTCACAAAAAAAAAAAAAAAAAAAAAAACCACAAAAAAAACCAAAAACACATTGCTGCAAAAGCCAAGTTTCTCTGCTCTTTTTTCCTTTCAGTCACTGCTCCTGGACAGTAGTAGCCTGTTTGAAAACACCACAGCATCACCTGCCAGCCTCAGCTGCTGGCTAGAGGTCTACTCCACCAAGGGCTGCCCAGAAGCCTTCAATAAACTCTCAACTGCAAAGGACTCAGTGTACAAATAAAACAAGGAACCACCTGCAGTAAAAAACTAGTTGCCTCTCTTGCCAACTACTTCCTTCCAGCTGACCACTCTTAAAAGTCTTACTTGTTCATAGTCGTTTTACCCTGCAAGGTAATTTTGTCACAGGACAGCTCATTGATTTAATTACTCATTACAGAATTTAGCACACCACCACCTAAAAGCTCCCATTAGGGGAGATTGCCTTTGCCAGTGGAGAGCAAATACACCCAAGACTTTGTTAAGCAAGATACGTAAGAGCTCAGAACAGCAGATACAGTAACTTATTAAAGCAATTACTTTAATGCCAAGCATTTGAACTAATTTGTGTACTTGCAGAAACTGGTTTAATCAGACCAACAGTGAAACATGCAGGCACAAAATATTTACAAACTGTGGAAAAACAAACTATGGATCACGCAGTACTTAAAGCAAGTCATGTCTAAAACAACAAAAAGTAGTAAGCCAAACTAACTCAATCAAAGCTGCTGTCTGAGATAATCTATATTTGCTTCACTTACATTTTCTGTAGTTCCAGTAATTACATGCAAACCATCATAAGTTGATTTGATGTACATTCCCTAAAGAAAAAATGAAAAACAAGTTTAAAGGCAAAACAAACCACATAACTTATCTGATTAAAACACTGTTGGCAACAGACTCAAAACATTATTAAAACCAGTTAACAATTTGTATATTCTCCCTAAATATTAGTGTAGTCTAATATTACTACACTCTAAAATTCCTCACAGATCACTTTTAGTGTCATTTATTATAATATTTATAATTACTTAAAACACCTAGTGTCTGGAGTAAGACTTAGAAACGCTCTCTGGTTGATAATACCAAACACTGCTGATTTTTCTGCCTTGTCAGACTTTGGCCTTGAACAGAATTTTATTTCCTTACTACCCAGCAGCCTGCTATAGAGAATTACAGGTTTTACTCAGTGGCCACCAGTTCTCTCCAAACAGAGCAGACCCACACAGGTGGGCTACAAGGATTGCTGACATGTTCTTTTACAGCTTCTCTTGGTAAGTCAATACACAGACAGCCTCATAACCACAATGCTTATATAAACACTAAAGTTCCAGCAGAGCATTTGTGGCTCTGTATGCTAATGCTGAGTGTGAACACAAGGACAAACTGGATGAAGTGGGTCTTGACTATAAGAGCACCAAATTAAAAATCATGAACAGGCTATTAACTAATAATTACATAGATTTCCCACAAGAGGTGACCAGCACATTGATTTCATCATTTATGAACAAATACATAACTGCTTTTCCTTTCTACATCTGTTGTTAGAAACACTCACACTGAGAAGTACAGAACTGGATGTTACTCAGAAGCTGAAAGCAGCTTAGCTGCCTGAAGTTACCACACTTAGTTTAAAAATAGGTAGAAAATTAGATGATCATTTTGACCCTTCCTCTCCAGCCAATTCTCTGCCTGTTTTCCTGTCAGTATCCAATTGGATGCATCCACCTCCTTGTTTCTTATTTAGGCCAAGCTGGACTGACTCTGCTTCGATGTAGCTTGTGTATTAACAAAGAGGTTCCCATAATTTCAAAAATGCATGACTGATTCAGTCAAATCCAATGGTCTAGGTTAAACTACATAGCACAGTAAGACTGTACAGCTTTCTCTAAAATTGCTCATCTCTCCTGCCTTCAGGACTAGGAGTGAATACAAATGCACATAACAATTTAAATTCCCTCCAACTCATTCTAACATATCTGTTCCCTAGACAGAAAATCCACCAAGATTTCAAATTAAGTTTCTCAGAACCAGCACTCAGCTAAGCAGAATCCACTGAACAAATAAGAGTCAGTAATAAGACATAGCCACTAAAGAGTTTAAAAAACTCTCATTTTCCTGCTAACAGCAAACCTCCAAAATTCTCCCATTCATCTCTATCTTGCTATAAAAAACATAAAAAAGCATCTTTCAAAACACAAACATCATTTCTCATTGCCTTCTCCCTCTCCCACCCCCCCTAGAAAAAAAGTGGTTATAGTAACCTGAAAAAATAAAACTACTAGCTTCACAAGCATTTGTAAGTTCTCCAAGAATTTGTTAACACACAAACCTTCAACAATTTAGAATCAGAAATTATATCTGGGATCAAGCCTATTAATGTGCATATCTGTCCCTTGCAGCCACCCCAGCACACCACCTGACAACTGACCTTTAGGGTTCCTTCTCGTGCCTCTTTCTTTTCCCCACAGCTTGCCATTGGGTTTGAAATTATTATAAATGCACACTTGCATAGCTCACAGGGCTACCTATTAAATACTGGGAACATCAGGACGCTCCAGCATTGCTTCTTACCAGGCCTTCCCCAGGTTTAATGTTGGTTAAATGGACCTCCTCCAGACAGGCACACTGGCTCATCAGTGGGTCTGTAGTTGACCGGATGGCTTTATCACAAATGCCATTTAAAGTCTTGGCCTGCAATGAGAACACACAAAAAAAACTTAGGAAAATTCTCTCCTGGCTTCTTCCCCTTTCAGTTTTCAAAATATATAAAGGAAATGAGTTCTAAAATCACTGAAATAGAAGATTCATTTGTACAGGTCTATTCTATAGCATGATTACATCCTTACTGTAACACAGAAACAACCTGCTTCCATTAGTGCCACCTTACCATCACTAACAGATGCTGACACAGCCTCTGTCTGAAAAAAATGAAAACACAAAATATAACAAAAAATTGGGTTTGGGGTTTGTTTGCTCTAACCAAGACAGAGCTCATTAAAAATTGAAACATTTTGGTGATTCCTTGTGGGAACAACTGACATTTTTCATGTTGTTCTGTATTTTTGCTGTAAGAATACAACTAGCCATGTGTCACAAAAAGGGATGTGCTGGCCATTGACATATCTGCACAAAACCTTACAGTATAAGGTAGGAGCATCCAGCACTCAAGTGCTTCTGCAGTACTTCGCTCCATTGTGCCTCTGAACTGGCCTCTTCTGGAATGCTTACACAGGCAAGGTTCATATTTCCTTTTGACCAAAACATAACTGATCCTAAGCCAACATTATAAATAAAGGCCAATTCTGACCTTGGTGTGTGTCTCAGTAAAGTTGGAGGCAGAATGGCTTTGCCTTGCAGAACACGTAACTATCAGAATGTCTAATTAAACATGAAAAAAGAAGAAAAAAAAGAGTCAAAAAATCTGTGCCCTCTCTACACTCACAAATTTCATTATTTCCCACTGTGTTTTCTGCTTTTACATCAACTGAAGCAAGGCTGACACTCCAAGTAGGTTACAAAATCTTAAAGGAAAGGGGAGAGATTAGTACACAGTACAGTAGTTAGCTATAAACAATTTGGAAACCTGCAAGGTAAGTCACCTTTCACAAGGGGCTTGAATCCTTCAGTCTAAGGAGACACACGTAACTACAGAATAGGGGGGAGCTGTGTCATAGGAAGACATTGGTTTGGATTACAATGGTCCCTGGAAACAATAGCTCCAACATTTTCTGTTTCATTTTACGTCAGATTTATAGAGCAGCAATAAAATAAATCAAAACAATGTTTAAGTGTGAATGCGAGGAACTGCTCAAACAAGGGAATTCCAAACAACAATACCTACTTCCAGTGTGGGTGTGCACAAATGGAAAAAGAAAGATACAGAGAACTCCCTTTTACATGGTCTCGTTATTTATGAACAAAATTATTTTTAGTTATTGTGCTACTAAATTCCTAAGCATCTATGAGCTACCGGAAGGCCTTATCAAAGAGCACAGCCTGGTTCATGTCAAAAGCAGGAAGCGATGATTAACTGTTATAAAATATAAAAAGCATTCCATTACACTCTGCATTTGGTCACAAGGCTGCTTCAAACAGCCCCAGAAACTCAAGCTCAAGTACAGAGCCAGAGCTTCATTTCTGTGGCAGGGCAGCTCTTTTACATGAAGACGCATAATAAGGCAGAGCTTCTGCTTATTAAGGTGCTAAATGCACTTCACAAGCATAATTGGTTTATTCAGCCAGTGATCATTTTACAGGACTAGTCCTCCCTTGAAAATTTGAGGTTAAATTCCCTTGGAAATATAACTGTGTAATGAAACTTTAAGGGATACTTGACTACATGCTCTCACTGCACACTATCCATCTGCTGAAATTTCAGTGATTTCCTCTACAGCAAAGAACATTCACAAAACAAGTCATAGTAATGTTTACTTGCATGATATGCTTGTGCATTTGGGAATGAAAAGCTGTTCTCAATAGTCAGCATAGAAGCAACCAAAATGAATGTGAATGCAGACAGCTGAGTTTCAACAGAAACATAAACTTACCACAGTCTGGACTTTATCTTCCATGTCAGCCACAGTGCAATCCTAAAAATAAAACAAGAAACAAAACCCCTACATTAACCAATAAACATGGAAACAAATCATCTCTGAAAACTCTACAAAACTTCCATTTTAACCTCAGATAGAAATAGAGTTATTCATGCTGCAGGGATTAGTCAGATTAGTTTCACCCAGTAGGGCTCAAAAGGACTATTAAGCAACTATTTTCTGGCCCTGGCAGAAAGCAATAATAAACCTTGAAAACTAAGAGAACGTGGGATTCAATTACAGCAGCTGACTTTTCTAGAAAAGCAGAACCTTGCACAATTAAATCAGATTCTCAGAAGGCCAGGCAGAGGTGCTTGCCTTACACTGATAAACCCCAACTCAGGTATACTCCTCTGCCCCAGGCATCAAATGGACCTAAAGCATTCTGTTAAAAATAGAAGGGAAAGTGATTTTCTAAAAAATATGCTATCAGTGGCATTCCTGAAGGGCAGAGGACTGCACACAAGGCATTATTTACACAGTCCAGGTATAAAAGCCTTTGACCTGAAACAAGTTCATGTAAAAATCTACAGAAGTTATCACTGTTTTCTGCAAGAAGTGCTGAACTGGAGAACGATATTATTCTCAGATTAAAAAAGTTAAAACAGCAAGTAAATAATAGACCAAGATTTACAATATCTACAAGGAGAAAACCCCCAGGCATTTTAATAGGCTGAAGGAGGAGTTGTGTTGGAGAAGTTTGTGGAGGACTTTCCCCTGCTTTTCTCTGCTAAATACATCTGCACAAATCAATAGCAAATGCCATCTATCATCACGCAGCCATAATGCTCAATATTTCAAAATCCTTCTGCCCCCACTCATTGCTGTTTATACTGTTTATTATTTCAGCCCTGAAGTTTGACATGGAACTTTAAGTGGAGTAAAATCCTGTCCTTGAATCTATATAGCTATCACCGAAGGTAACTAGAATCTTCTTGCATTCCTGCCCTGCTTTATTATGATATGCTTATATGCATCATTTATGATTATGCAGAGCAGCATTGGTTCCATGAGAGCCACTGGCCTCTTCACCATTAGAACTGACCACCTGTTTCTGTAATCTATGACTTAATAAGAAATACTTTTGAAGTCCAAAAACCCTCCTAAAGATTTTTCCACTGTATCTCTTTTCCACATCAGGAGACTCCTCCAGATTATTCTAGCATATGTGCCCTGTCCCAGGACAAAACTGTGTTGGTTGGTTCTTCCCCCATTAGTGCTTTTCTCATATACACCAAACCCGTCTTTTATAGGTCATATCAAATTGGCAGAGAAGTAATCTGACATTTTTTTAAATGCCAGGGTTGCTGTTCACAACTTCCATTCCCCTGTCATCAAAGGCTGACCTAACAGAAAGATGAGACACACTTTTTAGCAGATTAATACATTCAGCAATCTCCTATCTCAGTTCCTGTAGCACTCTTGGGTGAACACCGTCTGCTGCTAGAAACACGAACTGTTCCACTGCACAATCTGCACATCTGTAGCTGTAAATCACTGAGTTTGTGCAATTGCACACAGAATGCCCCAGCGAGAAGGGCACTGAGCAGCAGGCATGCACACCTTGGGGTACCCAGACACCATCCTTTCACAATGACAACTCAGGATGTTTTTGTCCTTTAACATCATCCCTTCAGCATGGGGAGGCAATCACCCATGTCACAGGGCATGGTCCTCCAGAGTCCAAACATCATATGGGCACAGAATAATGGTTATGAGCAAGTCTGGCAGTCACTGAAGTGCGCACACAGTGCTTCACAGCCACAGCAGTGCCACGCTCTCAGAACAGGCTCAAAAACAAGCAGCATTATTCAAAGAGCAAACTTATGTCATCTGCCAGGATTGCCACAACTGCTTTATGTCCTTTTAGTTATTATCTATACAAACACTCATCATCCAGCTAGTAAATTAAAGTTTTGAAAAATATTCTGGTCTTGCAGTAGTGGTAGAAGCAGTCTGGCTAGTGGGATCTGTATCATAAAGGTGGCAGCTCCTTCCATTACATGCAGCATTTCCCATTTGATGGCTAAAACTTCCTGCATGGGACAAGATCTTTGGAGTTTGCAAACACAGGTAAAAAAACAATGGAGCCATATTTTTGTTTAGAGTTAGCACTGATAACTGTTTTTCAACATGCTGCTTGGAATGTGAAAATCTTCAAACGCAGATCAACTATTTCAAAGACTAACCCTCTTTCCAGTAAAGCTCAAGAAAATAAGAGTAGCCTTTAAGCTGCAGTCACTTAAGACACAGCCAGCAATAGCAAAATTGATAATTAAATTGAAAGGCAGGGGAAACAACAAAAAACCCCCACAACTCAGAAACACAGGAAACTGGCCTTCATGGATATTTCAAAGTTAAAAGTAAGCTCTCATTCCCAGAACTGCCTTTCATTAGCACTCAGCACAAAGCAATCACATTATTTCCCCAACATCTCCTTTCCTTCCCTTTTGGAAGGCTGAGAGGAAAAGAAATCAGCTGACCTTTTGAACAGTAGTAGTGAGGTCCAAGCAGAGCTGAATGATTCTGTTCTTCATTGATGAAAAGTCAGCAATACCTGTAAATGGAGTCCTACAACAAGAGAAAATTCCCTTTAGACTGGAGGGACCAACCTTCTCCCATCCTACCTTACCAGTGAGGAAGAGCGTATGAGAGTAAATGCTGCAACTCCGACGTTGATACAGGTGTGAGGATAGTTTTACAATGTAAATATTCCTGACTGCATAGTCCTGCTCTACTCTTGCCCCAAAACTGGGAATTTTCTAGCCCTGTCCTTGGATTTACCAGTGAGAGAACCTTCAACTTTCTGACTGGACAAGGAAAAAATTATTCTCTAAAAGAAGAAAAACAGATTTTTACATTTTACACACAGAGGTGCAGTGAGACATAGAGAAGAATCATGACATGTAGGGCAGCTTTAGGACCTGAAGAGTTCTACCTCTGACCTTTCAGACAGTTGCAAAACTTAGAAGAGGGGCTGAGAAATAACCATAGCAGGTCTGGAAATGGACAGCCCAGCAACTTTGATGACTGTGAGTTACAGAAAAAAAATTTGGGTGAGCTGCCAACGACAGAGTGAGAGGAGAAGACCAGGTGAGAGGCACGAAGTGTTAACATTGCTGCCTGGACACAAATCGAGTCTTTATCTGAGCGCAGGAAAAAGGATAAAACTGCACCCTGCTGCCAGTCCCTGAGCAGTTATTCTCCTAACTCTCCTTCTCAAGCAGGCTAGCAAGGGCTTTGAGAATTTATGTTCATCTCCTATCATGGATGCACCCCTGGCAGCACTGGACCTGCTGCAGCTGTAACCAAATAACTTTGGCTCTTTCCAGGCCAAAAAGAAATTAGAAAGACAAAAAAAAAAGGAGAAAACGAAACAGCAGAAGGATAATCTCTCCCACTGCTCAGTTTTCAAATCACATAGCTAAGGCCATGATTTCAGCAGAACATTAAAAAAATCTTTCAGGAAGGGAACTGCCAATGACAAGTAATTTAGAAGCTGGGAAAACCATGTGTATGAGAAACTGACCTAAGAGGAAACACCCATACTTTTATAAATACCAGTCTGAGTGCAACGTTAACAGTTATATTGCTTTTAGCAAGAGTGGAAGTGCAAGAACGATACCCTAGGTTAAATTTATCCACTAGAGGTATTCTAGCAACACCAAAAAAAGGGGTCAGTGACATCAAGATCTTTACACCCAAGCATCTAGGAAAGGCCCTACAAAGAGAAGCAATTCTTTAGAGCAGCAAATTAAAAAATAACCATTTCATTCTTACCTGTCCAACCACGCGAGCAAGGCTTTAGCAGCACCAATAAGCTCCACGACGGAAGTAAGGAATTCATTGGGGGGCTTGCGAGAGGTATTTCCATCATAGTTGGAACTTTTCCTACGGCTGCTGATGTAGTTCTGCAGATTGTTGGATGACCCTCGGAGCTTGAGAACCAGGTTCTTCATATTGTCTGTTTCAAGACCATAGTTCTGCAAGGAAAATTATGAAGCTTGATAAATATCCTTGTTGAGTTCTCCTAATTATTATAAAACAAGTTAAAAGCTCACATGGGATGAAAAGTCTTGATGATTTGCACAACTTTCTCATGGCTTTTTGGCAAAAATGCCTCAAAAGATTTGTTCTGCACTACGGCCAGTAAAGAATACTTTTGTGGGTGCCAAACCTCAGTTCCTGTCATTGATGAGATTTAAGGACACTTTTTAATCAGAATCAAGTCCCAGTGTCCTAATAGATATTGTTTATTTGTTAAATGTGTTGCTTTTCTTTGTGTTAAAGAAGAGCAAGCATTTTGTTTTTCTTAAAACATTTTCTATCCTGTGGTAAATAAACACTGAAGTAACATTTCATTCACAACTAAAGATAAGTTAAATCTGGTAAGAGATTAAAACATCAACAGGAAGCTAATGCAGTTTTGCAATCAAAAGCTTAAATAAATATTTGAATCACCAGTTTTCAGTAACTGTGCTCCTTGACTACAAAAGTGCAATTATTTGCAAGTTTGAGGACAGTGTTAACATCATACATGGTAATTAAACCCATTTTTAGACATCAAATTTTTCATTCATTTACAAAACAAAGATCTGAGAGCCTTGCCTACAATTTCAACTTTATAGATTCAAGTTCCTACTTTTCTTGAGAAAAAAAAAAAAACAAAAACAAAAGAACGTCAAACAACAACGAAAAACCACTCCCACTGGAACAAAACACACAAAAATACAAGAGAGTCCTGCCCTTCACTTTTGCTGCTGCAGATTCTTGCAACTAAACTCCAACTTCCATAGCTCAGTCAGATATACTCTCTACTCCTATTTTCCAAAAACCTAAACCAACTAAGGCAAATTTTAATTCCATTTAATTCCTAGTTTCCAGGAATTCCTAATACCTCTACTCAGGATCACCATCGCAGCTGAAGAGGAGCTTCAGAGTCTCAGAACAACCTCCTGCTCAGAACAGGTTCAGCTGTAAGCTCAGACCAGCTTATTCAGGAGTTTATCTTGTCAGGTCTTGAAAACCTCCAAGGACAGAATGCACAACCTCTCTGGGCAGCCTGATCCACCTGCGCTGACTGTCCTCAGAGGAAGAAAAGGTTTCCTTAGATCTACCCTGAACCTCTTGTTTCAACTTCTGCCTTGCACAGCCCAACTCTGTCGTCCTGACAACTGCTCCCCACCACGGTGGGTGCTGGGGATCCAGCTCCAGATCCAGCTGAGGCTGTTGGGCCTCCCTGGAGCCATCTCTTTCCCAGGCTGAAGAAGTCCCAGTCCCTCAGCCTCTCCCCAAGGACAAGTACTCCAGCCCTGACCAAGCTGAGAGCCCTTCATTGAGCTTGCTCTGGTTTCCCTGTACCTTTGCTGTACTTAGGGGCAGGGGGCAAATTTAGACTGAGGAGTGACAACTATAGGGTGATGAACACTTCCCTCCCTCTCCCATTAATGCAGAGCAGGATGCTGCTAGGGCACAGTGCTGGCTTGTAGCTCCATTCCATTCCCTCCAGAGTGAAGCACCGGTAAAGCAGGCTGGAACATTTCAGATTAAGTCATTTACAAAATGTAAGAATCTTTGACCCAAAGAAACACACGTCTCCAGTGTATGGAGAGGTATCAGCCACACAGCTACCTTGAAAATCCTACTGCCTCCTATGGATAAGATCCCATTGGGTTTAAGTTACACAAGTGCCTCCCTCCTCCACCTCAGGGCTCTTGGCAAGGAATTACCCTTAAAGTGCAGCCAGGAGTAGGGGTTGAAAGGATATGTCCAATTTTAAAAAATGCCACTGTTGCAACAGCAAAGGATATCCTTAAATTTTCCAGGATTACAGAAAGGGAAAGATCTGGATTACTAAACAACTTTAAAGTACTTGCAGACTGTGATGTGTGAACTTATCACCTTTTAATTTTACCAAAAACAACCAAAAAAACCCACCCCAAAAAAAACAGCACCCTGAGAGCATCATTTGGATGCATTTTTGCAGTTAGTTTTATCCTCCTCTTAGAAGACTGAATACTTGTTGATTGTTGAGGGAATACTTTTTCACAAACAGGTCTGACCACAAGAAAGCAGCCACATATCAGAAACACTCCCCTTAAAGAGGGGAACTAGACGATGCTGATCCCCTGCTTTCATAAAGGGACAGAAAACAGAAAATACTTTTTCTGTGCAGAGGTACGACCTAATCACCCTGATCAGAACTTGAGAGTTTTCATGTATTAAAATATCTCCAGATCTTTCTTTGTGTCATTCAGATGCAGAAACAGCCAACCACCTGTGGGTACTTGAGATTAGAGGTGGCACCAGCATGTAAGAGGACGTGTGTTGTTGATAAACCAGGTAAGATTTTGGGCTTGGCCTTAAAATATTCACATAGCCCTTATCACACCTGTCACCTTATTTATCCCATGGGTGAGTCTGGTGTGACTCTTCCAGTTCAGGTAGTTTTTAAATAATTCTGTCAAGTTGTTCTCAGTTTTGAGGGTGACTTCAGCAACACATGTGCAGCCTCTAGGGACGCAGGGGCTCCAGCTCATAACTGCAACTTGTGTCCCCAACAGACTCTCAAGAGCCCATCACAGCCAAACTCCAAGTCACTGCTCCAAGTTCCCTCCTACAGCATCCCCCAAAGGCTCTACAGAGTGCACTTCCACTGCTAAACCAGCAGTTTGTGCTTCAGGAAAGGTCCTGACCAAGCACCACACCTACCCAGCACAACACAGGGTATGCAGCTCTTGAGTACCAGGACACCAAACTGGACAACTGTGGATTAGCCCTAGTGGATGAACTACCCCAGAAATAGGAGTCATCCCAACCCAAGCCACCTCTGCTCCACCAGTCCCCTCACCATCTGCTCTAATACACAGAAAGCATTTTGCCCCTACACCAGCTACAGCAATGCTTTTGTCCAAGCTGAAACTCTCTGGACCAGCTCTCACACCACCAACTATTCTTTCTCCTTCACTTGCAATGTCCAGTCTGTTGGGAGGGTTGGCTTGGGGATCTAAACAATACAAAGAAATCTAATCCCTTGGTTTAGCTCCCTGAAGTAGCTCACTTCAGGGTCAGGTGAGTGCAAGCACAAAGGATCACTAATCAGAGGACAGGAGGGGGTGGAGACAGCAGCTGACTTGGATTAATCCAACTTGTCATAGAACTGTAGCCCCAGTCCACAACAGATAGGAATGCTGATATTGTGGCAGCACACCAAACAACCTTCACAGTGACACACAGTTGAAGTGCAAAGCTTAGCAGGCTTTTCTTGAAATGTTTCCACAGGATTAAGGCTATAACATCTAACAAATCATTACTTAAGCAACCAAAAGGTTTTGGTTGCTTAAGTAATAATTTGTTAGATGTTGCTCGTGAACCAAAAAAAATGTTGCACTTCACTATTGCTCCTGATTTTAAACATCAAAGTTGTTTTGACCTAAACACTGGCTGAAGCCAGCGGTCAAGAGCACCTGATGTCAAACATTCCCAGGCTATTACTCATTAACCTGGGGAGCCACATGCAGGGCTGGAGGAGAGGCAGCACCCACACGTGCAGGAGAGAGCACATGAGCTCACTCCTTCTAAATCCATCACATTTAATGAGAAAAGGTAATCTGACCAAATAATGGCTCAAGGTCAGGCAGCCAACAAACAAAAAAATAAAAAACCAAACAAAAAACCAAACGTGGCTAACTGAAGTCAAAAGAGCAGAGCAGTTGTGTCAGAGCTGAATTGGGCTGATGAAGAGCTCTGCTACTGCCCAGGGACAGCATCCTCTTCCCTTTCACAGACATGGTCACATGCTGCAATGTGATGAGTTGGACAGGCTGGCTGATTGAACTGAAAACCTGCTCTGGGGGAAAAAATGAATAAAACTAATTCAAATGCTTGCTCAGATGCTGACCCAACTCACTGCAGGCTATATAAATATTTGAATTAACACAAGGTACTGTCACAGTCACCCATTCTTGCTCTTTTCCTTCTAACAAAAATGCAGTCTAAAAAATCCTCTGGAGTAGTAAATTTCCTAATAAACAACAAAAATTTGAAGCCTCTAGAAAAACTAAAATCTTATGTGGCAGTGTATAGATATTCTTTGACAATGATTAGGACCCAAAGGATGTAAGTCTTAACGAATGCTTTTTTTTCATGATGTTATATTTTGTTATGCTGCAAACATGCTGGCAGAACATTACCAGCAGTAGAATTATGAAAGGCAAAACTATGTCCTTTTTCTGTTTATGGGTTTTTTCAGGGTTTGGGGTGTTTTTTTAAATTGTATATAACTAGTATCTCTTTGTTCTAGTCTCAAGAAAAATCGACTGCATTTTGTTTCCAAACTCTCCCATCATACAGTGTAGGCAAAGGTTCACAAATCAAATCCAAAGAACACATTAAAAGTGAAAATATTTGCATAGTTTCTTGCTTACATTGTTTTATATTCATTAAGCCCTCAAAAGCATGTTTTCTGTCCCTGCTTTTGTGGTTTGAAAAGTAAATTTATGTGTGTTTGTTCCCCTCTCCCCCAAATACTTCAATCAACAAAGAAACATGATCTTTCTTCCAACCCTTTCCTTCCCCCCACCAAGCAGTACTGTCAACAAAAAGCTGAAATACTCAAGTTGAGGATTTTTTTCCCCTTTTCAGGGGGAATTCAGGTCCTTTGATATATCCTCTAAATTCCTCAAATAAGTCTTCAACACCTGTTCAGAAAATTCTATTAGACCAGCCCAACAGCAACAGAAATGTTGTATTCCAGTCTACACTCTCCTGCTGACTCTTCAGGGTGCTGCATATGCAGCCACTGCCGTGAGGACACGAGGGAACAACACTGCTTCATCACAAAAGCACTAGAGAAAGATGCAATTATTTCCTTTTCACACCAGAAACTTCCAGACATATTTTTAGCTCAGTGCTGCCAAATGCTACTCAATCCCTAGAAAAACTAAATTTAAAAAATCAGGTGCATTTGGTGTATATTTTAAGGCAAGGGTCATGTTCACACTCTATTTAGTGACTGATCTACAGAGGCTGGAACAAAGGTCTCTATGGTGAATGCTTGAAAAGAGATACTGCAGGAGAAAGAGGTTCCAAAGAGAGCTTCCTCACTGTCTGTAGGGCCGCATGTGTTCTTGTGGTGTGAGGGAACCAAAGCACCGATCTGAAGGAAATTTAGCTGGGAAACTGCCAAGGCAAAACTAGATAAAAGGGGAAATTCTTCTTGGGAACTCCAGGACTGGGAAAGCACCAAAATCCCCTCTCAGCCTTTCTCCACCAAGAATGACAACCTTGCAAAGAGCGACATCAGGCTGGCCCAGCCAATGCTACATTGCTACAGTGTGAGCAGACAGCTTAGTGGGGGTGGCAGTGGGGTCAAAAAACGGTGAAAAAAAAAGAAGAAAAGTCTTAGAAAAAGAAAAAAATACTTCTTTTGCTTACAAGGCTCCAAAAGTTGGGAAAGTGTCAGCATATGTACAAAACATCCACTAAACATTAAACATTCCCACTTTCAAAGAACTAACGCAGGTGGAACTAGGAAACCTCTCTCTTGCACAAAAAGAATAAACAACAACAACAAAAAAATAGTTGCCACTAGCATTCCAAGTACCCCTTGGAAACAAAATCAGTGGTGATTCTATGCACTCCAAAAACCCAAGGGAACAGGCATCAAGAAGGTGGCAAAGGGCATACTGAAAACACAGGAATTCTCCCTTCACCTCTTAAAAAGGGAACAAGTACATTTCAGCTGTAATATGCAATATCTGTCTAATGCATTAACTTGAGCTGCATTTCACAAAGGATTTCCAGAAATGGGTCTAAGGTCAAAACTTTTGTCTACAAAGGAAATTAGAAGGAAATTGTAAGAGATAAAACACAGCTTTAGGTTCTGGCAGTTGTCCAGCTTTGTTCACTTTATTCTAACATTTTTAAGAGAATAAAAAAGTGCCTTTGGGGACTACCACATAGATGACTTCAGTCAGGACCATATGCAACCTACACTACATTTATTAACTCACCAGACCCCTGCACTTGCCCAGCAAGTTCCTTCCCACACCACAAACTGCTTTTCAGTCCAGCTACATTCCTCTATTAGGTTTTCAAGTTAATGTTAACATTTTTTGGTAGATCAAATACCTAAAGGAAATAAAATGTCTTTCAAGTATAAGGGTAACTTTTTTGAGAAATATTTTAGATCGTTTGAAGAGATTTCATTAAATATGCTTCTTTCAGTACAGTTTGCTCCAGGTTGTGGAGTAGGAACAGTCCCTGTAGCACCTCTCTGCAGCAAATAAAGCACGTATCACACAGGCAATTAACACTCTCCATTTTAAGAAGCATATGCAGGCTGCTCCAAAGCTTGCCTAATGTAGGGAAGACAGGCAAGTGCTGGCCAAAGAATCATCAGGCAGGCTTTCCCACCCTCCTCCCTGATGTAATTATATATACCTCTGGTGCACATTACACTGCACTACATCAAACAGGCCTTTAAGGCTGTGACCAGAATATGGCTTTTAAATAAAGCCTGCACTGGTAAAACAATCCAAAATATATGTATGCTTTTCAGAGCATGTTTGTTTTCAAAGTATCTGCAGTTATGTATCAGGAGTAGGACAAAAGAACAGCTTAAGTTCTGAATCCAGTGAAGAGTTCAGCTAAACTGTAACTGAGGTGCCGAAACATCCCTCATCTCAAAAATTAGTTTTTATTCACTTCCTACGTCTGCTACAGAATTACCCTCAACCCATTTCAACTGATGTGAGAAATGGATTTAGGGTAATTCTTCTAGCACAAGTAATTTCAACAGTCTGTTTTCTGTCTTCTAAGACAAGCTGTTCACTAAGAGGAGCCACAAGATCTAACAATGTCACTCAGACAACTTCTTCTTTGGAAGTGCAAGCAAATGAATTGAAGTTGCCTCTTATCAGGAAAAAGAGAACTATTTAATACTAAACTTGCAAGAATTAAACAAATTCTTACTTTTTTCTTTTATTGTGACGTGTAACAGAAAGCAACAAAGGTATTCTGGTTTTATCATTCTTGCTTTGGTTATTCATCCAAAAAAGCCCTATAAGAAATTCTTTGCATATCTGTTCTCAATGTAACTAACCAGTGCACACAGGAGATCCACAGCCTCTAGAACCAGTTCCTGGTGTCCAATCCGTGAGATGCCCAAGTCTTCAAGGTCCTGGTGAGAAATCTGTAACAGCTGTTCACCATTTATCTTCTCCCGTTCAAATTTATGGACATACTGCTGCAGGCAATCATCCAGGCCTACCAAAACACAAAAGAGAGACAAGGGGACATTAGAAACAAACAAACACCCCCCACCCCCCCCCAAAAAAAAAATCTTGCAAAAGGCAGAAATTTTAAGTTCATATAATATACAATGCAAAATTATGAAGGAAACTTGCAGTGTGACTGAGGTTGTGCCACAGGAGCACAGAAATACAGCACATAAGTTATGGGGATCTTTGGGTCACCTAAGTCAAGGCACAACCTGCCTGCTCCTTGTGGATCAAGCTCAGCCAGTAAAAATGTGCTTTGTTGTCTGCATAGGCAAAGTGACCAAGAAACATACACATCAGGGTAACCCATCCCTGAGGGGCATCCATAGCAACAACAAAAAAAATAACAACTGTCAAAAAAAAATAAATCCAGGACAAGGCAAGAACAAAGATCTTGCCCAAAGCCTGTTAAACAAGCAAAGAAACAAAAGCATAATATCATGAGAAGGAAAATGACCAAAAAAATAAAACACAAAGGCAAAGCAATCAAAAGGATGTTTGGCTCAAGTCTCATTATTACCTTGATTTATAAGAGCCTGCAGCTTCCTGAAGCAGCCATTGCTTCCCCTTTCTGAGGATCAATAACACACACCAGTAAGAAATCTAATTCATTTTTCTATCTAGAAGTATTTTTAAAACAGTTTAGACTATTTTCTCCCAGCAATATCCCCAAAATCCTCACTTTAAACCATGATTCTATGATCCTGTTCTCTACAGTAGGTTTTCCCAAGTGATTACAGAAAGTGTTTCTGGTTTTCATCTTATTTTACTCTAAGCTTCATGTGTTAATCCTGTTTCCTTGTGTATTTTCCTCACTTCCTCTGTTGTTTAAGAGCCTGTGAATGGCAACAATCTGTGGGAGAATTTGGATGGATGTGTTATTTTTTAAATGTTTCAGTGCTCTTGTAACTCTGTCCCCTTCAATATTTTGGCTGGAGCAAAAGGAACAGACCCAATTAGGTCTGTTTCACAGGAATACAGCACACACTCATTGAAAACAGTTGACATGAGCAAAAACTCAAATAACACATTTGACGTCTTCTTTGTATTGTCCAATACAGCTACATTGTTTTACCATTCCTTTTTAAAGAGAGGTTGAACCTTTACTTGAATAAAGGATGTTTATGCACAACTCCGGTTCAAAGGAAACCATTGAGATGGACAGGATATCAAACGCAGCAGATGAGAAACACGAACAGCATCCTGAACTACAGAGAAACGAGAGCCAAAACACCAGCACTCAGTTCCACTTGTGGAGCTGCAGCAGCAGCCTGGAAAACAAGCACTCCCAGCACACTCTACCACCGAGAAAACACTCGACTCAAATCACAGAGGGGGTTTGAGGAGTCACATGAAACAAATTCACGCCCAAACAGCAGCAGGAGCAGGCACTGCTTCCCCACAGCGCCTGTGCACAGCAGATGTGCAGAGGATGGGCTCCCAAAGGCACAGCAGCTGTGCAGAGGACGGGCTCCCAAAGGCACAGCAGCTGTGCAGAGGATGGGCTCCCAAAGGCACAGCAGCTGTGCAGAGGATGGGCTCCCAAGGCACAGCAGCTGTGCAGAGGATGGGCTCCCAAGGCACAGCAGCTGTGCAGAGGATGGGCTCCCAAGGCACAGCAGATGTGCAGAGGATGGGCTCCCAAGGCACAGCAGACATGCAGAGGATGGGCTCCCAAGGCACAGCAGACTGCAGAGGATGGGCTCCCAAGGCACAGCAGCTGTGCAGAGGATGGGCTCCCAAAGGCACAGCAGATGTGCAGAGGATGGGCTCCCAAGGCACAGCAGACTGCAGAGGATGGGCTCCCAAGGCACAGCAGCTGTGCAGAGGATGGGCTCCCAAGGCACAGCAGACTGCAGAGGATGGGCTCCCAAAGGCACAGCAGATGTGCAGAGGATGGGCTCCCAAAGGCACAGCAGCTGTGCAGAGGATGGGCTCCCAAAGGCACAGCAGCTGCGCAGAGGATGGGCTCCCAAGGCACGGCCTGACTGAACACACACCACTCACCCTTCCAAGTCAGTGAGGACAGACACCTCTTCACATGACTCAGGCAAGCTTAATTATTAGAGTAAATCAACATCTGGCTGAACACGCTCAACTCCTCCCTGTGCAGAGCTACCAGCGCACACAGCTTGATTTTTAAGTGCAATTATGAATGGAAAAACCCGCATGCAAGTCGAGCAGAGTCTCCCAGGGCTACACTTGTTCAGGGTGCACTCTTGTTTCTTCCCATATGTCTTGGGAAAGCTGCACAAATTTTGAAAATTGAGCCCACTGTTCTCTTTCCCACAGGCACCAAATTCCTCCTTAGGCTATACAAACTCTTTTCCCAGGAAAAATAATAAAATAAAATAACTGGCCTTCATTGTTTAACAATTTATTTTTTCAAACAAATTCACATTCACGGCTGACATACAGTGCACATATTTGGCATTCCCAATTTTTATTGCTGCCTCACAGACCACTGTTTCCCATCATTTGCTCTTGTAAGCCCATAGTTTCCATTACAAACTACACAAACACCTAAAATAAAACACTTCATTCAGCATGCAGCCAAGGCTTTAAAGTTTTTTATGCAGTTTGGATTTTGCCTACTATCCTTTCTAGAACTTCATTTTATGCTAAAACATGAAGATTCAAATGTATGTATCGTCCCCAAAAAATACAACTATGGGTCTTCATTTGCCTGTGCTTTTTTAAACTCATGCTTGCCCATTCTTGAAGGTCTACTAAAAAAAATGAAGGGCTACTTTAAAATTTTATTTGTAATCAAGAGCCCTTAAAAACAGTACTTTTATAACCACACTGTAGGACTATATAAAATAAGATATTACAAAATTGCACAAACGTTGACTCAAAGATGAGCTTACCAGCATTAGGGAAATTGCTATTGTTTTTACTAAGAAACCTAGGGGGAAATTTTAAATATTTTAATTGAGATTGCAACCACATTTTATAGCCTATAGTTTAATTTTCCACTATATGAATGAAATGTCTAATCACATGGGAATCAAACACATCATGTGCAAACCACACTTCCAAGAGGGAAGAGAGAAGGGAGGAAAGGACTCATAACCCAATTCAATAAATTTTAATAATATTTAAGCAAAGTTTTAAAATCAGCATTTACATGTCACCAGTAGTCTAAATGAACTGCTTATTTTTCCCTTCTTCCACACATCTATATTCTTTCCATGTATTTTTACCATGAACTTCAGAGACTTATGGAGGTATTGTCAGTTGCAATGTCTGGATATTGCCGAGGAACTTAGATGAATTAAAAACAATAAAAAGCAAGTAGAGATTACTTAGATAAATTCTTACACTACTTAGAAAGACACTTTCTTACATGCCAGGTCATTTTCAACAGTGCAATATTAGCAGGTTCAAGCAAGAAAGTAGTTTTCTGTATTTCTGAAAAAATACAATTAAGACTGACATCTCCTTTATCCACTGAAGAGCCTTTCTCAAAACTAACCTATAAATTTTCAACTCAAAATGTGTTTAAAAAGCATTTGTCTCAATCACGTGTGAAATCTTTACATTATTGCACATAAAACAAAATCATGCACAAAAGAATGTCCTGTCTATTTATGTAATTGTTAGAGAATGAGGAAAGGCATAAATAAAAATAGCAATTGCAGAATATTATTCAAGTTTTAGAACACTAGTAGCAGAGATTATTTGGGGGAGGGAGACTGAGAGAAACAGACTAATTCAGTTAGGTTTTCACAACTCACATAGCACTTTCTGATGAACAGCAGTGTAATTTGAACAAAACTCCCTCCCAAATTTTGGCAGGTGTAGAGATGTGCAATAGATCCTAAGAACTGTCTAGACTTTTCTGTCTAAAATAACCACCAAGAAAAGCACCCCTGAAGACATTCAATACCTTGCATTCACGCAAAAACATTAGGACAGAGCCTACACTTAAGGATTTGCACTGATACCAATCTCAGTCTGTTTCCACAATTAAATTATTTTGTATAAGAATTGAGGGGAAGAAAGAGACAACTTGGAGGGAGTTAAGAGTGAGGCTTGGGTCCTAGCCATCACTATCGGTTTTCTATTCAGAGAGAATTAACATTTCTATAGTCAGCCATCAGAGCAGTGGCATACCTGACTCCCCAAAAACTAGAGAGGTGCATTTTGTGAGCAGAGTGGTTAAGCAGCTCCACGCTTTTTGCCCAACTTCTGCGTTGGACACTACCAAACAATTTACCCACCATAAAGCCACAATTAGCTAACCCATTACAGGCACAGCTGACTCGCCACCTCTTTTTTCCTCCCTCACTCTCTTTTCTTGTGATACCACAGTCACCTGTCCCCAAGAGCAGGGCAGAGGGGGCAGAGAGCAAGAAGGAGGAGATGGATAGGGCAAGGGACTGAGGAAGGCACGGGGAGGGGAAGCTGGAATGTGACAGGGATTAATTTCCTTACATTTAAGAAGAGATTCTCAGGACAGCTCATAAAATGCCAAAAGTTGACAGCAGGAAGCGGGAGGAGCTCAAGCCACTTGAACAGAGGAAGAACTCCCAAGTACAAAAGCTTTTCCTTACCTAGCAGGAATATGGGGATCATTGCTCACTGCCTCAAGGAAACAAAGCATTATTACAATCATCTTGTCTCCTCTGTTGGGCAGCTCACAAGCAGGCAGCACCTGGCATCTCAGCACAGAACCAAGGTTCAACTACAGCCCTCATCCCATTAAGGGGCTCCCTGGGACCCTAGATAGCCTGTTAGGATAGGACTGTCAAAGTCATCTTTGCCTCTTCACCTTTAAACTGACCCTCCCACCTGAAAAAGTCACTCTTATTCTGGTCTCCTCTTCAGGGTCTATATAGCTGATGCTTTTAGTATCTCAAGATTCCCTGCACACATCAACTTCATCCCTCCCAAGCCTTGAAAGATAATCAGTTGCATGAGAATCTTTGGCATACCCCATGGTACGTGTCATTATACTGTCATTTACATTCCACATCATTTTATAACAGTTACTGCGATAGCTTCCTCTATCAGAGATCATTTCCTCTGTTTTCAGGACTGGAAGAAATTAATCAAAAATAAAGCAGAAGGGAATCAGGACAGCAAACATACACTAGAAAAAGAAAATAACTACTTCATAAGCAGATGAACCAGCAGCTGAGAAGGCAAATGGAAATAAGGAAAAAGGGTCTGCAAGGCAGCTGAAAGCTGAAGCAGCTCAGTAGGACAGATACAGGGTGAAAAGAAATAAGAAAAGTTCAAGGAGAAGAAAATAAATACATGATTTTCTTTAATATAGAACACAGTGGGAAGGTTTTACACAATAACATCACAGATGCCATTCTCCTCCTGCAGTATCACAAACAGAACCAGGCATAACTTTAACAGAGGAATTCAAGGTTCTTTTAAAGGAAGATTTAAAAAAATTAAATCTAGAGCAGTCAGTAGAAACCTATTTCACTAATAATTTGATCCTAGGTAAGAACTGACTTCCTAGGATGCACTGCCTGATTGTTAGCTGTCATCAATGTTTTCATGTTAATCTTTCCAAAAGTTTCTGAAACAAAAGTTTAATTATCAACTAGTGAGAGCCACTTTTAGGGGCCAGAAAAGACCTCAAAGGTCCTAGCTTTCCAAGAAAATGCCTTCAAGAGAACTTCGTATTATTGTCTATACAAATGTGAAAAAATTTCCTCATTCCACTTTTTACTCTCATGTAATTTTAAAATTAGTCATAACACTGTCACCATCTGAAGTATCAATCACTTAAAAAAACAAAACAACACATAATCAAAGAGCAAGAGCTTCTTATTAGCACCATGGAAAAATGTCTCCTGCCTAACCAGACTGTTTATTAAGTAAGCTCTCCTCATGTAGTCAGTCGTAAGCAACTCTTCTATGGCTTTGTCTGAGCACCTGCATCCTGATGAAGCAGGCACAACATGCTGCCTCACCAGCACTGGGTACAGCTTTGCTGAGCACAGGCATTGCCAAGAGCAGCCAGAAAGGTGCAGAAGTTTCTGGTCAGTGTCCCCTATCACACAGGGATGGTACCAGACACATTGCTGGGCTCTGCCTGCCAGTCGGGATGCAAAGGGCAGCTCTCTCATTAAGGTCACAGCAGGACAGAGGGAAATGGTGATGCCTTCAGCCTCGATATGAGTGCTTTACTGTCCCCTCTGTAATCCCCCCTGACTGACAGCTGCACAGAAAGGCTTTTGCAACATGTTTCTATTTTCAGTATTTTCAACTAATATATTTAGCCTGGAAAAACAGGCTCCAAACTCGTGCATTCCTGTTACCTCAAAATAAATCCATTCATTCCATTCAAATCCACCCATAAATCCCTTAGCTTTTTTTTTTTTTTTTTTTTTAACACAAAACTGAAAGCTTTGCCTTGTAATAAAAGAACTCGTGGGTAAATTTGGGTTGTAAGCTATCCTGACCAGAAGGGAAACAGAGACTATGTTTAACCTTTAGTTGCTCAGTGTAGATACTATCTCAGACTGACAGCCCTTGTGCTATGCTACACTTTTAATCACTTTTTGTGCTACACTTTTTATCAGTGCTCCCTACAAAGCCACTGATTGCAACCATTCTGGCAGTGCCTGTTACCTTGGTACAGAGAGTAAATCTGAGGACAACCGTAAGCTTTGGCACTTGAGAATCATAAAGTATCTTCAGAAAGAGTCAAAATAGCTTGCTGAACCCTTCCCATACTCCAGAAGTTTTTATAAGGCAAGACTTCTCCCTACAAAAGCCAGAAAAATTAACTCAAATTTTCCTCAAAAAATATTTTCAGGAAACTAAGCAGACATGGAATAAGTTTTACAGAAGAATACTCTGGGGAGAAGGACATGATAAAGGCCTGTAAAGCCAGAAGTGGCCAGAAAGAACACAGATTGCTCATCATCTCTTCCAACACAGGAATCAGAGTGAAGCAAGCATGTAACAGGTCCAAACAAGTCATAAAGGAGTGACTCTTCCTTCACACAGCAGTATGCAATGAATGTTCAACATCCATACACAGATCCAGGGAAAGGTGAAGAGGTTCACTTTCTGTTCAAAAGAAGCCAAGTCTGACCCTGACACATTCAAACAGAGATGATTTAAGGCTTGAGGAACGGGAAATGTAAGAGGAAATACAGTGTGTCATCTTTCCTCTTATATTGCTGAATTTACTCCTTTTTGGCAAACATTCTGGACAGGACACTTAGCTAGGCAGCACAGAACACAGGACTATCACAGCTGTGCCATACACAGCACCAAAACATAGATGGCAGCTTCCCTTTTAATTACTTTTAGAACCATAGAATTGTTTGGGTTGGAAGGGACCTTAAGGATCATCTATTTCCACATCATTCTCTCCACACCCCCACCACCCCCCCAGTACAGGCAGGGACATCTTCCACTGGACCAGATGGCTCAAAGTCCCATCCAACCTGGCACTGAACATTTCCAGGGATGGGGCACCCACAACGTCTCTGGGCATCTTGTTCCAGTGCCTCACCATTCTCACAGCAAGGGTGAGCTCCTATTCTAAGGAGAGAATTCTAAAACTGATTCTGAAACTGTCTCTCTTCACTTGTGAAAACTACTCTTGGTTTCAACATTTTCTCTAAGAGTGACACAAGATTTTCCCAAAAAGGCAAAACCCTGTATAGAGTAATTGG
Organism: Calcarius lapponicus; assembly: GCA_039654755.1. Classification (NCBI taxonomy): domain Eukaryota; kingdom Metazoa; phylum Chordata; class Aves; order Passeriformes; family Fringillidae; genus Calcarius; species Calcarius lapponicus. The sequence goes on from CM077465.1 coordinate 57,199,727, forward strand.
AGTTGGGGAGGTAGAGGGGAAGAAGAAAAAGCTATACACTAATATTGAACTGTGACATCATTTTAAGCCAAAGATAGATCCAAAGCTTTTTCAGACTGGTTTAAAAAAATACAGCCAAAAATTTACCCTGGTTATACTAGGAAACAGATCACAGTGAATCACACAGCTGTTCTCATGGGTTTAGTAATCTAGATTGAGATATTAACATCAAATGGAAAATTGCTAGAGTTGAATTAATTTATAAATTGCAGCTTTGATTGACAATGAGTGAATTTGCATCAGAACTCCAAAAAGAGATTTGACATGGAGAAATGCTAGTGTACAATAAGCAGTAATAAAGGCAACTCTGTAATAGTTGAGAAGTTAATGGTATTTAATTCCAAAATTTCAACTAAAATTCAAAGTAGAGTTTACTTTTATTTCTTTTTAATAGCTCATTTTCAGATAATTCATGAAGAAAAATTGGAGAAAGAGAAACTTATTTCTAACATTTTCCAGAGGGGGGGTTCTTATTATGACATAGCTTTGAGACTTCAAATTAAAGGCAAAATGGAAATGCAATGTTAAAGAAAAGTGAGTAGTGAAGTAGTGATAGCATGTCACGTCTCTAAAAAAAAAAGGAAGAGGGAAAATACAACTGGAATACAGCATAACATCATAAAGGTTTAACCAAAAAAGGCAGGCATCAAAATATACATGCAGTCATGCTTTTCACTAGCAGAACTGGCCTGGATGTCTGTGCAAAGCTGTGGGGCCCTAGGCCACAACCCCGTGGGGCTTTGGTGCCATCACACTCACTGCTATCACCCACTTCCCTAAGAGACTGACTCATCGTGAATATTCAGCCATTAAATATCATTCGCTTCCAGGGGTGAAATTTTCACTCACCTGGGAGAGAGAGGGAAGAGATGAGACACCCCCTTGTTGAGGAGTTACCACTCAGCCCCAGGCAGTCAGACTCCATGGTGCTACCCCAAATACTCATCCTGGGAAAAAATGGGTTTCCAAGAAAGAACAGGAACTACAAACAGAAAGGACAGTTCATACTCAAAAACCAGCAGCATGATATCTTGCTGCCAGCATTTCAGCTGTAACTCTTTGCTAATCCCAGACACCACCAGGAAAAGGATTCCTGACCAGAGAAAGATGAGGATGAAAAAAGAAGAGAACAAAAGCACACTGTTTTTTCCTGCTGACCTTGGTGTATGCTCTGTATGTATCAGGGATTAAGGTCCATATGATGCAGTAGCTTCACACAGAGCAACACTCACTCTTTGGTTTTCCCTTTTGAGAATCAACTGCATCACTCACTGACCAGCTACGTGTTGCAAAATCAATCTTTCCATGCTTTAACAGATTTTGTTTGGCACGTTACATGAATGAGGTGGAAGCAGAGCATATCCACATGTTCTGTGCAGACAGACCTGGCACTCTTAGTTTCAACAGAACATGCAATAAAAGCCAACACTCAGTAAATGCATGCAAACACATCATTAAAACAGAGAACACACCTGCTTGAGGCAGACAAACCCAAATAGCTTCCTAGCTAATGCCACAGGATGTCTTCAGGGACACTTCTGATATCATCCCCCCCACCTCACAGTAAAAACAACATCCTACTTGTGGCAAGGCGCAACTTGTATTCATCTGCTGGGTGTAGCACAAGCAAGGCAATATGAACCAAATACAATGGCAGTATGCTGTAGCTGTGATGAGGCCCTCTTATTTGTTGCTCCAGTATCACTTAAGAACTACTACAAACTCCAAACTGAAACAAGAAATCATCTTTTTTTCCCAATATACATGCAGAGGTGTGCCTATTTGTCTGTTGGTTGCATTTAAAACGGTGGTAGTTACATGGGTTTAGAACAGCCCCCAACTGACACACAAGCACTTCAGCCAGCATGACCCAGATCTTGTTATTCTTTCTCACCCTAATTCTTTACCATTACATCTAGCAACCAACTTACACCCCTCCAAAAATTATTTTAAACCCACAGAGATTGGCACAGCATATTGTAGTAGACTACTGCAGTGGCAGAAAAAAATTGCACATTTTAATAAAAAATAAGGGGGTTTAAAACAAAAAAAAGATTGTTCATGAACTAATTCATGCAAACTTTTGATAGTCATCATGCTCAGTGACACAAACCTTATGTTTGTCACAACCTAATAAAATGGTTTTGCTGGTGAAGACATGACTGACAGTGTCAGCAAATACAGATCTTTAGCACAGTGGAAGGATAATCACTCAGGTGACTTTACAATTGCATATATTTGTGAGGCAAGAAAGACAACCAAATACCTGTACTGAGAGAGATGCAACACGACTTAAAATACTGCCAGCTTCTTCCTACAACCTAAAAAATTCTCTTCTTTAGTGGTTTGCAACTGATATGGTGACTAAACAAAAGATGTTGCTTAAACAGGGCATCACCAGAAGTGAGCTATTTTATTACACCAGCATACAGCATACATCAATTTCACTCACACACTGAGTGTAGAGCTGTTTCACATACATCAGAATGCATTACTATGTCTTATGGACTGCTAGTGACTCAACATATCATCCTTATGTACTGCGCCAAAACTCTGACAACGAAACTTTCACCGCAGTTTCAATGTGGGGAATCTGTTCCACCCTGGGTTTGTAAACCACACTCCTCTTGGATACCCACAAGTTGTTTCCCAACAACTCAAAGAAACACTAAGTCTTTCTCCAGCAGAAAAAAAAGCAAGTGATAAAATCAAAAGCAAAAAGTGGAGAAAACCAGATGATGCTGGTATTCATTTTTCTCAGCCCACTAAGGCTTTTTTTCCACACTAAGTTAACTTTAAGACATGCCAGTCAAGGCATTTTAAATTGTACTCAGACAGGAATAGATCTGTTCACCAAAAAACTGTTTTGCTTCATTGATGCAAATAAAGCTTTGCCTAGGCATAGTAGAGTTTTGGCAAGAATGAAAGCACAGTGGTATCTGGCCATTGAAAGCTGCAGTTGAGAAAAATCTACAAACAAGGCCTTTGTCCCTCCCTCCACAGAGTGCTTGACTTTACAGGGAATCACTCCCTTTCACCCTGTGCTCCCTCCTGTACAGGGCACGCAGGATGACTGCTGCAGAAACAAGCACACCACAGCCCCATTTGTCCCCTTCTGCAGCTAGGTGGCAACAGCAACAGGGGTGGGAGAACAATTGCCATGTCAGCTTCAGGCACCCTAACTCACTCTTAGTGAGGAGGCCTCATGCAGGAGGACAAACATGACCTCAAAAGATTCACTGGATCCCAGACAGCACAAAGAGATGTACAGGTGGTTACTGCCAATTCACTTTTGGTAAAACCTGAGGTAAAGCTCCCCCGCATCGCCAGAGAGACTTGTCCCAGCCATGTAACATCAACACCTTGCAAGCAGAAGGCAAGCCATGAGGATGCCTGTGCCTCAACTATGCAATAGGACTCTGAAAGCTTAGCAGCAGCAGCTTCAGCCAGTATAATGAGCTGCAAATTGGAAAAGCACACAGGAGGACACAACCCAATCTGCCTTCTCTGCTGTGGAGTTTCTGAAAAACACAAGGGCAGAAAGATGCAGGGGGTGGGGGACAGACATCAGAAAATGGCACAACTACAGCCAGGAGAGCTCCTCTCTCTGAAACCTGGCTGGTGCTTTGTGAGACCCCCCACACACTCCTCACCAGACTGGCTGCAGACCCCACTCAGGGATGTGTATTTCCCCACACCCATTAACAGCTCCAAAGAGAAGCCCAAAAGAAATCTCACTGCTGCTACTAACAGATACAGCTGTTTTCACTAAATCAATGCAACCGCAGAGGAAATACATTTCCCAGAATTTTCCAGCTCACACAACTATGCTGAATTTGTTGTGTGGTTTCCTTTTAATACCCCTATTCTAACACACACATCTTACAGGAGAATTTCTACTCAAAACAAGTCTTTAAAACACCACCATTTTGCTTACAGAAGTATAATAGCACTGAACATAAAATAGTTCCAATGTTAGATATGGAGTCATTCACAAGATTACAAGAACCAGATTCTTTTTAAGGGAAACAATTTAATTTTGTTTTATTGTTCAAGTGGAATATATATTGCAGCTTAATCCATAGCAGGAATAGGAAATTGTTTCAATCTCCAGAGGCAAAAACTCTAGAAGCTGTGGAAATTATGGAATTTGGACTCAGTCTGTAGTTCATGATGTATGGCTGAAGAGCATCTCTTTAGTCTTATTCTTCCCCTTGTCCTGTCTCACTCCTCCCTCCAATGCCCCTGGTCCTCTTCTTTCTCACCTCTGAATGAAAGAACAGGTAAAGCTGGAAGGCACCACGGTTGGGGTCTCCTGATCCAACATCCCTGCACTGTACTACTTGCCCCTTGCCAGAAAACCTGCCAGGTTCATAGCAAAAGAGAGGAGAACTACAGGTGATGGGGGGGGTCTTACCATGTGCTCTGGCTGTATCTGACCATATTCTGGGAGGAATGCCAGGGCACCAGAGAAACACTGCAAATAGCAGGCTGGACCAACATTCCCCATCCCTGGCACACTAGTGTACCACCTGGCAGCAAATGACACCATGCAAGGCACAGGTTTAGGCATAGCTTTGGGGAATTATGGGTGCCATACAGGGGGGAACCAGTGCAAGACTGCACTTGGCACCATGGATTTAAGGAATATAAAGCTCTTTAATGACTGACAGGACATTGGACAAAAGACAGAGAATCAGCCAAGTAACGACAACCACACCAATATGGCTACATGTCGCTCCACTTTATTTAGCAATCTTGTCATATTTATGCTTCTATGCACTGTTTCACGTGACTACTGCCTAATACTCATTGCTTAAGTGGCTGCAATCACGCCTACAAGTTACTTGTTGATTGGCTGTCACGCTGTGAGCGCTTTGGCTAGGGTGTGCTAATTTAGCAGTTTTCATATCTTGCTTGGCATCTGGCTTTGTCCTTGCACGATGTTCATTCTTCCTTGTTCTGTCTGGGGACAGTACATGGTCTTCAAAGTAACTCTGTAAACTTCACCTAATCCAATGTTTCACTGATGACTTCTGATTTGCATTATAGAAAACTTACGTTTTCTTTGTTGAAGGGTACTGAGCAGTTGTAGAAACAGTTCACTAACATTGATTTTTTGTTTCCCTTAGCAAGGCATCTTCAATGCGCCGCACTATGCTGACTACATATGTTTACAGGGGTGTCATTCCAATTTCCTAGTGCTCAGCACACTGCTTTCAGTTCCAAGGTTTGGAGGTTGTCCCCTGGTTCTCCACTGATCACGTTTCTGCCACTGATTGTGAGATTGCCATACACATACAGTTTTCTTCAGTTTTCATCCTGCATCTGTAAACACCTTTGGCCCCTTGATTGGCCTTTCTGAGCACAGCGGCCTTTTGACCCACTGGTAGTGCTCTAGCATCTTCCAAAGAGGTCCTTTTGGTCGGTTGTTTTGTATAATTCCTGCATAACCCATCAAGGCTTCTTGAACTTCTACTGAATGTCTCAGGAGCCATTCACAATCTTCTCCACGGACTGGAATACTAATGTGTGCAGGTTCAGCTCCATCAATTTCAATGATTCTGTCCCTCCCTTTCCTTATCAGGGCTGCTAGTGCTCTTGAACTACTCAAAATATGATGCCTTGGTTGCATTGGTAGAAACACCCACTCAATGATAATCGCCATATCCTCCCCCTTTTTCTTTTGCCATTGTAAAACAATGGCAAGAGGAGAAGTCATGGCATTGTAAATCAGTAGAGACATTGGTTGACCCGTCAGCCAAGAGCTACTCCATTTTGTCTGAATTTTCTGAATCACTACATCTAGGGCAGCTTGTTGCTCTGGTCAACAGGTTCGGGGACTGCTTGCTTCAGTGCCATGTAGCCAAGATCAGAAGGGTTGTGGGTCATCACTGGTGATGCAGACAATATTACAAACCCATTGTAGATCTCCTAGGAGCTTCTGAGTGCCGTGTAGATTAATTATTTATGCAGTAATTGTTACTTTCTGAGGCCTGATCTGAGCATCCGAGATAAGCCAACCCAGGTATTTCCACGGTGCAGAACGCTGGATCTTTTCAGGGGCTACAGTTAAACCAGAAGAATGTAGATGATCAATGAGCCACTGTAGTTGAATATCAGATATTGCAGTTTCAGTAGCAACCAAAATATCATCCATAAAATGATAAATAAGTGCATGTGACCAACATTGTCGCACAGGTTGAAAGAAATCAACAAAGATTTGACACATACTGGGCGAATTTTTCAAGCCTTGGGGTAAAACGACCATTCATAATGTTTGGCAGGGGCTACACGATCGACAGATGGCAGAGTAAATGCAAACCTCTGTGTGTCATCAGGGTGTAAAGGAATTGCAAAGAAACAGTCTTTCAAATCTATCACAACAATCTGCCAATTTTGAGGAATCATCGTAGGAGCAAGAAGACCAGGTTGTAATGCCACCATGGCTAACACCTGTTCATTACCTTTTTGTCAATCATGTAGAAGTTGCCACTTTCCAGACTTTTTCGGTATGACAAAGATAGGAGTGTTCCGTGGGCTTGTGGAAGGTCGACTGTGGCCTGCTTTCCGCTGTTCTTGAACTAACTCTTCTGCAACGTGCAACTATTCTGAGGTCATTAGCCGCTGCTCTGCCCATACGGGGTTTTCAGTTAGCCATGTGATTTTTAACATGGGCAGCTGCCGCCCAGTGGCCGTGGTGGAAAATCGTGCTGATCAGTTGTCATAACTAGTCCCAGTTGTGATAAAACATCTTGTTGAATCAAACCTGGCAATGTGTGTGGAAGTTGCATCACATATGGTCGAACTACAATAGTTTGAACATCTTCAAACTCCAGTGTAATCAAATCTTTACTTTGTTTTGGCACTTTTGCGCCTCCCACTCCCACTACTTGGGTAACCGGAGATTGCAGTTTCCATGTCTGAGGCCACATATGTTGATTAATGATGGTAACATTTGCTCCAGAGTCTAATAATGCTTCCAAACTAATTTGTTGACTGCCTTTCTTCAATTGAATCTTTTGGTATGGTCTCTGATTAAGATCTAATATGAAAAACACTTCATGTCTGGTAGATCCAAAACCATCTTCTCCTCTTATCTTAGATGTTTGGCCTTGCTTTCTGAGTTTTTCATAATAGCGACAATGGGTGACAACATTTTCTAAGTGAAGTATTTGAGCAATTTTGCTTCGTTTTGGAATTGTGACAGGTGGTTGCAACGCATAGGCCATGATTTGTACCTGTCCTGTAAAGTCTGCATCAATTACTCCAGGTAGTACGATTACTCCTTGTTTTCCTGTTGAACATCTTCCAAGTAATAGTCTACCAAGTCAAGAAGTTTTACTTTATAAAGGAAAGTTACTTCTAATGTGGTTGCCACATCCTCTCCAAGGCTCCCTCTGGTGGCTGGGATGCTCTGGTAAAGGAAACCATGTTCTTCATCTGAATTGTTGGAGTCTGCACTTGTGTCTTCATGCGTAGACCTGGCACACTGCACTGCAATTCTCCTGATCCTCCTCATCTACATGCAGCTGTGGCATGAGTATCAGAGTTGCATGTATGCCACCAAACAGTTTTATAGCAGGTCCGTTGCACATGTCCTGGTTCACCGCAATGGAAGCAATTGCCAGTTCTGATCTTATTGTTACCTTGATTTTTTTATTTTAGCTCGCTTATCTCCACCTCCAGCCGGCACTGCTGCAATTATAAGTCCATGCTCTTTCATTGCTCCATTCATTGCTGCAGTGAATGCAGCTGTTTGATTATTCTGTTCTGCTTGGGTGGCACTTAAAAGCATTTCATCCACTGGACTTCCTTGGGGTAATGTTGCTAGGATCGCCCTTGTTCTTGGATTAGCTCCTTCAAAAGCGAGGGTGTGGAACACATGTTCCTGAAGTTCAGGTGGTAAATCTGAAGTGTCTTTTATTTCTGCTGACAAGCGATTTACAAACTGTCCATAAGGCTCTGTAGCCCCCGATGGACAGTGGTGTAAGGAACGGGCCTTTTCTTATCTGGTACAGATAAGAAGGCTTGATGGGCTAAAGTCTGGGCAATCTGATGCATCTGTGTGGAACACTGCAGTTGAACTTGTGTGGTAGAGTAAGGCCCTTGTCTGGTTAACACGTCTGCTTGTAGGAGACCCACTGTATGGATTACAACTTGATGTCTGTTCGCTTCTTCCACTGCTAATCTCTTCCATTCCCTTTCAAACATTGAGATGGTGTGAGGAGTAAAGAGGCAATCAGTCAGCAGGAGACAGGACATTTGCTGTAAAAATAAACTGAATAATTTGACGAGCAGCTTCTGATCAGAGACCATGAGTAGTAACCGTCTGCTTCACCTGTTGCAGTATTTTCCAGTTATGTGGTTCCCAACTTGCCTGATCATTGGTAATCTGTATGTGAGAGGTGAGGGAACTCACTGGCTGCCACTCTCCTTCTAAGATGGCATCACAAATAACTACTGACCAGCGTTGCTGTATTGGATCTTTCTCTGGCTTGGGAGCCTGTGGAGGTGACACAAGCCACCCAGGCATTGGCAGGGCAGTGGGTTCCACCTGAGGAGTGATAGGCATTGAAGCGGAAGGGGATGTAGCTGTTACCTCTGATTTTTTCATGGTTTCTGCTCGTTTTTCCAATTGTTCCTGCCACGTAGATAATTCTGCTAATTTCTTTAGCACTTTTTGAAGCAGATCATTAGGTTCAGGGTATTTTAACTTACGAGTTCGATCCTTTTTTCCTTCTTCCTCGGATTTATCCGACGATGTTTCAGGCAAAGGGGGGGTACAAAGGAGAATGGCACGGTGAACAGCACAGAGAACTGGATGGCAGGAGGGCGGCTGGAGAAAGGTACCCTTTTTTACTTTTTTCTTGCCTACAAGCTGTGATTACCCTTTTTGGTCTCACAGCGCCACTGCTCCAAGTAATTCCTCCTTTTGCTCTCCTCGCTCCAAAGGGGGATTGGTTACTTCTTGTTTTTGGTCAGTTGCAACAGTCTCTTGTGGGGTAACTTCCTCTTTCTGTGATGCACTATTATTTCTTGCAAAGTAGAGGAGACAGGAGCTGTAATTCCTTTCATAGGTCGAGTATCTCTGACCCCAAAAAAGGTAGCAAGACACAATGGCTTGGGAGATGTCGGTTTCTTTGTCTCCTGTTGAGTTTCGCTAACATTGCCTCCCAAAGCCTCAACAGCTGCGGCAGCAACCTTTTTCTCTGCTTTCACAGTCTCGAAGTGTTGATGATGGATTTCCAGGTAGCTCCTAACTCCCTTGTTTCTTTTCCATCCTCTCCTATCGTGATATCCCAAAGACAGTTTTCTACCTCCTGCCACTCAGTTGTACTAAACAACACGGAATGCTCAGGAAACTTTTTTCTTCTACATGCTCATTTCACTAGGGCTTCTACTTCTATTTCTTGCGTCGCCTCACCTCTCTTAGAGAGAACAGCTGTTAATAATGTAATTGCCGCATCGCTCCATCGTAGTCTTACCTTGGCAGGGGCTTGATTGGCCACTCAAGCTCTGGACTCTGGTCTCTTCTTCTGCCTATCCGGTCTCTCCCACCTCCGACTCTCTGGCTCCCAAATCGGAATTCAGTCTGATGCTTGGAGTCTTCCGTGTTTAGGCGAACCACATTCAAGCATCTCAGAGGGTCCCTGTTCTCGGGCACCAGCATGAAGAGGGTTCCACAGAGAATCAGCCAAGTAACGACAACCACACCAATATGGCTACATGTCGCTCCACTTTATTTAGCAATCTTGTCATAGTTATGCTTCTATGCACTGTTTCACGTGACTACTGCCTAACACTCATTGCTTAAGTGGCTGCAATCACGCCTACACGTTACTTGTTGATTGGCTGTCACGCTGTGAGCGCTTTGGCTAGGGTGTGCTAATTTAGCGGTTTTCGTATCCTCCTTGGAACCCGGCTTTGTCCTTGCACAATGTTCATTCTTCCTTGTTCTATCTATTCGGGGACGGTACATGGTCTTCAAAGTAACTCTGTAATCTGCGGGCCAGGGCTGTCCAGTCCCTGCAGGAGTACAGCATGCCCTTTTTCTGCCAAGAATTCCTCTACAACAGTAAATGCTACAAAAGAGAGGACAGTGAGGAACCCGATGTGGTATAGGACGTAGGGTTGCACTGCTTGCAAAAAAACACTTGGGAAAAAAAAAAAAACATTTAACTCCTTACTAAAGGGTACGTCCTTTGGCAGGTTTCGCTCCAACTCTCATATATCCTTAATCCAGTTTTCCAAGCAGCAGACATTGAAGTTAAACTTACATTGAAGTTAAATTTAGGCATCTTCCTACCATTGTACTCTTCCAGTTTACCTAACTTCATTATTACTATAAAGTAATTCACAATCAAATTCAAACAATTTTCACAAGAGCAGACATAGGAACACTCGTGGACAACTTAATGAGCCTTTTCCCTTATAGACTCTTGGAATTTCAATTGTAATGTTAATGCATTCACAGTAACATGAAGCTTACACCAGCACCATCACAAGATGAAACTTCAAGGTGTCAAAAATTCAAAGGTGTCAGAAAGAGGAAGTGTTTCTGCTTCACAGAGAGGTAACTCCAGTAGAACAATCACCTGTATTTCCACCTATATTATCTTTCACCTACTGACACCACTTCAAAGCAGTGCTTCTTCAGTTCATTATTTTCATACATTTAACTATTCTCTTTGTCTACAAGGCATCACTGAATTCTTATGAATAATCAAGATGTTTTCCTCATACTGAGATTTTTCTGTGCCACTATACAGTTGGGCGGGGTTTTTGTGTTTGATCTGTACGATTTTGTGTGAGATTTTTGGTTGGTTTTTCTTATTTTAAGAACAATGCTACACTTAGAGCTTTTTTTAGCAAAATATCATTTTCTCTGTAGGTTAACTTGCAAATGCTGTCCTAAAAACAATGGTTGTGATAATTTTTACACCTGTTTGTTCAATGCAATGTACTTCCCTCCCTAATTTCTATTACCGGGGTCACTTAGATATTCTCTTATTTTTCTACTTACTGCTCCACTTACATTTCAAATAGCATTAAGTTTAAAGGAGCACATCAAGCATCCTCTTAATGCTCATATTTCTTTGCGAATCAGTATCAAGAACATAAGTAAAGAGAAGAAGTAAACACAAGGTTTCATGTGAAACTGAGTGTTTTGTATAGCTCTGTGACTAACATTACACTTGAAGAATGGGGTAGAAAGAAGAATTAGCTTATATTTCATGAGCATTGTAAAATAGTCAGTGCTTTTCTGGTCCCTGAAATACTGATTTAGAAGAAGCCAGGACATTTATTCCTAACATTTATGTTGTTTTTTAAAAATGTCATCTAGTGGATATAAGGGCTGTTTGAAACTGGAAGGTGAAAAAACATAGAAGCAGATGTTTGCCCAGTAATAAAAAGATATTACATCTTATCTAGAAATATCAGAAGTTTTATTTAAATGTACTTGTTTGTTTTGACCAACTCCAAGTTGTCTTAGCAGCCTCTCTCCTGGATGCATACTGTATCTCTTGTATCACAGAGCCTTATTTTCAAGCTACCTTAGGAGATCAAATAACCTCTTCAAGTCCTCAGATTAGACTTCTGCAGTCAATCTGCCACATGGTCACTGCTGAGAAGCAATCTCCAGTCAGTGACTGACTTTTCAAAATTCCAAATCATAAGAAATTGTTCACTGGGCCCGAAGTATTTGCAAACATAAATTCAGAAGGAATACTTTGGTGCAGTACTTTGCAAGGGAAGACTGAATCTGCAACCAGGTTGAACCTCTTTAACCCCATTAGAGTGCCCCTATTTGTCAACTTTATGGAAATGGACTTTTAAGATGGTGATTTATGGAAGCTTGTTTGATCACTCTTTATTCTTCTCTTACAGGCACTGTAGTGACCTTAATTACACCGGAGTTAATCATTAGGTCCTTAGAGGAGGTGGGGAATGGTGGGGGAAGGGAAGAGAAGGGGGGGCAGAGGCACAAAGAGGAGGGTTTATTTTCTGAATTAAAGGCATTAGTGATATTTAGAAGCTACTGGACAGCAAAGAAAGTGTCTCACACATTAATCTCTGTTTATGCAGACTTGGCTTCACACCCCCAAACCGAGACCGCTATGGAGAGTGACACCTTCCCCACATTCCCTCTACTAAAACTACCAGGAAACACACCAGCTCCAGCAGTGCCCTCTGCACCCGTAATAGAGACCCGTAAGCAGAAAATTGTGAACAACTTACTTGCAAGCTGTCATCACAGAAGCCCCCAAGCACTCCTGTCTTCTACTTACCATTAGCTGGAAAAGAATAAGGGCTCTCCATACAAGGGCTAAAACAATTAAATTAAAAAAAAAATGCTTGCTTTTGTCACATCTATAAGCATCTTCTTTACAATGGCAAAAAAAAAAGTGCAAATACCTCTGAAAATTATTGTAAAACAGCCAGGAGACAAGTAAGTTATATCAAGTGAGTGACAAGTTACCCAAGTAAGACCAACATGACAGAATATCATCTAGGAAAGATCACATAAGAGGAAAATACAAGGGATAAAGGGAAGTACAGCCAAAAGAGCAAAGTTGATCAGAAATAACTACTGAAAGTTTTCATTGTAGACATTCACCCCAAAGCAGCCATTTAACAGACCTTTAGACAGCCATGCTGCTTCAACTGCAGCAAGAACAAAAAATTTCTTTGCATTATTTTCCTCTTAATGTTTATTTCAAATCAACAGAAGTAGCAGTATCTCAAAAGATACTGCTTGTAAATGTCATTCAGCTTGTCATTCATCAGCAGATGCTGATGGCTGGTGATTCTCATGTGCTTGTACTTATTCCTCCTTGGTGACTGCCAGACTGTAAGGTGCTAGGCATCCGTGTTTCCACAGGAGAACACTACAGCATACGAAACAGGGCAACATAGAAGTCTTCTAATCCCAAAGTTAATCTCTCCAGATATCCCATCCCACTCATGTGAAATATGAAAGGTATTTAATTTTAGCCCAATGTTTTCAACCCTAAGAGATATAAAACTGTCATCAACCTCTTGGTCTGCAGACACTAAACTTCAGCTGCTGTTACCCTTCTCATGCACACACACTAATCCTACTGAAAAGATGCTGGAATGAGAGCCACAGAAACCAAAAGCATGTATTTACTTGCAAGCCAGAGCTAACAGCAGCTCCTCAATCCCTGTTCCTAGACGGTAAACTGCTCAGGCCTGGAGAGCTTATGGATAGAGGGGATAGGCCAGACCCCCACCCACTTCCATGCCAAAACCCCCAGCAAGGAAAGCCTTTAGAGATAACTGCACAGTAAAACTTCCTGGCAAAGCAAAACTTCCTGGCAAAGCAAAAGTCAACTTGAAAAACAGACAACCCATCCCACCTGGAGGCAAAAATCAACCTTCAGTCCATTCTATTTGGAGCTGGGCTTCCATCAGCCTATACATACATCTCATCACCAAGCCTCTGCCCATCTGGTTTACTGTTGTAAAGAACTTCAAAATAGCACAGAGAATTACACTTCCAAAAGAATGAAATGAAAGTACGAGCACAGAATTCAATCACATGCAATATTAATTACAGTATTTACATGATAATTGCGGGTAACATAAAAGCACTGTCCCCTTCTAAGCATGCCTCCTAAGGTGGCTGCTTCCAAACCTTGTCAGCTGTATTAGGTTATGACCTTTACATGAGAAAAATAAGTCAACATCTTTGCATCAAGAATAAATTTTATACTCATTATTGGTCTTTGCTGGCCGTAAAAATAAATACTATCCTTCAACAGGTCAAGCACAAAGTTATTTCATTTTCCAAAAGCAGCAAGAGTACACTCTACATCACTTGTGCGTCTAGCACATGAACCTTGTGTTCCTGATAACTTTATGTGCTTAATACGAAGCAACAACCCCTCCCGCCCTACAGCCACCACACAATTAAGAGCTTGCCTTTTCAAAGTTACAAGTTTTTTTGTGGCTAACGAAGCAGTTCATTAGTCAAAGAGCTCCTTTTCTTGAACTCATGCAATTAACACTCTGTTGCCTGTTCCCACAGTGGAAACAAAAAGAAACATTGCGAAACTGCCTGCCTCTTATCTCCCAAGAAGGAATGGGGTGATCCCTTTAATCTGGTTTGGCTGCCTTCTCGCAGCACCATGTGGAACTGTTTTGGCTGACTGCAGCAAGGTCCATTACTCACATCTGCCTCTCCTTTGTGGGTGCACCCTTGCGAACACTGTGATTACTGTTCCACCCATGAGCAAGTCAGGGAGCAGCCTGCTGCGAAGCAACAGCTGATGCACTTGCCAGATAGCCAAGCTTTCGGATGACAGCCTCCTACTCGGTTAGGAAACACGGATGCCTAGCACCTTACAGTCTGGCAGTCACCAGGGAGGAATAAGTACAAGCACATGAGAATCACCAGCCATCAGCACCCGCTGATGAATGACAAGCTGAATGACATTTACAAGCTGAATGACACGACATTAACAGAAAGAAGCTGATGGTGCATACACCTTTCCATCATGGACAGATCCCCAGGAGTCACTACTGGATTCTCCTAGGAGATGCTGTCATTACTTGGATGCATAAATTACTTCGTTTTAAAAAGCTCTGCAACATTTCCATTAGGAATTCTATCTTCTTAAAGTTAGTCCTTGCATTATTTTACCCAGCCCTCAGGGTGCCTTCCATGAACCAGGCCATACTGTCTTGAGGCACCAAATGAAACAGGCATGTTAAAGCACAACTGGGTCAAAAGCAAGGTGTATCAACTGAGCAGTCGAACACCAAATCTTTGAGCTTCTCCATAATTTTATAATCACTTTAAACATCTAAAGCAATTGCTTGAAACAATTAGCTGCCTGACCCATTTTCATCATTTCATATCTTTCAGCCCTAGCTATGACACTACTCCCTAAAAACAGCAGAGACCTCAGAGTTCAAGTGCAATGCCCTAACCATAACAAAGCCAAAGGTGTCTTAAGATCATCAGCGGCAAAGCTGAGGACTCTGTCTGAATCACAGGCAAGTCTAAAATATCATTAAACTGATCGGGAGACCTACCACCCTCCCAGACAAAAAGCAGAACAGGAGAGGAAAGGGAAGAGTCCTTCAAGTACCTCAGCCCGTCCATCTGACATCCTCATTTTTCGTGATGATGAAGAGGCAAGAGCGTGAGCAGATACTCTACCCTCCTAGTGGGGTGGTGTCAAGATAGTTCTGACCCTCTGCTGAAGCTCCAGACTAGTGTCCCTGATACTTTTAAACCACAGGTATTTGCACTGGTATTAAGCCCCATCAGGTATTTGTTGGGAAGTCAGGTAATTTGATTGATGGCTATTTGCCTCTTTCTCACAGCTAAATTGGGTTTGGGCTCTCTTTTTTTTTTTTTTTTTTTTAATCTGTTACAGAGTACAATTTTTTTGGTGAAACTTCCAGAGAGTGCATAATTCCTAGGCGCAAGAAGCATCTCAAGGGAAGACCTATGCATGTCTAACAAAGCTGCTAGGGGAATAAGGGGCAGAATGAAAATAGTTTAAATCTTAACAAAAAATTAGTCTTCAGATGTTAACACATTTTGGAGAACACCCAATGACAGGGAAGAATAATAAAGAGCAAAATATAATTCAGTAAAGCCACAAAAGACAATTACATTTCAAACTATCATTTCAAGGCTCTCTTAACCCTTGGAAAATTGAGGATGATATTGGGCAATAAAATTTACATGCATTATGCTCAACTACACATGTATTAGAAACCACACAGTCCATTCAGTATTCTGCAGCAACCAAGCCACATTAATTCGAGCCAATCTGCAAGTGCGCATACAGCCTGACCATCCTGGACATTATCGTTTCCATGAAAGGCAGCTCAGCAAAAGTCTCCAGACATGCCTAGCACATGACTGACTCTACTGAGAGCTTGAATTCCTCACCAAATACATCACCTTGAGAAGGCAGCAATAATCTTACTACAATGAAAAAATGGCACATATTGCTGCTACAAGGTGTCATGGCAACATCCAATGGGATTATTTAATTGTCTTGTCTGAAGAGATGATTCTATACACCAAAGATGCTAACTAGCTTGGAACTTACACACCATGCTCTAAAAAGATGTGTTATGAGGAGATAAAACCAAAACCAGCAGGATATAAAAATGTTATTGGCAGGTTTGATTTCCAGTCCTTGTTTCAACTACATATAGATTTATTTATCCGGTGTTATTGTCTGAAATAGTGTGAAGTAGGTATAGCTAAGAGAAAAGATGAACTATTTTGAAATACAAGGAAACAACTACAATGCTTTTATGTTGACACAGGGATTATATTTCACCAGAGGTATAACATTACACCCTCTAGTAAAAACAAAGTCCAAATACCACAAGACATATTACAAATTTGGATTAAAAAGACTACAAACATACAGAATTTATAGCATATCTATCTTTTGTCTCCTCTTTCTTCCAAAGTTTCCATTACAGCTCGCCTTAGGAATGTCAACAATTTTTAAGTGCAACTTTTGCCATAATACTTTGATAATTCTGTTTGGTGATATTGACAGCATAGAAACAGAATCCAACACCTTGCACAGGATGCAGTGAAGCAGTGACTAGAACAAGACAGGGAGGGAGGAAAAAAAAGGTTTCACATCAGAGTAGGTATCTGTGGTTTCAGTAGGTTCCCACTTTTCCTCTGCAGTACTCTCTGGGCACATCTCCATCCACTACACATGTTTTTCAGGCCACATTCCTCAGGCATGTCTGAACTTGTTCTTAGAGCCCTCTACATAGGACAAGTCCTATTTGGGGGGTGAGGAGGGGGAAGAGGAAGAGAAATAAGTCTTCATCCCTTTTTGATCCCTTCTCTCTCCCCACTGTATGGCCAAGAACACACTCCAGTAGCGCAGTGCTAAGAGACCTGCTTGGGTACAGCCTTCTGCCTGCCTCCTGCAAAATTTTGAGTCCTTCTCTTCTGGCTTGAAAAGCACATGTACCAGAGAAGGTCTCCTTTATTTAATGATAAAATGGGTTTATTGCAGAGCTTTTAATAAAGCATTCACCTAGCCAACTTCATTTCACTAAAGCAAGACTATGAGATAAATAAAGACAATGATAAAAGGATGGCAACCTAAGCAACATTCATTTTGCACACCCAAGACAGAGACATCAGGATGATTAGCCCAGAAGCATGTACCAACACTTGCTTAGCAGAAGCCTTAGCCCTTGATGAGCACCAATTAAGTTCTTTCCTTTGATCAAGGAGCAAGATAAGATCACATTTATGCCACAAAGCTTTGATTGCAACAACACACCATACGCTTTGCTTACCTACAGCTAACTACTAGTCTAAGAAACAGTCCAAAAATATATTTTGTCATTACAGTGACAAAGAGCATTATTCATTCAAAAGGCTGTATAGAGAAGCACATATTAGAAACTACTTTAACACAACACTGATACAGTATTCTAACTGTATTATAACAGAATTCAGCCAGGTGCTGAACACAAGACTGTAGACCAGAGTTATAGAGGTCAGTGATCTGATCTCACCAAATCAAACCAAATCAGGCTTGGTTTTGTCAAGCATGTGTGATGCTTGATGAAAATTATCTACATTTTATAATACCATAAATATCTATTTTAATAGGTAATGAATGTTTAAAGCCAGCAAAACAGATCAGGCTGATTCAGTGCACCTCCTGCAGATCCTACAAGCTGTGAAATGTCATTGCTTGTACTCTGAAAAGATGGAGGCAGGCATATGGAAACCCACAGGCAATTTCCTCATGCAAAGGAAGCATGGCCCAGGGACCGGAATGATAGATCAGACTCCAAAGTTATCCCACTCTGGTAATGAGAGCCCAAATGACACAAGAACTCTATACCAGGTCTAACATCAGCCAGAGATCCACAATCAAACAGCATTTTTATTTGAATCTCCTTTATTTTACGACAGCCCTGTGTACAAACACACTAAAATCTTGAGCTACCCCATCACCACAGGCAGCTGGGGCCTGAAGAACTCCCATAAATGTGTGAGAGGTTGCTATAGTGACCCCAGTTCAATTAACTCCTGTCTACCCTTCCATTCCTCTCCTCAAATGTGCCTTGCCATGTCAGTACCTCACTACCCCCTCCTTTTGACAGGATTTATTTGGGGTGTGTGGAGGACAGAGCAAGGAGAAACACTGCAGATACGCTATTCCTCTAGGAAGACAAGGCTTGACTGTGTGATACCATTAGGCAAAGACAAGGTGCAAATTTAAAACAGTATCATAATTTCTGTGGAAAATATACAACAGAAATCAACGTATTTCACTTAATTTGCAGAGGCACTGTTTAGACTTATTAATATACCTTCTGTGTGAAGCATCAGTGAAAATCCTGTCCTAAGATGATGGAGCAAACAAAACACTGAGCAGTCTTGCCACCTCTTCTGCAATTCCCTAATCTGTTAGACATGCCTGGAAGGAACTCCATGTCTTAAACCAGGCAATTCAGAAATTTTGATTTAAGAGACAAAAAAGAACAAACAAACACCACCCAAAAACCCCCACATACTTTTGAGTACTTGATAATAGGCTGTATTCACACATCACTCATAACTGCAATTCATCCTGTAGCACATGTTGAGTAACAGCTTTTTGTTGGGGTCTTTTACTACAGAAAATAAATCATCATGGCAAATTTCAACATACATTTTTATCCAGTGCCCTGTACTTTGTCTTCCTGTAGCTCTTGCAATGTGCTAATGAGTGCAAAAAACAAGGAGAGGCATGATTTTCGTTTAAGAAGTTTTGCATGGTGAAAACACAGGATTCCGAGCAAGAAGTGCAAAGAAGGAATACATAACAAGAGCTCTGAAAACCTGGAGCCCAAGCAATATTTCATCAAAAATGAGGCTTTTCATACAGAAGTGTCCAACAACAGATACAAATTACTTCCCGACTCTCAAGTTTTAAAGAAAGGAGAAAAGCGACCTGCACAGTGGCCAATATCTGCGCCTTTAACTAGGCAGTTTCACTACATTCAATGAAATTACTATCAACTCTCCACTAATGCCTATTGTGATTTTTAGCTCTTAAAATATTGCTTTTCCAGACATTATACCAAGAGCATTCAACTTTTAGACTTCCCGATGTTTGATCATAGTAGTTTGAACAGCAATTTAATGGCAAATAAACAGAGCTGACTGTGAATACAAAAAGATCAAGGGGAGAAAAAAATCACAACCCACAAGCAGCTCAAGAAAGCGCAACACAGAAAAACCCATGAAAATGTGATCTAAACACAAGAACACAGATGCCAACTTTTATTTCATACATATTCACTCAGCAACAAGGCATGAATAACTTTAAGACTGCAGTAGTATAAACTCGTTGTGCTAGTTTTTACTTTGTTTCAGCCCACAAATAAACATAAATAGATGTATTTAGTATATTCCACCTTTTGCTACTAAAACATTATGGGCAAGCTTGGATGTGCAAAGAGGGGTTATGCAATACCATTCTCTGATCTAATTAACAAATACTCATACAGAGTTTTTTTTAGGTAACCAAGAAAAGGTTAGAAAAGAGCTTGTTCTGTATCCCAGGCATGGGCAGCTCTCCTTGCTATTCCTCATTGAAAGCAAGATACCAGGGGTTTCTTAGTGTTAGATTTTCCCAAATAACTTGAACACAACGACATTCACTTGAGAGTGCCCAAAAAGAAAAGCTAAAAAATAACTCCAGTGCAAGGCATCACCCGTAACTTGTTCTAAAATCCAGCTCTGGTTTGCAGCTCCCAGCACACACAGTTAACATGATTGACCTTGTTGAAATCTCCCTGGATAAGCAAGATAGCTCTAAAAAAAGAACACCAGGCCCTCACGATTAATTGCCAACTATTAATAAGTTAGCATATTTCTCCCTCTTCTCCCAGACATACCTATAAATGTAGCTGCCCAACAGCTTTACCAGGAATGGAAATCAGTATTTCATGACATATGCAGGAATAAGTAATGTCCATGAACTCCTGAGAAAGGGAATAACTGAACCTGGAGTGCAATAATGAGCCCAAAGCAGATGTGATCCCCAGTCAGCCCAGTCTACAGCTCCAGTGACAAAGGCCAGACTGTAATAGAACCTCACAACAACAGAGGCTTCCAACCACAAGCATGTCAAACTTGTCTTTACCATGTAAAATTCTGCTTGAAGTCACAACTCACACAAGGATGTGAAGCCTGGGGAAAGGGGGAAGAGACAGATCAGGCTACAGCAAACAAAGAGGAGGCACAGTGATGTCTCTAAGACAACAGTGACATTTCTCACACAGGAGCTCTGTGACAAACACTGCTTCCCTCCTCTTCACATCTTTTGAGGAATGACCTTAGCTGAGGGGTTGCCAGTAGCCAGGGACTTCTGAGACCAGAAAAAGTTTCACCATACCATCAATTGTCATTATGCCAATAAAATTAAGTCACTTTTATACAGTGTACTGCAAATGTGCTGCAACTTCTATGGCCACTCACCTGCCCTGCAAGAAGCTGAATAACTCTAGGAATACCTCTTGAGGAACTCAAGAAATTCAGGCACACAAGAGAGTGCTGTGATATACAGGTGAGGACTTTGAGCCCCCAAGCATCTTACACTGCACAAAAGCAAGATCACAGCTCAACTACAACACTATCCAGATGTTAGTCTGTACCACAACAAGGATCAACTCAAAACAACCCAGAGAAACAAACCTCAAACACATCTTCTCAGCAGAGTTAGGAAACAGTGCAGACAATATTGTTCAAAGAGCACAAACTCCATGCCAGCCCAGGCACAAGTAGATCAACACAGCATCCTAGGAAAATGCACACCTTTTCATGGCTGAATATGGCCCCTAAATACTATCTGAATTCATTGTGCTGTAAGAGAAACCTTTAACTACACCATCACTTCTTTCAGACAGAAATCGAGGTGGTGCTTATAGAAAAAAATCAGATTGCTTTCAAACATTGATGCTGTAGCTAAAAAGTTATCGCATCCTTGCTTGAAAAATGCTTCATGTACACAGAAAATTGTTGGCAATAAAAGCACAAGTCTTCCTCTGCAGTTTCAGTTTAACTAGACCAGCTCTTATTAGCTGCATAGCCTGCTATTGCCAGTACAGCACCCTGTGCCAGAAAAAACACCCTTGTTCACAAAAAATAGCAGCATTCTAGTCTGAATTAGCAAGAGAAGACAAGCAACTGTGTTTTGTATCAGCTGTTGTTGGTAACAATGAACAGAACCCTTTTTATTTAAAACCTGACTACAAATATCTAAAAATATTTATGTTTAGCTTACTACTTTTTGATAGGTTCCATTTTAAATGCTAGATAAATGCTTCTTACAGTATTTTCCAAGGACAGAACATCTCAAAATCTCAGAGCAAAACTCTTCAGAACAAGAGTTACCTTGTTAAAAAAGTTTCTTAAAAGCAACAAAAAAAAAAAAAAAAAAGAGCTGACCAGGAGCAAATAAACTGAAATAAGCTGTCCAGCAGTGGTCATACAGCCTGCTTTGGGATTTTGCTTTTTAGGGGCTTGTTTCATAGAAAAGGGTAAGTCTCCATGATTCGTTTTGGTCTGGAGAAGTTATAAAAAATATTTAATTTATCAAAGTTGGATGGGGGGGCAAAAAGGGGCCCACTTTCACATTGAACATTGATATGGACTGAGTCAGACCACTTATTTCCACCATTCTCTACATTTTGTACATTTTGCCAAGATGTTTTTTATCATTGTATGATAAGTAAGAATTATTATCTGCAAAACCAATCTCCCCACTGAGAGCTGGCATCTCCCAGCAGTTTTTTACATCATGCTCCTAAAATACATCTCCACGGCACCACAGCACTAACTACTGGCAGCAGATATCACCAGCCAAGTAAGTTTGCCCAGAGTTCAACCAGTTCAGTTAAGATCATGGCATCACTTCGCACAGAAGGCACGTGCAAGACAACAAAGAGCTTAAGCTCCCCTCCAAACACTTGTTCATAAAACTAACCTTGAGAATTAAATGAAATATTCATAAGGTAAAATTAAATTGGTGTTGGTCAAACATGAAACCCAGTGGTTGTGAACTACACAGTAAATAAGTACTTCAGGTTGAAAATAAACTATGAGACATTGTGCTAACAAGGCTGTTCGCTAGCTATTAAAGCCTCTATTTTCATGTTCAGAGATGAAAGTATAACCATAAAGAAAAATTTTCCACATGTCATTTCTTTATTACAGTCTTGTCATGCAGGGAGCGACATAAAATGACTCTGTGTACTAAACAAGTCCAACGCTTACCTAGAAACTGAAAAACAACAGCACAAACAAAAGTCACCAGGAGTCTTTAATTTATTCCTTTACATTTCAAAGTACACGTGTTTGCATTAGTCAGAAGATCCACCCCCCAACTACAGCCAGCCCTCAAATTATTCTGCATAACACTAATTGAGGGTCCAGCTGAAGAGTTACCTGTTCAAGGAACCTGCAAGCAAAATACATTATGCAAGAAAGGAAGCCAAGCATGCTTAAGAATAATAAAGACTTTTAAAATGATTAGCAGTTTTACTCTTTAATCTGGCAAAGCAGCAAACTTTCAGCACCCAAGAGAAAAAACACAATGAGGGAAAAGCTTTATATAAATATCCCACATGCCAAAGCAAAAGGCTTATTTCATTGGAACAATGCACTCCTGTTTAAACCAATTCCAAGCATAAAAAAAAAAAAAAAAAAAAGAGAGAGATCTTTCTGGGGAAGTTATTTATATGTTAACGCATAACTTCACAGCACGTTTGTGCGGAATCCTCTCCTCACAAAGGCTGCTTGGACAGTCGCTCACTGGCACCGGCCCCTTCAGGCACATGTTCACACTCAGGAGGGCTGAGAGTATCCATCTCAGCCTGTCTGAAAAGACGAGTCTGCTTTCCAACCTTGCCGGACTGCGGGGCCGCGCTGCTGCCGAGCGCTGACCGCAGGCCCGCGGTGCGAGCGAGGCGCGGCGGGCAGACATGGCTGCTCCGAGCAGAGAGAGAGCGCCGCTCCCGGCTCGGGCAAACCTTCACCCCTCACAGCATTCCCAACTTCTCAGCAAATTAAACTCCGGCTAAGCCTCCGAAAATACTTTATGTAACCAAAGAGGATCACACTAAAACCTAATGCCGCAAGAAATAAAAAAAAAAAAAAGAAAAAAAAAAAAAAAGAGACGCGCGCTCCAGAAGCCATAAATCCCTCACCTAGCTCGTAGCTCCACTTCCCTTTTGATTCATTCCCAGTAGAGCGGGAACTGCGACACCCCGGTCGGCACTCGGAAAGCGCTCGCAGGGTCCAAGCGCAGTACGACAACACGAGGCTGAACCTGCCCTCGGAGGCAGCCCCGGTAACACCCAGCGCTGCCGAAACGCCCGGGCAGGAGCGGGGCGCCCGCAGCCGTCCCGGCCCCCGGAGCCCCCCGGGGCTGGGCGCAGGGGTGGGCGGGCTGCACACCGCAGCCCCGCCGAGGCTTTCGCTGCTATGTCAGCGCTGCCAAAAAATGTCGAGGCAGAGGACGACGTTTTTGCTAGCGGGAGAGGGAGAGACACAAGCACACACCCGAAAGATGAGGGGTGGGAGGGATGGACGGACAGACTGGCGGACGAAGGGGCCGCTATTCACCTCTCCATGCGGCAGCCCAGCACTTCAGTCCCATCACCGCTGAACAGGATAAAGAGTTCTTGCTTAGTTGAGCTAGTTTAAAGACTTCTTGCTTAACTTACAAACCTGAAGTTTTTTCGAACTGTCAACAGCTTTCGCTTGAGAAGCTGAAAGTTAACTTTCGCAGGACTTTTCCGACCTGAACTACTCTGATTCCGCGATCCTCCTACCTGCCTGAAGGAGCGCGGTAACCCCCCCGCTCCATGCAACCAGGCGGGTCAGGACGAACACAGGGAGAAGGGGACCGAGCCATGGGTAGAGACCCCAGTGCAGATACATACATGTGCATATATATACATACATACATACATATATATATATACACATACACACACATGGACCTGGAGTTAGCCAGTCTCACTGCAAAACTTTCTCTTTCCCAGTGTCAGAAAAAGAAAAAAACAAAACAACGCCGAAAATCCCGCAAGGCGAAGCAGGCGCCAAGAGGCGCGGAGGAGCGCCGGCAGGAGGGCGCGGGAAGCCGCCAGCTCCCGAGCACCAACGCCGGGCAGTCCCGGGGCTCGGCGGGGGCCGGCGCTGGCAGAGGCCGCGCTCCCCCGCCGCCCACGCAGCCGCCCCGCCGGGCAGAGGAGCCGCGGCGGCAGCGGGGCACCCCCAGCGCGCCGCCCGAAAGCTCCCCCGGCGCCCAGACGGCAGGGCCGGCTCCCTCTTACCCTTAGTCCAGTCCACCACTTGCTTCGGGCTCCACTTGGTCACCGGCTCCATGGCGGGTCCGAGCCCGCCGGCACCAGCCCCCGCTCAGACCGCAGCTCCTCCGGCCGCAGACGCGCCCCCTCTCACGCTCCCATCCCGGCAGCGCCGCTCCGGGCCGCCCCCTCCCCGGCCCGGCTCCTCCCGCCGGGCCCGCCCCGCTGCCGCTCCGCCCCCAGGTGCCGCGTCCCGCCCGGGCCTCGTGCTTGGGAAAGTGCCGAGAAAAAACTTCCAGGGCTTCCAGCTCCGACAGGTCCGGAGAGACGGCGATTCGGGAGTCGCCCGGCATCCTTCCCCGGGAGCGGCGGGCGGGCCATGGGGTGGAGCGGCGGCCAGGCGCTGCGCCCTGCTTCGGTGGTGGCTCAGTGTGAGTCACAGCCTTGGGGCTGTTTTAGCCGCAGAGTGCCTTGAACCACGCTTGTCCCCGAATTGGCATTTGGGTTTTTTGTTTCTGAATCCCGCGCCTAAAAGCGTCCTTGGGTGTGGAGGCTGTTTCGCCAGAAGAGTTTACTTTGATTTTGCTGACTTCTCTTGGGGGCTGCATTAAGCCATCAGCTACGCCTTAGACTCGCATTGCTCGTGGGAAATTTGTCGCTTGTGTCCTGGCCACCTCCCGAAGCCCATGGAAGTCCTTACTGAATGTCAGTCTCTTCTCAGAGGTTAAAGGACTGACCTCCAGAACGCTGTGCCCAGCATACCTGCTTCTGCCATTCCCTAGCGCTAGGCACATAACTCAGCCTTGCGAACCCCTTGCCGTGCCGCAAGGAAACATGAAGAAAACAGGAGTTTTTATTGTGTCTATCACAATGCTATCTGGTTCAGCAGCAAATTGCAGCCTGAAGCCCTTTTGTAGCATGCACAAATGTCCCACTGCTCCTCTTCCTCAATGAGGAAGAAACAGTGTAAACTCTGCTGTGACAATAAGACTGTGAAATTTTAACTTGGCAATGTTACAGAGTGGGCGAGCAGCTGGGATTTGAGACTGTCCAGTATCCCACTGTTTTCATCATCTCCCATCTTGACACATCTGCTATCCCCAGTCATGGAGTTGAAATGTAAGCTCTTTGGGACAGGGGCTGTCAGTCCCGCGTCTCTTTCCCTGTGCAGCACCCAGCTGTGCAGTGCCCAGCTTTCCCACCGCGGCACAAACAGCTGCCTTCTGGCACACACTGCTGCAGACCCCTATTGGAATCAGGAGGATTTTTAGTTCTAGTTCTAGTTTGGGGAACCAGTAGTTAAAAGAAAGGGGGTGTGCATGTATACCTAAAAAGTATAATTTGTTCTCTTTTTTTGTTACATGGTGATTGAAGGTATATTTTTAGGTCTTTATGATAAGGTTAACTCGTTTTAGCTGATTTCTGTATTTGCTTTCTAGTTTCTGAAATAGAACAGGTGTCAGTTAACCTTTCTGCCTATCTGAAAGATTAAAATGCAGTTCCTCACAGCTTTAATATTGTGCAACAACCAAAATTTTCCTGATTCCCTGTTGAATCATGTTGCCATTCATGCTTTAAAAAAGGTAAAACAGCAGCTCTCCCCCCTCGCAGAGGCCTGAGTAAACAGATGGACCCTGCTAATGGTTTCACATGGGTTAATGTAACAGCACTTGTTTTAACTACACAGATGCTTCCCTAGGTTGCAGGCAGGATAGCAAATGTCTCTCACCCTTGGTGTTTGGAACACTCATCTGCTGTCATCCTTCTCTGTCACAGGTCTCGGGCCAGTCCCTCTGCCTGATTTGGGTCAGATGAGCACCATATCTTGTGAGGAAGACATGCAGAGAGGGTTGCTAGCAGACCGCCAATCCAACAAATCCATTATTAATACTTAGTATTTTTTGTCATTTTCAAAGTGACAAATCTATTAATTTATTCTTTTAAGCAGGACAACATTGCAGTGACTTTCTCTTCTTTTACTACATGATGTCCCCCAACACCAACTGCTTTACAGCCTCCTCTGGACAAATGGAATGGGGCTGACAGGGGAAGGCAGCGTGTCTCCTGTTTCTCAAAAGGATCCTAGCCACGTTGCTTCCCTGTGCTACTCTTTGCCAACCCACATTGCAGCTGCCTTTAGTTGATCTTTCTCATGATTACATCACCATAATCTGATCTTTGTTTGAGATGAGATTACCTAGTAGTCCACTGGCATGATGCAATTAGAAGTTCTGTCTATAGAATAAGGTGGGTTTTGTTTAAAAAGAATACTCATTGCAAAAAGAAATAATAATTTTTTAAAAACCAAGCAACCCTGTCAGTTTTCTAGCGATGTCATATTAAAAAATTACACTTCTCCTTTGAATGCCTTCAGATGCTCTGTAGGTTAGTTTATGAATTTTTAGCCAGTACCAATTTTTAGCAAAGATGTCCATTCCTTTTCTCTGCTTGCAGCCTTGCATGGAAATCATTGCTCTGCCAAGGACCCGGCTGCCAGCTCTCCAGAAGTGCACAAGTTTTCTTTTATTATCATTTTCCAGAGGTAAAAGTAATTTGATTTGAGAAGACAATTCAGACCAGTTGTTTGCTGATTCCCTGTTTTGTTTTCTTCCTTTGTATTTCCTCTTGCAGGTCAGGTTTTCAAAGGGCTCTCAGGCCAGTTTGCCTGACAACACAGAGCTTATGGACCATGATCTCGGTTTCACAGTCCTAGGCACAGCAGTATGCACCCTCCCATCACCCCAGAGGAAAGACAAAAGAGTCTTTTGTCTAAACCCACAGCCACATCCTGTCAAAATGGCAGAAGAAGCTACACAGTGTTTGTCATCTTCAGCTTTCTCTCGTGGCAGCTGATCAGCAAGAAGAGGGCAGATGACTCTCTAGAACAGAAAGTCCATGGGAATAAATTATCCTTTCAAGAAAAAAAAAAGAGTATTTGGATAATTGAAAAAGCTTAGCATCATTTCATTAGCTATATTGGTGGTACTCTAGCTTAACAGTGCATTTATAATTTTTTCTAAACACGGTCTGATTGACCCTGCCTCTTAGGCCTTAATTTTTCATTCCAAATCTGTGACCTACCAGGTTACCTGCCTGGACCTGGTGTTTTTTACATATAGATGGTAGTATCCTTGACGAAGTAACCAAAGTGGGCAGGAAGGATGACATTCAAGTTTTTAACTAGCACGAGGTTGAGAGGCAATAGATGATCTAGCACAAATACCTGCTGATACAGAGAGAACACACCAAAATTCCTTTAAGAGTTGAGAGTTAAGTGAGTTTGAACCAGGTTATCTCTTCACATCACATTGCTGCTTTTGTCCCCTGGCTGCTGCATCACAGTGTGTCTGTTGCCAGACTTACTGCCACCCACCAGAGCTATGCCTCACATCCCCTGGCATTGTGCAGGTTTGCAGGGACAGCAGCTCCTTTCTCCAAGACAGGTAACTGCTGCTACTCATCTCTAGGAGGATAAATAAACAACTGCTTAGCCAAAAGTCACATATCAAGTTCAAAAATTGTGGGTTTTGTTTAGGGCCACAAAAAGGTAATTTTCTTACTGGATCAGTTTTTTAGGGGCGTCAACATATTGCAGTTTGTGTTTTTGAGTGGAAGGGATGTTTATGTTCTGCAAAGTACCATCTAAGAAAGTTTTACGTTACATTACATTTCAATTACATTATTCATAAAAGGCTCAAGATTTATTTGTTTAATATTCATAGCTGAAAGTTGTGAAAATTAACAAATTTAAAGTGCTCAGAACAAAAAGCAGTATATGGGTAAAAAATCCACTGTTTGCCTCTATTGACAATCCATAGATGAGCAGTTGGGTGCTCATCCCTAACCTTTTATTAGTCATAATGCTTCAGACACCACCTCAAATACTGTCACTACAAAAAAATAAAAAAAATAAAAATTGGGATTTATCTTTTCAAGCATTACCTTAATCACAGACACAGGCCACAGAAGTCAGTAGGACTTTTGCACAACAAGAAAATTTTACCCTACATAACTGGAACTGAGAACTTCCCAGTAAGGTCAGTGAGTATTCAGATTCTTTGGAAATTGCAACAGGTAACTTAACTGAGTCAGAGTGAGTCAAGTTCAGAAATGGGTTTGGTTCTATCATCATGTAATTAAAAAACTCATACTAATGGTAAACTGTTGTTGCACAAGAATCAACATCCTATTTCTCACTTTGATACCAGTACTGTTAATGATGTATCTCTTCTATACATGAGAGTATGGAAGATCTTGGTGTAGTGGTGTAGACTAATGAAAGAAATAGGTCTGCCCAGTAGTGTTTCAAATACAAGGTTATGCCTGGTTTATCAATAACCAAAGTTAGGTTAGGAAGATCCACATATATGGCTGTATTTATAATGGATCTATCAGATTTTTTTTCCCCCATAATAAAGTAAGTTCCTGTGCTACTTATTTCCTAAGCATAAGTGTTGTGTATTTGGATTGTCCTTGTTATTCAGCTTTAAAACTACCTACACAAAGTTCCTAGTTGGGTGAAAGTTGCCACTGTCTGCTGATATAGGTGTATATATATATGTCTGCATATAAATATATGTGTGTGTATCTGTACACTGATGACTCTGCATGAAACTGATGTGGGCAGTAAGAAGAAAGGTCTTCTCCTGAAGTTCTTCCTCAGAGCAAAATCCTATAAACTTTAACAAGTATATATTTTTCCTTCAATAATGCAGATATAGTACCTGATTTGCCATACACTGGCCTTTTTAATTCCCTAGGTGGTTTTATTAATCAGATCTCAAATCCCTGCATAGAAATAATTTCCTCCACTGTACCTTGTGCTAAGGTAGCATGTTTATGAAGAGTATCACAAACCTGTTGTGCAAAATAGAAATGTATTAAAAATGTATTTCATAATTATTAGAAATTAGGTTATAAATTTATTTTGGTCTAACTTAGGTCCCTTTACCTGGCTATGAAACTATCTGATTCTCAGGTAAACAAAGCACAAAAGCGATTTGTGGAAAATTACAAAACTCACCAATATCAACATATAAAGTGAAACTTAAAGTCAAATGAGAGCATTTTTGTATAGAGAAAGAGAGAAATTATTTTATCTGGTCTTCATTTCCCTGCCCAAAAGGCACACAAGAGGACAGATTTGTCTTGAACATACTTCATCAGTGAGTTTGCCGCGGAAGATTTACATTCCCAAATGGAAAAAAACTTCTGGGAGCTTAGCACTAGCAAGAAGACATTTTTGCTGCTAGAGCAGGGAAACCACTTTGCAAAATTACCAGGAGCAGCATCTGCCCCACCAGCTGTGGATGTTTGTCCAGCAGTCATTTATCACAGGCACAGAGTAGCAGAGTGGGACCCAATCCTGCCTGGTGCCTGGAGGGTGGAGGGAGCGAGATGTGGTGCAGTGCAGGTGAAGCAGATGTGCCCAGCTGAGTTCCTGGCTCAGGACCAGAGGAGGAGGCTGAGGTACCATTCAGCTCCCTTCAAGCACCATCTCACCTGCTTTGGGCTGAGGAAGTGTGAGGAATGAGGGTGCAACAGGCAGCTGGTGCAGGAGCAAAAGCGGTGCTGGAGCAGATGGGATGTCCCCACCAGCCCCGAAGCCACAGGTGGGCCAAGGCAGAGAAGACCACCACTCATATATCAGTGGTACTGTCCCCACAGCCTAGGCCATATTTGTCTGGAAACTTGCTCAAAATAAGGTCTAAGAGAGAAAAATTTTTGGAAGGAAAACCAGAGTTATTCCTACATGGAGCATGTAGAAATATTGTATATTTGTATTTCAAGACCTTGATTCAAGAAGCCTGTGTTCTGCCTAAATCACACTAACTCTCCTTCCCCCTTTTACTTAAGTCTTCAGACATCAGAAAAGAACAGCCAAAGGGATTTAAGGCCAGGATGGCTAAATGTGCACATGCAATAGTTGAACCATGAGCTAGACACATTTCTTTTAAAAAGCTATGTGACCTTGACAAGAAAATTTTTTGCTCACTTTTGCAGTCTTCCGACTCCTCCTTTTCAAAGGAAGTTAGATATACAAGTATTTTGATTCACCCATTTTTCTTAATAGCCTAAATTTATCTGCAAACTCTGAAATGTAAGAAAGGTAGAGCAAGAAACTCTAACTGCTTGAGCTTTTATTGCAAATGGAAGGGTTTTTTTGGAAGGCAAAAAAAGTAATAGGAATTCAAACAATTCATTTGAATATCTGTTTAGTTTTAAAAATAATACCTTAAATCAGAGAAGAAGGTTTTGATTTTTTTTCACTAATTGTCATCTATTTAAAACATTTAAGTTGAATTGGCAGCAGTATCACAACAGGTTATTTTAGAAATCCACCTAATCGGGAATGAAAATCCCCAGTAACTTAAGCACCAGTTTCTCTAGAGAGCTAGAAAGCCAACTATGACTGTAGTATCTTCTATAGAATTCTCTAATCTTCAGATCTTCAAACATGCTGCAAACATTAATGAGCAGTCTCTCAAAATACCTGTGGTCTTGTGGTTAAGACAGCCCAACACAGTTTCAAAAGAACGACGTTCAAAGCCTTGCTCTGTCACAGCCCAGCTCACACGAGGCTAAGACTGATCCTGAAATTCTTTATGATTAAGGATGAGAGTAATTCTGTTAAATTCTGTGAGAAGAATGTGCCTAAATGTTTTTATATTAAGGGGATTTAAGGATATCTTTAGGTTCAAAGTGCAAACAACCATCCTGCAGCTGCTAATAGCCTCACTTCTGACTGTCCATTGGAGCACCTGAGGAGATTCCAAAAATAATTCTATGTACTCCCTTGCAAAGGGAAGATCTCTGGCTGAAGGTCTACTCTAAGAAATAGAGCTGGGGTAGGAGGAAAAGCAAAAATATCATAAAACACAATTTTTCAACTATTGCCCAGCTGTCTTGTCACACATCTGCCCAGGCCCTTGGTCCAGGCTAAGCTCTACAGAGAAATGATTCTTTTTGGACCAAGGGCTCTTCTGGGTTCAGTTGCTGACTTTGTTCACTCCTCTGTGGCACGTGGGGATCCTGAAATAATAGGCATATTCAGAGCAGGTCTGATCAAACCAGTTGGGTGAAAACATTGGGGCTTCATCCACCACCTGGGTGAGCCGCAGGCTGTGGGGCATCTCAGTTCAGCTCCCCTCTCTGCCCCACAGGATTTCAGTTTGCTTCCTGGGGCTGTGTACAGGTGTAGGTTTCACTCCCTAGTCCAGCCCTAGCAATATTTCTTAACAGACAGGCTGAGCTAGTTCTTCCAAAGCTTTTTAGATTTTGTGGTTTATACCCTTTATGTGGCCAGCTTTCCTCACGTGTTGTCTGTGCAGTCTGAGGAGAAAGCTCACACCTCTGTGGCCCTTGCCCTGACAGCAAGGGCTGCTGGTACTGCCAAAGTACCGCTATTAGAAAACACAGCTTGAAAATGAAATGATAAATCACACTCAGCTATTTGCTTGGAAAATTACAGCTTTTTTATCATCATTGCAGAGAACTATATACCTGTCATTCCTTTCTTTGATGAGCAGCATTGAAATATTTCCTGCACATTCATCAGACGCTTTTTCCTTTAATAAATTACTACATTATGCCTAATACTTCCTTAGATTGTATGTTACTCTTGTTTCTGTAAAGAGTTGACTCATTAGTTGTGTTGAGCCTGGGATGCAAAGTGAAGCCCCAGGGAAGAGAAGCTCTGAGGAATGGAGAGGAAAAAGTGGTCATTTAGTCCCCTGAAAATATGGCTTTGCAGACACCAAAGACTAGGTCTGTCCTTTGAACGAATGACTGCTCTGAGAGCAATAAAAGTCACAAACAAATGTTGGTACCACAAGTGTTGGAAGACCTTATAAATCATATGAGAAAGGTTAAAACAATTATTTGAAGTACAATAGTCCTTTTTGAAACATACAGATCTTCAAAACAGGTTTACAGCCTCCCTTCTGGACAATAATTTTCATAGCAGAAGTCTGGCAAAAAGCTTTAGAAACTGCATTCAATAAGTATTCTTTGTCTCCACTGCATGGATAATTATGTTTCCTTTCTCCTCACTTTCAGGACGTTTTCCTCAACACTGGATAATTTAATTAGAAACTATAGTGACAGGCAAGAAGTTTATCAAACTGGAATAGCAAGTTTCTGCAAGAATCATGCTTTTAGTAAGAGAACACTTTGGTCACTTCTACCTCAGTAACAACATTCTAAACATGAAGGAAAATTTGAGAAAGGTAAAAAAAATATCCCAGGGCATATAAAGACTTGAACGTAGGAGAAAAACCAAACCAAAACAAAATGGAACAAAACAAAAGAAAAAAAAAAAAGAAAAAAAAAGTCTTGAAGTCTTGTAAACAGCTCCAAAACAGCATATTCAGTGGACAGAAATTAGGCCAATACATCAAATATACACTGTTTGTTGTTGATGCCTGAGGCCACAAAATTATTTGGAGTCTTTGGCTTTCTGTGTGTACAAGATGACGGCAGAAACCAGACAATGGGCTGATGTTTGTTCTTCAAACCCAACCACCAGATGAGTGGAGTTCTTGCTTTTAAATATTTAGTGTTTTGTTGGAAGGCTGGCACCTCTCACATGCTCCTTGAAAGAGAAACAGCAATACAAGGATCTGGTGGGAGCTCAGAATCTTTGTTTGGCTCTCAATTAAACATCCTTACCACACAAACGGAGATGTATTTGCAACATACTTGTTTGGGGCCTACTGTTTTTTATTTTTGATTTTGTTTTTGTTTATCAAACTATCTGTTTTTTGTCGTCATGGGGAGATGTAGAGACCAAAAACTCTAACTGAGAAAAGCACAGAAAGGTGTGCTGAGCTGAGCATGTTAGCAGCAGTGGCCTTTGGTGCAGGTTCATGTCAAAGCTGTTTTCACTACGCAGCCTGGCCAAAGCACAGCAGTTCTGCTGTGTGCAGACAATTATTTGTAAGGACCTCTGCTTTTGCCCTCCCCAAATGATGTACCTTTACAAGAAAGCAGAAGGGAATTGGCCCAGTCACTGGGAGATGTTTGTTTTAATACCAAATCCCATGTGAGCACCTGAACATCAGTATTCAAAAGAAGTTCAAGAGGAAGACAGAACTCACTTACGATCAGCCTTTCTTCATGGCTTCCCTCCCTTTCTGAAGACAAGAGGAGAGATCACCAGAATGCAAATGTACTCTGTTGGGAAGGGAGTGGAATGAAATCCTCCTCCACTGAGAAGTTGTTGTCTACCACTAGCAAGATTTATTCACTTAAGACCTTCAAGCGTTCTTGAAATACTTGTCTTTTAATTTACAATTTGATTTGGGACATTTTCTGAGGGAGGACTAAAGAGATTTTGATAAAAATTTGTGCAAGAAGAAAGAGAAAACAGTGTCCCTGTAAGCTCTTGTATTGTTTGTTTTGCCCTCCATGGTTGAGAACAGAAAAAGTAGGCAGAAATCTCAAAAGTGAAGACCTTCCAGTTGCATGGGACCAAATCAGATGCAATTTTAACCATGACCAAAAGAGATACTACAAGAATTAAACACCAGAAGTGGAAAGGGCACATTTCCATGCAGGATTCCCATCAGATTTCTGGGGTAGATTCCAGCTGTGAAAGCCACAGGAGCAGCTCTCCACTCACTGACCCTTTTTGTGGTCAGGATTTGCCCTATAAAGGCCTAATTGACACTAACATGAATGGATTCTGAATTCACTGCCTAGAGCAGGTTTATATGAAGCCTGCCTCCTTTGGATCCCTGGCAATTTTCTCTGCACTGTTTGCATCAAAACGTGAACCTCTTTTCAAAAAGGTAAACATGTATACTACACATGAAAGCAATCAACAGAAACCTTTCTCCCTGGAAAAGCAGGGAAGAGCTAGGCAGCCCTATGTGTCCTTTGTCTGGATTCTGAAAGGAGCCAATTCCAATGGAAAAATAAAATACATATCCCAAAGGCTTCGTGACTCCCTTTTCATTCAGTGTTACTGCACTGAAAAATTCCTTTATATAGCAATATTTTACCACCTTTATATAGCAATATTTTACCACCTAAAGCTAAATTCTAGCTTTATCGTGACCAATTGCTCTGGTTTTATTGCACTATTACGTTTGGTATCTCGTTCTGTAGTTAAGGCTGCTTAATGTTTTTGAACAAAACAGGTTTAGGGCTACTTGCCTGGTGAGGCTTGAGTCTTTTTCTTCCTCTGTGTGTAATCATCTGCGGATAAACAGAATTTCACAGTACTGGATATTTGGCTCTTTATGATTGTGCTTTCCGTTTACTGTCAGTTAAATCATGGGTTTTTCCCACTGGTTTTCTTGTTTTGAAGACCTATGCTATTAAAAAAAAAAAAAAAAGAAAACAAGAAAACTGATTGTGATCCAGACACAAATCTGCCAATTTTACTGAAGCTGCTGATTCAACAAGGTCTTTCAGAATTTGCAAATTAGGGGGCATGACAGATGGAGCTATTTTTGAAACGCTACCACTAGTCATATGTTTAAAACTGCACTGGTGTTTAAGTGCTTTGTGGAATCAAACCTTAATTCTGTGGGTTAAACTGAGATGACTCATTTGAGGGAAAATATCATATTATGTGAAAAGATATTGCCACTTCCTGGTAAGTCATCAAACTGCTGCTTTTGTTAAAATTCCAAAGATGAGTTTCTCTTAGTTGACTCTACCATTTTAAGTCAAGAAGCTCAAACCTCAGTAATACCATTAATATGAGATGTAAGGAGCTGCAACCCCACAAGCAGAAATGAAAATGGCTAATGTAAATAAGAGATGTCTTATTAACTTCTTGCATAAAATCTCTCTAATGTGAAACATGGTTGATTAATGAATTTAGATAACTTCAAGTGAACAAACAATGCTGAAAATGTAGGTCCATGGCTTTTAATGAAAAGAAGGCCAAGCAGAAAGTACTGATGACTGATGACTTACCCCTAAGTTCATGATTCCTGTAAGCATAGTGTAGTGTTGGGTGCTAAGTGCTAAGCATCCTGAAACCTTCATCAGCAGTTTCTACATCAGCAGGCAAATTTTCCAGTCTGTCTTTAAATGAGGTATTATGCTGCTCCTCGCTGCAAGTTCCTCCTCTGTGTGTTGTCTTCACTGCTGCTTCAGTGTGAAGGTAAAGCCTTTAACCATTAAGCAGCTGGCACAACTTGTGCGAACAATTCTTAACACTACATTTGAGAATATTTACAAAATTTATAAGTCTCCAATGGACATTTTACTCTTAGTATTTAGTTTTCTATACAAAATATTTCAGAAACATAAACAGGTAAGGCATTGTCAGCTCTTAGTCAGTCACTATGCTTTTTCAATTAATGCCATTTACAGCAGGTAGCCCTTCCAAACACTGTAGCTGCAGGAACAAAAAAGAACAGGTGAACAAAATCAACAAACAAACAGACAAAAAACCCAAACCAAACAAAAAGCTCCCTGTTTAAGTAATACTGCCTTCCTCTGCTGAGTAAACAAAAGTCTCTAATGACTGCAGTTTGGAGCTATTTTTCCCAAATCTCTCTTTTAAAAAACCCAAAAGTACAGGAATGTGTTCATGGAGTTAGTGGGATTTTACATTTGATTTATCCTCTCTTTTTATGGCAGCAGAGTGATAGCATTTTCTTTCTTTTTTTTCCTACCGTATTTCTTTGTTCTTTTTTTGACTTTTAAAATTGTGTTTCAGAAGATTTGCTTACATACGAAGGTATGAAGTCTTGAAGATACTTGGAACTTTTGAATGTCTTCTTGTTGACATCTTTAACTGTTCAATCCAACAGAAATAAAGGGAAATCTGCTGAAACTCAGTGAATTTTGCCCTGGATATATACCACTGGGTTTTCTCAAAATCCATTAAAACATCCAGAAATTCTTGTGCTTATACAGGCAGCTTTGAGATATCGCATATGGGGTTTATGGCAACTTCTGTCAAACTCTGTGGGGTACACAGACCCTTGTTAAAATCCTAAGCAACCACTGTTTCTAAAGATCAGTGGTCTTATTTGAATATTTTTTAACAATCAAAGCCATGTTTGGTGCTAATCTCAGACTTCCTATGTTGGTCTTGTTATTTGCCAAAATCTGATGAAACTCAGTTGAAATTTTAAGTAGTAATTGTGACATTTGCTGTCACAATTTGTGGCAATGTATGTATCATTTTTTCAAATGTTTAAGTGAGGATATTTCATAGTGACCCCTGTTGAAACAAAAGAATGTTTCATATGGAAAATAGTGATTTCAACATAAATAAAATTAGATTCAGCACTTTGGACTTCAATAGGTAGTCATGGCAGAATAACCAAATTATAAATTTAACTAAATGGAGCATCTGAATATTTTGGGAATCTTTAGCTACCGTTGGTTCCCCATTTAACTCCCCTGTCTACTGAAAACTGGCCAATAGCTGATATTAAGAGCTTCCAAATCAATTGAGATTTTGGGTTCACTTTTCCTTTTGATGTGTTGCTTTTGTGGTTTTAACTGTGCTACAGAATTTGCTTAAAACAAGAGGTTGAAATAATTACCTCCGTCTTCTTGTTGGCTTCAGCTGTGACGTGGCAGATCTTTTTTTAAGACTTTTACAAGTGACAGCATCTCTATCCAGATAGTTCTTGTGCAGTCCTGGTACGTTCAACTTATTCAAAGGACTATAAAGGATTGATCTGTTTTTATTTGTCTGACTATTTACACACTTCTGGGGAGGAAAAAGAAAGAACTTGAGGCAGCAAAGTGTTTCAATGAATAAATCAGAGCAGGCAATATATATTCAATCTGTACTCAGCTCTGAGAAGCTAAATGAATTTATATTAATTTTTAAAATATTTTCTCCATATGTGTTAATAGTCTGTTAAACTTGACTTATTCCTTTTCCTTCAATATGACTCACAATTCCTTAAACACTTTTGAAACTCACAGCTTGAAAAATTTTGACACCACAACAGTTCCTGATTTTTGTGGACAGGTTTTGTGTTTATTCCATGGAGCTGTGTGCCAGTGGTGCATTTACAGGTGATAGCCTAAGGTTCACCTGTGCCTCAAGGATTTGTCTTCTAACCAGACCAAGAATAGCCCCAAGGTGCTGCCTGGCAATGCAGTGGAGAAGTCAGGTTTTCCTGAGTGTGGAGGTGTGCAAAGAAAGCAGGATTGTTCAGTTTAGGTTAATAGTACACTGGAGCTGGTACTGACCTTGCAACATTCATGTGTTTTGAAGAAGGAAGTGGAGGCTCAAGGGGTCAGCAATCATGGCAGGAGGGTGTTCTGGCTGCCAGGGACACCAGGATAGAGGAATGGAGAAACTCTAGGGAAAAGAGCTTCCAGGCCCAACATATCAAATAGTAAAAAAGCAAAGCAAGTCAGTAAAACCAGAAATACTGCAGAGTAAACTAATAACACCTAGCAGGGCATCTGGGCAGTCAGCTTGCAAAGCCTACTTTTTGGCAGCTTTTGTGTCTCCCAGTAGCCACTCATTGTCACCCAGATGCCAAGGAAAGAGACACTGTAAAAGTCATCAGAAAGACCCCACTCATGTATAAGAGTCATGCATGTGAGGAGTGAGCAAGACAGCCATTTGGATTACATACCATAATTCTGAGAATGTGTGAAAAATATTTCTACAGAGAAAGAAAGGAGATCAGAGAAAACAAAAGGAGAATGTGCTTTTTGACCAAGCAGATTATAGAAATTGTGTTTTTTCATGACCTTTGGCCATTTGTCTGTATTAGTTTTTTCTCAAAGGTAATTTTCTCATTCTGGGCTCAGCAATCCTGTGAAATATAATTATTTTTGCCAATTGATGTAAGACAGAATGTAGTCCGAGTTTAAATAGAAATATAATGGCTTTTATCCTTGTTTTTTTTCCTCCAAATGTTTCAGCAGTGTTGACATAGATCAAAAATCTATGCTGTCAAATAGACACAAGGAAATCCTGGTGCTAGTGGAAAGTGTGGAAAAATTCTTGTACAAGAAGTTGAGATGAACATGTATCACATGCACATTAGCAGAGAAGAAAGAAGATTCATATGTATTTAATGTCACAAGTATTTTAATAAAGTTAAAAGAGGACTCTTATTCATTTGTTTTATCATGATATTACAAGCATGAGGATCATCTGCTGAAGCCAGTCCTTTTAACAGAGCATCAACTTTATTTTTATTACTAGAAGATATTTCAAAAACATTACTGCAAAAGGCACTTTGAGGTCTCACTGGCATTAGCAAAGGTCTGGTTTCAAAAGGAAAGCAAAAATAAAATGATGACATTATGAGACAAAGATAAGCAGAATGAATATGTTCCTTTCACTGAATTACGTCATGATAATACATTTTTATTTGTCCTTGCATAAACTTTCATCTGATGAGTTCAAGGAAGTTCACAAATATCTGCATGGTAGAAGGAGTATGTTCTTTTCACTGCATTACGTCATGATACTGCATTTTGATTTGTTTGTCCTTGCAGACTTTCGTCCAAGGAGTTCAAGGAAGTTCCCAAATGACTAAGTGAGTCTCACAGAATACAGAAAGTGATAAACATTGACTGATTAATGCATAATAATTCAAAAATAGCAGAGAAAGGCCCAGAGCTCACATTTTCTGACTGCAGCAACAGTCATGCTACTGATTCATGAGCACACTGAGATTATGCCTGGCTTGAACATCAAGGTTCCTTTTGAGCATCTGAGCATTACTCAGGTACTCAAAGTAGAGAAGATACCTAAGCTAATTTCTGAATCATGATCTAACTTTGTTTGTTAGGAAACTTGGTGAACCTTGCTCCGCAGTGGACTTCTGCACCCATTCAGTCAGCAACAAAACGCTCAGTCTCTGGCCTCACCCAAACACAATCATGACTACAAGAGACCAAAGAAGACAAATCATCTTTATTTCATGAGAGTGGCCACCATCTGCTGATGATATAGGCGAAATGGTTTAAATGAGGACACTGACATTCCCCTCAGCCCTAGCTGAAGCCTTGTTGAGCTGTGCACACTGGGACAGCCCAGGCTTAAGCACCCAGGCTGCACAGCAGATCAGCAGCACCTTCGATGAGCTCCAGCAGAAAGGTGCAGTGAGCAGCTGGTGGGGGGACACAGAAGGGGAAACAGATGCATTCAGTGCAAGGCATTGGGGAGAGCCTCAAGTGAAGATTAGGCACCTGGAAACTAGTCATAGTGTGAGTCCCAGAAGTGGATGTTCTATAGGTTTCATACTGTTAAAAAGAATCAACAAAAGATGGGCTAATTAGTGTTCTATCTATCATCCTATACTACTGTCTCGTTTTAAACTTCATTGTAAGCTGTTCAGTTCTGTTCTGTTTTTACCAAAATAATATTTTAACAGTGATGGATGCCACACCACTCATGTAAATCAGAGAGACTAGCTGGTAGCGGGAGCTGTGAGGGTCAATTTCTTATGTCTCTGTACTGACATGTGGTTTATTTCCTCTGTAACCAAGAGCAGTGTCTGATCAGAATGTTTCTGAATTTCCATCATCTGTCTCCCATGTGGCATTTTCTAGTGGCTGGTATAACAGTTGAGCTCATTTATAGGAACTTTCCTCAATAGGGGCATACATTTTTCTTATTTGTACCAAATAACTTTACACCTTGATAAGAATTTTATAACACAGCATTGCATTTTCAAAAGTACTTAGTTCTCTTAATCTGTATTTTATTTTCAACCATCTACCCAAAAAAGTCAGTAGTTTTTTGGTAGTTTTTCTTGTTGGTTTTTTTTTTTCAGCAACATGTGGAGTAAATTGTGGCAACTCTCCAATGCTATGGCCTTACAACACTACACTATAATGCAAATAAAATACGCTTTAAAAAAATCTTCGTGTTCTCCTGAGCACTGCCTGTTTACAAGAACAAGCTAATTCTGTGAAGACAAAGCAGGGCTTTTCATGTCAGAGAAGACTTATTTTAAAATTTACTCGGTTACATGGATCATTTTGCATCTGTTTCCATCAACAAATAATTGAAAACTATCACCACACAATTTGCTCCAGATTTGTGAGCCCTGGGGAACTAGATTTCAAAGGAAAAAAGAGATAATGAAAGTAGTATTACAGATTACACTGAGCCAAGTCTGTTTCCACTCTGTTGCTAGATTGGCAAGTTGAGGAGAAAGTAAAGGGTCTCCTTATTTAATAATTATTCAAGTCCTAATTAGTTTCAGAAACCTAGGGAAGTAAGTAAATTAAATCCTAGATAGAGATAGATGGAGATGAATTTATGTAGACATTTTTCTACGGTTACTAGCAAGCAGGAATAAGTATTGCAGGAGAAGATTAACTCGTGTGATGTAGGTAGAAGATCTACTCCCAAAGCACTTTCAAAGCACTCAAAAAACTATCCTCTCATATCTGCAACTATCACAGCTACAGAAATCTGCAAAAGTACCCTCTCATATCTGCAACTA
The DNA here is from genome assembly GCA_039654755.1 of Calcarius lapponicus. NCBI lineage: Eukaryota > Metazoa > Chordata > Aves > Passeriformes > Fringillidae > Calcarius > Calcarius lapponicus. The sequence continues at coordinate 57,240,523 of CM077465.1, forward strand.
TCACAGTTACAGAAATGTTTTGCTGCTACTATTCCTGTGCTTACAGACACCGTTGACAATGCATTATATTATGCTTTGAGAAGGCAATTTTTATGCTGTGAAAGACCCACCTGCATCCTATCAAAGAAAGTCAGATCCTACCCCAACAAATTATATAGAATCAAGACAAAGGAGCAGAAGACATCAAATTCCCATTTTGAACTAACCTGGAGGCAGCAATAACAAAATATGTACTGATCTGCTTTAGAGTCTGATATGTTCATTCAAAGGGCACATTGATCAGGCTGGCATAAGAAACTAGATGAGTAGTTCTGTCTTCACAACAGCTGGGAAGGAAAGTCAAGCTGACATGGTGGCTTAATGAATTGAAATTTTAGCCCATTAGACCCTGGTGGTACAGCTAGGTCAACATTTTTTACTGTCAAGCCAAATCATGCCCACATAACTTCTCTTTCTGGGAAGGAAGAAATATTTGCATTCATTTATCTTTTCACTGAGAGGCAAAAGTTCCCATGAAAACCATGAATGACTTGCTGACTGAGTTTAGCAGCAAGAATGCCTAACAGTGAAGGCAAATGTGTTGCACAAATTTGTTTATTCCTCCAGGTCCATCCTGGTTCCATTTTGCACTATTCCCTGAGGTGGACAAAGCTCTAAATTTTGAAAGTAAAATGAGGGTCAGAGCAGTATGCCATTATTTCCACACAGATCCAGGTTTCACAGTGTGGAAATCCCAGCTGGTTGGAAAACAAGCTAGAAATACCATGAGAACAGATTATTTTTCTGACTGTTGGGTGTGTTTGTTTTATCTCCCAGGGGAGAATGTGGGTTCCCTAAGCCACACTCTGCATTTAGATTCTTTACCAGGAAACCCTAGAGAGGAAATTCTAAATTATAGCTTTCTACTAACTGTATTTGGCAGCTGAGTCTTGGAAACCTTCAGTGTCTGGTGCTCACCCAGCTGAAGCCAACAGGATTTCTACAAAGGACAGAAGGGTCTTCCCACCAGAGGTCCATGAGGATGCTACTGGTATGAGCTTTGACGGAGAGAATTCCCATCCTAAGCATTCTCTTGTGCTTCTCTTTTACAAACAGGAAGAACCCCACCTAGCTCATTCCAGGAAGAACAAGCACAATGGCATCAATACAGACTCGTGTATACCTGACCAGGCCAGGTGTAGATATGAAAGAATATATTTTCCCTCACTGATTTTTTATCCTTTCTTCATCTTCCTCACTAAATACAATAAAATTTAGCAGTATTTTAGCTTAACACCTTCCCTTCAGGAGAGAGAAATGAACGCTATTTTATTTCTGTTTTTAAAGGGGCTTTGGGTAAATCAAACACAAAACTCCAATTAATTCAGAAATGTTTTGACACATCTGACTTTCAGCTTGTTGAAAGAGAAGACTCGATTTCACTGGCTACCTCAACAAACTACAGGAGTCTATTTTGTCATTTGATTTGATATCTGATAATCCACATTTTAGGTGGTATATTTACCCTCTCATCTTCATAAAATGAAAGCAAAAGCCTGTTCTCTAGGATTGTGTCATTTTTAGAACTACTTATAAGAAAACAGGAACATTATCTACTGCATCTTCTGGAGAATACTGAGAGTTAATTAATGCATTAATATAATCATCAAGTAACATCACCTATTCTAAAGATAAGCCAAGCTTAGTCACAGCTGGAGATGAGAGATGAAAGGTAGAAGTTGAAGGTAAGAAAGATTTCAGGACATAAATTGTTTTCACCTGAGTTCATTTCTCTCCCTTGTGGAAGCTGAAGGTTGCCACTGGGAGTAGGGCTGTCACTCTGGACATCTTACATGTTCTTCTAAAACATCTGGACCCCTGCAGCATGACCTGCTGCAGCTGAACATCCTGCAGAGCCACAGGAGCTCTCCTGCAGTTCTCCACACAGTTCATGCATCCCCAGTGAGATGCAGGCAGGGATTTTACCCAAGAGATACTGCCATGTAATCATCTGCATTTCTTCTTGTGGGAAAGAAAGGTCTGCGGGTCCTATCTGTGGCAGAACTCTCATTTGTTTGAGCGCAGATAAAAAGCTGCATGAAGCTAAACAGTGTTTAGGAACATTATTATAATATGGAAATCAATCACTGAAAACATACAGGAGTCAACTTTTACTTAAACTAGTTTCAAGTTAGTGAACAGATCAAAGTAGTTAAAACAAGAATAATGACTTGCAAAGTCTAATGATAGAGAGTAAGAACCTGTACAAAAACAAATAAAACACCTGCCTGAACTTGAGGGTGGCGAGGGAATTACCCACAATGAAACATATTTCCTGAAATATGTTTACATGAAATGTGCTTGGGGGCTGGGAGCACAAAGTAATTAGCTGAAAAATGACTAGATGGGTGAGGTCAGATGATCTGTTTGTCTAGTCAGCGGTTTGGGGCCATTGCAATGGAAACAGAGAAAGGGCGCTGCAGGTAAAAAAAAAAAAAAGGGGGAGCAAAGGACATTTTCTTATTTGCTAGAGTCAATAATAACACCCCATAAAGTTACAGTGCTTAAATTATTGGAGCTGATCAAGGATCTCTCACTTCAATGCCTTTCCAACAGAAAATTCAGTTCCCATAAAGATTTTTGTTTCCAGAAGAGCATTATATTTAAATGTAATTTTCTGAGGAAAATAGTGTTTTGTGTTGTTGACTTGAAACGCTTCATTTTAAGTAAGTTAGCTAAATTGGTTTTCTTTCCTATGGCAGATAGCCTCCTATGAGCTCCAGACTGAGCACTTCACTTTCTTAGGGCTGCACTGGACATCGTGGCTTTACAGCATCTCCAGTGATGCAAAGCAGCCATCACCTGACTGTGTGATATGGGGGGCATCACAGGATTCACTCAAACAGAGTCTGTACTGAGAGATATACCTTAATCAGACCAGGCTTGTCTCTGCAGAAAAAGAATGAGTGAATCCAGCTACCATGAGGCAAACACAAGATTCAGCTGTACCAGACCATGTTGGCTATATACCATACTGAGTATTTATCAGCTGGAGTATTACAGGAATTATGATCACAACTCCTGCAACACTCAGGAAAAAAGCCATGTAAATAAACAAATAAATAAATTATTCTTATATTCTTTGCTATATACTACCTATGTTCTTACATTGAAGTACATGTTTGGCAAAACATCACGAGATGACAGCAAATCTTCTTTATCCTTTGGTGACCACACTGGCAGCATTTATCACAGCAACTGTCCTGGAAACAGGACCCTTTCCCCCTGTTTTTGTCCATTTCCAAATGTCTTCTTGGACACCCAGTGACTCTGGGTGCAAGTCTCAGGGAAAACTGGTTGCCTATTCTTTCTGAAAACTGGACAGCAATGCTGTGGTTTAGCTAGCAGGAATAAACTTAGCAAAGTCTTGCTCCAGGAAATAAGCATATGCTTACATATACTGTCTTAAACTTAAAGCCTTCATACTACATAGGGAGGGGAACCTTTCCTGAGCAGGGGTTTGATATTTTACCCAACTTGCAGTGGTCTCTGGGGTAATAGGCTGCATGGAGTCCCTGCAGGTGACCACAGGCTGTGATTTTAACGCCCTTTCACCGTAATGGAGCTCTTAGAAGCTGATCCCCTTCATCACTATTCATGGCTATTTGCTCCTATTATCATAATGCCAAGTGTAGGCAAAGTGCACAGGTAAAGAAAAGAGCTAAAAGCCCTGACCTGTGCCACCATCTGCCCACCCCACCTACTGATACAATAAATTCCTGGAATTTTTCCAGGAATGCTGACATAAGGAATGCTAAATCAAGGAAGCATTTTTGGCTGTGCATACTGGAAGTCAGAAAATTTGCATCCCAACGGTACAAAAGAGGAAATGAGTTAGCATCCCAGGGACTTTCCACTAAGAACATTCTGTTGCAGCACCTGGAATTGAAATCTGGGGAGTAAGCCTAAAACCATCCTGGGAAATATCATGGGCCAGCCCAGGTCATATCCTCTCAACAGAGAGCAGAGCTGAGGCCCTAAGACACATTAAAAATATTGGAATACTTTTCTGGAGGAAATCAGTTAGATGCAGGGACATTCAGTAGTTTATGCCAGCAAAAGCACATGGGAATTAAGGCTGTGGGAATTTGTGATGGACAAGGTCATCCACTTCTCGTTTACACCTCTGGTGTGGAGTCTGTTCGCAGACAGAGCAGACACCAAGTCCGTCTCAACCTGCAAGGACAAGAGCTGTGTCAAAGGGGAGGCAGGACCTGTAACTCCAGTGTGACAATGGGAGCAGTCCCCTACAGTAAGTAGCATTACACCCACCAGTGGAATGTCCTGCAGAGCCAGCTCTGGCTCCTTCAAGAAGGGAAAGGTGTGAATGACCTTGTACATTGCTCTTCATTCCAAGACTTTCCGCAGGCAGGGATAGGGATCACTCAGAGCCCACAAAAGCACAAGCAATCCCTAATTCTGCATTACTTGCTTCTTTTGACAGCCAAGCACCAAACATCAATAATTTTTCTATCCATCTTTCACTCTGCTGGTTTACACCACTGTAAGCAAAAGGACAATCTGACTTCCCATTTCTATTCCACGTATCACAATCAGCATCTAATGTATTTGATAGGCAATACAGAAAATGTATATGATACATAAAGTGTTCAGCTGTCAGCTTTAATTTTGTAGTAAGAAGAGCTGCTTTTAATTGTTACCAGGAATGTATGTCAAAGGGGAAGGAACCAAAAATAGAACTGGATGCAAAAAAAAAAAAAAAAAAAAAAAAGAAAAGCAGCTCCATAGCTGCTATTCTAGCAACACATGTATCTCTGCTAATCTTGAGGATTTGCCAAATCTGAGGGCACATGTTTTAACTTGCTATAAAATGAATGTGCCTATAGGCCAGATTTTTATCTTAGTTATAACTATGTAAAGCACAAATAAACTTCTTTGAAGCTGTTAGACTTATTTTGGATTTATAGTACTCTGAGATCAAAATCGGAACTGCATTTTAAATTGAGATGAGCAGAACAATGAAAGAGGCAAAGGATTCAGATGGCAGTGAATACAACAAGATCTCTAGCATAAAGCTCAATTTTTCTGTGCACAGTGTAATGAAGCAGCAGAGCATTGCTGGGTACATGGTCCATGTTACTACATAATGTAGTTAGTATATAAATTATTGTATGCAGATGCACACTCTCACGCTATTTCTTTGGCATGGATTTTCGTCAGTCTCTTTGTTCTGGAAAGCAAGTAATAAAACAGAATATAAAAGTGAATAATATGCATCCAAGTGCACACATATTAAATATACTTGGAAGCATAATGATAATTTTTTAATCTATTTTCCTTATGATGTGCCTCCTAGAATACAGAAGACAAACAAACACGTGTCTTTCACTTCTTATGAAAAAAATAAATTCCAAAGCCTCTCTATTCTAAGCAAAACCAAAGAAATATGTAAAATTCTGGTACACATGAGGGAATGCCTTCAGCCAACTTAGAACACCATAGCACCAACATGGTGTATGTCTTCTCCTGTTTACCATAAGAAAAGATAATGAATTAATAATAGAAAAATGCTGGTGGTCAGTGAAGCATCCCATGTAGTACATTGACTTTGTTAATCTTGTGAGACAAATACAGGGACTAAGACAAACACATGGCCAAGGAACATAATTAATGGTGGGTGAAATGCATTTTAAAATTCTTTTATGTAATAATAATAATAATAAATTTATGTTCCTACTGACACACAAACAAAAACTGCCTCTTAAAAAATATACCTCTTTGACAGAAATTGCCACTTCTGGTTGTTTTGCTTTTACAGAGAGAATAAGCTCAGATGATTAATATTTCTAGTTCATTTAATGGGAATATGCACAGTCTTCCAAAGTTAGGCTTACCCTGCTAAGGAAGCATGGACTCAGAAAAGCACCTTTACCTCTGAAAAATGCACCTGACTCACAGATGGGTAACTTTTCACTCAGCTTTCCTTACAAGAAGCCTGGCATACAGAAATAATGACACCAAAAATGCAGTGATATCCCATACCTAGTGCACATGAAAGATCCTTTTCTGCATGTTGCTTGTGAATTTGCCACATGAATTTAGATAGTTAAAAAAAAAAATCTGTTGAGGACATACAAAACCACCCCAGCAACAGGGTGGCTTGTTTTCTTGCTCAAACAGCTGCTGTACCCTCATGTTCTGCCAGGAAACTGCTTTTGGTGGGGACACGAACTGGTTTGGAGAAACCTGACCACAAAATGTGTATTGTTTTGAAAAGTTTGTATTTCTGCTGTTCACATGTAAGTAGCTGTGACACATACTGTTCACTAGGAAACATCTGTCTATGGGTTTTTACAGTTGCAAGCATTTTAAAGCATAATAATGATTCTGATAGCAGATAACGTTGACACAGTTATATGCAGGAAGGTTGTAGTGACTAAACAGAAGTCATATGGAAAATTCATGTCACCGATGAAATGTCAACATGCTGATGCACAGGAAGACAGGGAAGAACATCCAGCCCCATAACTGCTTTGTGTTTGAAGGCCAGAAAGGTACTTCTGTGCAGCAGAGAGGTTCCATCTGCATTTGGAAGAAATATGTGTTGTGATTCACAGAACAACTCTAGGTTGCACCATCCGTATTTTGCCTTTATAAGTCTTAGGGATTTTCAGTGATTTCAGTCTCCATAAGAAATACAAAAGCATAGATAATTTAGCAAATCTGATGATGAATTAATTATAAATTAGATAATTTGATGATGCAGTATTATTTCTGCAAAGAAGACTGGTTGATCTGTGTGCAGTAGGAGTGAGAGACCTGCACAAGAGCAACTGCACAGGACAGGCACAAACAGAGGTGGAGGAAGGACTGTATCCCTCTGGAGCCATCTGATAGAGGAATGTCTGACTGTGTAGCATGAGAATGTAAAATTTCCTGCAATGGCCTATTTCAGAGTACTTACAACTCAACTGTGTGTGTAGTAATAGTGTACTACCATTGTATGAGTGGCAAAAAAGGGATGGACAATCGGGACAGTCAAAAACCCAAGACATTAAAGTGCCATGAATGCATCTCTCTCACAGTCTAAGCATGATCGCGATCATTTGGAGAAGCTCCAAAGTGCAAGAATCTTGTTAAAGCATATCAGTGTTGATACTCAAAGGGTGTGAGCAACAATTCCTCAACACCTGGAACAACCCCTCCAGCAAATCAATCATTGCCAAGTTATTTACCTCCTGCTACCTCTTTCCCAAGTAAAGCATAGCAGGACAGTTGCAAGAGCCTCAGGAAGGTGACAGGGCAGGTTGTGAGATACACATGGTTTGCAAATGTAATGTCTTCCCTGCCAACAGGTGGCACTTACAGTAGCTGCTAAATACTGAATTTCTATTTCCATGCTTTGCGGATGCTGCCGCATCACACCAGGCAGGGGCACACAGAAGCTGTAGAGTTACATTACAATCTTAAGAAATTGAATAAGCTGGTGCAGCAGCATACCTGAAATCTCATCAGCTGGAGATACTGAAATTCTTTTACTATCACATCAGAGTGCTTGCAGGCAAATGAGACACCGTGGGTAAGTGTTGTGTATCTAGAACATTGCAATCTCTAAGCCCTACAACATTGCCACAGAAGAGGACTTCTGCTACAGGCACACTGACTCTCTATGTATAGCCAGAAATTTTCACAATTAGGTTTCGTTGCCCTTTCTCTCCTGCCTGCTGAGTAATTTCTTAATATACCAGATTTTCTTGAACTATAAATACTTGATAACAATAAAATACATATCAGGTAGCTACAATACTTAGAAAGTTCCACCTATAATATACTTCTTAATAAACTCCAAACAAAATATAAAGTATTTTTGAAAAAAAATAAGAATATAACTTAGCTTTTACTCTTTACTATTAGTATATAACAATGCAATAACCTGTTGAACAAAAGAAAGTAAAAATAAACTAAATAAGAAATAAATTGAATTACGCTCTTATGCATTTTCCTAGCCTTGTTCACTATAATCTTACTGGGTGTCTCTACTATCAGCTGTGATATTAATCCAAGCCAAAAACAAACTCCTTCTGTCCTTTTGTTGGGATTTAGTGTTTAGAAATAAATGTTCTTAATCTTTAAGGATTTGTAGAACAAGCTGTCATTTTAATCCATCTTAATGCAACTTGCCTAGTATCTGAAGAAACTTCATCCATTTCCTTTTAGGCAAAGCAAAACATGATGACTGCTACATAGTAAAACTGCTCACTTCTGCTGCAAGAAAATTCAAGTGTGGATGAACCAACGTCTCGCTTTCGTTTCCTATATACAGGAAGAAGGACAGTGCCAGCCCAAGCAAGTTTGTCAGTAGCCTGGAAACAGACTTGTTTTTAATATTTCCAGCAATTTCAAGCAATAGCTAGGCTAGTCTACCCTTGCACAGCTAAGCACTGGGTTTCACCAGATCAACACAGGACACAGAAATAGAAGCCCAGTGTCTCAGTGTCCCCTCTCACACAAGGGCACTGCACAAGACACATCACCCATTGTATCAGCTCTGGCTTCTCTGAAGCATCTTTCATACAATTCCTGCTGAAAATAATGCTATCCATGTCACCACACAGATTAAAACTGATTTTTATACTCCTCATCTTTACATTAATATGCTTTGTTCATTTAATTAATTGGATTGGGGATCTGCCATGTTTTATGTATTTGTGGCACTGGGAGCTGAATGCTGTTCTCATCTCTGTCACTTTGAGCAACTCACATAGTCTTTGTCCCAGTTCATGCAAGACATCAAATGGTGATGATAACCATTACCTGTCTGACAAGAAAGTTGCAAAACCCTTTTCATTAATGTTTGTGACCAGGTTTTAGAATTTCATACAGAAGATTTTCAGACAGACCTTTTCCAGGTCAGTATTTTTATAGCACCAAAGTTTTTCTCCTTTGCAGAACCTGTCTCATTAGGGAGGAAGGAAATAGCACGCAGATGTTTGCAGTCACATTGGAAGGGTAAGAGAGGATGATCCAAACAGTAAGCTTTATGCCCTTACCCTCATTCACTGAGGGGAGAGCCTGCCTTTAGAAGCAGATAAGAAGAAGCAATTAATTCATCCCTTGGTTCTATGTGTGGTGAAGAGTTGAGTGTCCTTTCTTTATGTGGCGATAACTGTTTAACCCAAGGACTCAGGAAGAGCCCTGGAAAATTTAGGCTTACAAAGTAACAACTGCCTGTGAGAAGCACTGGCTGAACTATATACTCCTTCACAGAAGAATGAGAGAGGCACTAGCTATTCCCATTACAAATTTCTGCGTTGCTACTTGAGTTCTTTTCACAACAAAGGTTTTCTGTGTTGAGAAGGTCACACGTTCTTCACGCGCTTGATCTGTAGCCAAGCCAAGTCTCTGGGTTCAGTGACTGCAGAGGACTATAACCCTTTCAGGGCAATGAGACAAGTCCAGATAAAACCAGCAGGCAGCGTAACTTGGGAGTGCCATGCTCGAGTCCAAGGTCTGCACACTCTGCAGTTTGCTATCCCGCTCCCTGTGTTCTCCTGCAGGAAACAGGCAAGAAAACAAAGATGGTTCACAGCCTGGTAGTTGAGGTCTATTTCCTGAGCCCTACCCAAAATCATCATCTGAATGCAAATACTATGTGTCTGTTTATGTAGTAAATTTTTTTTCTTGTCTTTTAACCCTACAAGTGTAACAGGACAATTAGAAGGACAAGCCTGGAAAATGCTATTATGGGCTCGGTTTGAAATGCATTTTCTTTCTCTCTCTCTCTCTATTTTTAAAGGGGATTTGTAAACCATAGTGTCTGTCAATGATATTGAGCCAGTGAAAAAGCCAGGAGCTGAAATTTGGATGATCACTGTTTCCCTCATCAGGACTGCCAACTGTGGGATGTACTTGATTCAGCAATGCCCTTCAGCTCCTTGTGTTTCTGTCTGATTTGGTGTGGTTGTTAGAGATATTGGAAATATTAACACTGTTGAATACAATAAGGTCTTCATCAGCATCTTCAGCAAATACTGTATTGTGACTAGTAACTCTTTTGACAGCCATTCCAAAATACCACCTAAAGAAACAGACAGAAATCTCTCTATTGGACATGAGGATGTGTCACTTCAGTTAGGATTATCTGAGTGAATATGCTTTCCCTTTGTGGATGTCCAGCAAGGGAAAAAAAAAAAAAAAAAAGAGAATTATTAGATAGCTGGAGTTTGAGAATAAATTTAAATATATTTGTTCCTTCTAGATGTATCCTGTCAAGCATAGCACCCCTGAATGCTGTCTTCCATCCTCTGCCACTCAAAGTTGTATCTAGAGCCCCACAGGGCACTGCCATCAGATGGGAAGTAAATTTGAGTTTCCCACAGCTGATCAGCTTTTATAAAGATATGAAGAGGCCAAATAAGCTCATTCATGTTCTGACCCTCTAAGCTGCATTAATTTAGAAAATCACAATGGATAAAATTTACTAGATTCTCAAAGGTGAAAAACAATAAACTGGCAATTTCATTGTATGCAGTTCCTTTCTCATCTGTCAGTGAAAGGATGGGGTTTTACTGGTGCCTATAACCAACATGACTAGTTGTGCAAGTGCAGGCTTTAGAAACTGCAAATAGAAACAAAGAACCTGCAACAGCTGAGATAAAAACGAGTCACAGGATGAATCAGATCAGTGGCTGTGGGAATGAATTTCAGGACATTTATGAAGCTATGTGACCTGGCAGGAGCCCAGGGAAGAATAAGATAAAGAAGATTTGATTGAGGAAGTCCCCAGTGACATGTCTGGTATTATATAAGAAAGTGGGAGAGGTTGGAAATAGATTTTTAGAGTCATCATCACAAAGGTAGCAGTTAAATCTGTGGGAATAACTCAAGTCATTTATTCATTTACCTACCCACACACGTACACACCCTTGCTGGCTTCTTAATTAACATTGTGGCCAGAGAAGGAACACTGAATTCAAATAGAGGCTATTTGTATTTTATTTCTGATCCAGCTGTACCCAAGAGGTGCCAGGAATCTTGTGAGAAAGGCTCCTTTCAGAAAGAAATTGAGCTGTATTTCAGGCCGTGTGAATTATGGTCCTCTGAATCCTCCAGTCATTCGTAAAATACTTTTTTTACTCACTAAGACATCATGGCAACTTAGCATGATAATGTGCTACACTATCAGATAGAGAATTTTTTATTAATCCTGTACTGTGCTAGTTTTAAATACCAACAAGTAATGATTCCATGAAGAGAAAATTGCCTAATCATTTTTTTCCTTTTAAATTGGTATTTTTCCAGGACAACTTTTTTACGGCTCACCCTTCCCATTAAAATTTAACTTCCCCACACCTCAGAAAGCCCTTAGCTTCCACACCATGTTTTGTCACTAGTAACTGTGGAGGGGCAGGAGGTACCATATCTGGCTGTGCACTGTCTCTGTGCCGGCCAGACAGCTGCTACCCCCATCACCACTGGCCAATGGGCACCCTTATAGTCCAGGCTTTTCCTCAGCAGGGAAACCCCTCTCAGCCTTATTCCACTCTCTAAACACTGGCTTTCCTTAAATGTGTGGAAACTTCATATCTCTGAAGTCTTTATGCCTTTTTCAAGGTGGCTGAAATTGTTTGAAAGTTTTAGAAGGCCACTGAGGAATACAAAAGAAAAAAAAAAGAAAAAGGAAATAGTTGTATTGAATTTGGAAGCCTTGGGTTTAAATGTTCCACCCAGTTCATGCCTTCGGCTTAAAAATTATATTAACATCTATTTTTAAAGAAAAAACAAAATTCTGTTACATTACTTTTTTTACTGAAATATAGTTCATGCTTATCAGGTATCCCAGGGAGCTACCATTAAGCACTGCCTATGCCATGCCTTCAGGACATGTAACCGAGCAAGAGCTGCTGTTTGATTTCAGTGTTAGTTAGCTGATATAGTCTATTTTGTCCCCATGAAGTAGGTATGCATATTAGATTAAAAATTTTGACCCTGTTGTAGTGGGTGCAGTCACTGGTCCTTCTTGCCCAATGTTTACACTTGTCAATCTCTTGTCGGATCTGTGTGATCTGCTCTAGATGAAGTCAAGCCCTCTTGCGCCCTGCTAATGCCAGCTGTGAAGTGATGTGTGTAAGCAAGGCAATACTCATTCCCTGTTCATCACTGACAACTGATTTGGGATGCAGAAGGGTCTGCACAAGCATTTCATTGCCTCAAGAATTGATACACGTTGCTGAATAAAATTCCAGTTTCATAACTTCTCAAGTATTCTATTTAAAATATTTCCTCACTTAGGACTAGAGGATAATTGGGAGTATCACTATTGCCACTGAGTAGGGAATGGCTCTTGGGCTACAAATAATGGAGATGGCTGCCTAGGTGCATGGGGTTGCAAGTGCACCCAGTTTTCATCTCTCTTGGACATTTCTGGTAGCTTGTTCTGGGTTGCCTTGTTGTTCCTTTCCTACTTAATGAATGTAACACTAGTCTGCACCAGTGTGTTTCACAAGAGGGAGTGTCCAGGACTATGGCAGCTCCCCATGGGGGCAGCCAGGCAGGACCAGCAGCCAGAACCCATCCCATTGACCCAGCCAGGAGCAAGGATCCACGGGCACCAGAGCAGCTCCAGCCACAGCCCCAGGCACTGGACCCCTCACTGGGGACAAGTATGGGCTGAGACTGGTTGGGACAGCAGGTTCTGGAAACAACTTGGTAGAATTCAAGTGCAATATGGGTAACTTTCCCAAATGGCTTCAGGTATGAACTCTTTTCCATATTATTATTCTGGATATTACACCTTGCAAATACTGGATGTAGAAATTATTTTCTCTGCTTTTACAAGTTCACCATATTTGTCCATTTACACATGCAATCTCCTGTAGTATTCACTGCATAAAACTCCAGCTTCTCAACACTTTCCTAACAGGTTTCTCCTCGACTTCCTTACTCTTAATTAACTGGACTCCTTACTGAAATTACAGTACCCAGATTGTTGCCATTATTCTCTAGAGAAGATTCATCCATATTTACTCATTTTGGCAAAATTGGGGGCCTAATTAGAAACAAGCTTTCCAGATTATTCAGCTGGACATTTTGACCCACAATAGCAACTACTTATTTCCTATATTTTAAGGGATCAGAATGTAGAGCGAGTTACACATAGGAAAAATGCCTAAAATATTTCTGCCTTAATAAATCCCGCTGCTGAGTATAGAAACAGAAAAAGAACATTACTTCATTAACAGTGTTAATGTAGCCTGTGTCAATATATTCTGATCCAAAGATACCATCCTTATTATTAAATGTCCTGCAGCTGCTTTCATTAAAAATCTCAATATTTATGCTCTGGGAGGTGCCAAAGTGAAGTCTTGCTTAAGAGCAGCAATGTAAACAACATTATACCACCCTTCAGCAGGAACTACTCACACACCTGTCATTTTTGGAAGAGTTTGAGTTTGATATTTTTATTTTCCTATACTTCTGAACTCAGTAGGTTAAGGGCTGGGGTTTTTTGTATTTTGGTTGGGGTTTTTGTCGTTTTTGATGCATGTGCTAGCTACACCTTCCCTCTAATCCTTACTTGATCTGAGGATGAGTATATCTAGTCCCAGGAGTGCTCAGTGACCTCAGGGCGTAGTGAATATTTTGCATGCTCTACCTACTTCCACTGCTTGAGCTGCTGTTTTCTTAGGCATAACTATTACCTCAGACTTGCCAAGTGTCAGGAATGTGACATGGCACATATTTTCCCACAATGTCCTGCTCTTCCTTGCAGAACTCAGTACCTCACTCAACCGTGGGAAACACCTCTTTGTGCACTGGCACACTGACAACAGGAGTGAGTATCATAAAACTGGCAATACCCAATGCCTGGAGTCCCCACATTTCACTGTAGCACAAGAAAGTCTGACTCACTGCATTTTTCCTTGTCCCTCTAGGATTTGCAGGTGTCCATATTCTTCTTTGCAAATGAAGGTATGGGACAAATTGTGAAGTGTGTCTGGTGTTCCATTCCAACATCCCTTGGACACTTTTCTCCATGGTAAACCAAGGAGTCGCAAATTACAGCAGATTTTATTTTAATAAAGGCTTCCAGCAACCAAATTTCTTCTGACAGCCCAGTCCTACCATCAGCACAAATCCAGGCTCCTTCCTTCCTTCCTTTTGGGGGACAGCTTGGAGCCACTCACCAGCTGGGAGCACTCTGAGTCCTCTCAGGCCTCTGGCACTTGTCACCATCCCTTGACATAGTTCAAGTACAGGCAGGGACAGGGACAGTGCTAGTGCAATAATAATAATACACTTAAGTATTTCATTAAGGTTGTGACATGTTTTTTGCAATATATTTTCAAGCTCGCATAAAGACAGCCAAGCATAAACATGCCTTGTCAATAATGTTGAACCCTAGAAACAAAACGTTTATAGAACAAACAGTACTGTAGCACATGGCTAAGTCCCACGAATGTCACATTTGTTAACAGAAATAATGGAGCATATCAGTTCCCTGGAAATGGAAATATTTCCTCTGTGTTGTGAGGGGTGCCTGAGGACTAGGGGAAACTCAGGTGCCTTAGAGCTGGAGCTGTAGGAAGGCAATTTCATTAGAGCCTCCCAGAGACTCCCCTGCAAATGCTACCCTACATTTTGGTTAGTTACCTAATCTTATTGTAAGGGATTTCTGCAGTTAATATACAGTCTTATCTTATTAATGTAAATTTAAGAACATTACAGGATCAGCAATAAGTTTTATATATTGCAAGGTTTGTAATATGTCTCAAATTCTTCCCTTACTAGTTGGGATCCTCACATAAGTGAGTGACATAAGCGTGGCTTTGGAGATTTACCACACAACAGATGCATAGGCCAGGCACTAAGTGAAGATGCAAAATCTCACTCTTTTCTAACCAGGTTGGATCAATAGCTAAAATGCTCTAAATTCTGTCACTGAAAAATGTTGTAGTGAAGTATAACCAGACTTAGATCATTACAGCATGGATATACTTCCAACACACAATTCTGTTACTTAACAGGCATAAAAGAATTGTTTGCCGGTGGTGAGCTGCCCGTCTACACAACGTATTGGCAATGGTTTAAGTCAAGCACTAGAAACCATCTGAACTTGGTCTATGTTACTGCTGCCAGTGCTAGCAGTACTTGTATGGTAGAGGAATTTTCTTTGGGGGCAGAGGGGGGCAGAGGGGTAAGCTATTGCTGGCATAATCCTTACAGTAGCAGTGAATGCAATTTGCTAGAAAAATATTTGTCATAACCCTTTTGAACAATGAACAGCAGCTCTTATATGCCAGTTCTGACATACCTTTACTGAAAGCTAAAACTAACCAGTTTTATGCAGCTTTGTCGCATAAAATAAATAATTTCTAAAAATCTATTTTCTGATTAGAGTGCCCCTTAAAAATAATAATGAAAAATTAAAATTGGTTTACCTCTGAAATTATAAGGAAAAAAATACTTCCTTTAAATTATATTCTTGCAAAACAGATTTCGCTGCATTTTTTTCAGTAAAGAGAAAGGAAGTAAATAAATAAGCAAACAAACAAATAAAAACCTGAAATATCATTGAGATGTTGTCCCAGCGGTATTTGATATAAAGAAAGTTTGAAGTTGGCAAACAGAAAAATTTCATAAGAAACATCTGCTAAGTTTAACTGATAGGTCCACTATTGCAAAGATGAGGTTTTGCTTATGTTCTGTTTCAGAAATATTATTTAAAGCAATTGAATGAGAAGTTTCCTGCCACAAGAAGGGAAAGAAACCTTTTTAAAGCTCTCGCTGTCTTCCATATAAATGAATATTAAGTGATTAAGTATAGCATTTAGCTATCAGCCATAACCATAAGAAATTTAATCCACTGCAGACTGCAAAGGACATTTGTAAGGATCAGGAGAATGGCAGCATTCTCCAATTATCAATAATGGTTTTAGACCATCAATAAATACTGAAAGAAAAATTCTGTACTGTGCTGATTTGGCACTGCACATCACAGCAAAGTGAGAAATATTTAATATATAAACAATATCTAAAGTATACATATATACAGACACATGAACATACAAGCATGGACACAAACTGAGCAACACTCATCACTAAAAACTATGAAGAATATTTGAGAACAGCTTGATTTGCTACTGCATGTTTCCCATTTTGTTCCCCATTACTCCCGTGTTAGAGAGGAACTGTACAGAAGCCTAAACATCTCTATGGATGTCCAAAGTGCTTAAACCCCAACAGCTTTGCTACAGGTTTGGAGATAATGTTCGGACAATCAGGAAGCCTAAATTATTCAGAAATAGGGAAGAAGAAAATGCAGATCAGGACATCTAATGCAGAAATGTTTTCCTTATTTCACTTTTAGGTGTTTTTAAAATGTAGCAAGTCTATTAACTTACCTGAGTCTGATATACAAGCTGAGAACAATTTGTGCTCTTCACTGACCTGCACAGGGGAGCTGTCCTGACATGAAACACTGCGCATCACAAGATACCAAGGAAGGGTGTTTTCTTTCTCTGTCAAAAAGATAAACTAAATTTTGGTAATTCTAAC
This sequence comes from Calcarius lapponicus, assembly GCA_039654755.1. Taxonomy (NCBI): domain Eukaryota; kingdom Metazoa; phylum Chordata; class Aves; order Passeriformes; family Fringillidae; genus Calcarius; species Calcarius lapponicus. Next base: position 57,257,080 of record CM077465.1, read on the forward strand.
ATAAAATGCTAGTTAAGGAATTAAAAACACTCCTATTCTGTTTTGCTTCTTTTTTTTCTTTTTGAGGGTAAGGTCTTAGGAGAATAAATCTTTGTTGATCACCATATAAAGTAACTTTCAATTCTGTGTTTAATTCCTAGAAAAGATGTTTCTTCTAAACTATAGCATAAATAATAGTTTCATTTGTTATTCCTGTCATTATTTTCTTCTTTTTAAAAAAGTCAACATGAAAATAAAATTCATGCATGAAAATCATAGTGGTCCAAGCCAAGCCCTTTCCATGTCACCGTTCAAGTAAGAGTTCTTTTATTCTCAGACAAATTACATCACTTCATAAAGGCCAGCAGATTCGTGAACAACAGCAAAAGCAGTATTATTAGAAGGGAATTTCTTTAGAACTAGAGGGCAATCAGGAGCTAATATTCAACAGTGTTCCCTTAGGGTACAAACTTTAGTTACATTTTAGTAGGAGAACAAGCTGTAAAAAATAGATTAAAACATTGCTTTCCAAAACCTACAAACTTCAGCTCCAAGAAGGTAATCACTTAAAGCATTGTTTCAGAAACTAAAGCTGAAATTAGCCCATGGTCCTGCTACGTGCTTCATTACCCCAGGACCAAACACTGCTCTGAGGTTCAAACCAGGCACAGTAAACCTGGTATAGAGCAATTGCTGTCTACAAGTCAATGTATGGAATCTCTGTCACAGCCAAAAACTATTATTCCATAATGGTTTTTTTCTTCTTAAATGTACCCGTTCTTGGAGTGTTACCATGTCCCCAGTGGTTTTAGTTGCCACAGAGGCTCTAGGAGATTCTGAGCATACCCTAGTAGCCCAATAAAGTATGGGTTTTCAGACTTTTAAAGGACCAGGGGTGAAAGTATAACCAAAAATAAAATTATGATTAAAGCATTCCCAGTGTCACAACTTGAGAAAAGTGGTGCTGCGAATGTCACAAATACCAACCTTTCTATTAATAGTGAGCATACAGAATTATGCTCTCACTATATAGTTATTTCAGGAACACTAAAATGCCTGAGACACTCAAATAAAGATTTTCATACACTCAGTGCCAAAACTGGATACTGAAAAAAAAATCATGAAAAGGAAATAAATAAACTGCATTTTTTAAACTGCTGGAATTTAAAAAGAGTATTTGCTTTCATAGTCTGACATTAATACTTGAAAACTTTGAGTGTAAGCAATGAAAATGTGCCAAGAACAATAAAAAGAATGAAAAGGCAAATGCTAAAAAAAATGAACCCTGTTTTGCCTTTTAATAAATGAAGTAAGGTTTTTAATATGGGTGAAGCATTCCCTCCACAAAATTATGAGCCAAATATCCAAGGAAACCATATAAGAGAAGGAAAAAGAAAACAGTCCCTTAATGAAGAAAACAGTTCCTTAATGACTTATTATTTCATTAACACTCATCAATCATTTCTAAAACATAAAAATTTTATTTGGACCTCGGATGTGGTATCACCAGTAAGTTGCTGTATGCTTATAGTGTTTCTTTCTCAGTGACCTGAAAGATCTTGCCTTATTTTTTGTCTCTCTATTTCTTTCTTCATACATCTTATTTGGTTATCATACTAAATAAACAGAGCAGAAAAGACTTACTGTTTTCTTTTATAAATTCAGAAATCTCTCTAAGGGTTGGTCTTACAGGTTTCTGTCCCAAAGATTTACAAGATTAGGTAGGCATTTCAAGAGAAACTTAATGAAGTTTTGAGGGGTTTTTTTTTCAGCTCAGATCTCTTTATTTCAAGCCACAGCCTCTGACCTGCTTGCTTCGCAACATGTGGAGGTTACAATCATCAGAGCAGTTTCAGCAATACCTTCATGAGTTTCCAGACATGATTTCTTCATGTGAAGGAAATGGTATGTTTTCTTTAAGCAACTGCATTTTTTGTGCTATGATTAGTTTTGTTTGTGCAGTGATTAGGACTGGCACTCCAACTTCCTAATCAAAGATTAGTTTTCAGTTCCTATGCTTATTAAGGATGGCCAAAATTGTGGTAGACAGTTACTCAGATTTAGGGCTTTGCCCATTACTACTATCTTAGTCTTGCTGAGATACAAACTAACCAAAATAAAATCAATTAAACTCTTAATGGAAAGGAAGTAAGAAGTAAGTGAGTAAGGAAGGAAGAAAGGAAAGTAAGACAGTGCCTCTGAAGAAAAGAAGTCTGCTCCAGGCTTGCTTCTCTCAGCTTCTTCAGGCCAAGAGCTGACATCACAGTGGACTTCACAGATTGAAGGTGCTGGCTAGGCAAGGAGGCATGAGCTGCCACTATCAGTGAGCAGAGAGGAGCTCTGGGCAGTCAGGTGGTGCAGCAGGCAGCAGGCTTCCCTACCAGTCTGGGGCAGAGCCAGACCTACAGGCAGGTCAAGCTGGGCTATGGCTCTTTGCTGTTAGGCCATCTCTTTGGGTACATCTTTGGCAAATAAACACTACTTTGTTTTGGAGAAGCTGTTTTCTGAGTCACTTTAATTAACTGCTGTCACAACAGAGATAAAGGGTGTGTATATGCCAAATCCAGTTGGGCCTGTTGAGGTAACCCTGCTGCTAAGCAGGAAAGTTGAAGCCTTGAGATATAATCTGAAATTGGGAGCATGTGTGATTCCCCCCAAGAGGGACAAGATAGTCAGGATCATCTCTCTCCCAAAGGTTGTCTTAATGGGAGACAAAAATAGGTCACCTTTCTGGATGACCACAGCTGCTGTCAGGAAAGGAGAAGGGACCTCTCTTTAGGCAAGAGAAGGAAAAAAAGTTTCCTCTTCTTAAAAGATGGGAAGTTGAAGAGAAGACTTTGTCTTCTTCTATGAGCTAGAAAGGAAGGCATGAAGTGCTTCTATTCATCTGTCAATTGGTTATTAAAATGACAATCCATTGTGATTACACCATGGATTATTGTCCTAGAAAAGTAGCTTCTGCATGTGTCAGCAACACAGGGCGTGTGAAAAAGAATCAGCATGGTGCAAACCAGCACACTATGCAATGGGCAGGGACAGGTGACACAAGACAGAAGGCCTCTGTCTACTCCACTGATGACACCTCTTAGAATTTGCTGGGCTTACTTTGAAATTAAATTAAATTAAATTAAATTAAATTAAGAAAAAAAAAAGTTTTGCAAAGATGAAGTCAAAACTAACTACTTCAGAAAACTGACCATAGTTCTGTGTACCTCCACAGGAACAAGTTATATATCTCTTTGCCTTTTCCTGGTATGTTCCGCTGTTACATTAGTGACCCATACTTGAGTTTTCTCAGGATGTGGGGACTCTGTGTGGGATGGTTGGACAATCACAGCCATTAGAAGCATATGAAGATTATTTGGCAATGGTACAAGAAGTGCCAAGACCTTTGCCATCTCCATGGAAATCAGTGACAAGTAAGAATGCTTTATGTCTCACCAGGGAGGCTGATGTCCTCCCTCAATGTTTTCGTTTACAGAAAGGAGGCTGCTGGTTTTCAGCCAGCTCTGTGCCTTCTAAATTCTGTAAGGGCCTCTCTACTCAATCCCATAGAAAAGTTAGTCCCCCCACCTGGGACAGCAAACTCCATGAAGCTTTTCTGTTCTGTAGGCAAACGTGAATTTTGCAACCCTAAATGGGAGGGACCAAAGCTACTTCTATGGAGGGAGAAGAGGTGTGGTGAAAGACACAGAAAGCATACAGAAACTAGAGGGAAATTAGGAAAAGGCAAATAGAGCCTGCTCAGAAAGCCAAGAGTGTTGCTTCTGTTGTCACAGAAGGTGTGGAAGTGGGGTCAACACTTTTGACATTACTGCTACCCTAGATCCCCTAATATTTTGCTGGGACAACAACAGTGTTAGCCTGGCTTTCAGAGCTCTCTGCCACCCCATCAGTCTGCCAGGACAGCAGCTTGATCTGCCTTTGCCTCAAACCAGTCTGATCCCCTTTTGCCTCAGCACCTGCCAGCAAGTGCTCCTTGCTAATGACTTTTCCTTTTTTTTTTTCCCCTTAATAACTGGATTTCAAAAGCTGGAGCTTTTACAATAAGCTGTACAACTGTAAGATAGTACAACTGTACTATCTTACAGTTGTACAGCTTATTGTAAAAGTAAACTGTACTCTAAGCTGTAATATAGTACAACTTTTACGACAAAGCCTAGAGGGCTGGCAATTTCACTTAGACCATAGACTCAAACCTTTGCAGATGGTTTCTAGTGGGCCCAACAAGTGATTTTCTTTGATACAGCTTTTGGTAAGGGTTAAAACTTTGTGTTTGCAAAATGACATTAACTATAAATGATTAGAGCTGCTAATTGTGACTGAACTGCCATATGTAACTGTGTCCAAACATCAGTCTCATATTGTTCAAGCGTATGCTTCTGCAAATTGTGTTGTTTTGCTAATTGAGCTTCGTCTTTATTTGGCTGAAACTTGTTGTGACTGCAACAGTTATTCTGGGGCTGTACAGAAGCCAAAATATGGAGGCTTGATTCCAGCTGGGAGCTATAATTGATATTATTATCTACAATGCAAATAACTATAACTCTGTGTACTTCCTTTTCAGTAGGTTTTTCTTGGCAGGATGAGTTGACCCTGACTGTTGAATTATTCATTTTCTCCCCACTTAAAATATATAGCCCATTTTTTTATTCCACTAACATGACAGTCTGTTCCAGAGCTTAGCCAAATAAGGCCCAGTTCATGCACATTTTGAACCTCATTAAAAACACCTCACTGGGACCTGGATAATATAAAAAAAATTACGCTGTCAAATTTTGTAAACTGATAGCAAACTACATATTAAGAAATCAGTTAATTATATGAAGATCACAAATTCAGTATGATTTGCCAGCGAGCCTAGTGTAACCTGGATGCAAGCAAACTGTAAGCAAAGAACAAGTAATAAATCTACTTGTTCAGTATAAACAAACCTGAGGTGAAGAGACTACAAATTAGGCAAAAAAGAGGAACACACAGGGTTACAGGCGGGGTGGTAGCAGGAAGATGATGTGCTCGCCCACACACTTGCCAGAGCATTTGCCTCAGCAGCATTCCAGCTACCACTGGCAGAGTTCAGAAGCTCGCTTCCAAACTGCTCCTTCAGGGTGAGCTTCATTCCTCCGGAACAGAGAGACAGCTTTGCCACTCCTGTAAGGAAATGGACTCCCAGTCTTCAGGAAGGGAAACCTTCTTAAAAAAAAATGACAACTGATAGGGCTACAAAACTGTCTTCTCCAAGGGATACTGGCTTCATCAAAACTAGTAAAATTTGCTAAAAACTAACCAGGTTTCATATTAATTACATTATCTCCTCAGGTTGTGTCATTGGAGCGTAGGTAGTCTCTCCACAGAGTAAGAGGTGACCCCAATACAGCTTCACATATGCCTATAAAATGGAATTTCTGCTTCCATGGGCTCAGTTTTATCTGTAGGAATCTCTCTGAATGTAGAGCATTTGCCTGCAATTTTATTTCCAGTGAAACAGAGATTAACTTTTATAATTTTCTTAGATTTCTTATTGTTGCATAAAGGTGCAAAAGAAAGGCTCTGTAAAATCATGGCTCAGGCTTGTCACTTTGGCTCTGTAGAAAAGGACTTCAGGAAAGAGACTGAGCTGAATTAGGGATAGAAAAACAAGTTATGCAACCATTGTGTGTTCACATCATGTTGTATGGTGGTTGGTTGAGTTGTGTTTGTAATGTTTTAAAACTATGTAACAGAAAATGGGTTAACTGTTTAAAAAGGTTTTTTGTCATAAAGTGGCTCTCTTTGCACATGCCTGGGGACTTTGCATCACTACGGACCCTCCCTATGGCTTGTAGACAGTTTGGGGAAGGAAAAGAAGGATTTCTGTTCCACTGCATGAGGGATGTTTTGCTGAGTCGTTTTGTTTCCAGTTGCTAAATGGTACAGTCAAACTGCATTTGGATTATAGTACATACTACCTTACATTATATTCATAATTAGCAGCTAAAATGTACCTCTAAGTCTTTATGGGAAAGCCAGCATTCTTCTAGCCACCATAGGATGTTACATGATTGAAAACTAATTGGACCATCCCAATGAAAGTAGGAAACATTCAAGAGGATGTTGTCAGGCAGTAGGGCAACTGAGAGGACACATGAAGAGCACCTCAGTGGATGTCCCTCCCATCACTGCAGAGGTGGAAGGGAAATTTGGCAGAGTATCCTTGGTGCTCTCTGAACTGCAAGTCTCTAACATTCCAGAGAGGCCAGCTGCAACGCTCCTGTCTCATACATTCTCTCTCCAGCTTCTCATACTCCAGAGTGCCCAAGAGATCAAATGTGACCATTGCTCTTTCTTCAGAATCTCCCAGTATTTCCCAAGCTTGAATATCCAGCCTTGTACTCCTTTTTTTCCCAATGTTCCTCCCATATACAACCTCACCATCTCCAAAACTCTTCCTTCTCCAACCCATCCAGGCCTAAGCTCACCCACCCTGTATATCCTATTTCATTCTCCTTGCTGGCCTAATGCATTCCCACTTTTCAGCTTCCCAAACCCTCCTGCTGTCCTCAGTTCTGCCTCAAAATACCTCCAACTTCTTTTTCCCTCACAACTTTGGGTGTTCCTATCTCCCTCAGTTTCCAGGTCTTTCTATTCTGTTGGGAGGCTCCCAGGTGGAGGCTCTGCTTTGGTGGTATGTGGGTGAGGTGCTCATCTTCAACTTGTTATATTACCCCGAGCCACTGGCGCTTCCTTCCAGCTCCTATTGGTAGGGGGATACAATATAGTATATAGAAAGTAATCTTTTCCCCATTAAGGAGTTGCAGTTGAGCCAATAATTAGAGATTGGGAATAGGCCTGATTTTAACAGGCCACGCCTGTAGCCAATCAGAAAAGTGTTATAAAAGAGTGGATTGGTTGGTTGAGGAGACCTGGAGTCAGTTGGCCACTGTGAGGATTAAGGAAGATTCAGTGCCTAGAGGAGCTGCCTACAAGAAACATCGAGGAGGCACAAAACTCTAGCAATATGGAATCTTTGCGCTGTACTGACAACACCTATCTGTCTGAAAACAGCCTGGTATTCCCAAACTTGCTTTGTCTGAGTAAGACTATCAATAAATAAAAAATAAATAGTAGGCAGGGACTAAAATATTAATTGTTAGCTCCTATGGGACATGAGGCATAGAAAAGAATGATCTGTCTGTGAAAAAAATTACTACTTGTTAGCCAGAGGAGTGTGTAGAGAGTGGCTCATTTCATCACAAAGTCTGCCCAATGAAGCAAAGTAGGGCCCCTGAGGCAGATGCTTCAGGGAAAGGAAACAGCAGAGGAAAATACCTCCTGGTTATACACTAGTGTGTACCTGTTTCTAGTATGCTGGCAAGTCAGAAGTTACACTCTGATTTCTTTGGAAAGCTCTAAAAGGAGAAGTATGCAGGCAAGGGTTTGCTTCTGCATTTCTTTTCTTGTTATACTAAAACATCCTTGCCCATGAAAGCCTTCCCCTGTGGTGGTCAGCACAAAATAAATGCAAGGCACGAAAAGGAAAGACTCTGGGGACTTTCCTCCTGCCTTTGAAGTCATAAGTCTGTCCCTTCCTTGAGCCCTTTTGCACTCACAGGAGATCCCAAAGAATTATTGCTCAAATTACCCTTTTGGTGGCTGACCTTGAGGCTTCCATTTGCAGGTGTCCCTCTTTTCTTGGCCAGAACAGCTTTCCTCACTCCTTTTTCTTCACTCACTGCTCTGCCGTGCCAAGTGCTGGACATTTGTGGCTGGCAACAAAAGTTGAGGACCCTGACAACAGCATGCCTAGAGTGTCTTCACAGAGCTTTGCTAAGACAGAGATGTTGCTGACATTACTGAGCTGGTGGCAAGCATCATGCATGCATATCTCAAATTTCCTGTCAAGTTAGAGCTTCTGCACTAAAAGCCACAAAGAAAGAGAGGCAATTAGCTTTTCAGAGTGGTTTAGTGCCACATGTTAAAACAAAAAATTGCACACCTGTTAGGTTTTAAGTCTTACTGGGTCATTAAGCCCAGCTACTGGACCATCTAATGCTATATATCAGAATATATTTCTCCTGCAAATACATCCCTGGATCTATTCCTCTGTGGCAGTGTGAGTGCTGATCAGCCCCATCAAGCAATAGGTGAGCAGTTTTCAGCAAGATCAAGATTCAGAAGTTCTCCATGGGATGCATCAAGAAAGTGAATGAATGTTCATTCTCAATTTCCATGTTTAAATTCTGCCATTTGAAACTCCGTAACTCTCTCACACATCCATTGACATTCCTGTCAATCTTTAGTTAATAAATATGTTAATCTTCTGTAATAATTTCAGTGAATAATGAGGTTATTGTACTACTGAAAAATACCAAGGCACCTGGAACTGGTAGAAAGTTTTGAGGTAAATTTTTAAACTTTACTAAAGCCTGTTGGACAGGAAGAAACAGTCAAAAGACAAAGCACATTAGAGAAACCCAACACACATATCCACTGGCAATGCTATGCTCCTGCCCACACACATTTCATTTTACTCCTGGATAAATATTTTGAAAGTAGGAAAAAGGCTTTAGAAGGTTTGAGATATTGCAAGGTAACAGACACTGTGACTGAACAGCACTTTCAGCACAAGTGCTATGCTTCCTTCATAATAGTCTCACTCAGTCTGTGTTTGAATACCATCACACCATGAAGATTTCATACCCTGCAACCTGCATTAACTACCTATGAGAGTATTTCATTCCAATTGTACATAGACACTAAATAAAAATGCACAAGGGAAGTGCTTTAAACAAGCTGAAAAACATTTTGGGGGGAGAACTGCCTAATCCCCAGGAATGACAGCCAAGAGTGAGAAACTCTTTCTCTTACAAGTTTTTTAGCTAGAAAGGCAGAAGTAGAGAGCATTCTTCCTTTGGCAATCATTTTAGCTCTAGTGTTTCAACCTTGACCTCAGAAGAAAGGGCAATGAGAGAAAAACTAAGCCAATCTATTTCTCCTTTGGTAAATAACCTACTCATTAATGTTACAGCAGAAATATCTGAGATTGTTTACAAGGATCCAGTACTGCAGAGTTTGATTAAGAAACAATCCCCAGATTCTGTTTGGAAACTGTGAAGGAGCACAGTTTTGTAGCTTTTGGCCAACATTTTCAAGATTAGGTGCCTGGTGGTAAGCACCAAATACCAGGTGGTAAGCACCTAATACCACCTAATACCCCTAAAACCAGGGCCTGGTTTTCAGAGTTGTTGATTATTACATAAATCTCTCTGTGTCTGTAGTTTGTGTGCCTCTTGCCATTCCTGGAAATCAGACTGCTTATCTCTATACATCAACATTGAATGTGTTTCTCTGAACCAAGGTACTTGAGTCTGAAGGGGTTTCTCTCATGACTCCACACCTTAAAAATTCAAGGGTGGGAACCAGGTCTAGCTGTTCATTCCCTGACCTTGCTAGTTTGCTTCTCAAGCTTATTGAAAATGTACCTGTAGCTCAGCAATTAGTGAACTGCAAGTAGGAACCACAAACCTACCAATGGCTCCAGCCATCCTAAACACATGCCACATGACTGCTTGTATGCTCAGAGCTGCTTTGCTAAAGCAAATAGCAGTACAATATATTATGTACAATGTTTAGCAGTGGCAGATATTAGCTACCACTTTCAAATATTTATAGCTCCTGAGCTCCTGAACTCCATCAGCCATTTAAACAAGCACAGAAATGTTTCCTTTACAGCTCCTGTACATAGAACTCCAGACTTTCAATGTACACATGCAAAAAATGTGATCTCCTACATCTGCATAGAATGTGTTTGTGCAACTGCTCACAATCTTCATTCTGTTCATTCTGTTCATATTTTCCTTTATGACTGAATCCATTATTCTTGAGTATTCACAGCATAAATTTTCTGACATCTGTCTCTGCATTTTTCAGACCTTTGACTCGTCACAGTTTGTTCATGTTAATACCAATTATCAGCATTACTTCAGAATTCGGGTTTCTTCTCCCCTTTCATTTGCTCTTCACAAGCTAACTTCCCTCAGTGGCTCAACAGAGCCAGTGTCTCCCAGAGAACAAGCTAGGCCATGCAGCCAAATGGGTTTAGGGGAATCATTCTGCACAAATCCTGAAATTGACTCAATTTTCATACTGAAGCTTCATACTGAAATGATGATTAATATGTGGCTTCTTGTTTCTCAAAACAAGCACAGCAATGCCTGTGAGCAGGTTGACCTACTAGCACTTGCTTTTCCATTTTTCTCATACAGAAAAGTAAGGCTTGGATGCTCAGAAACATCCACTTGTGGGTGAACTTTTTGCCACAGAATATGTCACTAAATTAATATAAAATAAAACGGCAGAGAGTTTAAAAAATCATAAGGTATATTTCTCAGTCAAATTAATATTTCCTTAACTGAGCACTTAAGAAATGCAGACATAAGAAAGCCTTCATGAGACAGCTATCCCACAAAGTCTTTTTCTCCTCCTTGGGATTCCAATCTTTTTCAACAGAGAATACCTACAAGATCATATTAAGACTTTTAACTGGTTAGAACTCGTGCAGAGTGCTCTGTCTTATTCATGTCCATGTGAGGGTTTTTTGTGAAGAAACAGATCCAGCTGAGGGAAGTTCAGTACTATTACAGTGGCATAAGAGACTAGTCCAAAATAATAAACACTTAGAAAGGATAAAATTATGCAAGTATAAAGCACTCTGTAAACATCTTTTAATCCTCAGATGTTCTTGTGCCAGTTTCCCCTCCCCTCTTTATAAACCAGGCTGTCCAAGGCCACACAACAAGTCAAGAACTGAGCCAAAACAGCATTCTGATGCCTGAATTCCAGTTTTGAAACCCAAATGTATCTCTCCTCTTTTATTTCTACACTCTGACCACTATTCAAATTGCTCCTTTACTAAAAAATATAGAAAGAAAGGTTACTGAAGGCTATTGACCCTTGTGCCCAGCAAATCCAGTCCTTGGGCTGCCAAGGAGCTTTGCAGAACTCAGTGCTTTACAGTTTTGTAGTCTCTGTAGTTCAAAGTAACTTTAACCTCAGCAGACATCAGATATTAGCTTATTTTTCCATATCTGAATGGCATCTGGATTCACACAAATTCTTTTCCCTTAGCAACAATTTTGTTTGGTGACTTGCAGGGAGACAAGCAACCTTAGGGAGAGCAGACTCCCAAGAACACAAGTAAGCAGTAATAAACCAATAAAGCTGCCAGAAGGGCAACTACAGCATTTCCCAGGTTGGAGACACGTCTAGGTTCACAGTCATGCTGTTATCTTCAAAGACAAAGTCACTTGATTGTTTCTATTCCTTCATCATAGCAACAGCTTCCTTTCCTCCCAGTTCAGCAATGACATCTTGCATCCTCCCTATCCATAAAACAGATCCCTGCCTCTAGCATTGTGCTGATGAAGAATTCTGCTTTCCTGATTGATTGTCAGCCAAGACTGCTCAGATGCAAGTGAGGGTGATTCAAGCTTTTGGATAAACAGTCTTAAGTTCTTGCATACCTGAATCTGAGCCAGATTCCTGCAGTAGCATTGCTCACTAGAGCTAGCTACCATCTCCAGATCCCAAACAGCATTTGAGCTAAGCTCTCTTGAAAGGATGTCAGTGTTGAGATATATCATTAGTACATGGAAAACAATCTCCAGCTTTGAGTCTTTGGTAACATATAAGGCTGCACAGTTCTTTTCTGTATTTATAGTACAGACTTTTTGTTTAACATTTGTCTACTTCATGTATCAATGGCACATATTTTCATAAATTAAAAGCATTAATGTGCTGCCTTTTGATGAAGCAGGTCTAGCTTCAGTTTAGCCTGACTCCTATCAAAGACTCCTTTAATTCTAACCACAGATGGACAGAAATAAAGAGGATTATTTCTTTTGTTACACTTGGAGAGGATCACAAGCTCTATCAGGTTCCTAGCATATTTGTTGCATTTTCTTTCTACATTGTTCTTTCATCTTTCTTCCCAAACATTTATCTAACACTTATTGCACACCTCAGCTAGACAAGGCAAAATCTGTTTGCACTCCTTCTATGGTCCCAAGCTAGAAAAATCTTTTCAACATGTGCCTGTCCCATAGCCATGAGTAGGACATGTTTTCTAGAGGAAACTTCCTTGCAAAGCAGAGAATCCACTGTGCTTGGTGTGATCATTTTTGCACGAGCCCCACACAAGGAAACCATGAAGTCTTTCATTCCCTTATAACTTGGCAATGGTGAGGCCACATCTCAAAACCTGTGTTCAGTTTTCACCCCAAAAAAAGACATTGAGGCACTGGAGCATGTCCAGAGAAGTTGGTGAAGGGTCTGGAGCACAAGTCCTTTGAGAAGCAGCGGAGGGAGCTGGAGCTGTTTAGCCTGCAGAGGAGGCTCAGGAGAGACCTTATCACTCCCTACAATGCCTGAAAGGAGGGTGTAGCCAGGTTGGAGTTGATTGCTTCTCCCAAGTAACAAGTGACCAGACCAGAGGAAATGGCCTCAAGTTGTGCCCGGGAAGGTTTAGATTGGATATTAGGAAAAATTTATGACTGAAAGGGTGATCAGGCATTGGAAGGGGTTGCCCAGGGAAGTGGTCAACAGGCATGTGGATGTGACACTTGGGGAAATGGTGAGCAAGGTCATGCTAGGTTAATGGCTGGACTCAATGGTCTTAAAGGTCTTATCCAGCTTTAATGATTCTATGATTTTATGTGTGTGGCAAATAAAAGGGGGTGGAAGTGGAAACTCTGTCAGAGCTGCATTTTTCTGGAGCTTCCTGAAAGACAGGTGAAAAGCAATGCAAGATTAGGCCAAGTATGCTGTGCAAACACTATTCCCTTTTTTTGTGTTTCAAAGGAGGCTGTTCAGAGCTGGGAGATTCAAATGCCACCAGAGCTGGTTGTCAAAAATCAGCAAAATAAAGACTTGGTGTTATCATCAGAGGTGTAGTATCTTCTGCTGTTCTTGTGAAGATTCTGTAATCTCACTTTAAAAATTCATCACCTTTGTGGCACTGTACTGTGGCCCTTGACTGAAAGGCATTTGTGAGTCTGTTCAAGGGCCCACAGAAGGCTTTGTGAGGGTTTTCAGAAATTCTCAGTGATTCTTTTCCCCACTTCCCTTTGCCTGGGAGTAAAGTACTTGATTGTTAGTAACTGCAGAATACATTTATCTGAAGAAGGAAAGTGAGGCTTTGAATGATAGAGGTGTGATTCACTCTACAAACTGGACTTGGACATGCTTATCTATCTCATATGGAAAATTTATGCACATACATCACTGCTGTAGCTTTATCAGTTCTTGGAGCTAAAGCAAAAACAAGTCTTTTGGATGGCATGAGATTTACATTGTTGGGGTTTTTTTATTTATTTTTTCTCAAATTAAGTTTTTATTATGTATTGGCGATAATTTAGTTCAAATTTAAAAACTTGAGAGTGGAATGAGACAGGAGCCACGTCCAGTGTTAATGCTGAAAGATCACTGGCAAGCACAAGCCCATTTAATAAAAAAATGGAAACTTCACAGAGTTCAAGATATCTTCTTATCTTTTGCTGTTGAATGGCCGACAAAAGGAAGGGAAGTGACTCACTATCACTGAAACTAAATGGAAGATTCATACTTTGTTCAGTTATGAGTTTAGCTGTAAATTATTCAGGAAAAGCTTTTTCCTGACAAAGAAATCGGCCTTTTGTGTTCACAATGTCCTAGCAATCCTAACAGGTAGCACCTGTATGCAGAAAAAGAAATTGAGATCCACTGCCAAAAATGTAGTTTGTTGCTATCAGTCTATTGAAGAAGGTTGTTAAAAATTATAGTTCTGAAAGTGAAAGAAAGTTTCATAAAATCCCAACAGCTTTGGTGCTTGGGCTGTGCATAAGTACAGTTTTTCAAAAAGATCATACCTAAACTTCCTAGAACACAGAAATATATATTTTCTTAGATGACCTTGAGGACTTAAAAAATGACACCATGGTATCTTCAGCATTTTTTTCAGCAGGTAGATCTCAGGCTATATCAAAACAATTCAAACTCTTCTTGAAATAATACAGGAATATAATTCAAATAAAATGTAGATGTTAACACAGCCTTTTACCTGCTTAAAAGGCTGGTTTTGCCTTGAAGTCAGCAGAAATGCAAGATGTCATGAGCACTTTCAGCAGTACAGCACAAGCACTTGAGCTGTTTGAAAGGCACTGGTAGCCGAAAGAGGCATAAGAGACACAGTTCACAGAGGACCCCAAGTACCAGGTGTTCAGGGGGCCCCTCCTGCCCGAGAGGAACCATGCCCCTGCTCTGCCAGCCCATGCATTAAAGACCTTCCATCGCTTGTTGCGCAAGCAGGATTCAGCCCAATTCACCACAGACTTTTAAAGGGGTAGAAAGTGATTAATGTTTGAAAGTGATTAATCTTAGCATAAGCTCCTGACGTACTCAGACACCAGCTGGATGCAGCCATCTGCATGGAGGCTGGCAACAGCTGCTCCCACAGCCTGGCAGAGGAGCTGGCAGAGCACAGGGAGGAGCTTGTGCACATTGGGAGCGGTGGATGCTGAAGGGCTTCTTTCCCCTGCCATTTCCCCACTGGGAGAAAGAAATTTATTGCACTTTGGAAGGGAAGGAAGTATGCTAAGCTGCTATGAGATGTTAAAAGAAAAAACAAACTCAAATGAAAAAAAAAAAAAACAGGAGTACTTTACAAAACAGTTTGAGCTGTAAGAGAGAAAGGAATGAATTTGAGATCCCATGAGTAACTCCTGTAAAGATTTCTCGCATCCATTTTCTAAACAACTCAGAGTAGTTACCATGAGAGCTGGGGGACTTTTTTGTTGTTCTTCTTCTGTCAAATTTATTCTTGCAGTACCCTTCCTGAAAATTACATATATCAGCATGCAATAAGAACTCCATATATCTAATTATTGCCCTCTCTTTCTGAGGAAATTACAATATCTGATTTTACTTTTGGTTTCTAAGTGGATTAATTTAAATGAATCATTGAACAAAGAGTCTTGTAGCCCTACCATTATATTCACACGAGTACCTCAACAAGTTTGTGGACTTTGGGTTAAGTGGTATATTTATTTAATATGGATGAGAGTGAGCTTTATTCCTTGTCTTAGTGTGTGAAAAACCTCACACTCTTGTCATGTTCTTTGCCCTCACACATGATATTACCATGTATATAAGTTACATTTTCAAGTACATGGTATAAATATTCCATGAGAACAGGTAAATAAGTTTTCCAAATTAACTCACCTTTTTTTTTTTTTTTTTTTTTTTGAGGCTACAAAACCTTGTGTTTTAGGGATTAAAAACAAACAAAAAGGTCATCATCTCCACCATCTTCCTCTCTGCAGATAAAGGTGACTGGTACGTACTTGTAATGAGAGCATGTTTGCTCTACGTGTTGTAGAAATTCCTTACTTTCAAGGAAAGTTGGAGGCCTGGCACAAGTACCCACAGCACCTGTGCAATGTCCACGCAGAAGGTGCCAATGACTTGTCCAGAAGTACTCTTGGCTGATGGGTAAAGCATGGCCTACTCTCTGTATGAGAGTTTGAACTAGAAAATGTCAGACATCCTTTCAAACTCTTTAAGATTTGTTGATTTTGCAATGTTAATTTCAGCTTTCTCCCAGGCATGTCCTTTAGAGCTCTGGCCAGTGCCTATCACAATGACAGCCTCTGCAACAACGCTTAGAGATGGGGAAAAACTCATTCTTGCAGTCTAAAGACAGAAAGGTAAGATATTAAGAAAACTCCTCTTTCTAACTTCTGCTTTTAAAATGGATTGGTTTCCCCAAAGGAGAAGAAAAATCTGGAAGTGAGATACAGCCAAATTCTTCCTAGCCTCCTTCAGCCCTAACTCCCCAAGTAACTTTCTGAGAAGAAAAATGGTGAAATGCTTTCTTACTTGGCAACTTCTTATCATTTTCTCTAAACAGTACATGTACCCACAGTGCCTCTTTTTCCTTTCAGCTGGAGATCTCAAATATTCTACATTATTATGTGACACAAACTAAGGCAGTAAATCATGATTCTAAAAAATGACCAGTACTCATCTGCAAATGTTTCTCTGTCCTTACTCAGAAGAGATGTAGCTGAGCAGGCCCCACATTGAAAATATCCCCAAGCACTGCAAGGAGACTCTGCTTACAAAGAAGAGGAATCATCTGTTTTGAACAGCACTTATATTTTTTTCATTCTCCCCAGCAGTATTTTTTTTAACTCAAGCTCTTTTCAAAAAGGTTTCTTTTACTTTCTTTGTCTTTCAATAAAATTCTTCACATGAGCAAACTGTCTTGTAAAGACAATGTTTTTCAACTGCATTAACCCAAATAAAGTGTTCAATTCACAGTGAAACATTGAAGAAAATGGTCCTGTTTTCTGAAGAACTCTCAGGAACTTGATCCATACAGGATAAAATAAATTAATGAACTAGAGATTTTTATTTAAGTGCTTCAGTTTGAGAATTTCAGCACTTTAAATTTAGACTTGTATTTTTCTTTAAATTAAAAGAAATTTGAAGTGTGAAGAGATGCTAACACAAAGCTGTCCAGATCAATTTGTCCTGCTGTACCAAAATACAACACGTTTTAGCAATCTCGTGGTTTCTCTTTGTTAAAAGCTGTAGTTAGATCTAAAATACCAATATTAATCCACAAAGCTCTCTGCTTTAAAAAAATACCACAAATCATTAGCCTGTGTTAGGGCAAGCCAAATTTTGCTGCCCCTAGTAGAAGTTCTGGGTTCTGAACAAAGCTGCTGTCCCCATGAACACTCTGTGTTCTGCTGACCTGGTGGGGAGCTGCAGTGATTGGGAACAGTGAGCCCTGTCAGTGCTCTGGCCACTGCATTGTCCCACCACTAGACAGTCAGGTAACTTAAACCCTGTGATTTAGCCCTTATTTTTACACAGGAACCCTAACTTTAGATTCATGTGTCAGAGAGAAGCCTCACTGGCTGGAATGCAAAGAAAAGGGGAATTTCACTCACTTCTGACAATTAGACTGTGCTCTCTGCTAAGATCGAAAGTGTCTGGTTGATGAAAAGCTGTTTCCTTGAGGAGTACAAT
Organism: Calcarius lapponicus; assembly: GCA_039654755.1. Classification (NCBI taxonomy): domain Eukaryota; kingdom Metazoa; phylum Chordata; class Aves; order Passeriformes; family Fringillidae; genus Calcarius; species Calcarius lapponicus. The sequence continues at coordinate 57,274,111 of CM077465.1, forward strand.
TCATTTTGGCCAAATAGCATTCAAAAGTGTTAGAAGTACTTGAAGGGACAGTGTCCTAGTTCGGTGAAACACCTAAGCACAGCCCTGTAAGCTGCAGTAGGTTTGGGAAGTCCAAGCCACAACACACCCCACCACCTGGTCAGGTCTGCAGGCTGGTGGCAGAGCAGGCAGGGGAGATTTACAGTCACACCGCTGCTCCCATTCTCATCCCAAGAAGTGAGCTCAGAGCCTTACTCAGAAATGATTTAAGGTTCAACTCCAGCCCCTTCCAACACAGTCATCAGCAGGTGACCTTTTTGGTGAACCTCACTGGGAGGCAGCCCTCAGCAAAGGGGAGAGCAGAGAGCAAGAGGCATGAGGTGTCTGAGAAAGCTCCTCTTACCTGAGCAATGGCATTATTGGTGATACTACTGAAACAGGTCTTGTGCCAAACATAAGGCTCTTAACTGCTGATCTGCATCAAAACAGTGGTCCTAAGGAGCTAAGTGATAAAAATCACATAAGCAACCAATTTACCTTTTTTTCTTTTTTTTAGGAGATTAGCAGAAAATATTGTGGGTTATGAATTTTAGAGATGGATCTAAATTCAAACCTCATGTTGAAGGAGCAGATCTCAATGAGAATATAGTGTCTTGCCACTCATTATTGCATTTAATAAACTCATATGCACAGCCCTCTCTGGGTGTTAGGACTGGGTGTTAAGCTGTTCAGGCTGGGATCTGCCTTGGCAGTTAAGATAATACTACAAACCCTTTTCTCTCTGGAAATTACTTCATATTAAAAATATTTAAAAACTTAAAATGTAATAAGCAGAGAAATTTTTTAAAAAGCATAAGAAAAAGGAAAGAATAAATAAAATTTATTTTTCTCACTGAAGAAAGGGGAGGGAGATTAGTGGTAGAGAAGGCTGCTGATAGCAATTTAATACAGACCAGTGTCACAGGATGTTGCTGTCCTACTCATCCTCCCCTCTCTAGCCTGACTCAACAAGGGCAGCTGCTAATCCTTCCATTTTTAGCACAATGCAAACCTTTCTCTGTTCACTAATCCACCACCACATCAGCAGCATCAGCTGATGTGCAGCCCCTTTTGCCTACAACCCCGTAGTCTCTGCCAGCATGCCTGATCCTGTATACACCTCCAGCCCAAAATTCAGTGCCTTGAAAGGGTTGTGGGGAGAGCAAAATACTGCCCCTTGAATGGTGCCTCAGGAGAACTTCGGCAGCCTGAGTTTTAGTTTGTTTTCTTTAAAAAGCAGTTCAGTCGAATAGAGCTCAGATTTACAGGACAAAGAGGGAGAACAAACCCTGCTAAACTGTCATTAATCTCACTGCAGTGGTGGAAAGAAATTCCATTTGTGTTCCTAGGGAGGGTCTTTGCTTTATGATCCAGCAAATGCTGGATGCTACAAGGCCGTTTGAACTTGTGCCAAATACAATAGAGACCCACAGCAGTGGAAAACAAAGTCATTTAATTCTACAGCTAACTAAACTTCTACTATGAATTGTAGGGATATACTGTACAATTAAATCCACAGCTCTGGCACTTAGACTAGTTTGAATTTGAATCCACCAAAATTTTTTATAAATAAATCCTGATTTTTTTATAGTCAGTAACATGCAGAGAAGGAAGATCTGTGGAGTCCAGCAAAATTAGTTTTTCTTTGGTCTTCATTCATCTTTTGCACCATTTTGGTAAGATAGAGGGCTGAGTACTGATACAGATCATGCAAGAAAGGACACCTTTATGAAACTGAAGAAAGTACACTTAAGCTGCATGCAACTGTATAATATAAAAAGGGCATACCACCATTACTTTAAAAAAAAGATAACAAGACAAAGAGCAAATGAACAAAAAACTCAAAAATCCAAACAACTCTACAATACTCTGCACATGGTAAAAGGACATTAATATACAAGGCTTCACATCCATTTGTTTGGTCCTGAGAAATTATGGGATACCTTGAATTAGCTGTTATATAATGCATGGCATAAAACACAGCACATAATTCACTCATACACTTTAAAAGCATCTGAATTTTGAAAACCTCTGTGATACCAATAACATAAGAGGCATTTAACCTTTACAAAGAATAAAATGTTCATCTAAAATTAAATTTATTTTTATTCAGAAGTAATAACCTCTGTACCACATCCAGAATATGGATTGTTCCTCCTTCACCCACTATGTTTTTTCCCAAGGAGAACTGTCCAGGCAGAAAATATCTCCTCTTGTGCTTGCAAACAGCTCACTCAGAAGCAGCAGGACTATGCACACACGCAAGGACATGGGCTGCAGACACATCCCTGCGCATAACACGAGGTAGTTCAAAGTACTTGGAAGCTACTTCTGCATCTTTGGCAATCCCCAACAGAAAATGGTCTCAAAAGTGGGACATGGCCTTGGTACTGATGGGGGGGGGTTACTCAGCTCCAGGGAGTGCATACTGCATATTCCTGAAAGTTGCTTTGCACCGTGGTGAGTACCAAAGAGCTTTTATTAAAAAAAAAAAAAAAAAAAAAAAAAACCACAAAAAACAAACAAACAAAAAAAAAAAAACCAACAAAAAAAAAACAAACAAAAAACCCCACCCAAACAAACAAACAAACAAACAAAAAAAAACCCAACCAGGAAAGCGTGTGAAAGTGTCTGAGAGCTGAATTATATCAGCTCTGAGGTGGCACACAGTAGCAGTAGTTAGGAACAAAACAATCATAGGAGGCAACTTAATAATGTAATTGGCTTCTGCATTAGGTCAGAGTCGCTATAAACCTCACCCATCTGTGAAGCAGTCAGATTTTCTGCTTGAGTTCAGATTTATCCAGTAAGCCAAGGGAAAGAGGAGTACAGAGGTTGTAGACATAAAAAATTCTGGCTCTTGGCTTTGGAAGAAACAGGAAGCAAAATTTCATTGTCTGAGGAACTTCCTACAGCACAATTTTGCAAGGCAGTCAGATTCAGCTATCAGCAATACAGAGCACAACCAGATTACCCTAGAACAAAAATACTCCCTGTATAATTTCACCTTCACAGTTCAGCTTGCTGTGTTAAAAAGCAAAAAATAAGGAATAACTCCTTGAGAAAGTGCCAAAAAAGGTCATAACAATAATGTAGAGAGTGATGTAATACAGCAGGTGTTTGGAAATGTGGCATTTTATACACAAGCATGGTACTATCTACTGAAGATTTCATGCAGTAGAGGTTGCCCTGATATGCCTGGGTGTGTAGAACCTGTGCACTTCAGGACCTTATCTCCTTCTCTCATTAGACTGCATGTGTGACAGAAAATACCATGCTGCCCCCCAGCCTGAAACACGAGGGAATTTCCCCATGCAGGAGGAGGGGGGACACATTGACCAGGTCTTGTCCCATGACTGCAGGGAGGGGTGTCCAGCACATGCACCCAGACTCAAGCACAGGAGCAGGCACGAGGCTCACAGGCTGAGAACCAGATTAAAACCTGCTTGCTAAAGGCCTCTTCAGACAACCTTGCACAGAGCCTGGCACCCATGGGCAGTAGGGAGGGAACTCCTCAGTGACCCCATGGGAAGGACAGCTATCCCTGACACAGGAAAGTGATCTCCATACTATATTTGTTATGCAGGGAAAGTGAAGGCAGCCCTGGACAGACACACTAAATACAAAATGGCTTTCTCAACCATTCCTTTAAAAAAAAAAGTTTCATTGTTCTCCTATAAAGAGAAAGAGAAAAAAGCTTAAAAAAGCTTAAAAAGCTTTGCCTGCTGGTGTCCATCACTCTGCATCTGAAAAGCCTCCTTCTCTACTGGCAAATGCATATTATGCCTCCACAGATGGAGGCATTTCCCCAAAATCCAAAGACAAGCAAAGTCTGCCTCTTCTAGCCAACAAGGAGATGAAGCATCCATGGGCTGATCAGCATTTTTAAAAGGAACCAGAAGCTTTTAACATGAGCTTCATTTGAATAAGAAACAAAAGCAAGATTTAAACTGAAACTAAATTCAGCGACACAAAAGGTTCTACTGCGATACAAAAATATAAACAATGTGATTCTTAACAAGACACTGATTCATGTTTCCTTTCTGGAAAATAAAAAACCTTTATTTTTTAAAATCAGTACTGGTAGGAACATATAGTCCAGTAAATAACATTTGTTACTTTTCTCTTTCCCCCAGTCCCTTCCCACCCAGTTATATGCTTATAAAGAGAGTGATTACAGCAATTTCAATGTCCAGACACTTGAGAAGATGTTACAGTGAACACAGACCACCCACTAACTTCATCTGCCTTGTTTTTGTAGTCCTGAATTTTTTCAGATTTTCCACTGCCCTTGATAATGAAAAACATAAGCTTTTTCTTTTCTTTATTAGTTTTTATATACAAAGGGCAAAATACAAGGGCAGGTCAAGGAGAATTTGTTAAATGCCAAAAAATCCAAGACATCCCTCCACACGTTTGCTTTTCTCTCAATTTGTGTGCCATCAGGCACAGTACCATTTTCTTTTCCACTCTTATTGTAGCTTCAAGATCCAAACTGGTTTCTCACTCTCACAAACCTGCTAGACAATGACCACCGTAGCTTTCCCTTCTCACATGAAGCTTACCTCTCTTAAAGGAAACTACACAGGTAAAACAGAAGTGAAATTAGCTCAGAAACACAGAAAATTTAGTGTGATCCCATAGGTCAAAGCTGTTACAGAGTTTTCTTCCCAAAGTCCACAAATTCTCTAATAATAAATAATAGTAATAATAAATATTTGCTTGCATAACATAGTTTGTGTGCTATCACACAGAACTATGTTCTTGGAGGGATCTGCAAAGGGGAGCTTACTGCTGACAGGGACAACAGAAAAGAGACAGTTTAAACTATATTTCACTGTTGAAAAACAAAAAAATCTAGATGGCTGCTTGCTAGTTAACATATTGGCTTTGCTGTTCACTTCCAAAGGTCACCTTCTTCCTGCTGTGGAGCCTTCTGCCATGTATCTGTCCAGTCTAACAATTTTTGCCAGACAGTTTTTGTCAGATTAGGTTAATTATTAACACAAATCACAAAAACAACCCAACACAAATCCTTTTCTTTTACTTGCAAACTGGGTACATTACAAAAGCTGAACAAGCTTAATCTACCATAAACAGCGGTCATGTGTTACATTTACATAGCTTTTGTCAGCAGTGCTTCAGGAAAACACACACAAATGGGGATCACTTCATCCTTCACCATACTTAATCAATTTGGAATTTTTGAATGGTATACAGTGATGGTTTGTAGAGCAAAGGAAAGAGCACAACTTTAGTGAAATACAGAAACCAGGGGGAAAATATTTTAAGCAGGTCAGGCATCAACACAAACTGAACTATATCCTGAATCACAGAATAAGACCCTTATAAACAAGGCAGTGTAAGTTTTACTGACTGCAAATGGTCAATGGCTTTGATTTTCTGCTTCACTGCAAAGGTTCAAACCCGCATATCTCATTTTATCAGTAGATAAATATCTATCTCAGAGTAAAGCACAGTTCCAAAGCTGAAACTTGACACCCTGAATGCTAGATATCCAGACTTACTGAACTGTGTGGATAACTCTACACGATAATCCATCTGTAAAAGATACTATGAGTTTCCAGTTGTCTAATTTTCTTCCCTTGACTTACTACTGAATTGCCTACTGCAATTCTGAAGCTTTTCTGCAGAAAAGGGTTGATTTCTCATGGGGAAAGCAAGCTAAACACCTGAGAAAAAAAATACCCCACCACCAAAACTCCACCAGCATAGAGACTATCTCCTCAGGGAAAATTTCAAAAGCAAGTATTCATAATATTGCCCAATTGAGACCACTTGTAACAGCAATCACATTTAAGAATCAGTGCCAGAGGATCAAATCTTATATCTGTACTAACACTGGATTTGGGGGGCGTTTTTTGAAGTTTGGGTGGTTTGAGAGTTTTGTTTGATTTTTTTTTCTAATAAAACATTTTCCATTATTCTTCTTGATGTATTTCCCAAAAGTTTAATGAAGACAGCATTTAGCTGAGCTACTGTCAACAGGTCAGATGAAGATAACTCTATGGGCAGGTTTCAGTGAAGCACCACAGTCAAAAAATGCTCTCAGGACACGCTTGCACACACTGAAGCTCGCTCTGGTCACACAGGGCCTATTCTTGAGGCAACAGGGGCTGCTCCAATTGTCTAATATGGTAAACACTAGGAAAACAGCTAGAAGACCCTCGAGGATAAACGCCAAACTACAGTTTAACAAGGCTAGAGAACATTCTGGACTGCTGGCAAGAAGATCCTTTCTCATTGTAAGTACCAGCTCACTTAACACCACTAACTCCAAGGCTTTGCTCAGCTAATCAAAATACAGCTAATCAGAGTTTGAATTAGCTTTCCTACATCTCCTGGGTAAACTCTGCCTGCACCCCTGCCGAAACACACTTCTCTCCTCCCCTGCGTTTCCAAACAATCCCTCACCATAGGTATTTCCCCTGCAGCTTCTCACAGTGCTGTGCATTTAGCTGTAAATTGCACAGCCACACCAAATGATCAGAGGCAGAAGCGGATGCATAGAAGCGTTGGCTGTGTATCCTGGGAACAGGAGAAAGCTCTTAGCCCTGCCTCAGCACTTCTGCTCCTAGCTCTTCTCCCCCTTCATCCAAAAACTAGACCTAAAAGGAAGAAGTATTTCCAGGCTCCAACTCAGCTTGTGCCTCCGAGGTCTGATGGGTGTCAGTGCAGCCGGCCCTGATCACAGTGGTTCTTCACGATCATTTCAGGGACAGGCTGCAATGCCTGCAGCGCTATCCTCCCACAGGGAGGGCAATCCAAAGCTGCTGTGGGAATCCAGCAGCTGCCCAGACAACAGATAACAACAACAGGATGTCATTTATCCTCAGCAGCGGGGTTGGAGGTCTTGCCGAAGCAGTTAGAGGTCAAAATTAGTTACCAGGCAATGGCTGCTTAGTGATTCATGAGAAATTAGTCGTGACCTCGGCCAAAGGGGCTGCGGGGAAGTGTTCACGTGGCACCAGGCGCTAATTAGCGCTGCCGCTGGATGGCTCCATGCGGGTCACAGCCGGGGCTGGATCGCACGGTGAATTACCCCAGCCCGCTAATGACGCCGCTGCTAATGAAGTGAAAGTTTGCTCCCATGGAAAACTTAAATCAGAGATTACTGCCTTATCTGATGCAAATACAAGAGGCGATGAAGGCTCTGCTCCCTCCATGAGCGTCACCCAGTGCCTGATCGGAGAGGGAAAGCAGGAATCCATCCCAGAAGCTGGACCTTTACTCCCAATCACTCTTTTAATGAGTCCTTCCTCTTATGTGTTTGAACCCCCAAAAGGCACAGTTTTTGTCCTGAAGAACAAGCAGATAACAAGTAATGTGTGGGATTAGTAGTGAGTGCATAGCAAAGGTGTAAGATTTGGTGCCACTGTCAAAACACATCCAGACTGAGCTTCCTCTTTTGCTGACCACAGCGTGGCTGAGTGCAGATGAGAGCAAGGGCTGGGTCTATTTTTCACCACATTAGAAGGACTTTCAAGAAAAGTTTGTATTTTGACAATGCAATTCCCTTGGAAAAACCAAAGTTCTTGTGTTAGGTGTATGCGAACACATTATAAGTAAAAACATATCACTGCTTTCATTCTGCATTAAACTCCACCACAATCTCATTTTTAGATCTTAAAAAAACCAGATTTATTTAGAGAAAGGAGACAGTGTAGCAGCTTGGATTTTTTTATTTGATGGTGTGGGGAGAAGACAGAAAAGACAAACTCCTGAGAGCATCCCAGCACTGGAGAAAGGGCAGACCTAGAGCACCTAGAAGCCCAAATGTAGATTAGGGAGCAGGAATGACAGCTGTGGTGGTACCATGGGATGCAGCAGAACTCCTGATGGTGGGCAGGTAGTGTGCTGACAAATCCTGGCCACAAGAGTGTACAGCCTGCTCGGGAGGCCCACATCCATTTCCTTTCAGTAGAAGCCTTTTCTTCAGACCTTATTTATTTATTTATTTATTTATTAAACTTCCTAAAATTTGACTTGGCAGAGAGAAAAATGGACTTGGCAGAGGGAAAAGCAACATTTCCCTGTAGGGTAACTTTACGCTAGCCAGTGAAACTTGATATGAGTTCTTAATCTTCAAGACTTGTGTTGACATCACAAGCTGTGAAAGTGGAGCCAATGATCAGGGGAGCTGAAGTTTGGGTTACATGAAGTGCTCTCTTTTTGTTTTTCTTTCTAAGCTATCATTGCTTTTAGTGCAAAACTAAAGAATTAAAAGAATTTTAAGGGCATGGGGAGTCACATATTTAAATAACAACAGCAGTATGGGATGGCCTTGGATTTCAAGTGAGTCCAAAAGCAAAGGCAGAATTATGAAGGAAGTTGGAGGCACAGAGCTGGACTGAAAAGTCTGCAAGGCTTATGTGAAAGAAGTATCTGGCCAAATACAGGGGATGGCATCCTGTAATGTTTAACACAGCCTAAGCAAAGACATTCTTTCTCCATGACTCCAGAGGAGCAAGGAGTACAAAAGATGGGGCAGAATGACACTGCTTGCTAGCAAAAGTGCTCATTCCATACGACACTACTGCCCATTGTGTCCATCAGCTCCAGCAATGCAGCAGCCTGGATGGTGACAACCTTCATCCTCCTGTAGGTTTTGGAGAGCCCAAGGCTCCCCAGCTCCATGCAAGGAAGAAATGGTCTGGAAGTGCTGCTGCCCCAGAGAAGAATGCAGTTTTGTGGCCATTGCCCTGGACTGCAGCTCTAGGGTTAAGCCACTGCCTAAATTATGGCTCTGGGATTCCAGGTACCTGGCTGAGGCAAGAGATCCCCAAACCTGCTGGCTTTTCAGATTTATTCTAGAAAGATCAACCTTTGGAAAAGCTGAGAAGCTGACTGTGCACTGCAAGCAAGATGCAGAGCACCGGGAGTCCAATCCTGCTCTTACTAATGTCAAATAAGAGTTTTACTGTGGCTGCATTGGGGTTGGGGTGGCATCCTCAGAGCCACTCAGAGGAAAAAAGATTAAAAAGGCAAAAAATTCAAATCTAAATAAAACAGCAGATTTCAGATCATACATTTCCAAACAAAAGTTACTGAAAACAAGGGTTTAAAGAGCTAGTTGCCAGTTTTGAATGCAGCTCTTTCCAACAGCCCACTTGGACACATCAACTTATAGCAAGGTTATGGCACTCCAAATCCTTTTACATAGGCTGGGGTAAGTTAGCACCTTAACATTACCTGTTCTTTAAGAGGGTAGGTAAGATATTTTAACAAGAGAGGAGAGGAAGGGCTGTAACTTAACTGGAGTAGCTTTCCATACTTTTCACACTGTTTGCCACCAACCTTAAACACACAGAAGCTATGTCCTGAAAGTTCTTACAGCAAAAATATGATACCATAGTATGAAACACACCTTCTGCTCATTTGCAGAAACAGATGTCCTCACTGCCTTGCCAGGCTTGACAGAGATACATAGAGCCTGGAAATCAGTAAATGTTACGAGAAAACTAAGCTCAGTTTTATAGGCCTGACTTCAGTTTGTTGACATGTAACTTAATGCGTCTCTTGAAAGAGCTCATCAAATATTTCAAAGAGAGCACAGATTTGTTTCATTACTTTTACAGAATAAAACCCACAGAATAAAAACCTATCAGAGTGGGAAAGGGCAAGCCTGTGCCATTAAAAGCTTAGACTCTGCTAAATGCTCCATTCTTGCTATGTTTGCCACATAGGCAGTCAAATGAATGACCCCAGACAGCAGAGTATGCAAACTTTAACCAAGGGGTAAAGCAACTGTATTCAACCACAGGCAACAGAAGACTTTTTTCTGGCCACTCAAGTAAAAGCCTATTATGGCAAAAGCCTATTATGGTTGTCCTCAGTGCAGGCAGGACAGAAAAACAAAAAAAGCAAACAGAACTCTCAAAAGCCATAACACCAAGAAGAGAATATGTTTTTTTCTACCACAGAAGTGCTCAATCTCACTTTTTCCTCACTGCTAAGGCTGAAGACAGCTATTCATTCACCTTTTTATGCAATCATATGGAGTCAAATGAGGGTAGCAAAGGCTGAAAAGCCAGAGCTAATGTTAGCACTGTATATTTTTATGACCTTTGGTGTGTTTACAGAATACAGAAGCTATTGTCTGGAATACTTTCTCTCCATGCTGAGTAGGACAGAGCTAGGGAAGAGGATTATGAACAGTTCTCTGTTTGTGCATGAATACTAGAGCTAGCATCTCCACAATGCTGGATTGCTTACCCCCCAAACCAACTTAGGAGCAGACAAGAATTGTTAAATACACACCAACATGTGATGATGAATGGGAAAGCAACATTACATTTACCAAAAATAAAAAAGGGGGGGCAACAAAAAAAAAAAGGCAACAAAATAATTCTTAGCCTTCTAATTGAATTTTGACCATCATTTTAGAGCCCACACAATTCTATCTTCTCATATTCTGGACAACTCCTGGTAAATACAACATAAGACGACAGAAATAATAATGCTTGTTCTGCAGCAACTCAGTTTTATAGTTTTTCTTTCTTCCTCATAGAGTAAAAGATCCTATAGAAGAGCCATTCCTATTCCTTGTCCATAGAGGTTCCTTATCACCTTCATCAGCCATATCCAATGCTAACTGAATGAGGGAATGTTGCTTTTACAAGCTCTTTGGACACAGGTGCTGTAATTGAATGCTCACCCTAGTGTAGTGTGTTTTGATGGAAAAGTACTCTCAGGTCATAGAAAGGCCCCATAAACATGGAAAGGATAGATTTATATATGTTTATAGGTTCTATATTTTTCTAGCCATTTAAGAGATAGATTAGTATATAGCTTAAGCAAACTTCTATATACAGCAATTCCAAGGCACTTCAATGACTGCCTTCCTTTCTGTCTTAGTTATTTGAACTGGAAACTTCTGAAAGCAGGGAAGGTCTTTCTGGGGGTTGAGAATTTTTTTGGCAGGATGTTTGCACAGCAGATTTCCCACCTGGACTCCCACTAAACATGATACTTCCAGAGAGCAACACATTATCACTATTACTGCTATTAAAAAAAAAACAAAACATTTTTTCCCCCCATGCTGCAGTACTCTAGTCAAAACCATGAAACAGAACATTTTTAGAACCCAGCAAACCTCCTGACCATCAACTCAAACCCATCTTCCCATTTCCTGCCTTTTCAGCTTTTGTAGAGCAAGCAGACAACGCTGGCTTAAGGGCCTTAAATGAATAAACTAATAGAATAGAGCAGCATATCAACCTTTGTTGTATTAATGAGTAGAGCAATCAAAACTTCAAGAGAAAAAGGACAAGAGTCAAATCCCATGCTGACTTATCTGGCAAGAAATCATCTCTGGTCAGACAGATGGTCCCCCCAGGTTTAGAACAGATGCTGCCTGCTGGCCCTGTGCATCCACAGCCTCTGGGGCAGGAGGTGCTGGACACAGACCCCCGTGGGGCTGCCCGTGACTCGGCAGCAGAGGCAGCCAGTGTGCCCAGCCCCGCACAGAACAACCAGGGGCTGTTTTGCATCACCTTTCCCCTGGCACTCTCAGCTAACTAAAAAACCTGAAAAACCCAGATTTCCTGAAAATCCTTCCAAGACAAACCCTCTTCTATCCCTAGTTCCTCTCCAAATACCCTCCTCAGTTCTATACAAATTATAAACCCTTCAGAAGTTTATTTTCTGCTCAATAGATAAGCATGTTTTTACTTTGTCAAATAAATTATTACAGCCTTTGGTTCCTCTACCAAGGCACTGTTTCACATGTTCTTAAAAAAAAAAAAAAAAAAAAAAAAAAAAAGCAAGCCTCACATCAATAAGGCCATAATTAATTCTTTGAATATCAGACCACTGAAAATTTTGGCATTCAAATAAGCAACTTCTCTTTGCATTGCTTCGGAACATACGAGTACCAGGAAAACAAAACAAAACCAAAAACCAACTTTCCAAAAATCCCCAACCACACTGGGCAGGAGAAGAACAGATATTGAGTTTGGAAAATTCTGGTTTGGGAAGGAGAATTTAAAGATATCTCCACAAACTTGAATGTTTCCAAGAGTCAGTTTTGTCATGTGATCTCAGTGCTCTGAACAAGCTGCGAGTTAGCAAGCTGGTTGGAGAGGAAAGAGGATGTAAACACCCTACAAATGCTCAGACACTCTCACAGGACATTTACAGAGGGCTCGGAAAGGAGTTGTCACCCCAGCTCACATTGTTCATATTATGAACTTTCTCCACCTCTTCTTCCAGGCAATTGGTCACTGCCTTCATACACCATCACATGCACACATCCCACGTGTCTCAGCAGCTACATGGGGAGACTGAGACCTGTAACAGTTCTCATAGAGTTGACCTGTGGCTCAGCCATTAGTAGGCAGGAGAAGTTGGAGCACCACCAAAAATATTCCTTAACTGGTTGATCAGAGCTGGTACTTGAGTAACAAGAAAGTTGTTTTTTCTCTCCTCCAAATGAGCTGTCCTTCTTGGTGTTGTTTAGAAGGAGCCTTCCTTGAGCTGAGACTGGAATTATTATTCTGGCTGCTCTCTGGCCAAGCTAGCCCAGAGCAGGGGCCCAGAAAATATTTAGGCTGTGCTTCCAGCTCACTAAAGGCAGCAGCTGCTCTGGGGAAGATTCTGGATGCAAAGGTCTGAGCATGTAAAACATCAACCAGAATGATTGATATCAATGCAGGAATACCACAACTCTCCACTGCTGGATCTTTAACACGGACCAGGAGCCAGCAGTTTTGGCATTCTGAGATCTAATTCCTACATGCACTGATTTTAGCAACATCCTGGCTTGCCAGACCTGTGGTTGCATCACTTTTGGAAAAGGTACTTTATTACATATATATATATAAAATAAAGTAGTAGAAGCAGACAAAGAGGTCTGAGACCTAAAGGAAAGCCAGATTGGCAAAATCAGTTCACATTTCATTGTTGTTTGAATTCTAGTAAATACAGCCCTAAGAACAAGGGAAATCTGGATGAAATCCAGTAGATTCTTTGGCCTGAATCAGTGCTGTACTAGAAGTTGAGGCAGGGAGAAAAGGCTTTAAAGAATGCTTGCATCCTGTCCATCCCCAGACTAACCCAACACAGCCATAAGCCCTGCACATGCTTAAACCAGCTCAAAAATCTGGTTTGAAAGAGGCATGAGAGCACTCTTATGGCACTGCACAGTCTGTTCATACACATCCTCCTGACTGCATTAAGACCTCCGGGATTCCTGTGCCACCCCGGCTCAGTGTGTTAGCCACTACACACAAAATAAGCCTCTAAGCATCCTGCCCCTCTTAGTGTCAAAGTCTTCCTTACTGTCTTCTGCCAGGCACACTTCCCTCTCCTCACCTCCCCGCTCCCACCCCTTTCTTTGCAGTGTTTTCTCTCACCTCTAGCCCTCAGTTTCTCTTCCTTCCTCAAAACTGATTTAAAACCTTCCTTCGAAAGTTAAAAACTCTGTTTGTAATATTTTTATTTGAATAGTTAGGACTAAAGTTTTAAGCATTTTGTGTGTACACTGACTAACTAAAACCAAGAATGCTTACATTTGCACTGGTTTATACCTTCAAAAATTCACATTCATTCATTCTGCTCATTCAACCTTTACACACCTCCCTTAACTGTATCTTTAGGAACTTGAGGGGTTTTTTTCCTATGCAGCAGTGGTTGTTCAAAGATATTTATAAATTATAGGATTTTATTAGAGCTGAATAATGCTTGAAACATTGAAAAACCAAAGGGACTAACATTATTTTCCAACTGCATTTTTACAGTCAAAATAAAGGCTTATAGGAAACATAATACTGAAATTGTAATGAAAAAATTATTCCTAAAATGACCAGAATAGCCATCTTTTTACATTCTTAAATGATAATGTATTGCAAAGAAACCAGCAAACTCATGTGATCACCAGAAATAACTATGATAGATCTCTAGCTCATTTCTTCTGGAAAAGCAGCACATACCTTTCCAATTAGAAACTCACAAACATGTAAGACCACAGCATGTAAGCAACTCCAGCATGTAAGACCACAGGGCAGCTCTTCTCTTCCATTCCCTGTCACTTAAGGCACACCAGTATTAACCAGCAGACTTCCTGGCTGCCTGAGCATAGCCAATCAGCTGTGTCCCAACCTGAGCCCGTTTGAAAAACATTTGTCTTTTGTCTTGCACAGTGTTGCACATAGTTAACAGCATAAACAAGACCTGTTGCAAAATGAAATCGTTTTGGGAATAGCTTCTTCTTGCCTGCAGTCTCATGCACATCTTTGGGCATCACCTTGTAATATCCTGGAATACTGGAGAGTTTCCACTTACCAAAGTCTTCTTTATGACATGACTCATTACAGGAAAGGAATAGAGGCCTCTAATATAACAAATGATACCCCCCAATTTCAATCATAGAAATGAAAAGAAAGTAAAATTTCAGTTTCTCTTTTACATACTCTCTCAGTGAATAGGCATTGTGTGTTATTAAAGGTTTTAATTGTTAACCAGTTGACTGTTAAATCCCACGAGGACTGCCATATTTTTTCACTTTCTGAAGGATCATGAGATGGAAGTACTAATATTTTTTAGTAGTCTCAGAGTAATCTTGAAGTTTTGTTGCCTTCAAGCAAGTACTTCTTTGGAGATACAATGATTGTTTTTTCAAAATAATTAAAGTCAAACCATAACACGAATCTCTTTGCAGACTCTTTATTATTTTTGTCAGAGTGGCCATACCAAAAATATCAACCCACGGACAGGCAGAAATTCCACCTGAGGAAAGCTGGCTGTCTACTCCTGCAACAGTATGGGGATTACAGGATGCTCAGAGCAAGCACCTCATGATGGACAAAAAGGTAGATTAGCCTGGCCTAAGATAAGATGAACATGAAGTGTCATAGGGCATACTGTCACCCCTGAAAAATTATTGCAGAGTTACAAAAAAGGGTAGAATAGAGGTAGATTAGAATTAGGATAGAGATAGAATAAAGTGCAGCTAGAATATTGGAGAATATTATGCTGAGTCACAAGGGGAGGAGGACAAGAAAAGTGCGATGCATCAGCACCGTAATGACAACCACCCTTGCTGTGACCTACTGGCACGAGATCAGAGGATGATGATGGAAGAAGAGAGATTTTTATTTCCAGTCTGACAGAGCAAGTCTGTTCCCTGATGTCCAAAGTGGGAGGTTAGATGTTTTGTAAGAAGCAGTTTCAGCATCACAAGGCACTTTTCTGTGCTTGTAGGTTCAAAGGGAAAATGTGACTGGCCGGGATCAAAAGCATAGCTCAGCCATGGCTGATAAGCATGTGCCTTTTGGCACCTGTCCTGTAAACAGGGTCTTTCACCTTTCAGGGCACACTGTGGCTGAGGGACCACCTACAGCAGGGAGACATGGGACAGGCCATCTTCCTGTTTCCTATGGAGGAAAAGAGCAATGAAAATATGGAACTGAAGGTACCTATAAAATGTATTTTAGTCTGAACTTTGTGCTCTTTAAATAGGCCATGACAGGTTAGTTCTATTAAGCCTACAAACCCCTAGAACAGGTTAGTTATAGCAATACAGTAACAGCAGTTTCACTTTTTTACTAATATTTCTTCCTTCCTTTGCTTTAAAATCTCATCTCAAGTCCTTTGCTTCCCCTATTACATAGAAATATCTTTGGTAAAATGTTTAAGTTAATTACTTTTCAAAAAGTGCAGATTGTTGTACTCTTTTTTCAGCTAGTTGAAGCTACATTAAATCCTAAATGCCTCTCACACAGTGCTTGACCTCCTCATTCCCAAGAAAATCCTTCCAGTTTTAGTGAAGGAGAACCATTGTGCACAAAGCAGATGACTAGTACTGAGAATACTTGATTGTTTTCCAGCTTCTGCCATGTGCTTCTTGGGTGTTTTCCAGGAATTCATTTTACTTTGCTGTGCTCAGATCCCCACGTATGAAATGGAAATAATATTATCCAACAGCATGATATCAGAACCAGATATTATCATTATTGCTAAACCAAGGGAAACACTCACCACTTGGTTTTGTGGTTTTAATGCTCTAAAAATAAACAAGGACTAGATACCTCTTCCATCAGGAAATAAGTAAATGCACTTCATCCACAGCATCATTTTCCCACTTGAGTATAAGAATTACGTTTAAAAACTCAGAGGAATGAGAGATGTTATTTATCAAGTAATATTTCCTACATTCAATGTAAGAAACCCACACAGAAATAGCTTGATCACAGCAATCTTAGCACTGTGAGCAATCTTTACACAGACAAATGAAGTCCATAAGCAATCACCTTCTATTTTGTTAGTGAATAGAGGCTCAGGGAATATGATTCCCTGAGAAAGAAGGCATCAAGACAGCAGATAAGAAAAAATTATCATTTGCCAGTGACACAAACCAAAGTCATCAATGAAGACAATAATTGACAGAGACAATTTTAAAAAATACATGGTGTTTCCTGAAGAATTGAAGCCTCCTCAGTGACAGAAAAAAAAGCTGGATGCCATATACAGTTTTATAAAACACATATAGTAATGTTTGCTGTCCTCTTGTCCCAGGACAGCTAAAAAGTTCATGTTAGGAGCAGCATTCATGAAATATTCAACTTTATTTAGAATGGACTTTCATTTCACTGGTGATCAAGAATTTCCTTTATATGGGATACATCTTCTGTCACTTTGGCTAATACTTCACATAGTCAGAGAAGAGCTGTAAGTTTCACTTAGAATTAATGGAAAATAGCAGTATGAGAGGAAAAAATGTTTCTATGAGGGCATAATGTGCAGCTTCCTGTAATAGACTGCTCTTTCAAATCCAGTAGAAGTTAGTGGATCTTTCAGCATCCACTGGGCTGCTAGACATGTAAAGATGACGCATGCAGACACACAAAACTAATCACTGTATTCCTACAGACATACAGGAATGACACATTTCCAATAAACAACAGAACATAGACAATGCTTTTACTGCCTGGGACAGCCAGACCTTTCCCCCTGACTTTTCCTTTTCTGTGTGTGCAATCCGCACACTCCAGGCCTTCTAGGGACTGGACTGCTGTGATCCCACGGGCAGAGAGAGAAGTGCAAAAATGGGCTGTGGAGACGGCTTGGCTCAGAACTGCTCATAGCCCGGGCCGGAGCTTACGAGCTCCCCCCGCCCTGCTAACAGGTTAGAGCGCATGAGGGATGCACACGGCAAACAGGATTAGGGATTTAAAACAAAAAAGAGAGTAAAGCATGCAGGGCGTCTGTCCAGGGCTGCGTTTGCCTGCCCTGCAGGCTCAGGCAGCCCCTCGGCGCGCTGTTCGCACCCCAAATCCAGGGGTTTTCCAGCGCGGGCGGTCCCAGCGGGGCAGCCGCGGGCCAGCGCTGCCCCCCAGCGCCGGGAGCCGCCTGCGCTCAGCGCCCGCCGCAGCCGGATCCCGGACCGCGCGCTCCTTTCCTGGGAGCAGAACTGCAGGTGAGGACATAGAGAGAGCTTCATGATCACAGATCTATACATTTTCTATGCATATATCTATAGAGCTATGTCCATATCACAGAACTATATGCATTCTATGAACGTATCTATCACTATATATATATATTTTTTTTACATATACACACCCCTTTTTTATTACACATACACTCCCTTTTACAAGTAAATATTTACACTTGTTCCACACAAAAGCACCTTTACACATGCAATGTGTTTGTATTTTTTTTGGTTGTAGATATCAGCACACGGGACAAACAGTACAGCAATTAATGCGTGAGGGTAGTGCTAGGTGTGATGAAGAAACACTGATAAGTCAAAGAATTCTCATATCTATAACAAATTAAGGTTCCTATGTGATAAAGATGGTGCTTTACATCCTCATTTCATTTTCACAGCTGAATTCCATATCAACAAGGAACATCTTGCTCTGTAAATACATGCTCTCTCCCTCTTCCCTCCCTTCTCCTAAGATTTTGTCATTATTTTTATTCCCAGCTTTCCATAAGACACAGATTGGCATTTTAGACACAGCAAGAAAGTCATAATTAAAGCTTGACACCCTTTAGCGAGGGGTTTGTGCTCCTGAGTCATATTTTCCTCTGTAAAACTCGTGTGAGAATTTTAAAGACCTCCTAAAACACTTCCTAAAAACAATTGTAAGAGTTCTGCTGGGAACAGCAAAAGCACACTGGAAATGCCTCCTGCCTTTGGGGTCCACAGGTACTCTCCAGAAAAATTCCTTTAAGGATCATAACTGGATGCGACACTGCTGCCTTGGAGCGAGTATATGGGCACTAGTGTCACTGGTGGATTAACACCAGTTTAACACTGTATTTCATATTGACCCTGGCAACATTTACAGAGATTGCCATCTTGCTCAGGCCATGGAGGAAAGTGTTTTGCCTTCTGCCCCTTCCCCAGGTCACTTCCATCCTACTGTGCAGAATCCTACAGTGTTGAATAACTACAACCATTTTCCAAAGATAGGACCTAAAGTTAGGACTCGCTTTCATTGTTTTGAATATAATAATTTTATGTTCTCCCCATACAGGATTAACCAGAAATTTGCCATGTGTTGGCTGGGCTCCAGTGCCTCTGACACAAAACTACATCTCCACCAGCTCTGCAAAAGGACATTGTCGGCCAGGATTTTCCCTGAGCCTGCAGAAAGATCTCACGCCAGACCTTAAGGATGACTCAGCAAACAATCCTTACCTCTCCTACATCCCCTCACAGAAGGGAAACTAATCCAGAGGCCTAAATTACAATGACAAAAACCTGAGAAACCATACAGTCATACAGCATCATGGAAAACCCAGACACTTGGAAAAAATGGAAGAGCTGGAAGAGAAGGAGCAGTGCAAGGAGTTAGCCAAGTGACAGTGTGGAAAAGATAAGCTGCTTCAGGAAGAAGACAGTGTTCTCCATGAGCAGGCAGAGCAAATTGTATTTCCCTCTGATTTAATAAGGACGAAGAACAACTTCAGACTTGTTTCTTTCATTAGGAGATTAAATGACAAAGTATATGGACAACTGCTTTGATATCCTATAGTACTTTGGAGGTTCCTACATCATGAATTGCATTAAAACAAGGACATGTAACACGGTGTGTGACACATTTTGAAATAAACATATTTGGATTAGACCCTGTTACTATGTATGCACTTCCTAATGCACTTATTAATTTAGACTGTATTCCAATACCTGGACCAGAACATCTGATGTTTTAAGTTTATCCAAATAAGTAAAAAAATGTCCTGGTTTATGTATTGCCCAAATACAGTGAAAGAATTTTCCGAGTCAAGCTAAATATGCTGGTATACACTGTACCCTCACAAGGAACATGAGTCAACAGAAAAACTAGCTTTATTGCTTTTTTTATTGCTTTATTATTTAAGTAAAATAATCTCCTAGTATTTTCTTAGCTGTTTAGGCACATTGGGTTCTGTAATACAAAGCAAAAGCATTTTAAACTTTGAATGCAGCCTCTGTTACAGTAACAAACCAAAAGCAATTTATCTAAAGCAGGATTTGGGATTATGCTATTAAAGGGCTGGAGTCTAGTCACACTAGAAACATAATGGCCTGCCACAGTTCAGTAAGACAATACCCTTATCCCTTGGACTTTCTTCAGTTAATTTTGGAAATCACTCTGCCATTCATAATGCAGCACTTTGTCTTCATGTATCCATTTTCTGCTACAGCCAGCAGTATTTAATACTTTTTGACACTCCATCAGTCTAGCAGCTGTTTTATTTTGGTTTTGATACTGCCTGTGGAAAATTCGACATTTTAAAGTCAAAAGAAAGAAAGAAGGAAGAAAAAAAAAGAGGAAACAAGTGCTGAACAATGAGAGACTTTGCACTCATGTGAAGGCAGCTCCACCAGCATGGAAATAGATGGGCCAGCAGATGTGAAATCAAGGGAGGCTTTCCGGTGTTTGCTGAATCATTTCTTCCTTTGTTATCGCTACAGGGCTTCCTGTCAGCAAGTCAATAGTGCATTCAGAACACAGCTAAAAGGCCAGATCCTATTCACTGAGGAGCCCCAATTAGCCATGTGATGTCAAGGGACCTTTTTTCATCTAACACAGTAACATTGTATCAAAATAATGGTTATCTACTTCCAAAGTTCAAGGAGGGAAAGCAAAACTGGAGCACACCCATGCACTGCTATTGGGGCCTAAAACAGATTTTTACAGTGTGCATGTCAAGATTTGTTCTGTTCTCTCATTTTCCCAATCAGATAAGCATTATTCAGCAGGATTTTCTTGGTTTAATTTTAAAGAACAGAACACAAGTTACATGCAAGCCCTTTAAGAGAATAAATACACAAGTTTTACTGAGACTAAGAGGGCTTGAACTTACAAGTGTATCAGCCACCCTGTCTTTGGAGTCATTGGATAAGGATTTCCATATAAACAAGACTGAAAACCTAATCTGACCTGTTCTGTGTAAACTGCCTTAACTGACCCTCAGTAGCACAGGCAGAAAAAGAGATGGGGAGGTGCTCTGGCTTAAGGGCTATAGAAAAAATTAGGCAGGCATTACATAGAGTTTTCACTGGCAGCTGGACTGTGGCAAAAAAGCCTCAACTCTTGAGGACTATCTAACTCAAGCAGACACCTCTGCTCCTTACCTGAGCACTGGTCCCTACCCCAGGGCAGCCTGAAGGGGATGGCCCCAGAGGTCTGCACCCAACACTGTCCAGGGAGCAGCCTGATCCCCATAAGAGACCAAAGAAAAAGTGCAGATTTGTAACTAAGTGTTCAACTCCTACTACGCTTAGAATGACTTTTGGGGACATCTTACTCTCCATGAGAGAAAGAAACCAGCTCTCAAGCAACAAACCTGTCTATAAAAAATCTGCAGTGAAAAGGGAGTAACACTGGTTTTGCAAATTCCTATATACAAAGCTCAAACTCTACAAGGAGTGTGACCATGTAATTCATTATATAGCTGCAGCTCTGTTCCAAAAGGAGGTAACTGAAACAAGGACTGTATAGCTTTTTTTTTTTTTAGTATCAAGATTATATTTGATAACTGAACTATAACTGCATTTTAACAGATACAAAGTTTTGCTTGAATTGAGCTAGTTTCCCTAAACTTCTCCTATATTGTAATGAACTAGATACCTCTATAGAAATATTAATAACTTTCTACATCACTATTCTAATGGAGATTTCAAATAAAAAGGACAAAACAACTCAAGACTCCAGGAAGTATTATCTCAGAGGTAATAGAATTCAATAATATTCAGTTAGGTTAAAAACAATGCCACCTTTGAAAATAGGTCAATAGTTCCATGTGAGATGCTATATTTTACATCAGGGAGAAATAGTTTTTCTCAGGTAATTTTTACTCCTCTTAACTTATAGGTTACTATAAACATCAAGGCTTAAAGTTTCATTATGTACAACTCCAGACAGTCCCATCTCAGCTTTTAGAGATGACAGAAAATGACAAGTACACAAAGCACATAGACAGCTTGAGCAATGCAAGCTACCAAAAAACCCTGAACCCTACAATAAAAACCTACTCTACTATATCAAGTCCCTATAGGAATCTAAATTAAAAGTACTAATCAAATTTTTTTACTCTTTACACAAGCCTCATACTGATTAAACTACACAAGAGATAGCTTACTAAATAGCACAAAGGTTTTTTTCTTTTTCTACCTTGAATACAAATTTTGTCTCTAGACAATCTTAGCACTTCCCTTTCCTTGTTCATTTTTCCATGCTCAATTTTTGTAAGCCACTTCATTCATTTGTGTGAGGCTTTGAAAGAAAGCATCCAGCTTGATCAGTGATAAGCCCATGCAGCAGCCCAGCATGGAAGACTATCAATAATACAGTGGCTGTAAGCATTACTGTCTTTTCTTTCTGTAAAAGACTTCCAGACTAACATATTTTTCAATACAGCCACAGCATGCTTTCCTCTGTCCCTGAACTAATTACACCGTTCAAGGAGAGGTAGGCAAGCTATATCTTTTATTAACAGGAGCACGCACATCAAAAACTCTTAGCTGCAAAACACCAGAATCAAGATTTTAATTTTTAGGGAAAGAGAAAAGATACAAAGAAACAAATCTGCCCACCCCCACACTACAACAAGCAAATCCCTCTAACCACCTAACGTGTTAATAAAAACCTTTTGTAATAGCTTACCCCTTCAAAAAAGTGCACCACCCCATCTCAATAAACTACCTTAAGTAGGTTTCTGTCACCTGTGTCTTATTCTCATCAAGAAGATGAAGTTACCTATTTAAGGTGGGTTTTTTCACACTACCACCTAGAAGACAAGTCAAGCCAAAAACAAGGTGGTTTATGTATTTAATCTACTGTTCTGTTCCCTCTATAATAAATGCAGCTAAGATGTAAAATATTCAGTATATATTTTCATTACAATGAAAAAAGAGTTACTATTTTTAATTATTGTAACATTTTAATCTAAATATGCTAATAGTTTAAAGTGTTTCAATTTTTTATAACTTTTAAGGCATTGATACTTCTCTTATGAGCTCTTTTTGCTGTTACAGAATTTGTAATTGGTTTAACTAGTTTACCATCCAATGTAAATGCACAAACTCAAGAAAACAAGGGGATCTAAAATGGAAAAGCAACTTAATTTTGCTCTTTTCTCTCTTCCAGTGATTGCAACTCCTTGGCAGGAAAAGCTGAACCTTGTGTCAAGCCAGAGTCCAGGAGTTGTGGCTAAGGGTCTGCCACACTAAGGTCAAGAAGCATTTAATATGCAGAGTTATAAACTAGTGTGCCAAAAGATGCTTAGTTGTGGCTTGGTAGTACTTTCCAAGGTTGGGATAAATAATCAGGATGGAATTATTTTTTCCTGATTTAAGTCTGCCTATGCTTATCAAGGAGGTGTCTGACTGACATCCCTGAAGTAATTCAAGTACCTCAGGTGTTTTCAGAGAAGCAGTTGTTGTTAGCAACTCGTGTCTGAGGCAAGAAAAGTGCTGCATCTGCTCTGGTGTCAAGGTAGTCTTAAGTCAGAGCTAAGTGGATTTTTTTTTCCTTGGTTCTCTTCTAAGAAGTAGCAGCAAGCATTTGTCTTCTATAAACACTGCTGAGCACATTAATTATGTAGAATGAAAAAAAAGAAACTTTTTTCTCATGGGCACTTAGGCAGAGTGTGAGCTCCTCTCTTGTTTCTTGTGCCTAAGGAAGCTCTGACTCACTTTCATGTATTCTACCTTCTACTGAGGAAGCCTTTGTACTATTGTGATAGATTGGATGAAGAAAGATGTAGCTGAGGATGCACTCAAAATGACAGAGAAAAAAGGCTGCCTTATTAAAGCTTTCAAATACAGGAGTAGTTATGGAAAAGCTTTTCTACTTTTTTTTTTTTCTCTTTTGTGTAAAGTTTATTTATGCTCATGTGGCTGTGTTGCAATTTTTCTGGTGTTTATCTCTCTAGAGCCAGGGTACTACAGCTCCTCTGTTTGAATCAACCAGAGCACCCTCCCTGGTTGATGATTTACTTCATAATAAATATTGCCGTGTTCTAGGCTAAATCCCACTCCTTGTACAGTGGTCTAAATTTGCTAGTATTGGGCATTAATTTTCTTACCTATTCTAAAAGAGGCTTTTCAGGTAAGTGCTCAGGCTTTGCAGGTAAGTATTTTTAGGGAACTGCTCAATAAGAGACTAGGAAAAAGGACAGACACCCAACAGAAACAGAGTGATTATCCTGTAGTGTGTTCTTTACATCTTAGGTGCAAGATGTGTTGTTAAAACAACAACACCTCTATTCTTAAAGCAGTATTTGCTCCATACCTTAATATTGTCAGGCATTTTGCTCAGAAGGAAGAACTCTTCATTATGTTCCTTAGATATGGACAGATTAAATCTCTCTCTTTGTTTCTCCCCATGTAATTATGTTCTATGCCTCCTTGGAAAAACTGATATAGTACTTCTCTTCTCCACAAAACCTAGCATTAACAGTATAGTTTGGCATGAAGTAAGGACTTTTAATCTGGAAATGTAAGGTGTTACTTTATGGTTTTGAGAGTCATGTTTTTGGAGAGGAAGTGTATTACAAGTAATGATGCTTAAAAAACCATGCACCACTCAAGATAATAGAATTTAGCTATGTTAATAATAACTGCAAAATGCATGCAAGCTATTTTTTTCCTTTACTTGGTGGTGTAAAGCTTACATAGAAGTGGTCTCTGGACAGAAATTATACAGAATTAGTGATCTAAATATCATGATTTTTTTAACAGGCTTGGTTTGTTTGTATTTAACTACAGTCTAATTAGTTTTAACCTGCTTTCTGAAGTAGTTTTTCTTCTGTAGCATTTTCTTCTTTCCACTTTTCTCTAGGTCCTCCTCAAATCTCAAAACTCATATATTGTGTAGGTATTAGCAAAAGAACAATATGTAATAAGTCACAGCAGATGAAAACTCAATACTAATTTCTTGGTAGGTAATTCTGTGTGAAGGATGGCACTGGAAACTTACCAAAATTTTAAGGACTACATCTAACTTGTGATAAAGAAACTGCGCACAATAGCATTTATTGTACCTTCCTTATTAGAGGAACAGTTGTTGCTTGTTTTATTCTCACTAGCAACAGAAGCATGAAATCTAGCTTTGCCCATGACTGAATCCTTGTGTTCCAAGTCTAGCCAATCTTTTTTCAAACAGATTTGAAGAGAAATCCCAGGGAATTGTCAACATCAGTTACAGTCTTTCAGTCTGATCCTATAATTGGATGCCACTTTGTTTCTTTCTGTAAAACTTCAGGGGATTGCTCAGATCCACCAACTCAGGCAGACAATTTGATGTTAGATTTGAGGAGATCCAAATGCCATATATTACCTTTTTAGTAGTTCATGAACATGTAACTGTTAGCTTAATTATTTTGGGAGTATTTTTGGATAGGAGCATAGGCTTGTTTCCTTTTTATTGTTGCCTGCCATAGCATTTGTTACTAAAGAGTCTTCTTATATTTTGATTATTGTTGTCAGTTTTCTAGCATCAACTTGGTTGATGAACAACTTGTTGGGTATTGAACATAGAGAGAACTGGAGTTCTGCTCTTTTATTTTTGTACTTAGATCGTCAGTTGCCACCCTTTGAAGAGAACCTACCAGGCAAAAATAACTAGTGCTGGGGTTCCCTTTATTAGAATTAGTGTTTTAATTACAGGATTGTCAGACCTATTAAGCAAATACAGGTGCTATAGCTGACACACTTTATGCCTATGGTTATAATGCACTTTATTCATGTATAGCTTTAGCCTAGTTACATTGTATTGCCAATATGCCCTACCTGATGCTAAATCAGGGGGTACAGAATTGTATAAAGAAGTCTGAAAAGTGCTTAAAACTAGGAGTTTTGAGAGGCCAAAATTAAGATTGGAGTCCTACCTCTGTGTGTTTTGTAAGAGGCAGTCATTTTCCTAGGCTTTAGGTAGCTTGTGACTAAGCCATATTTACTCAGAATGCAACATAAATTTAAAAAGAGAAAACGGAGTCATTAAATTGAGAAAAATAATGAGTTTATAATGGCACTAATAAAATGCTAGGTTCCCATTTCATATCTACTTACACTTTGCATCATTTCTCCATAAATGACCAGGAGGAGATAGTGCAGGATATCTCTAGGAAAGGTGATTCACTACTTGCATTTATTTCAGCAGAGCTCTGTATGAATGTGGTGATTGATGGGCAAACGCTGAGTTCACAAGTTACGGTCCTCAGTATGCAAAGCACACTGGGGGCAAGTACATAAACTGAATAAAAATCAGCAAAAACTATAGCTAAAGTGCAAATCATATGCTAATAATCTGGCTTGGGTTTTGATGTGGCATATATAATTAGCATAGCATAGCAGCATGCAAGTAAAGGTAATCTTTTATTAATATAGATTGCTAGCAGAATAGTGGGGGGTTTTTGTTTGTTTTTTAAAATCACTTCCACCAGTGGGAAATAGAAGAGAGAGATAAAAAGAGTGGCTAATGAACCAGCTACCTCTTTACAGGTGGGTTGTTAAGGCCATGCTGTTGGGGAGGACGCGCAGATTTTTAGGAGAGCCGGGAGTGGAGGCCGGTCAGCAGCTGCGGGCGGGCAGGGACTCTCCGGCTTCCAGATTTGTGGTGCAAAGCGCTGGGAGCGAGGGCCGCGGGGAGCTGCTGGCTCCTGGCTGCGGCCGGACTGCCCTCGGCGGTACGCGTCAGGGGGGTTATGTGAGCAGGGAAACAAGGAATGCCGAGCGCGGGGAAGGGAACCGTATTTACCTAAAAAATAATAATAAAAAAACAAATAAAAAGAAGAAAAGAGAGACGCGGAGACGGCCCAGGCTGCCCGAGGGAAGGCGCTTTCCTCTCTCGCTCCGCCAGATGGCGCCGTTGCGGCGCGGAGCGGTGGGGCCGGCCGGGCCCTGAGGGGCTGCGGGGTCGCGGTGCCCTCCTGCCGGGGAAGGCACGGGCAGTGCCGGGGTGCCCTCCTGCCGGGGAAGGCATGGACAATGCTGGCATGCTCTCCTGCCGGGGAAGGCACGGGAAATACCAGGGCTCCGGGGCTCCGTCAGCCGGCTGGAAGCACCGACCTGAACGATGAATAATGGCACCGCCCGCTGCGTGCCGCTGTTGGGGGCGCAAAGGGCTGAGCCCGCTGTCGGGGGCAGCAGGTCCGCCTCCACGGGGAGCCGGGACTGCCTTGTAGGCTTTTGGGGCAGCAAGGGGAGGAAAGAACCTTCAGGACTGTAAGTGCAGAGTGAAAACACAAAAACCTCTTTAGCCACCATCTTTTCTCCTTTTAGTGCTGCCCTCAGCGTTACTCAGCTGCTGGTCTGCGGCTGGATGAGCAAGGCCACGGTTCGAGTTGAGGTGTCTGGTCCTGATGGCTCATGACACTTTGATCATGCTCCAGAGAATTTTTTCTCCACCATGTGGCTTTTGAAGAAAAGTTTGTGTCGTACTTCTTTCCCAACCAAAGTTCCAAAGAGGCTACAGGCTGTGTCCCCAAAAAGTCAGGAGCCAGGAGCTAGTAGGGCATTTTCAGACATTTAACCTGTGAAGTGCGACTGCTGGTGTAAATTTCCCTTTGGGAATGCAGTTGAAAAGCTTTCGGTGAAACCGCCAGCATGCCAGGAAAACTGTGGCTCAGGGAAAGCTTTCATCAGAAGCCACTTTCTCAGTATCTTCCATTTGAGGGACACAAGAATAAATCATAGTATATCTTCTGATGTGGACTTTAACACAGTTAGACCAAGACATGGCTGCATTTGCAAACTTTTTTAAACTTGGGAAAAAGTTAATACATTAATCTTTTTTAGTTTTTTAAGCTATTTGTCTACTACATGCATTTGACTTATCTCTGTACTGTCCATACAGTGGTTTTATACTGGACATTCCAGAGACTGATATTTTTGCAGATTGCAGGTTAGTTTCTTCTCAATTTAATTATACCTGAATAGATACATATGAAGCTCAATACTCAGTTTGGTCACGGTTTTCTGGCCAGCTGGCTAGCACATACCATGTTTTGGGTTGTGTAAGAGGTTCTGAATTATATAATCTTGTTCTGTGAATTTTGCAAGGTAAGCATAAGACTGAGAAGTATCACCTGGCCTATAACAGCAGCTGAGCTCTTGTCTGGAGAAATAAGCTCTCCTATTTGCATTTTGTTCTGGGAGGATTTGGGGAAGGTGTGTTTTTAAAGTACTGTTGTTAACATCACTTTGCTGTTGAACTGGAAAGCTCCACGAACACAGCAGTCTTTCTGTTGTGCCCTACTGTGCTTCTGAATGCCTCATTTAATTTGGAATTAATGGGACCCATTTTTCAACTAATGCATTCACATCAAGAGCAGATCTGATGATAACCAAATGTTCTTGGATGTTCATGTTCTTGTAGTTGCAAAACAGTCTTTCAATTGAGACACAGTATAGCAGTGTTAATTTCTTAAGGCTTGCCCTTACAGGCAGTGACCACTGTAAAACACATCAGACTGGACAGGATGATTTCTGCCAGAAACCATGATTTCCTCTAAGAATCAACAATTCAGATCTTACAGCTACAAAGTCTTAAGAAAGCCAGTAAAAAGCTTTTGAATACCTCATCCCATAACTTCTGACCAATGTAAGATCTACCTGTTATTGTTTGGTAAATAAAAAAAAATCAATATTTTATTACACTGAGAGTCTTATAATAAGTGCATATAAAGTTTCTTGCTGTTTCCATTGTTGTAGCATTAATTTTTTGCCTGTATATCATAGTTCTATATGGAATTTAAAGGCCATATAGGCCACATGCCCCTCCTTATCTTACATTTTGGCTATAAATGCCCCTAGGAAGTCTAAATTAGAAGCCTAAAAGTTGAAGGTGGGGTTTCATAGGTACATAGGGATATCAAGCATGGCAATGCAATACTTTGTTTGTAAAGATATTTACTTAAAAAGGCTAGGTGGATTACAGGTTGTCCTGTAGTAAAGCTAAAGCAAACAGAGGCATTTGGACTGTACTGAGAAGTCCATACCAGCGTTCCTACAGAGGCAATAATGAACATTTTGCTCTCGATCCCCAGCAATTCCATTAGTTCAGGCACCAGCAACCACTGTGACAGTGTGCTGTTCCAAATATTATCTGATGCATCCTTGGCTTTATTGTTCACAAGCAGATGGTTGTCAGGGTTAACCAGGTGGGTGATTTCTGTACGGTTTCTGATCTGGCAAGCATACTCTTTAGGAAACTGCAGCTTCAAAAGTGTTAAAACTAAGTATACTCAGGTGCTGAGCATTTCCCTCCCTGGATGGCATTTACAAATAATTTTGTTAGTTACTGTCTTGTGCTAGTTATAGGCCAAGAAATAACAGAGTGTAGGTCTGTGGACTCCTGAATCTTTTGGATAGGTGAAGGATTAAGAGGTATTATTAACCACTAGGCTTTAGTAGACAAAGGATTCTGCCCACACAGGGGGTGTATTTCTTCCTGCCAAGCTCCATGTGTGCCATGCTGTCATCTGCTACACTGCAGATTCAGCTTACTCTCTTCTGCCTATGCTTTCAACATGGCTGACCTTCATACCCTGTGATTTTATTGTTTTTTAATATCTTCCGTGCAATTTTATTTATTACATGTTTATATTTTCTTTGTGGGCCTACACAGATAAGTCTCATTCTTGGAGGAGGTAGAAATGGATTTGCCTTCATTCCTTTCACTCGGTTCTGGTCAATAATTCTTGCAGATGGTCTAACTAATGGCTTACTTAAACTAGTGAACTTGTGCTCATGCCTAGCTTGAAGCATGCAGATAGTATTGCCTAATAACATTCAGGAAGGACAACGTTTCCTCCTGTAGAATTTGAGCACTCAAGAGATCACTTTTTAAAACTTGTTTTATCCTAACTATAACCATCCTAACCTATCCTAACCTATAACTGAATAGAGTAATTTTTTTTTCTAGGGCATCTGGAGAGAAATCTAATGCTTCATAGAAAAAGCTAACTGCCAGGTCAGGAACATATACTATTACAAAATAGAGTTAATAGTGTAAATAGCAAATATTGTCATTATAGTATCTATTTTCAGTAAACACATTAAAATGGGAACACACAAGTACACAGAAAGCATAGTTATGTAAGTTTCTCCTGCAACAGTTGTAAGTAGCTAATGATTTTTATTTTTTTTTCCTTATCATCCTGGGGTGAGGTGGTGGCTATTTAAAATTCCTTGGACTTTTGTGTTGGCCCACACCTTATGTGTGTATGTGCAATTATCTCTGTTCTGCTTGTTCCCATTTAACATTTCCAGTGCTTTTCATTGACTGAGCTGTTCTTTTCTAAGTGACAACCATGTTTTTAGGAAGAAAACAGACTTTCTTTATAGGATGTGCCAGCATGGACTTCTGGTGTCTCTCCTATTGCAGCGTAAATTGTTAATGAGCTGAGCCTCACTGTCCAAGATCTACCAGAAGAAAGTGTAAGGAAATGAGTTACTTTTCTAACTGGAGTTGCACTTTATTGAAATGCAAAGGATGACACAAGAATTCCATTTCTTTAGACCAAAAAAAGTGTCAATGATATGACTGCAATGAGGTCATAACTTGACAGAAAAGAAGATCTGAAACTGGGAAAGTCAGGCTTAGCAGCTTAATTTGATGAAAGAACTGTCAGTGTGATAGAGATGCATATTTCATATCTGTGGAATATCCTCCTTGGAAGCCTTTTTTTATTAGTAGTTGATTAGATATTGACGATGTTTAGGTTTAATCAGTATGCAATAAGCCTTGGCTACTCCTCCATTTCTGGGCTTCTGCAAACTGAGGCTTTGGTAGCTATTACAGTACAGGTACATGTGGTGAGTCTGGACCAACCACTGCAGAAAAATGTGTCCAGTTCCATAAATACCTGGGGCAAAGGCCTGTGCCTAGGAGATCTGCCCACTGATTTTATTGTCTTTGTTGTGGTATTTTTTTATTTAAAAAAAATCTTAAGCATTAGCTAAATTTTTGATTTCAAGTCTTTGCAGATTTTTAATATAATGAGTGTGGTGTTCTAAATCTAAATTGTTGAGGTCAAAGCAAAGTAAAAAAGCTTGAACCAAAATTGCTCATTTTTCTGTTATTTGCTTGAGACAGTAAAGAGACATTATAGAAATCACTCTTAATGTATTGTGCTCAGTTTTGTTATGCTGAGTTAGGAGAAAGGGAGAAATAACTCTGCTTTTGCAGCCTTATTGTTGCAAGTTGGAAATTTGAGCTGTATGGCAGGAGAGAAAAAGTAACATTATGAAAGAGAATGGCCCAAATTGCTGGTTACGGTCTGCCCTCATTGCTGTTAGCCTGTAAGTAAAAAGCCAGCTGGTAAACACTTTCTTTAAGTAAAATTGTTCTCAGTCAATCATCTCTAATGTTCTTACTTCAGGCTTTTGACCCTACATTTGCTTGTTTCTCTACAAGCACTACCACAAATAAGAAGTTTTCTGCTGTTTATAATGTCTGAAATTTATTAATGAATGATCCTTGAATTTTCCCTGAAATAGCTAAGTATATTTTAGAAAGTTTTAGTTTTTACTGAATTCATGAAGAATTCTTTAGATTGAATTCTTCAAGGCAATTTCAGTATAAAAACATATTTCTGTAATATTTGCAAGCTAAAATCATCTGGATTTTCTGTCCTTGTATTTCTGCTGTTACATTAAAATGATGCAAGCATTGCTTCTGTAAAACCATTGTCTGGCCTTCATTTTAAAAGAATTGTCTTGTTAGGAGCAGAACGAAATGTAACTATGCAGCTGTAGGAAACAATGGTTGTTCTACCTTGCAATTGTGCACTACAATCAATAAACAGGATGCCAGAGTTCAAGCTTCAGGATTAGAACCCCACACAGAATAAGAAAACATTAGTAAATGCTTTCTGGCTAAGCTTATTAGAAATGCCACGGTTGGTGTGACTTGTACTGCCAGCACACTTTAGCATCAGGTTATCCAAACCTCCTGTGGGCAAGTCTCAGAAATGTTACTTGAAGGTAATTTCCAAGACTTTGTTCTCCTTTTCTGATTAAAGCAGTTTGCTTTGACATCAACAGATTTATAGAGTGTGCCTCCAAGAGAAGTAGCTGGCCTGTAAATTAAAGCTCCAAATGCTTTTTTTCAATCAAGTTGTTTTGAGGTTGTTTCTGTGCTGTTGTGCTGAGAGACTCTGACACCATCATATTTGCATAAGTGCAAGACTCATTCAAGCTTGACCAGAAGGAACTGCATAGTAAACTAACTGGAGCTCCAAACTGTCAGGCTATCATGAGTAACATGGGGTTACAAATGATTCAAAAGTTCTCTTTCAACCTCTGAAATTTTTAAAATTCGAAAAGGAGCTCCTTATGTAAACATATGTCTGTAACAAACTTAGGAAAAGTTCAGCATAAGATTTATTTTCATACTTTTTTTGTTACAGTTTAAACTTTTAAAATGGTTATAGAGGTTAGGAGGACTGAAAATGCAAATGAAAGAGAAACATGAAGTAGAGTTAGCAAAGGACAGAGGGGAGAAATGAGTTCAATTTCAGTAAAAAATGTATGATAATCCCTGAACATGCACTGAAAAGTTCAGTAGAAACGGGAAGAGGAAAAATAAGTAGAAATGGTGCATGGAGGATGACTTGTAGCTGTGCATTCAAAAAAAAAATTGTGGAGTTAGTACAAGGAAAATCGAGTGACATTCTCTTACCTGAAGCTAAGTTAGTAATAACAGATCTACTTTGCTCTCTGTCAGCTGGAACACAAGTTCTCCCTCCAGACACTTCCATGTGGTTTCCTCTGCTGAGAGGAAACAGGGAACTGCTCACTTGGATGACAGCTTTCTTAAGGGCATTTGCCTGTATGACACTTGTTTGATCTATTGAGTCTCTATTTGGACTTGTCTGAAATAGGAAAAAAGCAAGCATACCTATTTTACCTTCTCTTATGGGGGAAAAAAAAAAAAGAACAGAAGACTAAAGATGTATTCAGTCCTGCTTTTCTTTTAGAATTGCAAACCTAGGTGTTTGACACACAGGAAGTGTGCCCCATCATTGCAAATCCCACATATACTTCATTGAGATGTTGGGAAGCAAGTGGGATTTCAGCTGCAGAATTAATGTTTCTGGTATGAGTTTGATCAGTTGTGCAGAGCACTGGAATTGCAGAAAGCTTGTGCTGTGCAGGAAGCTGGCACTTACGCTGCTGTGCAGTACGAGAGCTCTCCTGGCTTTGGTATGTCAAGAGTGATACTGAGTCACTGAACTAGAGAGCTTTGTGGGGCAAGGCCACCTTGCCCCAAAATAAGCTGGTGTTTCTGCACTAACATTGTTTCAATGTTACATGATTTGTATGTTTTCTTAATTAGACCATGTAAATATAATCTGAGATGTTTTTTACAGTATTCATTTCTCATTCTTGGATGACAGCTGGCTCCTTTTGAGATCAGGGATGTAATGTGCTGCTCTTTTCCTTTCTACTGCTGGAATTAAAAAGGGCTGTTAAAAGGCTTTGCTACCTCGACATTTTTAATGATAAAAATAGTTGTTTAAATGTTTATTACAGACCTACAGAAAGCAAGCTTAAAATAGGGGGAAGGGACAACCACTTAGTTTCAAATTCAGGCTCTGCTTTTGAGGTCAAGGCTTTGTGCATGTATCTCTAAGTGTAAATCCTACCCCTCCTTCTTTGGTTTCTCCTTTATTGGAATAACTTCTATGCTTCTGGAAAAAATATTCCTGAAAAGCAACTGAGTGGGAGTTTGTGATCACTTTGAAGTCAATTTCAAAACTTTGTTCAAAAAGTTTCTGCAGTGTGGAATTCAATCCATTTTGCTAGGGAAAACTAGGCTTGCTTCAATTTCACCTAAAAGAGAAGTCAGCAGATCCTGGAGGACTGTTTGTAACTGCAGAACTTCAGTAAGCTTTCCAGAGGAGTACAAGATAAATAGTTAGAGCAGTTACTCTTGTAGAACAATGAGTACCCTGTAAAGCCTTCACAATAATTTTAACAGAGTTGTCTCTTCATATTTTATTTACTCTTAACTCCCACAGGAAAAAAAAAAAAAAAAAAACAACCAAACCCCCAAACAAAACAAAACCTGAAAGAGAAACGGAGGCCTTGTCCCTCCTGGTAAACCTAGTGTACTTCTCCTGAATCACCTGTGAAGAGGGGCTGCCAGAAGGTTGCACTGAACTCTGCAGTTCATAGACTATCAGTGTCACTCAAATTTGAAGGGACCTGGGGAGCCTGTCTAGTCCAGTCTCTGGCTCAAAGCAGGGTCAGGCTGTGACCTCTGAGTAGCTTACTAAGGTCCTTATCCTAAGGAACTTCATAAAGAGCTAGAGACTGCACAGCCTGTCTGGAACATCTACTCACTGCTTGGCCATCTTCACAACCAAAAGGTTTTTCTTGGGTTGTGTCAGAACCTCCCTTGCTTTAAGTGAAGACTACTACCTCTTGACCTCCTGCTGTGTAGGACGTCTGGAAAGAACTTTATTCAATTGTTTAAAAACAATCAAACGCCACTGAGCCTTATTCAGTCATTTTTACTTTGCAGGCATTGGGTGTCCTTTCTACTCCATGGCCATCTGGGTTTTTTTTCAGTCTGAACAGGCACAGTCCTCTCACCCTAGCAGGGTATTTGCTCTTGTTTCCTGACCCTTATGGTTGCCTGATACTGCAGCAATGGTGGTTGCTAGAGATGGGCTTTTTTTCCTTAAGGAAGACTATTGGGGGGTAAAATGGGAGGAACTTCCAATTCCTTTTGTAAAAAGACTCAA
Organism: Calcarius lapponicus; assembly: GCA_039654755.1. Taxonomy (NCBI): domain Eukaryota; kingdom Metazoa; phylum Chordata; class Aves; order Passeriformes; family Fringillidae; genus Calcarius; species Calcarius lapponicus. The sequence goes on from CM077465.1 coordinate 57,308,347, forward strand.
TAATTTCTCTTGTTCCTGTAAGAATGGAGCTCTTGGATTCCAGGTTTCCCTCCAGTGTTTGGTTTATCTTATGTTACCTTGTTTGTTGAATTAAGCCCACTTTACTTTGAAGTCCCTGACTCAGGCCTGAAGAGGGATTTTCACTGTCCATGAAGAGCCTTTGTGGCTCTGCTCGGAGGGGCACTTTTGAGACCATCAAGACACATCCAGAGCCTGGCATAGAGCTGTGACTGGAAATAATGGAATGCCATTCAGATGGGAACTGTCATATCTCTACTGTGTCAGTAGTTGACATAAACAAGCAGGGAAAAGTAGCAACAAAAGACAAACCTAAGTTTTCATCTTCAGCGCTTCTGAGACCCTTGAGACTCTTCCTGACAAAGGTGTCATGTGGTGGTTTTGTGTTTGAGGGAACAAAAATCTATGCCCTGGAAGTAAGTCCTCCTGTTTGACAGTGCTGCTCCTGCTGGGATTTCTCAGCTAAGGAAAGTGTTCGTGCTTCAGGGAGAGGCAGGTGCTCTACCGGTCTGGCATGGTGCTGGGGGCATGGGGAAGTGCGCCCTATCTGAAACTTAACCTGACAAGATGCCCTGGGTAGTCAAACAGAAATGCCTTAATGCCTGGCGGTGGGTTTGGAGACTTTTTGGTGTGGAATTGTTGGGTTGTAATATTCATGCAGTAAGCGCATGAGGCTTGTGACTGATTTGCATTACGATTGCCTGCGTTTTCGCCTTTCCTCTTGATAAATAGTACTGATTGCCTGTGGGCTTATCGAATTATTAATTTTTTTGCCCTCCTACGCCTCGCTGATTCTTTTTCCCGCTGCCTTTTTTCAAGCCCCTATGCCGTTCCCAGTTTGGCCGGCGGGCCTTGCTGCGGAGAGAGGGAGGCTCAGCGGCCCGGCCCTCAGGAGGCGAACGGTTCGGGGATCCGGAAACGGCGAAAAGGGCGCCTCAGGAACTCCTGGATTTGCCCCCCGGTGACGAAACGCAGCGGCATTAAACACCTCGTTCCCGTAACCCTTTCCTTCCCACCCGCTCCGGCAGGCGGAGGAGAGGGAGGAGAGCGGGCGGGGCGGACGCGGCGCCATCCCAGCAGCGCCCGTGCGGCGCGGCGCTGCGGCCGCTGCCCGGCAGGGGGCGCTGTAGCCGCCCTGCGCCGCTCCGGCGCTGCACTGCGAGGAGCCCCCGCGTGTCCGCCATATTGACGCCCGCGCCGCAGCCGCCGCGCGTTGTTCCTCCATCTCCTGCCGGCGCGGCCGCCCGGAGCCGAGCGCGGGAGGGAGGGAAGGAGAGAGGGAAGGGAACGCCGGCGCCGCCGGGCGGGAAGCGGGGTGAGGAGGAGACGGAAACGAACGGGGCCCGCGTCCTCCGCGCCCGCCCCCTGCGCCACCCGCCATGGAGAGGAGGCCGGGCGGCCCCTGAGCGAGGAGCGCACGCACGCACGGACCGAGACTTGCCCCCGCCCGGCCCGGCCCGGCCCGGCCGCCATCAGCGGAGAGAAGCCGCCCGGCTCCCGCCTCCGCCGCGACATGGAGGCTGTGAAAGCCTTTAACAGCGAGGTGTGTAACCCCCTGCCGGCGGCCTCCCCTCCTCGGAGCCGGGGAGCGGGCGGGGCTCCGGGGCCCGGCGCCTTCCATGTCCCCTCCTCGCAGTGGGGAAGCTGCGGGATCTGGGGGAGCTCCGGGGGGCCCAGGGGTGCGGGAGCGCTCCCGCAGGCCGGCCCGGGGCTCCCCCCCGCGTCGGGCGGGAAAGGGCCGTTGTCGCCGTCCCTGGGAAGTGGGAGGGTGGAGAGGGTAATGGAGACATCCCCCTCCCCCCAGCTTCTTCCGCCGTGAAGCTGGGGGCGGCTGAAGGGGAAGAATAGATCTGGCGGCGGGCTGGAGGAAGAGGAGGACGCGTGAGGAGACCGAGGAAGAGGAGGAGAAAGAGGTCTCTTCCCTGCGCCTGGCCTGCGCTGGGGCGGGTGATGCCCGGCCAACTTCGCGCAGCGGCCGAGGAGGCTGCGCTGGGCGGCGGGGGGGTCCAGGCTCGCCGGGCACGGGGACTGTGCCCTTCCAGCCTTCCCTCGTCTCTCCTGCCACTCTCTTCCTCCTCGCATGTGTCCGAACCTCGCCAGCGCGCACTTTTAGCACCTCGTGCAGCTGAGCTTTAAATCCGGGAAAAGGAATACAAAGGCATTGGAGGTTCGTCTCCGTGTTTAAGAGTCGTATATTCGCAGTGGTCAGGATGGAAGCAGACATCCCCACATGCTGCACAGAGCTCAGATCCTGCACTGAAGCACTGTGCAGAGAGCAGGCTACGGAACCCAAGAACACATACAAACAAACATACATACATACATGCATATATATAGGCTGAGGTGTTCATATTGCACCTGGCTTCTCTTTTGTGCTGAGAGCCAGTTTATTTTATTGCAAGATGGTTCTTGTGGCAACTCTGCTTTGTTTCTGTCATTGTGAAAGTATCATTTGTATTTTGAAGTTAACGTATGAGCGAGAAAAACAAATACATATTTTTCTTACCAAGTCCTTCATTTTACGAAGTAGTTTTTAGCTTATGTTGACCTTGATAGTATCAGCATTCGTTACAATGTATACTTCTAGAGACTGCTCGCATACTGAAGCTCCCAGTTGCCCTCTCACTAGTCCCAGCAGGGATGTAGTACAGTTTTCATAGTTTTAAGTAATGCTGTTTCATTTGACCTGTGGTGGAACAGTGTGGCAACCATGTTGTTGTTTCTACAAGCACAGTAAGATAGATTTCTAAAATAAGCAGGTACTCTCCAGTAACACTTGTACAGCTCTAACCTAGATGTGCGGTTCTGGATGTTGCACTATATGCAATTTGAATTCTTAAGTAGAATAATAAGCACATTGTGGCCACTAGAAGAAAATAAACACTATAAAATTTTATTCCTATGTTATTACTTGATTGGCACATGTGCTATATTGTTATGCAGGGAAAATGAAGAATCTGGTCACAAAACCAGAAGAACATAAGTTGTTCAGAACATTTTCCTTCTATATACTTACCTGTAGGAGCAGAAGTCTTCCTCTTCGTGTTGAAAAACAGCTTCTGACTGACCTGCTGAGCACTTGGGTATAAGTACTGTAAAAATAAGTCTGAGACTTAAGGTGAAAGCTGTGCTGAAGAGGAAGGCTTTAGATTATGCCTTAGATTTTCTAAATGCTTAAAAATGGTAGACTGCAGGTTGTTGGAAAAGAAAATGCAGATCTGACAGTGTCATTTTAACCAACTTATCTGCTATGGTATAAATAGACAATATGTCTGATTTAACCAGTATTTGAATGCTGGGCTACAGTTATGGGAAGGTTTTAAAGATGCCATGACTAAACAAACCCTGATTCTGGAAGTAAATGGTACCAGACTTGCTACAGTTAAAGAATCCCATGTGTCATTGCTAGCCACTCTTAACACCTCTGTACCCAGTGCAGAACTGAACTTTAATTTAACTTTCTGTCATTTTCCCTGGTTGAATTTGACTATACACACTTTGCAATTTAGAACTGTGAAATGATCACTAAATATTTGAATTAGCTAAGGTGTATGGGTCTATTTACTGCTGTTCCTAAATGGTTTTGATTAATTTACAAAATATTGGTTGTAAATATTACTTGTAAAATCCCGTTCTTTGTTTATATTATGTTTTAAGGTCACGTTAAACTCCGGAACTGACGTCTGAGTCCTGTTTTAGAGGGTTTTTTTGCTTAAAATAGATGTAAATTAAATTTAGCAGCAGATGGGACAGAATAAATTGTATAAAAACTTTTACCATACTTTTTCTTATGCAGTTTGCATTCAGTTAATGATTTTACAACAGTTTATGTTACTTATTGGTGAAAACCAGATGACGCTTTAAAAGAAGCATTTCAATACATTTAAACACTCAAGTTTGCAGGTTGATTTTTTTTGTTTGATTTTTTTAAAGGAAGGAGTTGTGTTTGGATTCTGCAGTGAAGATAAAATAAAGGCAGCTATCCATCTAGGGAGTATAGCTAACTCCAGAATTGTACGTGAGCTGAGCAATATCTTGTATTGTGACTATTCTATATGGCAGTGAGGATTGAAGTGCTTGAAATGGGCTTGTCATTAATTTGATTAGAAAGAAGAATTTCTAGAAAGAAGAGTTTATTTGAACAGTAACTACTGGAAATAATGGCAGCTATTGCAGAAAGCTGTTCAATGTCTGGTAGTGCTGTCTGTGCTGTACCTAGTTGTACATATAAAATTAGCCCTAACATTTCAAGTCTTGAGAAAGGTAAATTTCAAGCAGAGAAATAGTCAAGCTCCTGAATAAAACACGCTCAGTATTGTTTTCATTTAATGGTTGACATTTTACTATTTGATTAAAACTGCTTGGCAACTGGAAATTAGAATAATATATGATTGACTTAGTATAGCATTGAGGTAATTGTCAATGTTTTGTACCACAAAGTTTATCATTTCCTACAGTTGGCACCATGAAGGCTTACCACTGCAGAGCCATTTTCCTCCAGGCCTCAGTTTAGCCCTGAGATTTTTTCAGAAAAGCACAAAATCATATTCAAGAACAGGTCCTGACAGAAGAAAATGAGTCAAGTATTTCAGATTCTCTGTATGTTCTATAAAATGTGTTTTGTTAAAGAGGAATTGAAATGGACAAAAGGCAAGCGTGTGTATCCTCACAGTTCAAGTGCTTAGATGACAGTGATTTAATTGCAGATGTATACAATTAAAATTCAGTATTTGTTACATAGTCGGCTCAGTGTTAAAGTCCTGCTGTCATCATCAACTCTAGCTGGCCATTGTCACGTTGCTTTCAGGTACTGGTCTTGAAGTTGATTTTGAGTGCTATACTCCACAGAGTTTTCTTGCAATGCACTTCCTTTTTGCAGTGGGAAGCGAAATTATTTTTCACTTTGTAATGTGTGGAAAAAGAAGAGCAATGGATGTTTTAATTCTAAAACACATTTAATTATTTTAAAATTTATTTCTATGTTAACATGTAGAATAAATGTAAATAGTTTTACAGTCACATAAATAGTCACAGGATTGTAATTTATTTTAGGGGGAGTGGAGATCACAAATTAATTTTTAAGTACAACACAAACTGAATATTTGAAGTTATGCTTTGTTTAGCCGTACTAACTACATGTGTAAGAATTAAATAATAGGAATCTTGAAAAGACAGCAAATTCAACTTAGATATTTATTTCTTTAAAAATTGTGATAGTAATTCACTGATCTGGTTCAATTAAATGTAGCATTTCTAATAATTTAAAGTTTGTCAATATCTTTACTCACATACACGTGCACATCTCATCACGTATGAGCTTCATCAGGTCTTGCTGTTCATGATGTTTACTGATGTTTTTGGTTTTGCATTCTCTTTAAACAGAAAGCAAAAATAGCTCCTACATAAGCTATGCATGCTTTGGTCAAATCATTGAATATTGGTTTCATTTTGAGTAGCTGAGACTGGTACTTGCGTCTTTGATTTACAGCCATTTAGGAGGTTAGTAGTGGTAAAACCTACTCAGGAGAGTTAGATAGCTTATCTGGATTTGGAATTTACATTGTTGAATCCAATGCACAGTAGTTGTTATCATCCAGTGCCACAAATTTCAGCTGTATTTGTATTTGTCAAGTAATGCAGTATATTATGGCATTGGAGAGGCCATTGAGAAAAGGACAATTATATATTTTTAAAAAGGGTAAAATAGAATAAGGTGAAGTTGGTCCCTTGAAACTCAGGAACAAGAAAGTAATGTGTCTTCTGATTCCTTTCACAAATGCCTTGTTCACTTGTATAAAGAGTTCAGTTTCTTTTGTCTGTACAGTTGGATGCTGATACTTTCATACAAGGGAATTGAATAGAAAACTTAAGTGTCATCATGGAGACCTGGAACATCTGCCATCTTAAAGTGGGATGCACGTAAAATGCTGTAAGGTTAAGGGAGTGATTACTGTTTGTTTAAAGAGTGGTTGGGTTGCTGTGCCTTTTCTAGGGTGTTAGAGTCATAATTAAAACTTCTGCAGCATTGCTAGGTTGGTGTTGAGCTGTTATTGACAATGAAAATGGTTCCCTTTGCATAGTTCATCATAAAATGCACTGAGCTTTTGGTGTGCATAATGCTTTTGAGAGTCAAGTAGCTATTGCTGCCTTTGGGTTCACTTGTCATTCTGAAATTGATCAGTGGTAGAGATGTGGCAGACACTGATCATTTACTGGTAATGCTGTTGTCTCTATACTTCATCTGCACTTCATTTTATGTTGTCCACCTTTATCGTGACAATTCTTTGGAAGGTGTATTTTAAGGGTCAGTGAAGAACAGTTCAGTGGTCTACAATTTCAGAAATGTGACCCTTGGAAATGACCCACATTTTAAATACTGAGCATTGGAGTACGGGTGCGTAAAAGTACAGAAGGCTAAACTAAGTATTCTATTTCAGACTACCTTATTTAAATGGCGTATTCTAAGTCAACGAGGCGGGTTTTTCATGAAGGAATGCCAGTTGATGCTAAAAAATGCTAAATGGTATGCCTCATAAAGATGCTAAATAGAGATTGATGCTGAATAGCTGGGAACAGTGGGGAAAAAAGGGATTCTCTATAAAATGAGCAGCCAGAGCTTTGATTAGTAAAAGTAGATACTAGCAGTTATATTGAGAAACAGTGAAAAGACACATAAGCTAGTACCTGTCAAGATATTTTTCTTGGATTCTGCTGCATGTTTCATGTTGCCTGAAGCACCTGAAACATCTGCAGGGTTTTTTTTTCTAGCTGCTGTGACAATGGCAAAACATGTATCTGTTTTGTCTGTCGCTATATTTTGCTAACCATAAAAAAGAGTACTACCTTCTTTCATATCCTCTGCTGTTTGAAGGACTCTGCACCTGTGATAAGTTTAAAACTTTCTTCTTTTTTGTTTATTTACTGCCTCATTTATGGTCAGATACTTGTAAATTTTATTGTAGCAAACTGGGATGTGAACTTCTGCTTTACTTCTGTCTTTTGTCTGAAGAAAAAGTGATACATGCATCTGCATGCAGACATTCATACATCTGAAAAGTTGTTTCTGTGTTTCACTCTTAACATCTGGGGTGGATGCGAAAAATGTCTTCCATTGTAGTTGGCTGTATAATCCTGTAGTGTTTCTCAAAAAAAAGCATGGATATTTACATGAATTCCCTTAAGATGCAACAAAATATGTTGCAAACTAACAAGAATTTGTTAGTTTCCTGTTTACTGTCAGGAGCATTAGGAGTAGTATCAGTGAAATGTAAGTATTTTACTCTGTTGTTTCCCAGCAAGAATTTGCTGGCTCTCAATGATTTTTTTAAAGAGTGTAGGGGAAGAAAATCCTTTTCTCTTCAAGATACAGTAAATATTAAATTGATGTTCTCCTGGTTAAATGTCTCCATGTGTGCTGAATAAATATTTGCAGTTTTAATATCACATTTTCAAAGACTGATCTGACCTTTGATTTTCATTGGCCACAGAACCTTGACTTCTGGCCTTGTAAAGACATGCTCATGCAAGTGTGTGTTAAAGGCCTGAAATGTTAGGGTTTGGTTTTATTTTGGTGCATGCCTTGCTCAAGAACCTAATTTCTTTAGTGAAACAGTATAGGACAGACATTGATAGGTTTTCAGTTTTAGATACATAGACTTTAAATTTGTTCTGAAACTGTGATCTAGATCAGAGCCTTGTGAGCCTGGAGCAGTTGTGTAGATCTCCAGATTCTGCAAACTCTCTGGAGTTGTAACTGGATAGTTGCAAGTATTGATCCTACTTGCTACTCATTTAGAGAGCAGTGAGCAATTTTGCAGTTTAAAACAAATGCCCTTCCAAACTCTTATAACTTCAGATCCTTTGATTGTCACCTGCTTACCAAGATTTTACCTGGGGCTACAGTCTTTGACAGAGTACTTAAAATCTTAACAAGTCTTGTTTGAATATGCCACTATTTGAGCCGTGCCCCATCCTTGTAAGTGTTACAGGCTAAGTTGGATGGGACTTAAAGCAACTTGGGCTAGTGGAAAGTGTCCCTGCCCATAGCAGGGAGGTTGGAGCTAGATGTCCTTTAAATTCTCTTCCAAACCAAACCATTATATGACCAACAGTCTGTTTTCCTATGACAGTTGTAGAAGTGGAGTCTGGTAGTCCAGATGGCTTTCTTACAGGAAAAAGCCATTCAGAACAAAACTTTTTGGTAAGGCAGGTTAAAAAATACTTAAGGTACTTAAATTGCTCCCATAAGAATGTTTTTTCACTTAGGAAGAGGTCTTCTCTTTTCTTGTCAGTAAAGTTAATTCATCATTTTACCTCTGGACAGCCATCAGAAAAATTCATCCTGAGTGGCTCCTTCAGCTTTGGTTATAGCCCACAGTCATGGCCTCAGCAGCCACTGGTGTAATTCCATTGTGAGGCCCAGGACAGAGGTGCATAACTGGCTGTTCATATGTGTAGTTAGAGTTTGGTGAGCTTGGCTTTGAAAGTTCAAAAACAAAAACAACTTTTGAAAAAAGTTCCAAACAATATTAGTCCTTGTTCCTGTTTGGAACTTTTCGTAAGTTGCATGTATATTTCTATTCTTTCATTTTTTCACTTCTTTGGAGCTACTTTCTGCAGTATTTCTCGGGAGCACTGACAACAGCAGTAGTTGGGTAGGTAATTTTATTAACCTTATTCAGGAGCTGCTTCTTCATTTTGGGGTACATATTCTTTGAGGCGAAAACACAATGTCCAGTTACTGCTGTACTAGTACTTATTTTACATGTTCTTGCCATATGTACTGATCAAAAGGAGACATTTTTATAAGTAGAATTTAAAATGTTAACATTTGGAGGAAGTAAGAAGAAATGAGTGCATTGTCACTGTGACTCTCTCTCTATCAGATTTACCCCTACTAGAAATGCATATTTCTTGTAATAGCCTGCTGTTTCTGCTGTTAGGCTTTTGGAAAGTGAGCTGGCATTTGTACAAAGGTGATTACTGTGGATATACAACAATTTATTTTGCTTCCACTTCTTTTTGCCAGAGTTTGCCTAAATAGCTTAGCTGGTTTTACTGGGTACAGTCTTTGATTGCATGAGGTTGTTCTTTTCTCCTGTCCCTGGTTATATGAGTGGGTGGCTGATGCTTTGGCATTCAGAAATATAATGGATGTGTTTAGTTTGCTAAACTACATGTGTGGAAAATGAGGCTTGGCACCTTTGTTAATGTGTCTGCGGTTGATAGTTTTGAGGGTTGGCAGAGAGTGTTCTGGTTCCCATTTAAAATGAAGGCACAAAAGAAGATGTGCCCCAAAGAAGAGTGGCAGAGCTAAGATCCAGGAGAAAGGAATGGTGGTTTGGGTGGATGGTGGCTGAGCAGTAAAAGAGTGGAGGGTAGCAACACCTGAGAGGTTGAAGCCACCTATTTTTGTTGCCTTGAGCTTCTTTATTATAAGATACTCTTTATAACATTAGTTCTGAAAGATTGGAGTAAATAGTATGTTATAAAAAATTATAACAGCTGAACAAGTTGCACTGCCTTTATGCAAGGAAGCAAATAGCTGTCTTACGTATTTGAATTGAAATTTATTACTGAAATAGCATGCATTTTTGGGAAAGGTAATTTAGAAGATCCATCATCTTGAGTGGTTCAGTCTAGAGCTCAATGCTTCCAAATAATTAGTTTAGAGTTGAGTGGTAAAGGTTTCCATACTTTTTTTTTTGTTCTCCATCTTCAGTATTTATTAATTACTTTCAGAAACCTAAGTAGAATTAATTATGTGCATTCTTTGCTTTCCACCCCTATTATTCTATAGTTTGTTTTTTTTTCTGTAAAGTGCAAAATACTGTAAATTGCTCTCACTATAAAACTCTTGGTTTAAAAAGGTTGGCCTTGTAGCAGGACTTTATTGAGCTCTCGGTGCATAATTTAGAAATCAGTATGATAGACAAAAATAGAATTCTAATATTTTGCTAGTGATGTGATTGCAGTTTTAAAAAGAGAAATAATCATACTTATAAATGTTTTGGCTTTTTCAGAGTGTAAGAGCTTAGAATATGTTAACCAGATTGTTGGAAACCAGTGAATCAAAGTCTTTGAGAATACCGTATCTCCCATACGTATTAAAAAGCAAAGCTGGTTCACATGAAAATGAATAGCTTCAGATAACGTTGATCTTCATAACTTGTTACCAGATGTGTAGTAGTAACCACTTGCTTCTTAATTTTCACAAGAATGAAGTGGAGCACTTAAGCACTAAACAGGAAATGAAGACCATTTATATGACAAGTATATTGGTTGGAGAAATCCAGTCCCGTACAAACTGTGATTACACTTTTAAAAAAATTTGCATCATTAAGTTTCATTGTGAATGCAGGGGTTTTAAACTATATCCAAGGAGATATTTTGAAATCAACACAAGACAGTTTTGTCATGAGTTCTAAAAACAGTTGGCAGAGAAAATGTATGAGTCTGATTCTCAAAATGTTTAAGATCTGTTCCCCTATTTCATTTCTCAGAATTGTAGAGGTATGATTGTAGTTAGGTTTCTCTGAGGCTTTTGACTCTAAGTTATGCCATACTTTACCAAATTAGTGCATTGGAACAAGGACAGAGGGTACTTCTCCAGTGTGGACAGCCCCCAAGCTCGCATCTAGAAATCTGTGAAGACTGGCATTGTGACAGAAGCTGATCCATTTTCCTCTTGATCAGGAATTAGCTATATAATAATGATAAAATGTTAGTGATGGAAATTAGCCATATGGCAGGAAAGATGAGAAAATTGCTTGAAGTGAAATGCTTCCATTATTTTCCTTTTTTTCTTGTGTGATACTCTTACCTGGATTTTTTGTCAATCCTTCCTTCCTGTGATTGGGAGTTCAGGCATTGGTGAAGTAGTCACTCTCACCTGCCTATTTCCATTTGGTCCATTTAGGTCTTTCTAAGCTTTTTGTTCCCATGCAGCAAACACCCCAAGTTACTCTGAAGAGAAAAAGGGGAATTGTATTTGATGACTTAAAAATGGCTAAGAGCAAGTGGAGCATGTTCTAGAGACTATCTGAAGTAAGCATCTGTTTTGCAGTTGTGTGGAGTTCAGGAAAGGGGAGCCAAATCCAGGTAGTTTCTTTACATTCCAGTTTTATGTTCATATTTGTACAAAGCAGACTGTACTAAGAGTACTTTGAAGCTTTCTTTGAAAGGAGTAATGGTGAGGGTTTAAAGAAAATTGTAAATGAGCTGGTGGGTCAGTAAAATGGAATTTTGTCATTTAATCTCAAATTGTTTGGATTCAGTAAACTTGAAAGTCATAATTGTTTTTCCTTAAGACAAAAGAAGTAGGAGAAGCACTACACAAGTGCAGCAGTGGTAACACCTGGCTTCATGTGCTGGTATCTGATGGGCTGGAGGGAATGCTGTATTACCTTTGCATCCTACTTCAGTTAGTTGCCTGTGTAGTAGTTGGCATGAAATTTAAATGTCCTCTTTAAACATAAACAGTGGTGTATAATGCAGCTGATGTGTAGGGAGAGGCTGAGTTTTTGACATGAGTGTTGTTGGTTGCTCTCAAATTTTTTTAAAGACGATGCACTTAGATATTAAGAAAATGGACTACTATTTTTATGTTTCCTAATTAAAACCACGTGTCATGCACTTTGTTTATGAAAACAGTTTTATTAAGGGAGCTGCTGTTGTCTTGGAACCCACTTGTTCTGTACTTTTTTAATGTTGAATTTTGGCAACTCATCTTGGTTGATAACTGAAAGAATAGAATTTTTTTTTTTTCTTCCAAACTTAATTATCATATGATGAAAGGAGCATCTGCCATTCTGGTCATCTTGCATGCACATCTATGGTAGATATTTTAACATTTATATTCAGCGCTGAGGGTAACAAAGTGCTGACAGGTTTTAAATAACAGTTCTCACAGGTAGGTCCTACTCAGCATCAAGTTAAAATCCTACTCACTGAGAGATCAGGGCATGCACTTTGAGTAACTTCCAATTAAATTTCCAAGAAATTTAATTTCAGGAAAGTGTATAAAATGTAATTTAATAGAAATTTGTTGATAAGTGTCTTCTTTCTTTTTAAGCAATAAATTACAATACTCTTTTCTTGTTCTCTACCATGTGTTGATATTAATATTTAGTAAGCAATTCAGTGACTATTTCTGTATTTCCAATTGGATTTGATTTATTTTAATGCTATTGAAATATGAAATAAATTAACCTGATTTATTAAGATAGTATGTATTTGGCTTGACTTCTAAGTATTTATTTTGTGTTTTCTGCATTGAAATTGCAGATACCTGTTAGTATATATATATGATGTCTGGTTAGTGTCATGTCATTACTTGATGTCTTTTTAATGTGGTGTCCTGGTAGCAGGCAGAAAAAACTTTAAAAATATTTCTGTAGAGAGATTTGTAGCTGATATCCCTCACACTGGTCATTATCTCATACTTAAGAGATGGGCTGGGTCCTGGTGTATCAGCATCAAAATGTTTATTCCCTTAGCTGCTGTATCAGTGTTACAGAGATTTGTCTCTGTGAATATCTGTTCCTTTGTATCTCATGAGACTAGAGTTGTTCACAGCTTTCAAGCCTTTTAAAATTATATGGCAAAATTATATGAAAAATTATTTCTTAGCTGCTCTTCTTGTCTTTATAGGATGTGGCAGAGGAATAAAAAAAGGGATATATTATTTATGAAGCTTTTTAAATTTTAATAAAGTTAGTACTGCTTTCTCTTTTTTATTCAAAATTTTGGTACAGGAACAGCTGTCTGGCTCTGCTCTTTTTGCCTATTGAATAAGAGCACTGAAAGATGCTGGAATTAAGTGCTGGGCTTTGTAGAAGTGCAGTGTGCCATTGCTTCCACGGATATGTGTAGCAACTTGCTGTGTAAGCGACTGCCCATCTTCGGGGGATGTAAGCTCATGTGCATGATGTGTGGTCTTCACTTGAGAAGCTTTAAGCTGTAGCTTAGCAGCCTGTAGTACAGTACAGCTGTGTGCAGTAGAGTTTGCTTTTTATGGGTATTTACAGTAGATTTCACTTTAAATACTTCTTTAATTATGATTGTAATGATAAAAATATTGTTTGTGATAGTGAATGATGAAAATTTGAAATATGCTGATAAATTCCCCGACTTTCAGTAGGGCTTCTCTTGAAGACTACTTTTCTTAACAGAATTAAAGAGAAAAATATACAGCAGAAATTCACTGCTTTATTTATAGCATCAACCTGATCTTTTGCATTTTCCCTCAGTCCCAACATGTACTTTATATAGTTCATTAGATCTTTGAGCAGGCCTGTATTTTTTTCCCAAAATTTGGAAAGAGGACTTGGTTTATTTAAAATCATACTGGGGAAAATTAGTATTAACATTGCTGTTAACTTTTATGTACACTGGAATATTGCCTTGTATGTAGTGTCTTAGCTTTCCCCATCATTACTTTTTGCTGTACAAATAATTATACTGTTTTATCAGATAGAGGGAAATACAGAATTGTGAATATAATTAACTGGCTTTAATTGCTGGCCTGGTCCTGATACTTAGATGTGCATTTCTGTAGGAAAGAGATAGTCTTAGAAACCACTTTTAGCACTATTACTTTGATCATATTAAGACTTATAATTCTATCTGTGTAATAAGCTGTTATGTGCTTTACATGGACATTTGGCTGTCATCTGATTCTTACTTTGCAAGAACATGACCCTAGGAATTGCTTTCATTGAGACAGATTAGGATTTGTAGCAAATATATCTTTGTTGACTCACTTTGTCCATGAGGTGCCATTCAGATTGAGGTCTTCCCTGTAAGGTTTTCTTGTGATTTGTATTCAGTATTTAATTAAACATGCATAGTTATATTAAAGGTTTATTGATTGTCCCCCACCTAATTATGAAAATGCCAGCGTGTGTAGGACATGGTTGGATGGAATCATCATACAGGAAACCAGTGAAACAACTTCTCCCCACAAATTCAGTGTAAATTTTATCTGGTGTTTTCTTTAACTTAAATGGGTTGACAAGATTAATGTTCATTTGTATTTTGTAGTTTGGAACTGAGCATGTTCAGTCATCTAGAATGCTTGAGGCAGGCAGAATAGTCTTGTCCACAGGTTTCTAGTATAAAGTGATAGATCATTAAATGTTCATTGACAATGAAATCAAATGTATGCTACTGTTAAGTGTGCTGTCTTGAAAAAAACACTGGCATTTTTTACAGCAACTCAAAAGTATTCTCTTAACTTTGGCTATGCTTTTTCTCCCAGAGGAAAATAAAATTAATCCCAAAAGATCATACAGGAATCATGCATTAATGCTCTTTCTAACTTAATTTTTTAACACTTGTTTTTTCAAAACCTGAGCTAACAGTTTGAAAGTGGTTTACCTTACCATTTAGACTCCTTGTGACTTGTCACTGATTGTGTAACTCATGCCTCATCCCCTCATGTTCCCTTCCTCCCCATTCTGTAGAATTTTAGTCTTTGTTCCTTCCTTGTCCTTGTGTGATAATGCCATCTACGTTTAGACAGGAAATGTTTCATCTTTAATTTTCTGAGTAATGTGCCATAGTTCAAGAACGGACAGTACAAAACAAAGCTTTGTATAAATTTTAATGTATATTTGCAGTTTTGTTTTTGTTTTTGGTTTTTTTTTTTTTTTTTAATCAGGGTTTAACCTTTCAGTTTATTTTAAGTCAGTCCACCTTAACTGAAGCAGCATTCTCCCAGATGTTGTGTTTGTGTTGTGGTGACTGCTTAGGAGAGTCTCTGTGTCAGAGTGACTCTTGGGTGAATACATAGGTCACTGGAGCAGTGCTCTTTTCTGGGCAAATATTAGGAGGCTGTTTCTTCTCTCTAGATGGTAGGATAGATGGGAGATAAATTTTGGGTTGATTGAGATCAGCATATTCTTTTTTCTGCTGCAAAATCAGTTACTAAATGAATAGGAAAAATAAGTTGATCCATCAGCTTGTAAGGTGGTTTTTAAATTAGGTTTCATGATGTATGTACATCATCAGCAGGTGATAAATGTTCAGTGTTTGGAGATAAATTCTCAATGTACATTTTAAAAAGAGACTGCACGCACTGTGGTGCTTTCCACAGCAATGCCTCAGATTTCAACAGCAAATGTCTGTTCTTACTGGGTTTTCCTGTAAGAAATGGTGCAAATACTTTCACTCTGGAAATCTACAACATGAAACTTAGGAAGATAACTAGAAAAAACTGTTATCTTTTAGTAGTAATCAGACATTTAAAGATACTTATCAGTTTTTGCCTTTGAGCAGATGTTTCATATGAGTTGATGTATATCCAGAAAAGCAATAAGTGGCTAGTAAATGGAAGCTTTTCATAATCATATATTAGTTCAGCCCTAAAGTGTTATTTTTTAAGTTTACATAGGGTTTTTTGTCTGCTCCCTTTCTTTGTTCTTCCAGCTTCTAAATGTGAACTAGTGTTTCAAAATGTCTGGAACTTACGGTTTTACCTGGCACTTGAAGATTACAGTGTTTCAGTTTTGACCCTCTGAAATGAATTGTATTTCTACTGTGAAAAAAATGCGGCTGCTTGATGTGATAAGGCTCGAACTTCATTTGACTAAGACCTTTTAAATAGAAAGCTACATTTTATACTATCATACAGATAGCTGACTGTAATTTATACAGTTACTTAAAAGAGTGGGTGGGTTTCATTGTGGTATCAGGGCACAGACTTAGCAAATTCATGGTGACAGTTTAGGTTCTGAGTCAATTCCCTCTGAGGCATGCCAGAGCTGCCCTTAAAGGCTAAGGACAACCACACTAGGCAGTTTGGAACCACATCCATCAACCTGACTCTTGCTTACTCCCTGCTCATCTCCTGTGGTTGCTCCTTGGGTGAGGAAAATCCTTCCCAGTTGATCTTCGGTACTGAGGTTGTACTGAAATACGCCTCTCCTTAGTAATCCTGTTTGCCAGCTGAAGAACCTTTGTTCACTTGAAAGCTTCTCCACAGTTTTAGTTATCCCTGATGATTTCATGCCAGCCTTGGAGATTGTACAGTTGAGAGTGCCCTGTAGGTTAGTACTGTTGCCTAAATAATGTAGATCCAAATACCCATTTACTGCATTCACTACTGAGATTTTTCTGGTTTACTCTTGAGTTGATGTCTTCAATGCAAACTGTCATGGATCAGCAGATCTCTACTGAGTGGCAATAGCTAGCTTCAAAGCTAGTGTCCCCTACTTCCTGTGTACTTACTACTTGGTAGTGTCACCAATGTTCCTCTCCAACTTTTGACAGTCTGACTTTGTTCTAACCAGATAATGGGTGACAGCAGGCACAAGTGGGTTCTATTGGGACTTCCCTTTACCGTGCACCAAGTGACTGTTCGTTCAGATTGTTTGCTGGCTGTATTTAAGGAGTAATTGTTTGGGTTATTTGTCATGCAAGGGCCTGTTAAGGATAGGTTAGTTTCTTGGGAGCCTTTTGTGAGAGATCTTTGGTAAGTGTGTTTTGGTGGTCCGGTTGGTTTTATATCAGTGGTTTCTTACTGTGCTCCTGGAGTCTTTCAGAGAAGAACAATATACTGAGATGTTACCTTTCCTTACAACAGCTGCATGGAGTTACCTGTGTCCCCACTAATACATTTATTTGAAGTAATTTATGCCATTTTTTCTGGTACAAACATTTAACCTAACTGAAGCATTGTTTCCTAATTCTCCCCTTGAACCCCTATCAGAAATTCATGTTGCTTTTTCTGTCTTTCAGAGCTATAAGTTTGAGGCTGTTTTAAAAGAGAATTCATGAATCATAGCTACCAAGTCTTGCATTCTGGAGTTCTGTTCTAATACTTTGTTATTTTTCACATTGTGAGTTTGTTATTTACCCTATTGTAAACACACTTCAGGAGGATTCAGTTTATTCTTAGTGTGTAGATTAAAAAAAAAAGAAAAGGGGCATGGATGTGTGTGTGTGTATCTTTTTCTGCTTTTTCTGTAGGGCTTTATTTCCTATGAGTCCTCCTGTAGGTGCTGATTGTCCAGGACAAGCACTTTAGTAGGTTTGCAATTCCTTCCCTCTTCTGAAAAGCACTGATTTTCATGCTTTCTCCTGTTTGTTTCTCTAACTTGATTGCACTATCTTTTGCACACACATTGCCAGCCAGAGTTTATGGTCACTCCTACTCCTCCCCATCCCTTTGAATATTACTACTGATTTTCTCAAGTGTATCATTTTATTTCAGATAGTTTGCCTGACTTTATTATTTAACCATGTTGCTTTTTTTTAAAATTCTGGTTTATTTAATAACTTCTTTTATATGAGGGCAAGCAATTGCCTTCTGCAAATAAGCATGAGCGTCTTAGAAAACTAAGACACTGCTCTTAGAGAGCAAACTGGTTTAGCTAAACATCTGTAGGAAAGGGCACACAGGAAAAATTAAGCTAGGATATAAGCACAGATTTTTAAAATAATGCATGTGTCTAGCGCCTTATACTTCAAATTCCAGAGTCTTAAAAGAATCATCTGTGCTGGATGAAAAACCAAAGTTTTCATTGTTAGAGAGGCAGCAACCAAGTCTTGCTTCTCTAGTCAGCCTAGAAGTAAGAGAAAATGGATTTGGTGGATAGATTGTTTGATGGATAAGGAGCTGGCTGGATGTCAGCATCCAGAGAGTTGTAGTTAATGGCTACAGTGTCCAAATATAGACCAGTATGAAGTGGTGTCCTGCAAGTGTCCACACTGGGATTAATACTATTTAATATCCTTTTTGATTACCTAGACAGTGAGATTGAATGCAAACTCAGCAGTGAGGTGCAATTGATACACTTTTCAGAATGCAATATTTTATAGTAAATTAGAAGCTTCTTGAAGACAATTAAGGAAAAATAGTTTTTGAAGAAATTTATTTCTTTTCTTGGTTTTTTTGTAGGTATTAAATTTGGGATCTGTGTGTTTTTTAAATGGCTGTTAAAATCTGTAACAGACATAACCATTGTCCAAAAAGTCTCTCTCTATGGAAGTACTGGTTTTTTATTGATTCCTTTCCACCACCACCTTTCCCCCTGGAATTATCACTCCTTAATGCTAAATTTGCCTCTTTGCTACCTGGAATAAAGTATTGGGATGTTGGCAACAACCCAGGTTGTCTGGTTGGCTTTTGGCATATTCCTGATAAGTGGTGCTAAGATACCTGACTGCGCACAGCTGATGTCTCAGAGTCAGTTGTGTGCAACTCTTGCTTGTTTCCTAGCCCTGTGTGGTGGCTTCCTTGATACTTTGAACTGCCCCATTAGGGCCCAAATTATTTCAGAGCTGATGGCCTGGTCAGGTGTGGTCCCTGTCAGTATCTGTGTGAGTCAGTGGTTCTCCCTCCTTACAGCTGTGTGTGTTGTAGGCAAAGGAGCTCCTGTGCCAATCCCATCTGGGACTGTTTTTAGATTGACAAGGTTGGCTTCTTGAATCTAGGCTGATTTTACATTTGCTCATGTACTTGTAAATTGCTTTTACTGATTAGTATTTCAGGCTTGAGAATGCTGACCAGCAACTCCCAAAATGACTCTGCTAAGAAACACTATACAAAAAGTTTCTGGTGCTGTAGTGTTCCCAGAAGTAGTTTAGTTGTAGTTGCACATCCAGCCAAATAGTAGCCGGGATGAATGATTATGTTTTGGTAATTACCTGTGAGCAACTGGAAGCTGAACAGTGAGCTGCAAAACTCACTGTCTCCCACAGCACATTCCTGGAAAAGCTGGCGGCCCTCAGCTTGGACAGGAGCACTCTTTGCTGGGTTAGGAAATGGCTGGATGGCTGAGCCCAGAGTGTGATGGTGAATGGTGCTGCATCCCGCTGGTGGCTCCTCACCAGTGGTGTGCCTCAGGGGTCTGTGCTGGGGCCAGTTCTGTTCAGTATTTTTATTGATGACATGGATCAGGGGTTGAGTCTTTCATCAGTAAATTTGCAGATGGCATTAAGCTGGGAATGTGTGTCGATCTGTTGGAAGGTAGGAGGGCTCTGCTGAGGGACTTGGAATGGTTGGATGGATGGGCAGAGTTTAACAGGATGAAGTTTAATAAGTCCAAGTGCCCAGTCCTGCATTTTGGCCACAATAACCCCCTGCAGTGTTATAGGGGATGGTGTGGCTGGACAGTGCCCAGGTGGAAAAGGACCTGGGGGTGCTGGTGACAGCTGTCTGAACATGAGCCAGCAGTGAGCCCTGGTGGCCAAGAAGACCAAGGGCATCCTGGCCTGTATCAGGAATAGAGTGGCCAGCAGGAGCAGGGAGGTCATCCCTGTTCTTAGCACTGGTGAGGCCACACTGTGAGTACTGTATCCATTTCTGGGCCCCTCACTTTAGGAAGGACATTGAGATGCTTGAACTTGTCCAGAGGAGGGTAACAAGGCTGGAGAGGGCCTTGGAACACAAGTCCTGTGAGGAGCAGCTGAGGGAGCTGGGGTTGTTTAGCCTGGAGAAAAGGAGACTTGGGGTGGCCTTGTCACTCTCTACAACCTCCTGAAAGGTGGTTGTAGTCAGCTGGGAGTTGGTCTCTTTCACCAGGCAGGAACTGACAGAACCAGAGGACACAGTCTTAAGCTGCACCGAGGGTTAGATATTAGGAAAAAGTTTTTTATAGAAAGAGTGATAAAGTACTGGAATTGTCTGCCCGAGGAGGTGGTGGCATCACCATCATGGATGTGTTTGAAAAAAGGCTGGATGTGGCAGTTGGTGCCATGGTTTAGTTGAGGTGTTAGGGCATGGGTTGGACTCGATGATCTTGAAGGTCTCTTCCAACCTTGTGATTCTGTGAAAACAGAGAAGAAACTGACTGGCAACTTGGGTTTTTGCCTCTTCTCTCTTTTCCCTGTGGTGGTGAAGAGCATTCATATACCTACCTTTTAGAAATGTATTGCTTTTTGTTGTGTGAGCAGCATGTAAATAATTTAGAATATTTTGCAAGAGCAATTAGCATTAGCATTAGTGAGAAGTAGTAACAGTTGTTTTAAAAGTGAATGTCTAGCTGTGAAGTGGTTATAATTTCACAGTTTTAATGGAGATCCTTTCAAGCTGAGAAGACAGACACTTATGCTTGGACAAGCCTTTTTTTTTCACTTTGTGTTTTGACAGCTACAGGAGGTTTTGGTTAAAACTGGTCTTGACAGGAAAGGATAGAAAAAAAGCATCTCATGTTTACAAGGAGAACAAATCCTTGTCTCTTGGAAACTCAAGTATGATGAAAGAATATCTACTTATTACTTTCAGCAATAAATTATTACAAGCAACTTCGGGAGCATGACCTAAATTTGATTGTCTAATCCTTTCTACTGTGTGATCCTGTTCAGTCTTACAGTTTGCATTATTAAATATAAACAATTCTGAACTATGTTTTCTGAGCTAGCAGTTTGCCACAAATTGAGAAAATATTAGGAAGTTAAAGATACTGTAAATATCTGTATGGATATTAATCTGGTTCATTATATTGCATTTCTCAGGCTGTATAGGAGAGGAGAGGGTTTTTTTGCTTTGTTTCTGTTTCACTTACTGTTTTATGGAAGAACTGCAATTCTTCCTGTTTTCTAGGATGGAAATAAAAAATTTGGTTATGGATGATCATTCTTGTTATCAGAACTCCATTTTTGAACTAACATGCTTCTAAACATGTGTTGTAAACAAAAATAAAAGTTAAGAATGTCCTTAAATCAGGTTTGACACTTTGTGTCTGGTGTTTTTATGTCTGAAAGTAGCAAATATCAGCCAGTCCCTTCTCTTACAACACTTAGACCTGAAGGAGAAAACAACGGCATTTTGTTCAAAATCATATATTGTGGATAATCAGAGGTTTTCACAACAAGTAAATAGCTTTGGGGAGGAGTTACTTCTAATTACAACCCATCAGTCATAGCTGCGAATTTAGTTAAAGTTTCACTGTGCAGCAAATTTCTGATGAATACCTGTCATGCTGGATTGTTTCTGCTGGGACATGTATGTACCAGTCAAACGAACAGAGTTAATACTGCAGCCAGGGAGAACATTGTTGCAAGACTACACTTCCTGTGTGCTCTGGGTTTTTTTTGCTGGTTAGATGTTAGTGAAGTTAAGATGCTCTGCTTGAAATTGAGAGCACAGCTGGATTTTTGCTTAAACATTTGTAATACTTTCAATATATTACTTTCCTGGGTAAATGCAGTGAATGAACAAAGTCTGTTCTTTTTACAGTCTGTTTTAAGTGTCAAATTGCTACATGCTCATGCTCACTGGGCTTGATTTGGTTGTTGTTTGTTTGTTTAATGGAAAATGAAAAGACCAGATTCAGGAGGCATATGATGATGAATATACTAAGTTAAGGTTTTGTTATGCTTCCATAAAGGTATTCAAATATAACTGATATACTTGAAAAGACACTGGTCTTTGCCCTGGAAAACTTAGTAAGAGCTACTGTATTTGCATGTTTTAAGTATTTATTTTGTAACTTCACCTGAAATGCCTCCAGTATTTAGTGCTGGTAAAGCTAGGTGTATATATAGGGACCATTGCAAAGACGAACCTGCTCTCCTTTAACCATTTTGAATCTTACATTATATGTTATTGGGCTTTTTTTTTTTTCTTTAATGGAAATTCTTTTCTTGCTTAATACATAAAATCCACTGAAAATTAGAAATGGTATTTTCTTGTGGAAAAATAATGTATTCTGCTTACAATTCTGAAGATTATATTTCTAATAGTGTTTTTTTTTCTTGCAGTTGTACTCGCTAAATGATTATAAGCCACCCATTTCTAAAGCTAAAATGACACAGATCACCAAGGCAGCAATCAAGGCTATAAAGGTATGAAACCATTTATCTTCTTTTGACCTCTTTTACATTTCTCATGTATGTCAAAATAATTCTGTGAAATAGTCTAAAGAATTTGCTTCAGAACTTTCCACCTCCCTTGTGCTTACAATTTCCAAGTTATGTTCATATGTGATATCCAGGAATACAGCAGAAGGCTACAAGTGGTGTGTGACTCTCATTTGCTGGTTGTCATATGTGAGAAAGAATTAAACCAATTTGTCTCCATCTGAATTCCATCAGATCTGAAAGACAGGGTTTTTTTCCTTCGTTTACAAAGGAAACACTGACATGTCTGTTAACAGATGAATAAATAGAAAATTACAATCCACCCTTCCTTCTCCCCTCTCTCCCTCCCTCCCCAAAATTTATGCATGCCTTTGGATCAATACAACTGTCCATTTTTCTGAATTTCTAGCATACTTTTTCATGGATATTGTTCATAGATTTCAGTTTTCTTGTTGCTTGGATACAAATTGTCTTTAAGTTCAAGTCTTAGTACACTCAGTAAAGATTATTCCTGCCACAAAGTAAAACTAATTGCTAAACAACAGCACAGCAGAAAAAGTCACTGAAAAACGGTGAAGGAAGTATGCCACTAGTGTTAAGCATAAAACAAATAGAAACTCAGTGAGGGCTGGAGAGGTAGAAAAGAGGACAGACCAAACTTATGCTTTTCCTATCTGCATTCCTTTGCTGACAGTGCAGATATATTTTCAGATAATGAAATCCATATTGGTGTTTTGTGTAATTGGGAAAGAGTAATTTGATGACTGAAGAGTGAAATTCAGTGGCTTTCTTAAGTACGTCTGTAAGTTAAAGCCTGTATGTTGCTATTTAATGGAAATGCTAAAAACTTGTATTAAACTTAAGTAGTAAATCATAATAGATGGTTCTATTAATTAAACAATTAAATTATACCCAAATATTTTATTATGTACTCAACTTGGAAATCCTGCTTCCACTCTTACCATTTCAATGATAACATTTAATTGTGCAAGTGGTTATTTCAGTTATTGACATGATTTAGAGCCATTGTGATTATATGTGAGATTTAAAAAAACAACTCCATGAAGGACAAGCCAACTTTAAAGAAAAAGTATGCAGTCAATGCTGTAAATTAATGAAATGCAGAGAAGTTGTATGTTTAGTAACATTAGGTGAACATCTTCAGTCATGTACAGTAAAATAACCATGTGCTTTGGTGGAACAATTAGATTATTCTCCTAGTTCTCAATAAATAAGCATGCTATTCAAAAAATCCAGTGAAAAAAACCTTCAAGAAAAAGAAGAAACACTCTTTTATAGGCTGTTAAGTGTTTTAAGGAAGATTGCATGATCAGCTGTAGATATTGGATTGCTATTTAATAATCCAAAGTTTCTGCTTCTGGTTTTTCTATCAATATAGCAACATATTTGAACAAGTATATGCATCTTCATATTTTCTCTATTGAAATACTATTGTGTTTTTCAGTTCTACAAACATGTTGTACAGAGTGTTGAGAAGTTCATTCAAAAGGTAAGTCAGTCAAGTGGAGGTTTAGGTTCACATATGGATTAATATTTTTAGCACATATTAGTTTATCTCCATTTTTAGTGGCATTCAGTTTCTGCTAATAATTTGCAGCAGATCATAACCTATGATGCAGAATGACAAATACTTTGTTCTCATTTTGTTCTTTGATCTGAATCACTGTGGATAGGTTTTAGGACTGCTTCTGTGTGTATTTATTTAATGTTTAAAGAGACTGTCAATGAACAGCTAACAGCAAAACAATTGACAGTTGTTTGGCTAGTGATAGTTGCTTTTGCTTTTCTGCCAGGTTTTCCCATTGATTTTAAAGCTGAAGGGAAGATGACCTTCAGCCTCATCTTTTTTGTAGCAGGAGATGCAACATTTCTATTGGTGATTCTTGCAAGTAAATTAAAACAAAAAAAAATTATATGGCTAGATTAGAATTAGTTTTTGGGAAGATAGTATTAATTTAAAGATTCTTTCTAGTAAAGAAATTTATAGCACTTTCTTTCCTTGCAACAGTTAATTATTCTTGGGTAAAACTGCATTTTACTTCCAGTTGGAAATGCATGGACTCAAATTTGTGAGTCTTCCTTGTTTATCTGTGTTGTATCTGATTGTTCAGTTGGTCATTTTGGAACTATTTCTTCCCTCTTTGTAAATAGCAGTAAATTATTATCAAATTGAAATTTAGTTTTGACAAACAAGTTAGAGAAGTTAGGCTGTTAATGTTGCAATGTTGGATGCAATTTTCCTTCTGTTACTCTTTTTACAAAGCAGCCTGAATTGTTCTGTATTAGTAACCTGTCTTGCTCATTAACTTTTATTCCTTGTTGCCCAGTGTACTCTGTGGTGCCTTTTCACAGTGACTGGGCAGTGTAAACAGGTTTCAGCTTCAGCCTGGTGTTTTTATCTGTCTTGGAACTATTTATCAATTAAATATTTAGGTACTGGTACATCAGTCCTATGTGAAAAAGTGTCATAAAAGTGTTTTAAAGCAGTAGTAAAGACCAGTAGTGTACTTTATCAACATTGCTAGTTTTTTGTCAAGTAGTTGTCTTTTGGGTCCTTGACTCTGACTTCTTCCATCTCTAAGACAGGGATCATTTTCCTCTGATCCCTGTTCAATGCTGCAGGTGAACACAGGAATAGGAGAGCAGGAATGCATCTTATCCATCTCTTACCAGTAACACTTTGCAGTTCCATTTCCTCAAATTAACTCAGAATTGTCTGAGTTCCAAATAGTGCTTTTTAGTTACAGAGGATGTGATTGACAGTTCAGTATTATTATAGGCACAGGGCAAGTTTTACCCTCTACATAAATGAATGGCAGTTTGTCAGGATTGGGACTAGTTGTTCATGACCCTTCCACAAGCCACTTTGAGTTATCTTTGCATGATCATAGAAGGCATCTATCATGCCTTCAGTGTCCAGTACTGCTCGATGAGGAAGTTCTGCACTGTTCATTGCTGCTTAGAGAAGGCAGATGTAGGTTTTTATTGATAACCTTGTTAATGGTCGCCCTGGATTAGATGATTCCCTTTCATGATCTTGCTGAGGGGTTTTTAATTATTTCATGAACAATTTACTGAAATGTGCAAATTATTAATAACTTTAAATAATAACTTTCTGCTTTACTAGAATGAGAGATAAGCAGATGAAAGCTAGGTATTTGACATTAAAGGGCTTAAACTGTATGTTTGGAGACTAATTGGATGTTTTCTGCAAGCAGTCATTTCAAGTTAAAGCTCAAGATGACTAAATCTTCCATTAAAATCTGCTGTAGACTTGACCAGAATGATGTCAATGCCATCTCAGATAGTTTACTCTTCATCCTTCACAGCTCCAGTATTTTCTTTTGAAATTTCATGACGTTACTGAAACTTCAGATAAAATAATTGCCTGTGACATTCTTAATTTTTGTGCCACTTAACTCACTTGTCTACTGTTATTTTGGTCAACTGCTTTATTCTTTGGCAAAAGATCACTTCAGGGGTCAAATGATCACATTTCATATATGTGAGGTTATTCCTTTGGAGAGACAGATTTAATTTCTGTGAGTAATCAAATTACATTATTGATTACTCACCCAGAAAATAAGTAAATATTTGTGTGTAAAGGCTGTTGCATCTGAGATTAGGGATATGCAGGTTCACTGCCCCAGTTTTAATTTTTATTTAATTTTTTACTCATATTTTATTGCCTTTTCCATATAATCTATATTATTACATTATTATCATACTTTGCTTTCTTTATGTTCCATGTTTTAAAATACTTCAGCTAATACATGTCCTGAGTTTTCTTTTTGAATTTCTGTGAGCTTTATTAATTTGAATATTGTGAAAAGTTATATACCTGTCTGTTCTGTATGCAGAATACTCTTGTTTAATAATTTAAATAAAATTTCAGAGGCTACAATACATTGAAGTGATTTTCTGAAGACAGTGTATTATATCCAATGTAAGCTTAATGATGCACATATATTCCTAAAAGGATGTCGCATACATTCTAAAAATAAGAAGTGCCTTACTTAAATACACTGAACCATGTTTAGAACCTAAAGAAAGGCTTTCTAAAGGTTGCAAGTGTTAGCAAATCAACACTTTTCAAAACAGAACATTTGTATCTAGGGCATAGTAAAATTAATATTCTGAAGTGTTTGTTTAGCACTTTATTAAAGATTATTAACTTAGTGTGTTGTATAATATGTCTACAGGACCAGAGAGGAAAAGGGTGTCCTTTCCCATGTTTTCTATAATACCTTGTGTGATATACACCCAATATTTACTAAATGAGTCCATAACATAATATATTCTGATGATGACTTCATTATACTTTTGGACCATGTTTTGTTCTGTCTTAAAACTGGTTGCAGTAATGTGGTGTAATTACTTTTAAATTAAAAGTATTATTACATATTGCAAATTAATACATAATTAATTAGTATTTTAGTTAGCAGACATGCCTTATAAATATATCATGCTGTTTGTAAATTATGCAGGTTTTCCAGAGTTGTAAAATAAATATTGTTGTATTCTCAACCAAACAGATGTCCCCATAAATATATTTTGCTGCTGCAGGGGAGGATATACCACGCCCTAATTACAACAGTATAAAATAAGTAAACAAATTTTAACTTTAATGTTTACTTTGATCGTAAAGATCATAATTTGGTAATGCTTTATGCAGTACTTTTTAAATAGAGTATACATTTTAAAAAGATAAGTGGTTTGTGTGCTAATTTTTTTAATAGATTTTTTTAAAGTTAATTCTTTAGCAGTAAGAAATTTATTTTAGACCATTTACATATCTTAAGAATGCATATAGATGTGATAATTTAAACATTAGAGGCTAGATGTTGCTTGAGAAAGCTTCATTTTCCAGGACAATTTATAGAATAAAGAACATTTCCATATACTTGGACCCACTTAAAAATTAGAGAGGATTGTTTGTATTTACTCTGCCATTAATGGTTTTGGTTATTTTTCACATATACTCTTTTTTAATTACTGTTCTTTATAGTGCAAACCAGAGTACAAGGTGCCTGGTCTGTATGTCATTGACTCCATTGTGAGACAGTCCCGGCATCAATTTGGACAAGAAAAGGATGTATTTGCACCAAGATTCAGCAATAACATCATCAGCACTTTCCAGAACTTGTACCGTTGTCCTGGTGATGACAAGGTAAACCACTTACAGATCTTTCTAGTTAAAACAATATTTAGCATATCATCTATAAAGAAGAAAGATTTTCATCTCACTTTCTACTTGCTGGAGGGGGGTCTACTTATAAACTTGCCCTGTATATGTATTTCTTAATGATGCTTGTCTTAGTGTAGGGATTGGAGAGATGCATCCAACGAGATTAATTAGAATTTTGAAAAAGTTGTCTTTCCCTTGATTCTATGATTATCCAGCAGCTAAATAAGATTTAACTTGTATAGTTTGACTCACTAGTTCAGCTGTTCCCTTGGATCACAATAGTTGAGATAGCCACCAAATTCTGTTTCTAAAAGATTGGCTGGAAATAGCAGAGTGCAGGCAGTTTAACTTCCTTCATATTTGTCCCTTAGTTGTAAAATAGATAGTGTTTCCTCTTATTGAATAACTGCAAAAAGGTGGAGGATTCTAAGGGTTTTGTCTTCAAAGAAATTTATGTAATAGAGTCATTAGGTAAAGTAGCAAGTGAGGCTGCATGCTACAGGAAGAGTTGTATTTAGAATTTGTATTTAGTTGTATAGACTTGTATTTAGTTACATGCATTCCTAGAGCTGTATTTTTCAGCCAGAGATATGAAAACCCAAGACATCCATGGAAGGTGATTAAGGCATGTTTAGCCATTGTATTATCTTAGGAATCCTGCCTTTTTTAGAGCAGTTAAGACTGCTGCAGGAAAATGTGTCAGGACCTGGAAATTTTGCTTGGTTGGATAAATTTGGCTAAGGATGTCTGTCTTCTCTTCTGCAACTGAGTTCTGAGGTGTTGCTGAACAGGTTATTTAAGTTAAATGACATTTTTCCAATCTGGTTTTTAGGTTATTTGTGTGATTAACTTGTGCTGCTTCAATTCCACAGTGTTTTGCTAATTTTTTGGTTTGTTTTTTTTTTTATAAATAGGCACAATTTTTTAACTTATATTTTTAAGTGTGTTTTGTAAATCATTTAGCTTGCTACTTTGGGAAATATACTAATACAGAAAGACCCTGATGTATTGAAGAAGGAGAGGGTGGAACAAGGATGGATGCAAGTACTCAGTTTGTGTCTAGTTCAAAAAATGCATAATAAATTCATTGGCTAAGAAATTGCGCTATTTGCTTGTGATATTTCAATGCATGACAGTTAATGTATTGCATTAGAGGTGTTTGATATGAAGAGAGATAGTAAAACCTATTCTATTTAGGATCCACAGAAGTCTTGTCAGGTTCATTTCTAGGATATTTTTCACCTCAGCATAAAACTGTACATTTCAATCCTAAGTCCTGCTGCTGTGCTGCATATGGATTCAATATTGTAGGAGGATCTTTGTCCTCTACATTGCCTAGCAAAAAACTGAGCTGTCAGAGACCAAGATATGTACCTGGTTTGTAACATTTTGATGTTTATTCTGATTGAAAGGCATAATGAAGAAACACAGCAGTTTCTTCATTATCTTTATACAAGCAAATGTAGAATTTGTTTTTAAATCAAACAGAAATGCGGTAACATTTCATTTAAAGTAACAACAAAAACATCCCACGGGTTCCTTTGTCTGGCCCAGAGAAAGTGAAAGGTGTGGGTAGATATGGAGCCACAGAAACAGTTTTATATTCCTGTTCTGGGGAGATGAGGGAAGTTACAGACTCTGATGGACTTGACAAGGACTGCTTATAATACTTTAGACTATAAAATTTAAAAGAAGAAGGGCTCAGATACCGAAATGCTGAGTGGAAGCTGTCTGAGATTTCTTTAAGGGAACTCTAAATTGCATCTTCCATGCAGTAAAAATTCAGCACTACTTTATTATAGTTAAGGATCCTCCTGTAGTTCTGGACAAACAGACTTCTTTTTCTTTGTTTTGAACAGTGTGGCTAAGTGCTCTACGTTCTTGTTTTATAGAACTCAAGTAATTAAACCACCTTTGGGACAGTAAACGCCAGATCCTATGAAGAATTTCCTGCTCTTTGTAATGCAACTGATTTTTTTTCCCAAAATAAAGCAAAATCTTTCCTTTTGGTGGAAGTTAAGTTTATTGAAAAAAGGACTGGAAGCGGATCAAAATGATGATCTGTTTGTGATGTAATAGAATGCTTCTGTTGTAATAGAAAAAAAAAAGTAATAGAAATGTAAGCTGAACAATGAGTTACAGCTAATGGAATTGTATGAAGTCTTAATTTTGGGTTTTTTTTCCTTCCCCATGATCCACCTTTCTTAATATTGCTATGTATTTTCAATAGGCAGGTAATTGTGTTCCAGTTTAAACTTTTAAATTCCTCACTGCTTCAAGAGAGCTTGCAAAATATGAAGCTGCTTTTCTAATAAAAATATTTAGCAGTCTTAATAGCATATGCCCATTTTTCAGTGCACTTACATGATTTTGGTTCACAGGCAGAATTGCATTTATATATGTTAAATATAAAAAATTAGCAGACTAATAATTCATTATTTTAATTATTAATAATGCTTTAAGATGCTTCCTTAAAATAATTTTCCTTCCATGTCATCTTCCAAAACTAAAGGCACATTTTTGGTTGACTACACATTGTCACCTGTGTGTAGTAGCTCTTTGCTGTTGTCTAGGATCAGTCTCAGGTTCGTAGTTAAGACATCTTTGGTGTGACCTGGTATAGCTGCCTTACTGTTTGCAAACCTAGAGGTTCTTTAGTCTAGACAAATTCAAGTTGCTAGCTAAGAATTCCGTAATCAATAACAAGAAAAATAAGCATGACTCAGATCTTTTGCTGTCTTTTCTTCATTTTAGAGCAAAATTGTTAGAGTGCTAAATTTGTGGCAGAAGAATAATGTGTTCAAGAGTGAAATTATTCAGCCTCTCTTGGATATGGCAGCAGGAATTCCTCCTCCTGTTGTGACCCCTGTCTTGCCCAGCACTACAGCTGCTATGAGCAACAATACGCCAGGTAAACAAAACCAGATGGAAGTCATACTTTGAATCAAAACACTTCTGTCAGCTTTGGTATGTTGCCTGTTAACATGCTGAAGTATCTCACTCAGATGAATGCTAGAAAGAAGTATATTACAAACACCATCAAGATCAGGGAAACAGGAAAACATTATTATAAAAGTGGGCTCTGATCATCTGCCTTGCTTATGTAGATAGATAGCAGGAAAATGGATTTTTAACTTTTCACTTCATCAATTTTTTTTCTTTTGAGGTTGGGATATGTGGGAAATTGGCCGGATAGGAATGGCTTTTGGCACCTGCTTTTGTAACTCACCTTTTGCTGATCCCATGCTGAAAAGGAATGAGATGAAAATTCACCTTAGCTTTCATTGGCAAAGCAAATATGTGAGATTTTCAGATCTTGGAGTGCCTTTTCTGCATCTTCCAGCTCAGTATTTTTTATTTTTATATAGTATGACTACATTACATTGTTGGAATCATAACTTTTAAATTCTGATGCAAATTTACTTTCAAAACAGTAATCTATAAATATTTAGCATTCATAGGTATACCTCTACTTGTGGGCTATAAAAAAAAAGTATTTGTGGATATGGAGGATTCTTTTGGATTATGGCATGAAACTGATTATCAGAGTGCTGATTAAGTCTCAGTGTTTCTCCCGAGAAAAAAACAATAAAACAAGCAATCCTCATGAATCCAGATGATGCAGGTTGAAATTTTTAGTAGAATCTTTAAGACTCTTTCTGGGGATAAAGTGCAAGTCCAGTGAGATTTGGAGTAGCTGACAAGTAGATTGCTTGCAATTATCTTTTGATATATGTAGTTTCCACTGAATATTTTGGAATACTGTGTGAAACCTATTTATTTTGTCTTCATCAGTGTTTTTGTTAGTAGTCCCACTAGTCCCAACTAATAATAAGTAATTCTACTACTTGAGGAATGTTGATGTGAGTCTGTATTATTTCTGTGTGCTCTTGTGTATGTCAGAAAAATAATTTCAATGGATGTGCTTTCTCAGTGTTTAATAACAGCAGGCTTTTGTCCTCTCTAACACTATTTTTATTTTCTGTGTGAAATATTTTGGCCTATTGATTTTTCTCTTTCTTAGGTACACCTGTGACTCCAGTTACCCCAGCCAATGTGGCACAGAGTTTGCCTGATCCTTGGGTATCTCAGATTGCTAACACAGACACCCTTGCTGCTGTTGCACAGATTTTACAGAGTCCTCAAGGCCAACAGGTAATTTTGTGGACAGTTACACTGTAGACACTGTAGACTGTCTGATACTTTGTGACTTTAAGGTACAGGTAAGGACTGCTTTCATGTGTATCTCTTATATGTCTTTATATCCATGTCCATGTTAACTTTCCCATGAGGCTGTTCATCTCAAGTAAGTTCCAGGTCAGTTAAAACTCCATGTTACCTTTTGTAACCAGCCCCGTTTAATGCCAGCACTTTTAAAGATGTAAAGTGTCTCAGAAGATGATTTCAGATAAGATGGTCTGTAATACATGCTTGTCTATATATATGACAAGTACAGATCTATTGCAGATGACTAAATCAAGAGCAACAATAAGATTTCGTGGATATACTTATGAAATAGAATGACAGTTAAAGCATATGTCTCTGTTGGATGCCTGAAGAAGAGATAAACATTGTACAGAATTACAGAATGGGAGCAAACTTCTTCAGGAAGTGTACTGTGTATTGATTCTTTTTTTTAATCTTTCCATCAGCTAAACATAGATTTTATTTTGCAGCATTCAAAAATAAGATTTTGGAAGTTACTATGTTCTTCAGTCTTTAAATGCTCAACTCCAAAAATGTCTTGATTTCCAGTATCACAAGAACTGCTTGCCCTCATAACCTGTGGTTACATTAGTTAAGCACACACGATTGGCTTTCTGTAAACATGTAGATAATTTTTCTGGCTGTGCTAGAGCTATGGCACCTGAATAACTTTGGCATTATATGGACTGAGGTTGTTTTACCTGCTGGCATACAAAACAAAAATCTCACACATGTGAATAAGAAGCGGTGGCCAGTGAAAGCTCTGGTGCTGGCAATAACAACTTTACTTAGTGAGAATGTTTTACAGTATTTAGCTAGCTAGAGTTGTCTGTAATTGTTCAGAAGTCAAGTGGAGGGAATATTTTTATCTGTTTACACTGGAAGAAATGAAGTCACTGAAAAGCAAAGCAAAATGAGTTTGTGGGATACTTTGAGAAATATGAAGGAAAAATAGTGGACTAGCTCTTAAAAAAGGAAAGGATATGAAATGAGAATGGTAAATACGTGGAAAATCAGTGAGGTAATTTTAAAGATTGTTGCTTAGAGAATATATAAAAAAAGGAGAAAAAAATGAAGATGAAAAGGGAATTAAAATTTTAAAGACAGCAGATCACAAAGAAATAACATTTGGATATTTAGCTCAAAATAGTCTTAAGCAGAAGGGAAGAGACAGACTGGGTACACAATAAATATGTACATGCAGATGTCTAGGATTGGTAGAGGAACTATGATATTTGCTTACATCCTGTCCGTCTCTTTTCTTCTTGTTCTTCAAACCAGTCCTTCTGCCACAGCCTCTCCCCAGCTCCCCAACTCCAAAGACCTTGATTTAATCCTAAAGTTGTGTTTTATAGGTGAGAATGTGTGTAGGTAAATTGAGAGTCTAGACATAAGAGGGTGCTGACTAAGAAAGATGTGACCAGCAAGAATGTGAAAACAGCAACAATGGTGCCCACCCAGGATTTTTCCACTCTAGGGCCTCCATCTCTGCCTCTTCAGTTTGATTCCTTCCTACTGAGAGCAATGCACAGGCTGGACCAGCTGTATCAGACAAAAGGGGGTGAGGGGAGAACTCTTCAGCTTTGCCTATTGCAATAATCAGGGAGAGCTCCTGCTGAGGTAGAACAATTGAAACCTTTTCAGAGGCTCTGCTGTATAAGAAATCTGTGCTTTAATCTGTTTTTAAAAGAATAGGGAAAATGGTTTCACATTATCAGAAAGTTACTCTAAAACTATCTTGAAAAAGGGTCACACATTTTTGATGCATTGTGGAAAAGAAATTCAGTTTATGAAGTTTCTAATGAGGCTAGTAAGAAGGGAGGGATTGAACCCTTTAAGAGTTTAGTGGGGAAACTTATAAGGGGTTGGAATATTGAAGGAAAGGGTAATCAGGGACTTATGTCAGCAAGTTTGAACTACCTGAATTTGCTCAACCTTTTTTTCCACAAATACCTAAAGATAAGACTCTAGAGATTTATCTTGAGGAATGTCAAAGAACTGCTTCCTCTAATTCCACAGTGGTTTAGGAGAGCTTCTTTCAATAACGTTAATATTTTTTCTCAAGGCAAATTGCACAATTTTGTGGGAGCATCCCTGTTCAACAGTTAAATTGATCTCCCTATGAGAAAGCCTTTTATTTCCTCATTAGGACAGCTTCTCTGAAAGATCATATACAGATAGGAATTTGAAGTAAGGACATCAAGATAGACCTAGTGATTGGTTTGTACATTTGCTTTTGATGTTTTGTTAACATGGCAGGAGAATTGCATTCTATCAGCCCACGCCTGAGTTTCACCATGAGATTTCACTTGAGACTTGTGCAGAGACATGGGTGCAAGCTCTCCCTATGAACAGGTTGCATTGGCATAAAGTGGAGCTTGCCACAGTGCAGTTCTTTTCTCTGTACAAATGCTGTTACAGGACACAGATTATCCTAATTTAGGTGGGCCCTTAGGAAGCTGGAACAGGCTAACAGATTTTTTTCAGGTCAAAAGGAATCAAACTGGAGAAACAGAAGAGGGGGAACACTAGAAAGCAGGAAATCCTGAGTGGTGGCTGGCATCATCATGCAACCTGTCAGAGCAAGTTAGGAAGAAGAAGCATCTGCCTATCTTATGAGCCCCAGAAAACAAATTAGCCAGTAAGTGGGAACAAAATTTGCTGTAAATGAAAACAAATTAAAGACAAAATAATAGCCATAGGTTAGATGATACTTCATTCCTGGGAGTTTTTTTACTAAGTGGAAGGGGAAAACTCTATTTTGTACTTAGTTTTATGGCTTTAAAAAAATCTTGTTCAATGTATTTGTTATTTTTTCTCTTTTAGCTTCAGCAGTTGATACAGACACTGCAGATACAGCAGCAGAAACCTCAGCCTTCACTACTTCAAGCTCTGGATGCCGGTCTCGTCGTCCAGTTACAGGCCCTCACAGCACAACTCACAGCTGCGGCTGCTGCTGCTAACACACTTAATCCACTGGAACAGAGTGTCTCTTTTAATAAGGTAGAAGTAAAATAATAGAAATTTGAAGAAGTTTTTTAAAAAATATGTGAGAAATTCTTTTGGATTTTATTGTTTGACTTTGGACATTTTAAAAATACATTAATATACTGTAAAGTGATGCAGCTTGAAAATGAAAAGCAATGTCTAGACAGTAGTGTAAATGAAAATACTTGTTTTATATGAGTTTAGGGCTAAATAGCCCACTGTATAATATCTAGTGTTGGAAAAGACCCACAAAGGTTATTGAATATGGTAATGGATTTGATTTATGATTTAGCAAAGTTAAGCCATATGTTTCTGCACCCTTTGTAACACAGCAATGAGAATTGTTTCTTACAAGATAATAAATGGAAAATATGCAGGAATTAATATACACTGTTTTCTCAGAAGAGTAAAAAGTTGGATTTGTAATTTTCTTGCATTATAAAGTATGTGCCAAGAAAACTTTAATTTTAGCCACAAAGTGATGTAAGTGAATAAATAAGCCTGTAGGTAAAGAAATTTCATTGCAAATAACCCAAAACCAAACACCAACAACCCACCTCCTCCCCAAAAAAAGAGGAAAAACCCCCAAACCAAACTACAAACAAAATCAGAATGCAGGAATTTAGAATACTAATATTATTGCATGCCGGGTAGCAACAACCATGCAGGCAATTGCAGTCATAGTAGTATAATACCTATAATAAAAAAAGGAAGAACTTGTGCTCAAAGAATTATAACTAACTAGCTAAAGAAAGAAATAAATAAGCATTGTTCTATTGTCTTTGGAAGAAATAATTTGTGTGTACATAATCTCTGTAGGATTGTCCTGGAGTGAATAAATAGTAAGCATAAGGAAGTTGAAGAAGCAAAAAAAACCTTTTTTATTCAGGGACTGCTGTATTATTTACATACAGAAAGTATTTTATAGTATGGCATTGTTCTGCAGACTTGAATTCCAGCATTTCCATGGATTGGTTTATTTGTAGGTGTGGGTGTCTTGAATTTTGGACAACTTAAATTGAAGGAATTCACATCCTGATGAGATGTTTGTATACAGACATAAAAGAAAGGGCAGCTTTTATGGAAAACCCAAACATTTATTAGTATTGTGATCCAAAGGAAACTGTGAAGCATAGTTTTCATTCCATGACATCATGTTTGTGGATTGGATAACAAATAATAAATAGTGCAAGAAAATAATTTTGATGAATGCATAAGTATCCATATTTAAAAAAAAAAACTATTTGGCAGTTGTTCCAATCCTTTGTTTTCAATCTCTTCAGTCTGTAGTATCTTGTGTTACTTAATCGTGCAAATTAATCTGCATTATGTGAAAAATTCTTTCGGCAACATCGAATGTGCATGTTGTCTGTTCTTGCTATAGAACCAAATACTTGTATTACAGTAAAAAAAAAATTGATCAACATTACCTATGGATTTACCCTACTCCTTTTATTTTAATTTCCAAAGAGAATATCCCGATTCTTACGAAAAAATTAGTTTCATTTCTAATAAAAACCTTTTTTTCATGTCTTTATTCCTTTCTGTTGCTTTTTCTGAACACATTTTCTTCTTACATAATTAAAGTAACATATGTAGCATAAGGGAAGGGTCTGCACCTTTTATGTGCATGTGTGTGTAACATTAAACTTGGTATCCTAGTATTTAATTTGGTTTAATTTCTATTACTTCACTGTAGAGAGTATTCTTCTACAAACTATGTAAAAATCAAGATATTTCAGTTCAGATTTTTTGTTTCAATAAGTAGAATGTTACTTAAACCAAATGTACACAAAAATCATGCTGCACATTTACCTGTCTTGGCTGGAAGTTCTCTCGTTTTCTCTGGCCTTGGTTAATCTAAATGTTTGTTTTGTTTGTCGTGAACTGGTGACTAGTTTCTATTTATTTATTTTCTCAGCCGTATAAACAGTACATACTCTGTTATTTTGCCTCCTACTTTGTCATGATGGAAGATACATGATGATTAATAGTATTTTAAGTTTGAGGTTGTTTTTCTGAAATGCATGACTTTTTTCAGAGCAGCAACATTTATAAGTGCTTCACTGGAAGAATATTCTAACAATGCAAACAGAAAGGGTGGTCACCTTGCTGTAAATGGATTAGATATATGTGGTGAAAGTTGTTCTGGGTTTTAGCATCCCATCTCACATAAGCTGGATGGTCTGTGTTTCTGCTGTGTTTTCTCAGAGACATATTCAGTCCTGCTTTCTCATAAGTATTATATTGGGAAAAGTGGTTCTAAAAATTCTTGATTGATCAGTGATTGATCGATCTTCTAGTTAGCTTATGCTTTATTCTTCTTACTGGACTCCAGTAATTGAGAGTAAATAGAGCATCCTGAGAAAGAAAATGGGGTACTGAATCATCGTGGTGTTTTGCTGAAGATGTTTTGCCTTAGTATTTCAAAAATTACTGCCATATGTTCTCATCCTCTTGTTTTTTTTCTTTTGAGACTAAGGTTTGAGAGGAAGTTATGGTGGTTGGTAATATAGCATTAGCTCTGCTTTTAAGAAAGCTTCCAAGGTGTGTAAAGATGCATGGACATGGCTTTAATAGCATGGTTCTTTCATTAAATAGTGAAAAAGGCAATCTCGCTGATAAGTAACATCTGTTGTATTTCTTTATGCTTGTTCCATAGTTTTTCTCTTCAGGAAAGTAAGGTGCTGTTAAAATACTTTTGAAGTTTTTAAAATTAATAGACAAACTTTTTTGCTTAAGCAGAACTCCAGTGTAGACATCTTCACAGAAAGCACAGGAATTTTATCCAAGTTTTTGTCCTTGTCAGATACCTTTCTTTTTATCCATTAGAAGGATTATTCCTCTTACATGATAACTGCTTACTTTGATTTTTTCTTGCAGACTATTGAGAAGTTGTTTTCAAGGAGCAGTATATTTGAAGGAATTCAGGTTGTCTAAATGACACATGTTTGTGAAAATACAGTAATTCTTTGTGAAGTAATCAAGCTGTAGGTCTTCTCTTGATATGAGCAGAGCAGTTTGATGATTACCAAAGGATTGAATAGTTGGCCTCTTCATAGTAATTTCTTCTAATTAAAGGTACCATTACAAAAAATTAATCTTTATTTAAGCTTTACTCCAAAGTAGCTCTTAGTTACTGTGGAAAAGAACATGTGGTTGTACTTGTTGCAGCAGAGCTCAGGAAAACTGGGCCAAAATTTGATGCAGTCAAGAGTTTGGTAACAATAGCAGTATGAAACTTAATTTCCTATTCCAGTTATTTGCCAGTTTTTGTTTGTTTGTTTTGTTGTTTTTTTTTTTAAGTTGAGAAATGAGAGCGTCTTCCTAATGAAAAGGAAATATACATAAAGGGACATACAAGGAGTGTTCAGTAATGCTTATTTTGTTTTCTCCTAGAAGCTGATGGACAGGTTTGATTTTGGGGAAGAATCTGAACAAAATGAAGAGCCTAAAAAGGAAACTCCTTCTTCCCAATTGTAAGACCAAGCTATGTTTCTTATGGAAAATGCTAAAATTTGCCTGATGCTAATTGAAAATTAGGATTAAGTAAGAAAAATACTTATTTCCGAGCATAAGTACACTAAAACAGTAGGAAGAGAAAGGACAGTTTTCTGAATTAACATACTATAAGTCTGTGATCCAGAATAGTTTTTGCCTTTAGGATAAAGTTAGCAGATTCTTTGTTTTTTATAGTTACATTTATACAGTTGATGGAATAGTGATGATATTAGAAGCTGGAACTAGCTCCATTGTCCTCATTATTTTACATTTTAGTTAAACTTGAAACCCAGTTGTGAAGACCTATTTACTAACTTTAAACAAACACAAAAACTGTAGGCTTTTTTTTTTAATTTAAGTTATTTCATTTTAGGCCATTAGTACCAGAATCTGTGAACAATTCACTTTTTCACCAACTAGCTGAACAGCTACAGCAGCAAAATTTAGAACATCTCAGACAACAGCTTCTGGAGCAGCAGCAGCCTCAAAAGGTAAGAACTCCACCTTGTGGCTATTGTGGTAATTTATGTTCTCCTCTGATTAAAAATCGCATATTCCAGGACAAAAAAAAATTGTGTTGTTCCTGACAGTTTTCATATAATTAAAATCTTTATCACTAGCTGACCATGTAATAGAAACTTGCAGAGTAAGGGGGTAAGTGGGAAAAAGTGCTTAAAGCAGAAAAAACCCACAACCAAATGTGTAGGGAGTACAATTTGCTTCTGTTAGGAAAGAGTACTCATTAGGTGAGTTAGACATGACTGTGCTTTGGCTGTTCAGCTCTTTACATGGGGAAAAAATGCTTTCCCATGCTTGCAGAAGAAATAAGGTGAGCAATAAAGTGATTATGCTCCTGTCTCTGAGGGGAGGACAGAATAGAGACTGTGGATAGCTTTAATTTCCCCAGGTTTTATGTCTTGACTAATAATTGATGAAATAATTCTGTTGAAGAATCTGAGCTAAAGTGTAGTCAAGTATTTCCTGAGAAATTATTCATTAAGAACTAGTGCTTGAGATAATCCAAGGTTCCTCTTAACTATATGAATTGTGTCCTCTCTACACTGATGTAACTTGGCTTATTTCCCTCCTGATCCCATTAAAAAAAAAAGCAACCAAAACCAACAAAAGTATTTTGTCTTGATCCTGGCCAGGTATGAAGTGGACTTCGTGTCGAGAATTTGGATCTAGTTCCACAGGAAAATAGAAATCTCAAATTGAAAGAGAAGACAAGAGATCACAAACTTAACAAACGTCTGTTGGAGACTTTTAGTTCAAGCTGTGCAAAGGCCAAGTCATAGAGCTGTTGAGTAGTCAGGATAGGAAGGGACCTTAAGATCGTCAAGTCCAGCTGTCAAGCAGTACTGCCACTGTAACCCCTGAACCACTAAACCACATCACCCAGCCCAGATCCAGATACCTCTTAAACTCCACCAGGGAGGGTGACCCCACCACCTCCCTGAACAATCTATTCCACTGCCTGGGCCAAGGAGCTCAGCTTTCAATCAAGAATGCCATTTAAGCTTTGAATTTCTGACTTTATTAATTTTTTTTACTAGATTCTGTTTCTTTACTGTTTTATTTTACTGGTTTATTTTCATTTCTCATTTAAGTGTAGTAAATGGAAAAGAATTTACAGCATAGCTATAGACTAAATAGTTTTGGGTCTTGGTGGATATCTAGCCATTTCTGTTTCTAAACACTAAAAACAAAGTTGCAAAGGAATAAAGCAAGGAATCATCTTTTTGAGGAGCTTTTGATATGTCATATCAAAAAGTATCTGTCTAATTTAAAAATAAAAATATTGAATGCCTACCTTGTTGTAAAATCAGCAAAATCAAAGTTTACAATATATTTATGGGTAGAACATTTACTGGACTCTCCCCTTACTATTTAATTTTCTATTACAAGACCTGATGAATTTTCCCTTCGGATCATCTTTTTGTGTAGTCTGTATGGAGAGAAGGATTTTTTTTTCACTTTGATAACAGCTAAAAGATACAAACTGCTGCTGGAACTACTTTGTAGTGACTGCAGTATGTTATGGGTAATATTTTCTTTAATTCCATGAGTAAATTTCATTGAGAAAGATCAAAGGGAAAGAGAAGGAAAGATAAAGCACAAAACAAAATTATTAGGCATCTGATGAGGAGCAGAGGGAATGGGAGGAGAGGACAGAAGATAAAAACAGAAAGAGCAACAAGAATTGTAGGCATTGATACCAAGAAACAGATGGTTGAAGAATAATTAAATAGAAGGAAAATGAGACAAAACATTCTGTCAGAAGGCAAATAAATTAACTGAATTATAGTAGAATATTTTTTACAAACCTGCTATAAGACTGTTTAAAAAGTTTAAAAAATATAAAGATAAAATTGTTACTACTAGTCATTCTGCTAACTTCCTGTCATTCTCTGGGCAGATAAAACATGTAGAATTTGTTTAATTAAAAGTTAAAATATAGTGTGGATCACTGAAGTGTTTACCTGCAGTAATGGATTATAGATTTTAAATTGCTTTTCAAAATTGTTCTCATATGATTTCTGAATATTTTAATTTCATTTGTTCTAGTTCTTGAATTATCTTGTACCTTAGAGATATTTTTCTAAATCTGTACTTTCAGACAATGCATAGGCTGTTATAGCTTTTTCTCTAGCAAATCCTCAACACCTTGAGTATTCCACATTCATTAATTTTGATGTTTTTTCAGAACTGCTTATTTTATTAGATCTCTTGAAATTGCCATGCTGACACAAATGGCACAGCTTCCTCTCTTGTTTTTCAGTAATTGCTTGAAATGATTGTCTGAAATCATTCCCGGTAAAAAAGTTCAGGCTAGTGTAAATTTTTTAACTAGTTCAATTGGTATTGCAAATATTTTTATTATGTTAGTATCAACATTTATAAATGCATATGCATGGGGGATGTCTTTCAGTGTCACTGTACATGTGGCTGGCTGTGTTTGTCCTGTGAATTTCTGTTTTGAAGCAGTAAATTGTGTACTCTGTGTACTGTAGTTTTGTTATTTAGCAAATAGATACTAATCTTTTGTAATCAGAAATATTAATTTTTTCAAGGTTTTGTGTTTAAGGATGATATCATAAAAAAGGAATGGAATGGATTGATATCCAGTTCAGCTTTCATCTTAATGAGAAATGGGAGTATTATTTTCGTATAGTATTACATTTGTAATTGCAAGGGCCTTTACAGTATATTATTAACTGTTATTTAGGCAAGCCCTGAGGAGAATCAAGAGGGAAATTTTGGTTCAGAGCACTCTGCGTCACCATCGCAAGGGAGTAGTCAACAGCAGTTTTTAGAAGTGGAAGCAAATGTAGATGATTCCATGGATATTCAACAACAGGTAAAATTATTTAAAATTTTATTATAAAAATTGAAAAGAAAACACAAACTAACATGATTCCAAGTCATATATATTGTGAGTAAATTTATTGTTATTTAACCTCCTTTATGTCTGATCTCAGGACATGGATATAGATGAAGGTCAAGATATTGCTGAAGAAGAGATTTTTGAACAAGAAGAAAAGAAATCATCTGTTCGTTCAAGATCAAGAACTCGTTCAAGATCTCGTTCAAGGTTTTGTAATCACCTTGCATTAAGTAAAGGAAGTTTTTCTGAAAAAAAGTTGCAATTCGTGATTGTCAGTCTTAATTCTGTATTTTCCAAAATTATCATAAGCAGTTTTTTGCAAAGAAAAGATGTGTTCATTAAATATTTGTGTATTAGATGCAGACTTTTGGTATGACAGTTCATTTGCCATATGTGTGATTTAACTGAAATTTTTTAAGACTTACTCAGGTTACAGAAATAGCTAACACTAGCCAGCTGGACAGTCTTTCTGTGCCAGAGAATTAGGTACTGTAGATACAGAACATTTTGAATGTGTTTTGTTTTAAGGTGTATACTCTGTTCCTCACCCAAATGGCATTAAGTTTATTTCATGAAGTAGTTTTAGTGAATATAATGGAAATATCTGTATAGTGCCTAAAGTTTATCGTTAAAAGACAACTAAATCAGAGTATTTTTTTTAACTCAGCATACTAAAATTAAGTATTTTGTAGGTCACCAAGAAAACGAAGGTCTAGATCACGGTCTGGTTCTCGTAAGCGGAAACACAGAAAACGTTCACGCTCGAGGTCAAGAGAAAGGAAGAGAAAGTCATCTCGGTCGTACTCCAGTGAAAGAAGGGCTCGGGAAAGGGAAAAGGAACGTCAGAAAAAGGGATTGCCTCCTATACGGTCAAAAACACTAAGTGGTATGTATTGCCTGCATTGTGCTTTAATAATATAGGATTAAATGGAAAAAAGGCTTTGTTTTCATTCACAGAACAAGATTTATCTTGGCTATTTATATATTTATAAGTTTAATTTCTGGTGTTTCTTGCAGCTTAGGTTCATCAAGTAGATGAACCATTAGACAAGAACAAGTATCATACTCCTCTACTGATGGTTTTAGTCACACTTGCACCACTGATTATGCTTCTAAACAGAGAGCAGCAAGGGCTGTCTCTAAGTTACAATCTTTTCTCTTTAATGCTGTCTTTAACGTGGCATTTGAACGTGTCCAGCAGTTGGCCTGAAAATTGTTGAAATGTTAAAGTGTGTGGTGCACACTTCGAACACTTTGATGGAAATCTTAGAGGCCTGGGTTTTAAGACGTTTACATTGTTTTTTAAATAGATTTTCAGAGGAATGTAGCACCAAAGCAGGTGGAATTTGCCAGTGTAAGACAGACCATAATGGTAGTATGTTAAGAAAGTATTCAAAAATCAAGTGGATTTCAGCCTCTGCAGAGTGCTGCTGTGTACTGCATTCATTTCCACAGAGAATTTACATACTAAAAAAAAAAAGGTAGTAAGGAGAAAAATAACTTAAATCAAAGGGAACGTATTTTGAGAATTTAGTTTTGTTCAGATAGGTTATAAACTGTTTCTGATATAGTTTTGCATTTATCTTGTGTATTAGAACTATATGGTTTATCTGACAAGAAAGCAGCTCCCAACTCATTTTTGTAAAGGAAAGAATGTTCTGTTCTCTTCACATTAATATTTTATATCATTCCAAGGTGACTTTAAACTGGGGACTGTATTACAGTTTAAATGTGCTTTTTTCCCCCTTCTTCTCTGATTTTTCACATGAAAAGAGACAAATTGGTTTTATGGTGTAGATTTCTCCCAGAAGTCTACAAGGCAGGGAGCTATAATCAGAATGGTTGGGAGCTGAGAGATGGAGACGTTAAGTAACCTAATGAACAACAGCAGCATTTGAGGTCCTGTGAAATTTAAAAGAGATATTAAGTAGGCTAAGTGAAGTGTGGAAACTTTGAGGGGAGGTAAGTGATTAAATAAATAATAATTCACCTGACGAGTGTTCTACTTCATGAAATTTGTTCAGTGACAGCCAGTATTACTTGTTGAGATCTGAAGAATTG
Organism: Calcarius lapponicus; assembly: GCA_039654755.1. Lineage (NCBI taxonomy): Eukaryota > Metazoa > Chordata > Aves > Passeriformes > Fringillidae > Calcarius > Calcarius lapponicus. The sequence goes on from CM077465.1 coordinate 57,351,525, forward strand.
TTTCCTAGAGCTTAGCACCATGAGATACAAAAGGGATACCTACAAGCATGTGAGGAACAAGTTTTGTCCAAGACAAATCTTACAGTTTGGTCATTCTCACCACTGTAGAGTACTAATGGCAGTTGAAAATGTCGCTTGACAGAATGCATAGCTCTGGTTTTCATTTTGGTGCACCAGGATTGGTACAGAAAGGAGATGTGATGTGTCAAGATAATGATGAAGAAAGTAGAAGAGAAATGTTTTGGTTTTTTTCCAGAAGTAATTTACAATTCAGTTTGCCCTAGCTGCTAATCTACAGAATTTTACAGTTTTATTTCTATGAAACCAGCTATTTTGTTTAAAAGAAAATGAAACAAGAAGAAGAAATGCTCGTGGTGAATATGTTTGGTGTTGTTTAACCCTTTATCATTTTTGTTAATGTACTTAATCTCTATATAGTAAGTAATAGATTTACCATTCTTGGAGTTTTAGCAGTGGTTCCTGGGTAGTTTTAAAATGTTTTACATTCATGCTTTAGAGTATTTCATAAGCTAATATTCAGTATTTTGACTGATATGAATGTGTCTCTTGACAGTTTGCAGTACTACTCTTTGGGTAGGTCAAGTAGACAAGAAGGCTACACAGCAAGATTTAACAAACTTGTTTGAAGAGTTTGGACAAATAGAGTCAATTAATGTAAGTAAGCATGTTGCTATGCTTTTTCAGAAATGTTAGACTAGAAACTTAAGCATGCTTATGTCTCTGAATTCTTCACAGCTGCTTAAACTTGTATATAGGAGACTTTTCTATCACAGTTAAAAACTGTGGCCATGATATTTGCCACCTGGTTTTGATCTACTCTGTTTTGAAGCACTAAAGACAGTGCACTTCAAGGTAAAAAGGCTCTTCCTAAGCTCTAGCACTTTATGCAGTTTTTAAACCAGGGTTTAACCAAAAAGTTATGGTTGTTCTGGTTTAGTGATGTCTCATGGAGCAGGTATCATTTTTCCTTGGCCTAAGGACACCTACAGGTGTGTATCTGCATTGTTCTTGGTTACTTTCCATACAGAAGGTTCCTTAAGTTGAATCCTTCTTGATAAAACATTTAGAAGAGAAGAAATTGTACTGTAAACAAACGTTTATTCTAAATGTGACAATTAAAAAGATGCTTATAATTGCGATGTACAATTCTTATTACTTAGAGTAATTTAGAGTCAGGTGTTTAGAGTACCTTAGTTGCCTATAAACTTCAAAAGAAAGTATTGCCAGCTTCAAAAGGAAGTATTTTTCTCCTAAAACAGCACATCTGCATGGGGGAAATCTGGGTTTTCTTCTTGCTTCAGCAGTTTAAAAATGCTTCTTGTGCAATTTCATTCATTTCAGATGAAACTTTTACTAGTTTTCTATCATGTTAATATATTCAAATATGTAATTAATAAGCAATACTTTTTGTGATTTTACAGAATTTTCTAAAAAGTTTCACAAGTGAAAAAGCCAGCCCCATAGCCAGACATTTAAATGTCATTTTGATTTGCAAGGGCTATTAATTAAGGAAAGAAATGTAACAACTCCACATGTCCCAGTGCCTGTTATATTTCGATGGCAAACCATATTGTAGATAGTTCATCCTACGCATTCCACAAAGCTTGAGTACCTAGAATAACAATGTATATCTTAATGCAGCTCTTAAAACATATATTTACAGTCTGTCATCTAACATGTTTGTTATGTTACTATGTGCATTTAAACAGTGTAAAAGCACACCAAGATTTTGACTAAAATGGATGTAAGCAATTGTCATACATGGCAATTTAGCTAGCATAAGCTTGCAAGGGTTATGTGCTACGTCATACAATAAATAAAACATGCCATACATGCATAAATACAGTAAAATGTTCGAAAAAAATCACATTCAGGAATGAGGAGACCCTTTAAAAATGCAATATACTTTTCATCACTATTTTGCTCCTCTGTGAGAGGTTATTGCTCAGCTCACAGAGAATCTGGAGCTTAAGAGGTAGCAACCTTTGCTTTTCTGGTGTTGTCATAATGTAGCTCCCAGTCGGCTCCTTGTTCGAATTTTTCATGTCATTTATAACACTCATTCTTCACCTTGCTGCTGCTTCTTGAAATTTTGTAACTGAAGTATCCTGCCAGTATCACTCTTAAGTTTTCTCCATGCTCAAACTTGTTAATGTGGCCGATTAAGGTAACAATTGTTTACAGTGTAAGCCTTTCCTTCTATAGTATTAGTATTCAATTAGTGTTGTTACATAATCTGAAGTACTGCTTTTCCTACTTTTTAAGACCCTTGCTGTTTTTCCATAGATGATTCCCCCAAGAGGATGTGCTTATGTCTGTATGGTACATAGACAAGATGCATATCGTGCTCTTCAGAAACTTAGTTCTGGGTCATATAAAATTGGATCTAAAATTATTAAGGTAAGGTGATTTTAATCTTAAGGATGCTGTCCATTTCAAGCACAGTACAATTCTGCTATGATGGTTTGTCTCTTAGCAGCTGTTCATTCAAATGTACAATGTCGAGAAGAAGAATGAAGCAGTGAGGTGTAGACTGCTTTTTCTCTGTGTAAAATGCAGCTTTTACAGGGAGTATGAAAGGTAGAAAAATGACTTGATCTTTAGGAAACACCTGGACTATAGGTTATGTACATACAGCCTAAGTCCTGTACCTGACCATTTGGGTCACTCAGTATTAAATTTTATACCAGTCTTAGAGATAAGTATTTCGTTAAATGTTATAGGTTTCTTCTACCTACTTGATACTTTAGGGTAAGTCCTTGAAATGCTGTATTCTTAATTTCCCCATATATATGTTAGGATTAATGTAGAACAAATTTAAGCTTTCTGATGTAATTAATCATACGTGTACCTGTTGTAGGGGCCAAGTAAAATTCTTGCGTATTCATTTAAAATCCAAACATTGTTAAAACTTTTAATTAATAGATGCTGAGGATTGGTGTGAAGTGACAGAAACTTGAAGGAAATAATCTGAAATATTCTGAAATATTCCAGGTTATATGATTAAACCAGACTTTTTTTTATTTTCAGATTGCTTGGGCTTTGAATAAAGGTGTGAAAACAGAATACAAGCAATTCTGGGATGTCGATCTGGGAGTTTCCTATATTCCATGGGAGAAAGTGAAATTGGATGATTTGGAGGGCTTTGCTGAAGGTGGCATGATTGACCAGGAAACAGTAAATACAGGTACAAACATTAACTATTCTGATAGTTAGACAATGTGTTTATTTTGGTAATTGCAAATTCTCAGAAAAATTATTTTTTAGGAAATACATAGTCTTTTTTCATTTGCTTAGATTTTTCTAGCTCTTTGTTTATAATATAAATGGCACTGTAATATTGAAATCTAGATTTTCTTTTTAGATTAATCAACTAATTTTAGATTTAGTTGATTGTCATGACAATGAAGAACTTGTGACAGAGGATAATTAGTTTAGGCGAGTTAATAAAGGTTAGCATATTTTAAAAGGTTTAGCTTCTTGTGCACTGGTATGTGAAATATTAATTTGTGTAGAAATCGTTATCTGCTTGTGATTAGGAAAGTCTTATATTCTGGTAAAAGACTTAAGTTGAAATTAGAACTTGTCCTGATAGGCACAACTTAGCAGAACTTCGTGGTATTTTTTCCATGAAGTCAGAGAAACAGGAAAACAAGTAGTGTTAGCCCTTAATCTGAAATCCAATTGAACAGTTTATTTGGTTTATGAAAGATTTACTTGTACTGTAGTTTCTTGAAGCAGAATATACTGAAATAAACAGTAGATTAACAGTAGATGTCACTACTTTCACAGTAGTGACAGTGATTCTTCAGGTCAAAATACAATCTTGCTTTGAGTGAAAATTGAGTATAAATGACAAAAATTAAAACATGTAACATTACTGAAATAGATTCACTGTGTTGTACTTAAAGTACAAAATTCTTGAAGAAATGACAGAGTGAGGAAATGGAGGTTGTGGTGATGTTTGTTTAACATCAGAATTCTTCCTCATTGTACACTCCAAGTGGTAACATGCATATATTGGCTACAGGAGTTTTTAGAAAACAGGACCATACTCTATATTGCAAATTGTTAACAGAATGATTGGTAAAAAAGTTGGCAAGTTTTGAAAAATCAGTTTTTATACAGGCAAAATTAAACAGCATTGCAGGTAGATAAAGATGTTTTCTTCTTTAAAATACACAATAATAAATAATTGCACTCGTTCTTTTCAAAATAAGTTTGAGGGCTATTTGTAATGAATCTATGTGGATACTAGATTCAAATTTATTGTTTAAGAAAGACATCTAAACAAAACACATTAATTATCTTTTTGTAAAATAATCATCATTTTTAAAGAGTGGGAAACAGCCAGAAGCTCAGAAGCTGCTAAAGAAAATACTCAAACGACGCAGAGTGCTACAGTTGATAAGAGTACCGTTATTACAACACAGACAGAAGCTTACACACAACCAGTCACTATGCTGCAGGTTGGTATTGTCTGAGTTTGCAAAAGCCCCACAGAACTGGTGGGCACACTTCTTATTCAGTACATGTAAACTTTAATTCTGAGTTTAAATGATAAAATATTTTTGATTTAAGTCCTGCATCCATTAGTGTTCATCTCTGAAATATTTTAGAATAGTTGCCATCCATAATCTTTAGTTACATGCAGTTGCTTAATAAGTTTTGTACATATGTTATTAGTGTTTTATTTTCGTAAATGTGTATAGACATTTCTAGTTGTTGAACTGACATAAAATTATATGAATGTTAATGTATTTGCATTTACTTGAATTGAATTTTGGGCTTTTTCCTCTTTGCAAAAACTGTCTTCAGTCTTCCTATCTCAGCCATCTCCTATTGTACACTGTGATCAGTATATGTTTAAATATATATGTATATATTGCATTTATGCTGCTTCTAATTACATCTTTGTAAATATGATGCACTCTAACACAATGCATAGCTCAAACAGAAATTCAAGAAATAAGAAATAATTTTCAGGATTTCATCAGGATTATTAGCCTTATAATTACGCACACTAAACTTAATTTTCCAGTACTGTTCTAGAATACCTAAGTTTTTCTAGACACTAGAATCACTGTTTACAAAGTGTCCCCAAATTGCTACACTATCTATATTTTTCTTCCTTTTCTCTCTCTGCATTTCTGCATTCACCCCTCTGCGATAGGTACATTTTAATTCTTGAATAGATATAGTGTTAGACTGTATTTTTGGCTGTGTGAGAATGAAGTAAAGATAAAATAGGATTCTTCCAGTGTCCTTGTTTGTTCATAGTGTACCATTTTAGAATGCAATCTAATTCTTCAGTGTTTGAAATATATACAAAGCCTTTGGTACATTTAGTGCTTGATGTCAGTTGCAGTTAGATCAGTTTATTCCTTTTAATGACCTTGAATACTGTTAAATACTGAAGCTGCTTGTTTTTCTTTCCATGAAAAAAGATTCCAGTAGCTCCAGCTGTGCCTGCTGTTAGCTTGGTTCCACCTGCGTTTCCTGTCACAATGTCTGTCCCTCCTCCTGGTTATAGTCCAATTCCTCCTCCACCCTTCTTGAGGGCAAGTTTCAACCCTTCACAGCCACCTCCAGGTAAGTCAGTAAAATAGAAATGCAGTGTGTAATGAGCATAGGCAGTTAGTGTGCCTCTGTGTACATCAAAGTTTTCTGTCATCTACTGGTTACTGTCTGAGTTGGCCTTTGACTCTTAAATTATATACTAGATTGATTTTAAGTACTTTTAAATTTTAATTTTTCACAAAGGTAGAAAGCAGTGATTCTTATTCTCAACAGAATACATTGGTAAAAATAATACCAAGTTAGATAAAAATAATTTTAATCTAGTATATTAATCTCCTTTCTTTTGAAAGGTTTGAAACTCTTGATTTTCTTCTTTGGATACTACTGGTAGATATCACTTAAAGATGCACCTGCAGATCATCTGTAGTGAAGATGGGGTTGTTTTTGAAAACAATAACCATGTTGCCTCTTCCTATTAATATGTTGTTTGCCAGTGTACAGTGGCACAGCTTTTTGGGATAAATAATGTAGGCAATGTTTTACTGCAAAAGTTTGTTTGATTTTCATGTAATCATTTGTCATGTTTTTCCATATAGGTTATATGCCTCCTCCAGTTCCACCTGTTGTCCCACCACCTGTTGTCCCACCACCTGTTGTCCCACCAGTTGTTCCAACACGTAAGTTTGATTGCTCTAACAATTGTTTGTGTGTGATGAAAAGTTTACTTTGTTTATATACTCCTTGTTACTTAATCAAAAGCAAGTTAATTCTGTTCAGCTGCTTAAACCAGCTAAAAACAGAAGTTGTTTGGGTGGTTTAAGCAGGCATTGAAAAAAGACTTACAGAGCTTATAATGTAGACTGAAAAATTATACCCAACATGGAGTTAAGTTGCAAATTGTTAATTATTTGTATGCAGAGTTCAATATTTGGACCTTTCTAACACGTGTAGCTATTGCTGGAATTATTTGGTCTTAGTCAGTGAATAATATATAATAATTTATTTTAGTTTAGCATTCTAAATGTATTCATTTAACATTTAAAGATATGTTAGAGTACTGATTGCTTAGGTTTGCCTGGAGCTCATGATCTCTAGGAAAAAGCCCTAAATATTACATTGCTGATTGAGGATAAGAAATTTATTATCAAAAAATGTACCAGTGAGGGTAATTAATTTCACTTCTTCTGATTTATCAGCCTGACTTCTACCAAACTAAATTTGAAGGTTGCACTATATGATTACTATGATACACTTCTGTTACTCTTTACAGCTTTAGTACAGCCTCCATTACCAATTGCACAAGAGACGATGAAGGATGTTCCTTTTACTGGCCTTGTCCTACCAGTTGGAACAGTTACTAGCAATCTAGCTACTCCAACATTATCTGCTGGAAGTGTCTTTAATCCCCTGCCAATCAACAAACCAGAATCAGATGACAAAGGACCACATCTTACAGACCTTCAGATTTCTTCAAGTGAAAGCAATAGATCTGGTAAGAAATTTTTTCATTATATGATATGATCCTGTACAGGAAGCATCATAGTCAGAGATTTTTGCAAATCATAGTCCATTGAGCTAGTAACTACAGAATAGGAAGTTTTGTGTTGGGTAGGGTGTCATTCTGAATTTAATTTGGGGAAGTGGTGAGAACCATCTTTGTCATCATCTGATCAATGACTTCTAGCAGCTTATGCTCAAGTATGTTTTTCTCATAGTCTCAAGAAGTAAAGCTGAATCTGGGAACTCATCAGAAAACTTCTTAGAAATGCAGTTTGATTACACAAGTAGCAATGGAAAGGAGCAGGAGAGGGTAGGGTAGTATAACATCTATAGAACATCATCAAAGATTTTAATAGTTTATTGCATAAATTGGGTGATGGCTTTGGGGTTTGTTAATTTTAGCTACTATACAGTCTTTACTATGTAGAGACATTAATTTCTCTGGCATAATGTCTATGTATCACCAATGTGTTTGAAATAATATATTTTAGTTATAGAAACTAGGACAGACCTTGTCAGCAGTATCATCACTTCATGCATTACCTGAGCATGGATTAAATCGCATTTTGTGTTAACACTGATATTTTTGTTAATTGTTTTTCTTCTCACTGCATTTCAGTGCAAAGTGATGTCTCGAGTACCTCTGGACTTGTTGGAGGAGTGCAGCCACCCAGTGTCTCAAGCAATTCTGGGCTTACTGGAGAAGGGCCACCATCCACTGTCTCAAGTAGCTCTGGGCTTGCAGGGGGAGTACAGCCACCCAGTGTTTCAAGCAGCTCTGGACTTGTAGGAGGAGTGCAACCACCAACTGTTTCCAGCAATTCTGGTCTTGCAGGAGGAATGCAGCTACCTGCTGTCTCCAGTAGCTCTTCTCTTGCTGGCGGGATTCAGCCAAGTAACGCCTCAAGTAGCTCTGGACTTATGACTGGAGTGCCACCACCAAATGTCTCAAGTAGCTCAGGGCTTCTAGCTGGAGTTCATCCACCTGGTGTCTCAAGCAGCCCTGGCCTTCTGACAGGAATGCAGCCACCCAGTGTGTCCAGCAGCTCAGGAGTTCTGGCAGGAGTACAGCCACCGAGTGTTTCAAGCAACTCTGGGCTTCTCATAATGCCACCACCCAATGTTTCAACTAGTTCTGGACTTATGGGAGTGCCACCACCAAATATTTCAAGTAATTCTGGACTTCTGGCAATGCAGCATCCAGCTGCAGTTCCAAACATGCCTCATTTAAATATCAGTAATCAAAGAATGCCAGGAATGCCTCTTATAGATATCCGTCCAGGCCTAATGCCCCATTCGCCTGGACCAAGGTTTCCTTTAATGCAGCCAGGAATGCCACCACAGCGTGCTATTCCTCCTCCCGCAATCCTCGATCCGTCTCTTCATCCACCACCACCTCGAGGTCCTTTTCCTCCAGGAGATATTTTTAATCAAACAGAAAGACCTTTTGGAACACCAGGAAGACAAAACATCGATAACATTTCTAATCCAGAGAAAAGGCTACCACTTGGAGGTGATAACATTCAACAGGAGGGGGACAGAGATTATCGCTTTCCTCCCGTGGAAAACCGAGATAATCTTAACAGACCATCTCCAGTGGATGTCAGAGATTCTGTTGGACGACCACCAGTTGATCCAAGAGAAGGTATAGGAAGGCCTCCAGTAGATGGAAGAGAACACTTTCCTAGACCACATATAGACATGAGAGAAAATTTCGGAAGACCAGGTATAGATAACCTTGGCCGAAGAGAGCATTTTGGTTTCAATTCAGACAAACACTGGGGACAGAGAGGAGATTATGATGAAAGAGAGCACCATGCCTTCCCTATTTATGGTGGCCCTAAAGGCTTCCATGAAGACAGAGAGAGGTTTCGGCATGTAAACTATAGGTTTGATAGTAGAAGTGGTCCCAGTTGGAATAGAGGATTTGAACAAGATTCTCACAGAGATTTTGATGACCGCAGAAGACCCTGGGAAAGACAGAGGGATAGGGATGACAGAGATTTTAATTTTTGCAGAGAAATTAATGGAAACAGGTTTGGAAGAGACAGAATGTCAAACAACTGGATCCCGCCTCCACATCCACGGGTTTTTGAATATTTTGATGGGGCCACTTCTCAACGCAAAGCTGATAATATGCCCCAGGTAAATGGTGAAAATACAGAGACAGAAAGTCAGCCACCAACTGCACAGGTGCAGGATGATCCAGAACTTTATGAAAAACTGACATCTTCTGTCGAGATAAACAAAGAGAAGAGTGACACAGAAGCTGATATAGAGAGTGAACCAGTGGTAGAAAGCACAGAAACTGAGGGGACATAATCATCACTCAGTAGGTAAAAGATACCTTTTGTAAAGTTGTCATCTCTCTGTAATAGATAAATGGCTGACTGGACCGTAGCAGTTCACTTTTGTCTGCCAGAATTAAGTTAATCTGATGTTCATGTTCATCTTTCACTTAAATAACTGTACAACTGACTTGTATAGAACACTGTTCTTAATTTGAACATGGTAGGTAAACGTTTTTTGCTTTTGGGTTTTTTTTTAATTTTATTTTATTTCTTTGGTAAAGCATAAACTTGCCCCCAATTGCTTTTAATTTCACAATGATAAATTAACAGCTTGTCAAACAAAGACTTCCTATGGAAGAAAATGGAATTTTTAGATACTACCCTTAGTTTGGCTATCAAAATTGTTATACTTGAAAACAGGTGCTGGTGTATCTTGTCCGTGTTTTTAGGCTGCTGCAGAATTTTAAAGTATAGATAAAGCTGTGATATTTTATGTTCCTACAATTCGGCAGAAAAAAAAAATGGCCCATGTTATTTAAGGAGCATAATACAGAGATTAAAAGTGATTTTGTAAAATCTACACTATAGTCTCTGTTTTCTCTAAAGTAAGTGTTTGTGATTTGTTCCTCGTACTGCAGTGGGTTTAAAAAATGAAAAAGTACATTTTAATGTTGGGTGCATTTTGTTTTTAGATGCCAATAAAGCATATTTGTTTGATAACAGTGTTTTAGGTATTGTATTTTTTTAAAAAACCTGCAAGCTCTAAAAACTTGGAATCAGCTCTGATATATGCTTAGCCAGTTGTTGCAAAAGGTTTATATTACTTTTGTAAAACCAATGCAACAGTTACATGTGCAAGAAGCATATGGTTTTTACATCAAAGATCATGCAGTCATATTAGTTTATGTAAATAACATGTATGTAAATATCTGTGTAAACTGTTTGTAGATACCACTTTTTCTGTGCGCGCCTGTGTATGTGCAAGCACTCACAGAATACTGTAGGCACTTCAATAAAATTGAAATGAAACTAGGTTGTGAAAATTTGCCTTTCACCTTCTTTGGGTAGTAAGATAAAACTTATTTCATTGCAGTGCTGTCAAGCATCTATTTATCTGCTCATGCTCATTGTTACAATGTTCTTACTACTTCTAGAAGGTGGAATATATATACTGTAAGAATATGCAGTAGTATTCCAGCTTACTTTTTAAAATGCAGATATGCATGAAGCCAAAACTTAAATGAGTATTTGCGTTTTTTATTTTGTAATATATGTGGTGTTCTGGATAGATAGTGTTAGTGTTTGAGTACTCTGTGGTTAATTGATTTTAATGACTCAAAGCTCAGAAATGTTGCATTAAAAGTAAGCTGATGTTGGTCTAAAAATCCTACATGTTTTACAGAAATAAGAGTTGGGGTTGTTTTGATGAAATAACATTGAATTTGAACCTCTTTTTAAATTGTTGAGATGAATTGGCTGCTTAGGTAAATTAGTAGTGCTATTCTCTCCTGTTTCACCTGCTTTGCTGCTTGTGTTTCCTTTCACTTGGAAAGGTTAAGCTCTAGGATGATGTCAGATTTTCAGTTTGTTCCATTCAAGTGCATTTCACCAACTTCTTTCAAAATAAGTTTTGTTAAAATTCTGTGTCTGAAAGCACCCTTTCACTCAGTTTTAAGAAAGTTGTTTTCCTCTTGCATAATAAGATAATAAGGGTAGATTCTCTTACATGAATGCCCCTTTGGTAAAAGAAACGTTTTTAGCTCAGATTAGACATTTGATCTTTAACATTAAAGCATTAGCATGCAAGTTTTATTTCCCCTTCTGCTTCCCTCAAAGGGGTGAAAGTATGAAAACATCACATGAGTGTAAAGCATTAGCATGCCTTTGAACCTAGAAGCAAGTTATTCATATGTGTAGTCCTCTTCCTCTGGATGGTGGGGTATTTTTTCATGCTGTCATGGTTCAACTTTTCAGTTCCAGGGATTTCTATTCTGGATAGTAGACAGACAGCTTAATGAAGGTAGCCCTTGGAAAGAGTGGACTTGAATGAATTATTATCTGTTGTGCAAGTAGTAGTCATTAGGTATGCATTAAATAACCACTGCTTTGTAATGGACCTTGCTGATGTGTTTATTACCAGACCGTGTCTTGGGAGTTGAGATGAACAATGTTGGAGGTAAATGTATTGTCACAGGCAGTCTCTGGCTCAAAGAGCTCAACCAGTGCTCCTGCACCAGCCACTCGTAGTGTTCTGGTCAGGCAGATTTGATTGTGTGAAAGACCAAAAGCACAAAATAGCTCTAAGGATATTTTATGAACTTAAGGGGTTTTATTTCATTTTAATATGTTAAGTTTGAAAAGGCTTAAGTCATAGGCCACAGAAATAAATACTCAAAATCAAACACATATTGGCAGTAGCTTTACTTTTTAAACATTTTGTTAAAAACCTCCTGAAAACTAGAAGTTCATTTGTTGTTCTTCTAAACTGGGACTGGCAGTGTGCCAAGTTGTTCATAATATGAAGATGTAAAAATTCTGTCACATTGCCAGGTGACAGTTGTTAAACGATTTGGTTAGTAGTGGTATAGAACAATGAATTTAATGAATCTATTATCTTTGTTAATATCTTTCAAACATGAATAAATTGGCTACTGTACATATGTGTTACACCATCAATTTCTAAACGCTGTTTTTTTGTAGAATAAAAGGTTGTTGTACAGTCTTCAGTTGCATTATGTTTACAGCTAGAACTGTTCTATTTCTTATTTAAATAATGTAGCATGCAGATATGTATTACCAAAATATAGCGATATTTAGAAACTTGAAGGGACTTTATATAGTGAAACACTCTGGTTTCTTTATCTTGCCAGTAGGAAGTTTTAAATGTTTCAGAGCTGGAGTGAAGACTTTCCTTTTTTATTGTAGATTAAGCCATCATAAGCCAATGTGTGCACTGAAAGGAACTGTCCTGACACCCAGACAAATTCTTTGATGTGATTCATGGGAGTGACTTTTAATTTTTGCTTTTGCAAAGGAGAGAGTGAGATTAGGACAGAAAGAAGATGGGGCCCAGGCATTGGGGTAGCAGTTCTGGCTTACACCAGTTTAAAGCTTGCTGTAGTGATGAAAGGTTGTGGGTTCTAGCAACTGAAGAAGCTGATGGATGATTCACATACGTAACAGATACAGTAGCTTTGCACGCAACACATTGTATTTAGGCATTCACATTTACTTGCAAACCATATGCATCCATAAGATGTTTGATGTGTTTGCCTTTTTAAACAGGCTGTGGTTCTTTCACTGTAGTGCATTTGAATAGGGCACTCTATCCATAAAGATGAAATGTAGCCTTCGTTTGCTATAAGGACATGATTTCTTTGCTGAAACCTTTTCCTGTGACTTTTTTCCTCACATCTTTAACTCACATCTTTGGGTAATTTGATTGGAAACAGATAAAAGTGGATCCTAAATTTCATTCTCTGTCTTTTCAGTAATGGTGACTTTTTGTTGCTTGATAATGGGAGAGCTGAACAGTCAGAATCATCAAATGGTTTGGGTTGAAAGGGATCTTAAAGATCATCCAGTTCCAACTCCCATGCCATGGGCAGGGACACTAGACCAGGCTGTTCAGAACTGCATCCAACCTGGCCTTCAACACTTCCAGGGATGGGGCATCCATAACTTCTCTGGGCAACCTGTTCTAGTGCCTCACCACTCTCACAGTGAAGAATTTCTATCTAATATAAGTCTGCTGTACATCAGTTTGAAGCCATTGCCCCTTGTTCTTTGCTCTTGTAAAACGTCATACTCCAGCTTTATAATTTTAAAACTTGTTCAGAATATCAGCAGTCATCAAGAGTAACTGGACAAATATTTGTTATTAATTCATGTTATTAAAAAACCTTTCCCTTTTTTGTTGTCGTTGATTCCGGTAATTAAAGGATCTTTCTTTCCCTGATGTGACATCCACTGCTGATTCTTTTGAATTTTGCAGTAGTCAGATTTTTCTTTCAACTTCCTTTCCACAAGTAGGCATGCAGTGTGAAGCCATTTACTGATGTAGATTAGAGATTGTTTTAAAAGGCATAAAGGCAGGATGTTACTTTTTTAAATTTGAAGCTGCTTATTTGAATAAGAATGTCAAAAGTATCTTTCCTTAATTGTAACTGGTCTTACATTTTTCCTTGAAGGGCTGTCACAGTGATGTTGTTAACTTATTTGGTACAAGTTCTTTGGGTGCACAATAAACATAATTCAATTAGTATAGGTACTTAATATTTCATAGTGAAGAAAAGCCAAGCAGACCTACTAAAAAGAAAATTCATTACATCTCTTTGAGTAATAATTCACATATAGGATCTGAAAAGTGATTCTTGTCAGTGATGAGAGTTTCTTAATAGGGTTTTTCTTGAAGTTGGTAAGCTGTAAAATTGTATTTGCCATTATTCTTTTATTCCTATCTTGCAAGAACTTGATGGAAAAGTTTTGTCTCATTGAATATCCTACTCTTAATATCTTTTAGATGGTCTGCTACCAAAGATTAGAGGAGGCAATTCTAGCGGTCTAAGCACTCTTAAAAATGAAGAGGTTCTTAAGATATATTATACAATTACAGATGAACGTGTTTTCTCTCTCAAAGAGTTTAAAGTGCACATTTCAGCACTTGCATACTAGCAGTGATATTAGTGGTATCACTGGTTTACTAATCTTATTCTGTACTCTGTCATTTTTCTTTTAAAGCTAACTCACTAGTGCTAATTTTAAATTTTCTTATCTAATGAAATCATACTAAAGCCCTCAAGACAAAGGACTATTTTGTGCTTTGCAAAAAACAGTATGGTCAGAGAGCACTGTAACTTGTAAATAGGCTAGTTGAAAATTTTTTTAATGTTTTAGGTTTTAATGCTACAAAATTGCCCTTGAATGATTTTCTGTATGCATATCTGTTTCATAATGGATATGTGTTCACATTAGTGTGGGTTAAGGTTTCTGTTGAAATGCAGAACAGATTCTTTAAAGCAGATGGCTTGATGTGTTTCTCAAACACTTCACAGGTAACTTCACAGCCATATCGATTTGCATACCAGAACATTACAATTGTGTGCAAGCCAGTGCAAGAAACCCTTACTAGATGAATAGGTAGAGTGTTAAATGGATCTAGAATTGTTAACTCAGATGTCGGTCAGTAGGATTCATCTAAGCCATAGTTGCAGGGACTTTGGATCTGAATGTCACTTCCACACTAAATAGAGATCATATTGTAAGTAAAGTAGCTTTTTCTTGACAACAGCAGGAATTAAGTAGAAATAAAGTGTATTTCAGTGTATAAAGTCCTTTCTAAAAATGCATTCACCTTCATGTAGTCAATGAAAGCTCTGTCACTGCCACCTCAGTTGATCAAGGGAGAAAATATTTTGGATTGATGCTGTTTCTGAGGTAATCACATCTCATTCAGCAATGCAGTGAAATGCATATTTAAGTGTGCCTTAAGTTTGTCCTTTTGAAAAGGACACCTATTTCAAAGTTCAGACAAAAATGTAGAGAAAATCAATAAATTTTTTGTCTGTAGATTTTGAAATGCAATTTTGGGTTCAGTGATTTTCTTCCAGAAAATCTTTGTCATTTCAGTTGTGCAAATACATAAATAGTAAGTGTACACTCAACTTTAAAAAGTCTACTGAAAGTTGTGCTAGAATGTCCAGTTCATTTTCATTTTTTTCCACATGCTCTCATTACATTATTTTGTCAAGTGGTTCTATCACAGAATTCCTCTTACAGTAAGATAGAAATACCTTTGAATTATGTCATTCAGTTGCATAACTGAGATGTTTAAATCTAGGACAACCATAAGTCTTGAACATCATGGATCTTTTGTGCAGTATGACTACCAATGCAGGTAATTCACTGTTGAGGACCCTAGTGGTAAAACTGACTGTGATTAAAAGTAAAATACAGAGAGCAAATTAAAATGCTTGCTGATTATTTTGGGATTCTGCTATTTATTAAAAGCAAAATAATGGCATCTCTCAAATTCCATGTTGATTAGAAAACACTGTATTAAAACTATGAACTTGAAGGGCTGAAGTTCTATGAATTGATAAAATGAGTGAGGCACCCATTATTTTTTTAGAATGTAAAACTTTGAAGAGATTAGGATAAAAGGTTATTTTTACAAAATGTTGAAGTGTAATTTTTAAGTTTTGTGTGCATACTGCTGGTAGTTTCTGTGTGTACACTTCACATGTGCTTTGTTCCTGCAATCCTTATTTCATGATCAGAAGCACTGTGGAAAACAGGAAAGTGGCATGAAATAGCATATTCTAGCAGTCACTGAAAATACTGTACAGAGGGGATCTATATGTAAACCACTGGACAGATAATGGTTTTTCAGCAGCAATAGCTTGTTAGCCCAATTTGAAATGAGAAAAAATACAGTTAGAAAGCATGAATAAACATTTTTTTTTAGATTCAGTAGAAGTTAATGTGCACATTCTGATTAAATATTTACTAATTAACAAGCGAGCAAGCATCCAAAGATTTTAAGTACTCCTTAAGCATTTTTCTTAGTATTGCTCATACCTCAATTAAAAATTAACACCTCCTCACCCTGTCCAAACAACAAAAGACTCCCCCCCCCCCCCCCCCCCCCCCCCCCCCAAAACTCAGGTAGGTTTAAATATTTGTAAGCTTACAAGGTTCTTGGAGATACAACTTGACACTGATGTTAATATACCTGTTTGGGTATCTTAAAATAGTAAATACTTCAGGACCCAGCCAAAAGCATGATGAAGAACTCTATCACTTGCAGGGAATGTTCTAAACTGAAGTTTTGGTGTGAAATCCAAGATTATTTTATTCCTTGTTTGTATTATCCTAGTCCAAATACTGCCCTTGTTCAGGGTTCCACTCTGAATGCTGATTAGAGGATGTTCTGACTAATGCCTGTGTAACCTGTTCAATAAGTAATACATTTTATGTATTGCATCACTGTGATACAGACCCTAGTGAGAAGTTGGGAGTGATGCTGTTTAAGGCAAAGCTATCACAGAAAAAAAAAGGGAGATTACCAAATTGTGTGAATCACTGATCTCAAACACCGCTATTGAGGAATGTCTGCTTAGTACAGAGATAATTACCGATTACTTGGTATATCTCAGTAGCTATAAGGGTGTATTTCACAATCTCAGTTTGACAAGTGCTGGCTGCAGCATTTCTTGCATTCTGCTACCTGCAGAAAAAAAAATTTCTTGATTAAAATTGTTACATTCTTTCACGCTATTGGTAGAAAATTTAAAATAATGCTGCTTTAGTCTAAACCAGTATGTGTTACACAGCCTCACTTATTCACCAGTGGGACATGACTGTTTCATTAGGTCCAGGATTTCAAACTCTGTCTTGGGTCTCTCAGTTTCTTTTTCTTCTAAAGGGGCCTTTAGAAGAGCAGGTGACAGAAGATTATATGGTTCTAATTTCCTTGATTTTTCTACTGCTTTTAACACAAAGGCTTCTAGGGGATAATTTTTTTTCTCTTTCAGATTCTCTTTCCTGTGCAAGTATTCATGAGCAGGCAACCCTAGAAAAGATTTTATTGGGATTCTAAGAGTATGATGAAATAGAATGTATAAAATGTTTGAAAAAAATTGCAAGCACTATACTTGTCTAGTCCTGTGCTAGGAAATTCATAGAGTTCATAGAGAAAGAAAGGAAGAAAGCAAATTAAAGCTACTTAAATGCATTGGTCTTATCTTCTGGCTCTCCCAAAACAATTGTACTTTCCAAGTAGATATTTTCACTGTAGCACATAGAGCATCCCTTTAATACATGGTCACTGTTCTTTGTTCAAAATCCATGATGTTCTCCAGCTTTCTTTTCTTCATCTGCATACTGCTTTTTTTTTTTGAAAGCTTATGTTTTATTTAAATAGCATTTTTTTTCTTCAAAGGATTTTTAAAAATTCACTAGGTTAATAAAGTTTTCTTATTTCATTTTAGAATGTGTTGCTTAACTCTCCTCAATAAATTTCCTTCTCCATTAGAAGTTCTTATATTTCTGTATTAACCAGAATAGAAGTAATGAATGACATGTAAAAAAAAAGAGAGAAATAAAAATTTTATTAAAAATTATATATATTTGTCACGATAGTCTGGTTCTAGCATGTTTAAAAATGTAACTAAAATGGCATTTTTCACATGTCCCAGCAGATTATCCTGTCTCTAATATGCAACTTGAAAAATTGTGCACAAGCTAGAGCAGCCTCAGGAGCTGTCCCATGCAACTTGTACATAGTAGTGAATACCAAAGTCTCATTCCTCTCCTTGTCCCTAGATATTCTAATTATTCTTACTCAGAGTGAAGAAATTTAAGCAACCAACAGATTGGCTGAAAGCTATGAAGAATTTCACTTTTCCAGCTTGGAGAATTAATTTGTTCTAAATATCTCTCATCTTGATACATTAAAGTAGACAAACATAAGTCCAAAAGGAACAAATTGTGAAAGCAGTTCTGTAAATATTTCTAGCATTTTTAGGGTTAAAAAGCCTGCTAAAGAACTGGAAAGATTGTAATTAATGGGCTGTTTTACTTAAAAATTACGTTTTCGTAGTGGCCCTTCTCACGAAATTTCATCATTATTCTTCTGTCTCACTTTTTTTTCCCCCCAAAACTGGGTCATATTAAGCATCCTAGAATGCGGCTTTGAAATTACACATCCTGTCTTACAGTAACAGTCTAGCATTGACTTGAGCTACATACCCCAAAACACACAACACATTTAATTTATTATTGTGGAACTATCAGTGTATGCTTATATATCCATCTTACAGAAGCTTATGGAAAGCTTAGCTGGAGAATTTACAGTCTACACTGTGGAAGGAAACACAGACTTCAGTATTCACTCTTCCTTTTGCTGTGCATGCTACACTTAAGTTCTTCCTACAACTGACACAGATTTGTTTTGTCTTCCATCTTTGTCGTGTCAAAGAAGTCAGAGTTAGACATGGGAGTGTTCACATACAGATTTTACTGCACATCATCTCTGAAAATCAGTTGAATATTTAAAACTTTAAATATTTAGTTGGTATTCTAAATCTAGCTTGCTATGAAACATTTGGTTCTTTACACCAGATTTTTTTACAGTATTTGGTGTCTTATTTATTGAAAGTAAAGCAAAACAAAATGTTGCATATATAAGAAAGGTTCAGTCTCGTTGGTGGTTGATTTTGTTATGAGAGAATACAAGGTTCCCAGTTTTATACTATAGAAAATGATGTGCTGGTGAACTGTGAAAGGCAAAACCTTAAGTACCCTGACAGTTGGCTAGAAAAATACCAACCACAACCTTTCATCTCAGGCTGTGAGGTAGCACAGGGAGTGCAAATATGTCCAGGCAAACTGCTGTGTTTTGCCAGGTGCACAGGCTCGAGAGTGGAATATTGAGCCATACAGACACAAGGCCCCTGCTCATCCAGGGATTAAGATTGTCTTTTCTACCTGAGCCACAACAGTGGTATTACTCCAGCAGTCTTTTTATACTGAACTTTGTCACATGTTTAATATTTATAAAGAGGAGAAGTATTTAAAGTTAGTATGTTTTTCAAGATAATAATTACTGCCAAATCAGGTCTGTGAACCAGGGGCTCTACTTGAAGGGAACCCAGTTACAAGCAAGAAAGATGATAAAACCACTGTGGGTGCTTGTTTGGATTATTCTGGAGCAGAATTGTATCTCAAGATACTATAGGATACTGCTTCAAGGTCTCATTTGCTGGGAAAAAGCCAAAAGTTAATTCTGAAACTTTTTGTGGTTCTGACTTTCCAAAATACTCTCAGTAGGCTGATACCTCAAATACACGTTACACATCTGCATCTGTTTTCCCATTTCTCATGTAATCTTGACCATGCTAGGTAACAGCCAGCATAAACATACTACATCTCATGATCATCACTGTTCCTAACAAGGATGTTCTTGAGTCTCCCTTGTGCCCTTTTGAATCCCTCAGATGCCATTGTTAACCATTTCTAAAGACATTGAAATAGGAAATTTAGTATTTTTCTTTAGGCATAAACCTCTACTGGAGCGATGAAATACTTCCCCAATTTTTATTTTCACCCTGATTTCTTTGGCAAAAGCACTTTGAAGTCAGCATTTCAAAGCTGCTTATTATATTATGGTTTCCAGTGTCTTCAGTCTGAAAGCGAAGTTTTGATGGATTTTGAAGGAACCTTTTCTATGTACTCTTACTATTCCTCTATATTTTTCCTGCCTACATGGGGCAGTGGTGTCTAGCCAGCCACTGCAGCCTACTTCCTCACCTTCTAAAGAGAGGAAGTCCAATGTGTTCCCAAAACATGCTGACACTTTCTGCAAAGGGCACCTTCTCAGGCTGTGTGCAGCAAGAGGAGCATGCAAAAAGAATAAGCCTGCCTTTCCAGGACATCTTATCCAATTTTTGAGGCCTTCTTTGCAACAAGTCTCTGGATTTAGGAAGAGGAGAATAGCAGCTGGATGAGTTGCTCTCCTGGTTATTTATCATCTGTACTGATGCTCAGGGGCCTTACATGAATTGCAGGGTCAGCAGCTGGTTGTGCCTTTTGTGAAGGGTGGCCACTTCTGCCGTGCTTGTTCTGAGCACTTGAAATACCAAGCAGAGCCCTGAACTCTACTGGCACCTGTGCAGTACAGGAGTTCCTTGGTCTTGTCTGTGACATGTGCCAAATGCTCCCTTTCATGTGCACCTTTTTCTGTTGCTTCTTTGAGAACAACACTATTGCTTCTCCATACTTAATTTTCTCCTGTGTAAAATGGAGCTTGATGAATGTGAAAGTGGTGGGAGGAGTTCATACCCCTGCTCATGGATATGTTGAGGATCCTATACTCCGCATCAGAGTGCCATTAAATTGGTTGTTTTCTAGTGGTGAAAAATTTAAAAATTTAATAATTTCTTGGATCATGCTATTTCTATAAAAAACCACATTTTCTGGCTATATAGACTGCAGAATAAGAAATTTGAATTAGTTTCTTCTTATTCTTTTACCTTTCATCTTTATACTTTGTATCCTGTGTACCTGTGGATTGATTCTGTGTTCAGTGTGCTCCTTGGCAAAATGCATTAGTACTTTATTAACTTTTTTCTCTCAAAACTTACGGTTTTTTCCATCTGAATGTATCGCAACCTAATGGACTTAAGGGAGGATGTGAAAATGAGCAGCCAAACAGCACAGGAACTGGGAAATCTCTTCCAGTGGGACTGAGGAATGGATTGTGGGCAAGAAAAGGAGAGATCTTTGAAGCTCAGTCATCTTACCTGTGGTTATTGATATTTTATTCTGCATTCTAAAATGCTGAACACTTTTGTAAACAAATCCATAGGACGTAGTTATCAAGTATCAGAGTATTGTAGGATTTTTTTTTCTGAGAGAACCTCTTTTTTGTGAAAATTAAACTGTATGGCAAGGGTGCCATACCCTCTCACAAGGTTGCAAATGTTGCATTTGAAAAATTTTGTAAGCACTTGCTGATTTTTTTACTGATGCAACAAACCTGAGATTTTATATTCCTTCCTTTAATGCTTAGGTACTGATTGAGAATGTTTTTAGAAGTTTCAGCAGTGACCAAAGGGAGATTACTGTGGTTTTGAAGAACTGTGAAACCAAAGCATTTGTGAGGGATGTTAAGTGAATTTACTGGGGTATACATATGTTTTCACTTGCTTATAATGTAGAATTGGTGCCTAACTAGCTGGCTGCTGCTGAGAGTTAACACTGTTACACTTGTATTTTGTTCTGCTTTTGGTAATTTCAAACGTGCAAGAGTTTTGTTTGTGTCAGCTTTGCAGACCATGAAAGGTCACATGTAACCGTGTCAACACTCAGGAGGAGTCTTGTAAACTAAGGAGAAATTATTGCTAGCCATGATGTTGATAAAAGTTATGTTAAAGGGGCAAAAAAGTGATTTTCAATGCAAGAAATGCTGAATGCTTTATGAGAGTAGGGTGTCTTTCTTAGTTTGATAGAAACTATAAGGAGAAACAGCTAAGATAGCTGAGTTAAAATCTAAAAAGTTCTGGAGGTATTTATTTCTTTAAATTCTTGAAGGACATTCTGATCCCTCTTTTTTTACTCATTCTTGTAGTTATGATGTTTTTTCTTCCCTGGATTTTGCTCACACTTCACTGTATTTATTTTCCTAAGCCTGGTGACTTGCTGCTGTGAAACCAGCAGAGGGTGCCCAGCACATGCATAGTCATTGCTGTTTATTCCCAGCCCACTGTGGTGTGGCTCTGTGGAAACCAGAGAGCTGCTGCCCTAAGCCCTGTACAGGTGAGGTGCTGTGTATCTTCAGTACAGTTCTCAGAGTCATTCACTCTTGTGCCTCAGTGCACTGCTTTCTGTACAATTCCTGTGTGTACATGCTCACTGGGGTAGTTTTCAGCCGCTGGTGTACCCTGTTGTACACCAGTTGGATATTGTATTTCAGTTTTTTCATGTTGATTTGTACTCAGTGCATTAAGAGGAAGCCAGAGGTTTAGTCTTACGATGTTGAAATGTGAAAGGAAATCCCAGAAAGCTGGAGATTTTCATGTGATAACCTTCTTCATGAGTGACTAATTTCTTATTAATCTCTTTATTAAGATCTTTCCTGATTCTTCTCTGAAGTTTTCATTTCTTTTTTTTCTCCCCATACTACAGTGAGTATCTTCTTCCTCTGTTCAAGAATGATATAATTGTAGTATTCTCTGCAGGTACAGAGTATGGATTAAATTATGTTCTTTACCGAATTACAGGAAGGAAGTAAAGGCGAATCTGGTTTTATTTGGGGCTTTTACAGTATAAATACCCTTTCAGTTTTTACATGGACATGAGCTTTTTCAAACACAGATTCAATAAGCTGTTTTTAAAAAACACTGCTTAAAAAGAAAACAAGCAAATAGATTTTTTTCATTGCATCTGATAACAGAAATTCTAATTTGTCCCCAAACAGTAGGAAAGAGGCTTTTTTGAGTTTTATTTATATCAGCAAAGAAAGAAACATCTGTAAGTCCTTTTTCTCATGTTAGAATCAGTTGTGTGAAGAAGGATCGAAAAGTAGTTTTCACATCTCAATACCCAGATTTGATCCCATAGAAGTTAAGCTGTTTGATTGCTGCTTAAATTACCTTTATTGGGGTAGCACAGTAGGTTCAGCAGAAACCTCTGGACAGGTCTCCCTGTGTGTGCAGCCAAGGGCAGCATGTGTCATTCATAACCTCATGTTGTCACTTGTCTGTCTTGGATTCTGTCACTCCTTTATCAACTGGCAACTGTCTTACAGAAGGCATGTCGGTAAATCTCCTGTGGTCCCTTCATCTGTAAAGAGCTCCACTTGTACATTCTTCTCGCAGCAAAGAGAAGGAAAATTCTCCCAGCTTCCAGATTTCTAGCTCAGGGTATCCAGCTCCTGGTGAGATGAAAGAGAAGCTTCATTTGAATATTCAGTGAATAGTAACTGGAGAGGTGGCAAGAGAGATGGCTTGGGTGGAGAAACACACAGGTACAGCAGAGCCAGGGCAGTAAGGAGATGGATGGGCTTGTGTAGACTGTCACACTGTTCACATGGCAGATGAAGGAATACTTGTGGGTGTACCAAAGAAAACCATGTTGCACATATAAAGCAAAAGACAACCTTTATTGTGTAAGTGACTGCAAAACAAAAGGAAATATGATTAGGTCTTCACATATTGTTTGCAAATTATGACTGCCTATAGACTCAAAAGGGTGAGAATTGAAGATAACTAAAAATTGTCACTTTGAAAATAAGATACATAACATCTATAATTCTGTTTATAAGAAATCAAGATCTGAATATGTATTAAACTATATCATTGCTAAAAATATTTATGTTGATATACTATATTCTCTCATTAAAAATATAATGATTCTATTTAATTCTAGAGCAGAATATTTGGATGGCCATTTTAGTAAGAGTAAACCTAGCTACAGGGAGAAAAAAAACCAACAAAAATTGCAAATGGAAAACTAGATAAAATAAATTCTCATATTACTCTCCTTTTTTTCTGATTTGAACAACTTGAAAATAAAAATAATTTCCACTTAAACAGCTAAAGGTAATTTTAAGTTTTCATGTTTTATGCTGCCACTGTAAATGCTGGACAGGTTCCCTGCCAGGTTTCCAGGTCCCTATTGCAGCCACAGCAGCAGGAGGAGCACCTGTGCTCCATGTGCCCGTGCTGTGGCTGTAGCTGCTCAGCAGCTGCCACCCTTGTTTGGTACATGTGCTGTCCTGGGAGAAGGCAGTTGGTTGGAGCATGGTGCTGGTAACACCAAGGTTGGGGATTCAGTCCCTCTATTGGCCATTTACTTTAGAGTTAGACTCACTGATCCTTGTGGGTCCTTTCCAACTCTGAATAATCTGTGAATCTGTGTGAAACTTTCTATAGCAATGAGGTGGGAAAGAATGAGGAAGTCTTCTGTTCACCTCTTTGCTGGCCAAAGCTCTCATTCCTGTCTGAGCAAAGTACAGGCTTTCCGTGGGATCTTCTAGGGGAGGATATGCTGTACAGTACCTGTTTCCAAAGGTCAGCTTTATTAAAGATACTTCAAGTATCAAGAAAATAGTTTTTTTCACATGCTCATGTCATTAGGTTTGGGCCACCCACCCTACTGTTGCTCATCCCCAACTGGGCATGCCTGTAGCGAGGCAAGGTGATGTCTCCCAAAGGAGTTGCTTGAAACAAAACCTCAGAGTCATTCCGCTGAGAAACAGTTCCTTGGGCAACTTAGCAAACCATGAAAAAAACTGCTGCTTCTCATTTGATTTTATTTTATAGCTCTCCTAGCTTTCTTTTAAGACACTCATAAAAGTCTGAGAGACCCGGGAGAAATCATTTGGAAGTAGTCAACAAAATTACTCATATCCAATTCATTACTCGTATCCAATTCTCAACCTCCAACATGGCAAACCTTTCACTGCCTAGAAGTGGGATGAGATTTTGAGAGCAGAAGCTTTATATGTATTCTATTAAATGTTCCTAATTTTCACTAATTTATTCTGAAATTTTATTTCTTTTCATTGATTTATTCTAATTTGACTGATTTTAACTAATTTATTCTGAATATTTGTGCTTTCATGTGAAAATATGAAAGGAATTGACACAGAAAAGGGTCTGCATTACTCAGGTTTTTATGGTTATCAGGGCATTGCGGTTCCCCATTGTTGCTCCACACACACTATATCCTTTAAAAAATTGTTCTTCTAATACTTATCTTAAATATTCAATGCTGGCACAACCAGAGACAGTAGCTTACATTAACTCAGAGACCACTGTGGAATTATGAAAGAACCTGTCCCTAGACTGGCAAAATGACTACCTCACCTGTTTTCTAAATTCCTGCCAGATGTCAAATGAAGCAGTTGGTGATTTCCTGTGACACATGGGACCATCAACTGTAGGGTCAGGAGCAGATGCTCATCCTGCTCAGCAGCTCCCTGAGGGGATGAGGAAGGCACCCTTTAAACTGACCAGAGAGCCAAGTCCAAGTGGTCACCTCTGACTCACAATCAATATCCATCCATACTCATTTCAATAGAGTATAAAGTTAGTCTTAGTAAAAAGTATGCTGCCCAAGCATATAAAGAGGTATATAGGAAAATAAACTTGTGGTAGAATTTAGTAAAAATTAAGTATTTACAGTTAGATTAGATTTTCCTCTAGTACAGATAAATTCAAAAGTATTATATTATTCCTTGTCAGGGGGCAGGTCAATTTAAGAATGCTTATGACCAGTTCCTGACAGTTCAAATTATGCTACTATTACAGAGCAGATAGGATGTTTTTTCCTTTTGTCTCCTGTGTAAGTGGATGAGATGGAATCCACTTTAGTAGCTATTGATTGCACATTTGCTTTGTGCATCTAAGGTCTCAATTGTGACCATCTGAAAGCAATAATTAAACATACTTGAATGTGGTATGTATGTGGTATGTGGTATGTATGTGGTAATTTAAAGCTCTCCTGCCTCCTTTTCTACCCTTTTATTTCATCCTTGACAGCCTTCAGGATCAAAACACATTTGAAGAGGTTGAAGGGCAACACTGCCAAAAAGAGAAAGTGTAAAAATAATCCACTGGAATCTGTCTGTTGGAAACGTGATCAGCTCCTGGGATGAGGACAGTGGGTCAGAGTATGATGCTAATTACACCAACACCACGATCCAATGGGTTTGGTCCTTGTACAGGCTATTCACATAACAGTTGAACTCACTGATCCCTGTGGGTCCCTTCACAGCTCTGTGATAATCTCTGTGAAGCTGTGAGAGTGCTCATTTACATACCCAGCAGTGCTTTAACTGTTATAATTAAGTGCTTTTGATTTCTCATCAATACTTTGAAAAGTGCATTGAATTGCTTCCCTCGTTGATTTACCTCTCTTTTTTATTATTCTGAAATTTTAAAATCTAGATACTAATCCATCAAAACACACAAAATATGATTAGTCTGTTTAGAATAACCAGATGTGCTTACATTTAAAGCACATGTGGGAGCATCATTGCTTTAGTGCCTAAAGGAACAAATAAGGCAAAAATGGAGAAACAGGAAATATAACACTTATGTAAACTTGACTATTTGCTTATTTGATTGTAAGCACAATTGATAAAGCAGTGACAAGTTTTAAAGTCTAATATGTAAAACACACCTTTAGTTTGTCCTTTTGTTCTGTTTCTATTTCTGTTTCCTAGTTTTTAATTTCATGACATTGTGGTTCAAGGTAGAGTGATACACTGCACTGCATAAAGGCACAAGTTCCCAAAGACACAAATATTGTTCCCCAGCAGGTGGGTGTAAATCCTGATGGAATTGCACCTGGAAAGTAAAGTACATTTTGAATCTAAATATTTGATGGTTCTTGGTAATTGTGCTGAATTCAACTACTAGGATTAGATTAACACACAAATAAGCATTCTGTGGGTGTTTATAAGTATGCACTTCCATAGTCTTTCATGTTGGATTATCCTGTCTCTTCCCACTCTGTGTAATAGCTCTTATGTTCAAGATTCCCTTCTTTCTAGTACTGCCCAGCTCTTGCCCACACCATCACCCTGTTTCTCAAGATACTTAAGCCAGGACTTAACTTTGTGTCCAAAGATTTTGACTTGGCACAGTTAAGTACAGTACTGAAAAAGGCTGTATTCTTTTGAAATCATGGTCAGTTGTAAAAATGTGCTGCTTTATCCTTCAAGCTCTCATGCTAAGATGTTTGTAAAATAAACCAAGTCACGAAATACGGAATTTTATGGTGACAACTATTATGCCTGCACATTTTCTGTAAATTCCTTCTTTCTTCTGCTTATTTTGTGGAGATCAGAGGAAAGTATCATATTAACTTCCATAAACCTTGATCTCTTATTGCAGCTTTTTCTCCTTCTTATCATATCCAATCACCTGAGCATTTTGACTAGCATGCTCCTATTTCCATGGTATGCATTCCTTGTTTCAGATGAGAAGTGTCCTTGCTTTATTACTTGTTGGAGAGGATCTGGAGCTCATACAAACACATCAATGGTAAAATTTCAGAAAAATCAGAGGAATCAGGAATTTTTATCTCTGTTAACATCCTCTCTTATATAAATGACTAATTCATTGGCATATGATCCATTATGTTAATTATAGTTTAACGAAAGTTGGATTAACTGCTCTAAAGTAAAGACCTCATGTGACTTACTGTAGGCTTTATGTGATAGTGGACAAATTGCTTTATGTCTTAGCCTTTAGTTTTGGGGGTTTTTTGGTTGTTTTTTTTTTTTTTTTTTTTTGATAAAGGGATGATGATAGAATTTGCTTGCCTTTTTTTTTTCCAGTTCTTTGTTTTATACGTATGGAGTGTGACCTATTAGCCAAGGAACATTCTTGCCTGTGTGTGTTAGGTTTCATAACAGAACAGATTTGGAACAGATTTGGGCCCTGCTGCTACTGCTGGTAATGGGAAGTTTTGTGATGCCTTTTCCTTTAACGACCTGTATGCTTTCAGGGAGATTTTGAATGAACAGTTTAACAAAGACAAGGATGCTTTTATGTAATTAGGAAGTTACAGACAACTCTTCTGTCCATGGAGGCTCACTGTTACTTTCTGTATCCTCAGTCCCTACTTGGCATAGTTTCTTCAGAGTCTGTGCTGCCATGAATGTCTGTAATAATTTTCAACATGCAGGAACTTAAAGATGGCATGATGCATAGCAGAAAAGGAATATCTACTACATTCATAGCACTTTGTGGTGCTGCCATCCCATGGTGAGACCAAACCAGATGCTCAATAGGCCAATCTTATAAAATGAAGGAAAGCAAGTATTTTCTGAAAATTGATGATATCCCACTTAGTTACACCATCTGATAGAGAAGTCACCTTCAGATTTACTTTACTTTAAAAGTCATCCTTACCCATGCAAATATGGTCTGCAGAGGCTCTGGAGTGACTGTGGAATCAAAGGAGGAAAGTGCTCCTTCCCACCCCCTCCCCTCCTCCTGAAGCAGTTAGAGCTGCAAATATCTATTAAATTTAAATGAATTTCACATTGGGCAATGAAATGTTAATGCTCCCTCAGTACATTTGGAAAACAAAAAGGCGGTAATCAGGATGTTGCATTCCAAACATTTCTGTGTCAGTATTATACTATTTCTTTTACTTTTTTTTCCTTACAGGGTCCATTAAAAAATTCAAATCTGGATGTCTATAAATTGTACAGTCTCATTAGTTGTCTACATTTATAATTAAAAGCTAGTGTAATGTGCAGCAATTTTGGCATTGTACCAGGAAAATAATGGGAATCATCATTAAAAATGGTTGAAGCATGACTTTTACCTGAGGAAGTTTTTCAGAAAGCCATAAGGCTTACCAGAAAAGTAGAAAGAACAACTGAGTAATTGACAGGATCTGTTCAATCCCATTTATCAATGATTTTGATTTTGCTGGGACAATAGTTATGGTCTGTATTGTCATGTAAGAAGGAATTTCCAACATACCCTGTACATTATCCAGTTTTTACATTGATTGAGCATAAGAACAGACCTTTGCCTGTGTTTGCCTTGCTCTCCATTTTATTATTGTAACAGGGAGTAGTTTATTTTTATAGATAATTTTGTTAAAGGTGTAGAGAAGAGAAGTGGAAATGTTTCGCTCTGCACTCTGTGCTCACTGGAGTTTGGAAAATGGATTTGCTCCATTAGAAGGAGCATCTTCAAGAGGCAGGGCACCTTATGCCAGGCTTGCTGTAGTCAGGCACAGGGTGTTTGACAGTAGTACAGGGGAAAACCCATGGAGGAGCCTGGCAGCAGTGTGCAAGACTGAGCGTACCCAAACTGCTCCTGCTGGCCATGCAGTTTCTCCCTCTGTGAGTCAATGAGCCCCACTTGCCAGTTTACATGAGGATTTTGTTTTTGAAAATTCCAGTTTTTAATGTAAATTAAATTCTATGCTTCTTAAGAAAAAAAATAAGGGACCTGTTGAGAATCCAGTAGTGTACAGGTGAAGCCACTTAAGGGTCTGGACACTCAGGCTTGCCCTTCTGTGAGGGATAGGATCTTTCACAATCTTTCTCCCTAATCTCTACTCCTCAACTCTTCTAAAAGCAGCAAAACTGGTGGGCCTCACTCTAGATGTTCCCACAATGAAGCCTGTCTTTCCCTCTCACTGTCATACTGGGGTTTCTGACCCTATTTTCTCAACCAGCTGGGAACAGCAGTCGTGCTGGTGGCTGGGATGGTTGGCCCCTGCAATGCAGTGGCCTTGCACAGCTTGTCCTCCCTGGCAGAGATCTGGCACTGGTGGCTGCCCGCTGCCCCCATGGTGGCAGTCTCTATGGTGCAAGCTCTTGGTGTGTCACCCCTTTTCCTCTGCATGCCATTTGCCTTGTCTAGGTACAGCCTTGGTGACCAGGCCTGCAGCCTCAGCCCTGCCTATTGCTTTTAGAGCTTGTTCAGCTCATTCTAACACATTCACTAACTCATTCCTCCAGTGGCCCCACAGCAGTGTATACCTGAACCCTCTGGATATACCACTCCTGTGATAATACTCCTGCAAACCACTGGAAAGAGCTATGGAAAGCAAAGATGGGGTAAAGGTATGACTGAGCATGAGCACGTTAAACAAGTAGAAGAGCATCCAGTGGTGACTGAGTGGGTGCTCTCTGCTACTTCCAGCCAATTGAATTAACCAGCTAAATGGATTTGAAACATTTATCCCTTGTCCTTCAGGCTCCATCCTTCCTGGCAAACATCTTGAGACAAATGGCAGTCATTTGCATCATAGTGTTCAGTCTCTGTGATGGAAAGCTCTGATCTGTGCCTGGCTTCTGTGGCTGAGCATGAGGCTGGACAGGTTCTCACACAAGATCACCTGGGCTGTTCACCTGCTTTCAGGGAGAACCAAGCGCAGCTCTCATCTCCACATGGGTTTGTCTTAACCACTGCTGGTGCTTCTTGTGACACCAGCACATGCAATACCTGTAGGTAACTTGTTGCCTGGCTCACTGGCCTCATGTTAGAAAGCTTTTCTCCACAACTGCATACTAAGTCTTGTCTTCTGCATGATGAACATGGAGAACAATTAGTTATTATCCTCTTCTCATAACAAACCTTTACATATTTTAAATATCTTATCATGTCTTCCCTTAGACTTCACTCTTTCTAGACTAAACAATCTATTTCTTTCAACCTTCCATTCTTCTACATCTGTTACCAATTTTTTTGTGGCTTTTACCTGGATTCCCTCCAGCTGTCTCTTTCCTT
The DNA here is from genome assembly GCA_039654755.1 of Calcarius lapponicus. NCBI lineage: Eukaryota > Metazoa > Chordata > Aves > Passeriformes > Fringillidae > Calcarius > Calcarius lapponicus. Next base: position 57,381,631 of record CM077465.1, read on the forward strand.
CAGCAGCTCAGTAGGCAGAGCTGGAAATAGTAATGCAGTCAAGGCCTTGCCTCTGGTAGTAGGGGAAAAATAATTGCTTGATTTGCTTACAATATTACTCTGACTATAAATCAGGCTTCCTTTTTCTGCAAGTGGATAGCATCCTCACTTTGGGTTTGCTTATAGGCCACTGTAAGTCCCTTCAGATCTTTCTATGGTAATTTGCCCTTCTCGTTGTGGATCTAATGCAATAATTTCAGAACTTTTGTCCAAATTACTGCAGTTATGGTGAGTTCTAGTCTAATCTTGTAAACTGCTTGCAATCTCACCCAGTTTAATATATTGTATCAGATGCTACAAATCTCCTTTACCACCAAAGTGTGAGATTGTCAAATATAAAAGGCATCAGATTCACAACTAGCTTGTTTTGAGAAACCTCATGAAGACCTTTTTTTATGATTGATTACAAGCAGAAGTTATGTAATAGGATGAAGTCAGACTTTTCTCTGCCTGTTACTGTCACAGCATAAGATGACCTGAGGTCACTGGCATTTCAGCCACCAAAGGCAATGTTCAGGTGCAAAATTAATGTCTGCTGAGCTGCAGGTGATGGCAGCAGTATTCTCACTGGCAAAGTTTGTTTTGAACAAGCAAGGTTTTTCAATGCTGCATTTCCTTTTCTAACACTATTGGAGGATTTTTCTTACATTTTTCTATCTTTTTTTCCCCTGCATGTTTGCATGGTGAATTCTTTGCAGTTCTCCCAGCATGTGTACTTACTGATACCTCTTAAATTACTCCTTTGGGGCTCTAAGGTAATTAATTATCTCCTGGTATAGCACACTGCTCATTTACTGTGCACTGGGTTAATTTGCTGCTGTGCTTTAGTGCTGCCCTTCTGTAAACTAGTCCTCTCTTTTGAACTCTTTCCCCCTCTGTATTGCCTTTGCCTGGGGGCGTCCTTGATTAGTCTCTGAAGTTGGCTGTGGCTGCATTCCCTGTGCTTGTCTAGCACTGGTCTGCTCTTTCCTTCCTAGGAATGGTGAAATCTCTCCTTTTATAATCACTTCGGTTTGATTTCCTTTTCACTATCACTAAATTCTAAAACATTCTACAAAAGTAGAGTTAAAACTAGAGCACCCTCCCATGTCTTTTATGGCCTGCCAAATTACTTCTTCAGCAAATACTTGAGTGTGTTTTTCTTCAGGAGAAATAAAAGAGGTGTTACATTCCGAACTTTCTCCATATTCTAATTTTGAAAGTCTTCTGAGTTTTATATGCTTCCATGGAGGAGTTCTTTCATCCGAGAAGCCAACAGAAGACGGTTTCAAAGGTTGTCTTCACTTCTTGAAGTAACCAGGGGCATACTTTTATGACCTACAATCTAATCCTTTCTACAAACCAGTTGTAGCTGAAAAACACAGCCTGACCTCAGAAGCCGAATATTGTTTTAAAACATATTCTGCAGCTTTTTAAAATACATCTGGAAAATACTTCCTGAAGAAACTACAGGGGATTCTGTGCCTCATCAATATAATGGCAACCACAATGTGATGAGATAGAACCAGCAGTTATGCCGTGTGTGTATATATATATATATTTCACACTACCCTTGGGACAGGTTGTCAACATGCAGTATAATACATATAATCTCTCCTGAGCAGTGAACAAAGCAGAGCTACGACTGGCAGGATCTTCTACAACCTATATAAATATTTTTAAAAAGAGGTGAACAAGATACATCTTATATTGGTACATCACACAGTGAGAGAATTGGTCTCAGAGTGAAGACTTTATGGAGCAGATTGAAATCCTGCATCTGCAGCCCTTTTTTTCTTTAGGGAAGGATCTCTGTGGTTCAGCTATTTGAGTATGTTTATTATTTTCTTTGTTTAAAAAATCTTCTGTAATAGTTATTTCAGACCTCTGCAAATGGATGACAAATAGCCACATTTTAGTTAAACCAGAATGTTCTTTTAAACCATTTCTTACCCTGCTTTCAGTGCTATTTTAGTAGCTCTGTGGGTAACAACAGCATATTTCTTTCTTTGGAAGTTCCAAATACTAGAAATACTTTAGGGGACTGATTTTGGTTTAGTTTGTATTCATACAGATAGGTTATATATCATGGGTGTTATATAATGCCTGTAATTTAAGAGTCCACAATGAAAACAAAACATTTATTATATTCGGAGACATTTCCAGGGAGTGAATAACTATGATTAAGTGAATAGGCCATTAGCTACCACTATTACAGCTCAAATGCAGCTGAAATAGCATTTATTTAGTGGTAAAAAATATTTGGCAGCACTGCACTTGCAAAAAAAAACCCCAAAACTTTACATTTGGAAAGTTCTCTACATTCCTAGGAATCTCCAAAGAAATGGTATTTAAAGGCACCAGACTCAATTTTCCTAGGCTGTAACTGTACAAGAAATAAACGAAGTATATAATTTAGGCGAATATTGCATTTTAACAGTCTTATACCAACATATGTAAGAATTCAATAATGTAAGTAGCTGTGGGCATGAAGTTTTCTATTGATTAAGCCTTCTCACTCAATTATCTCCGTTTTATTGTACACATTTACTTCTAGTCAGATGCATTTGTTCTCTGTAGTACGTACCTTTTCACAAGTGTTTGGATCACTGGGGAAATATATTCTGCAATTAGAGAAAAAAATACATACCTCTTCATTTTAGCAGTATTACTAATGAAATAATGATAGCAAGATTTTTCTGTTAGTGATATGAGCCAAAGAGCCCAACCTAACAGATACTAAGTTACTTACAGTATTTTACTGATTTTTTTTTAATGCTGTCTTGGTATTGAAATAGATTAGATTGGGGTTTTTTGTGTATCTTAAAAACCTTCTGTTGCAATGGCTACTGAAAGCTTTGCTTACAGTAAGAGAGTTTTCCTTTGTGATGAATTTTTGTTCAAAACAAGAAGCAGAGTATTTCTTCAAGGTATTATTAAGGATCTTTAATATTAAATTTAATATTCTTGGCAGTTGAATCTGATCAGAAACCAAAGATCCTCTGAAGTGTCTCTATCTTCTCTGTCTCAAACAACTTGCTAATGTATTTCATTATTCCTGTAATGTCAGATCTCTTCAGAAATGCAGGTGGTAGTTACAGTAAGAAGATATTTTAGTAATTTGAAGAATATTTCTGGTTTAAATCCTTTGGTGAACAAGAATTTGGCTGTGTTGCTCTCTGGAGATCCTTGGCATCCGTAACAGGCTGCATTCTCCAGCTGACTGATTCTGATGGATAACTTTCTGTGGATTGGGTGGTCTGTGGTGGAGCTGAGGGGCAGACTCTAGCTCTAGTGATTGTCTTTTTTTAGAAAAAAATACTGTCTCTTCACAACTGAAGTTGACTTTTTTCCCCATTTCATGGAAAAAGAGTGTCTTTTGATGACCGTACACTTTAAAAAGCTAAACATTTTGAAGGGCCTAATATTGAACTTCACAAGATCTTAGAAGCGGACATTTGCAAAAGAGATCATTTTAAAAGCAGAAGTACCAAGAGAATGCAACTACCAGTCTTTAAAAACAGATCAGTCTTTGTCAGAGCTAATGGAGAATAATGGTGATGGAGATGTTTCTTGATATGGAGAGTTTGGAAACAAAAGATGGGATCAGGTAAAATAATAAGTTCTTGTTGATTGTGGTAATTGTTTATACAGAGCTATTCCCATTGTTTTTTTGCTAAGAGGCACATTACAATTTTTTAAGAGACGGATTTAAGCACACCAAAAAGTCTAAAATGTGATATGAGAGAAAGTTTAAAAAAAATAATCGTTCATCCTGTTAACCTGACAACATGGACTTAATAGTAGTAAGTCACTGGGAGACCACAGCTGGCATCATAGCAGTCTGTAGTCTTCAACAGGTGAAGAGCCTTGGCAGTGCTCTGGAGCTCTGTCCCATAATGATTATCTGAGGTATTTTTTATATGTTGTGCCATTCGATTGGAATAATTGAAATGAATGAGCAGTAACACCAATATAGGTTGAGCCAATGTTTTTAGAATTTGCAGAAAGGCAGCTAACTAGAAAATGGATCTAATGATCTGAAACAATATGACCTACAGGAAGATTATCTTCTGCTTATTTAATGCTGGACTGATCTACCATCAGCACAGAGACATTTATAGAATAACAAGAGTATGGAAATAAGAAGCATTCTGTTTACATAATCTATAAATTTTAATTAAGTTGCCAAAATATTTTTAGTTCCAGGCCCAACAAGGCAGAACCAGACTAGAATTACTGACTTTGTGATCAATAGCAGCTGAGGTCACAGAGAAACCACAAGTAATGGCAAATCATTACTTGGACCTAAAATAAGATTATTTAAGTCATTAATTAAAGCTAAATATGAATAATTGAATTTAAATGTAGACTGGTATTTTCAAGCAATTTTTAGGATCTTTAAGAGAAGCTCCATGTTGTAAGGTTCACCTTTACTGGCTATTCATGCATTTCTAATTCACCAGGGACATAATTCCTGTACTGCAGCAATGGGAAACAGTACTTCCACTGCAAAGTGAAGGGCATCTGGGGAAGCAGACTAATGGTCACCAGTACATGGCTAAGACCAGGCAGAAGATACAATTGTTAGACAGCAGAGTGCACAGAGGAAATGCATTCATTCTGCAGATTGACAAAACAGATGGGTGGGTACCTTGGTACCTTTCATCCAAAGGGGATGCTGCAAGATTGGGATAAAATTTAGTAGTACAAATATGAAGCTGGGTGTTCAACGAAGTAAAGTTTCTACAATTACTTTTTGGAGACATCAAAACAAGTGAGAATAAAAAAGTATGTTTATTAGTTATGAGATATTTCTGAGCCATTGGTGCAGTTGCGTTAAAAAAAAAAAAAAAAGGAAATGCTATCATAGGATATATCAGGCAAGGTAACTCCAGCAGAGAAAGTGAAGTTTTCAGTGTCTTAATCATAGAATCACTCATGTTGGTAAAAGGCCTTTAAGTTCATCAAGTCCAACCATTAACCCAGCTCTGCCAAGTCCACCACTAAACCACGTCCTTAAGGACCAGTTCTACATGTCTTTTAAATACCTCCAGGGATGAGGACTCAACCACTTTACTGGGAAGCTTGTTCCAGTGCTTGACAACCCTTTTCATAAAGAAAATTTTCCTAAGATCTAATCTAAACCTTCCCTGGTACAACTTGAGGCCATTTCCTTTTGTCCTGTCACTCGTTACTTGGAGCAGAGACTCATCCCACCTGGCTACAACCTCCTTCCAAGGAGCTGAAAAGAGTAATGAAGTCTCCTCTGGGCCTCCTTTTCTCCAGGCCAAACAACCCCAGCCCCCTTAGCCACTCCTCACGGAACTTGGGCTCCAGACCCTTCACCAGCTCTGCTGCCCTTCTCTGGACATGCTCCAGCACTTCAGTGTATTTCTTATATTGAGGGAGCAAAACCAAACACAGGACTTGAGGTGCAGCCTCACCAGTGCTGAATACAGGGGGACAATCCCTGCCCTGCTCCTGCTGGCCACACCATTGCTGATCCAGGCCAGGATGCCATCGGCCTTCTTGGCTACCTGGGCACAGCTGGCTCATGTTCAGCTGCTGCTGACCAGCACCCCCAGGTCCTTTCCAGCCAGGCCACTTCCCAGCCACTCTTCCCCAGCCTGTAGCCCTGCCTGGGGTTGTTGTGACCAAGTGCAAGACCTGGCACTTGGCTTTGTTGAACCTTGTACCACTGGCCTCAGCCCACTGGTCCAGCCTATGGGAGCATCCCTCTGTAGAGCCTTCCTGCCCTCCAGCAGATCAACATTCCCACCAAGCCTGGTGTCATGTACAAACTGAGGATGTGCTTGATGCCCTCCTCCAGAACATCAATAAAGATATTTAACAGAACTGGCTCCAGCACTTAGTCCTGGGGAATCCCACTTGTGACTGGCCACCAGCTAGATGAACTCCATTCACCATCACTCTGGGCCAGCCATCCAGCCAGTTTTTAACCCAGTGAACGGTGCAGGAACTCCCGTCCAAGCCAGGAGCAGCCAGTTTCTCCAGGAGAGTGCTGAGGGAAATGATATCAAAGTCCAGGTAGACAACAAGGACAGACCTTTCCTCATCCACTAAGCAGGCCATCTTGCCATGGAAGAAGACAAAATTGGTCAAGCAAGACCTGCCTTTCACAAAGCCACAGTGTCTGAGTCTAATCCCCTGGTTGTCCTGTACATGCCATATGGCATGTACAGGCACTCAAGAAGACCTGGTCCAGGTTTGTCAGCCTGACCTGGTCAAGAAGACCAAGGTCAGGCTGACAAACCTCTAGGTCCCTCCTTCTCATGGTTGGGCATCACATTTGCCAACTTTCAGCCATCTGGGACCTCATTGCTAAACCAGAGCTAGTGATAAATGATGGAATTGGCTTGCTGAGCACTTCTGCCAGCACTTTCAGTATCCTTGAATGGACCCCATCCAGCCCATAGACTTGTGTCTGTCTAAGGGGTGTAACAATTTCCCCTTGGATTAAGAGGCTTCATTCTGCTCCCTATCCCTGTCTTGCAGCTCAGGAGTCTGGGCATCCTGAGAAACACTGGTCTTTCTATTAAAGACGGAGGCAAAGACATTAAGTACCTCAGCCTTTTCCTCATACTTTGTGGCTATATTTCACCCCACATCCAGGAAAAGATGGAGTTTCTCCTTAAGAAGCAGTTTTGTTGTCTTTTATAGCTGTAGTCTGATTAAATTCTACTTGGATTTGGGCCCTTCTAATTTTCTGTCCACATAACCTCACAAGATCCCTGTAGTGATCTGGACTTCTCTGCCCCTTCTAAGGATGATAGACTTTTCATTTTCTCCTGAATGCCAGCTGAAGCTCTCTGTTCAGCCAAGCCCATCTTGTTTCCTGACAGCTTATCTTTTGAGATGTGGGGATGGCCTGCTCCTGCACCTTCAAGATGGTGGTTTTTTTTTTTGAAGAATGTCCAGCCTTCCTGGATGCCTTTGCCCTTCACAACTGCCTTCCAAGGGACTCTGTCAACCAGTCTCCTAAACAGAACTTTGTAGGATAAAATCTCATCACTCATGTTCCAGCAAGATTAAATCAAAAAGTGAAAGACACTGAGAAGCAAGCTAGGGAGAGAACAGGAAAGCCAAGAGGCAAGAGGATGCTAACAGATGTTGACTTAACCCTATAAAAGGAAATTTGGGAAAGAGATTATGAGTAGAACTTCTATAACCACTTCCAGGAAGAGCACACCTCAAAAAAAGATAAAATATCCTTATTGTAAACATAGACATCATGATTATAAATTGATCATGAAAATGCAGGCTTCGAATCAGGAAAAGACATTCTAGTCATCAAAGCAATAAACTTCAGGAACAGTAAGTAAAAAGATGTTAAAAAAATATTAGGATAGAGCTTGGCCAGTTAATGCAGTTAATGGAAATGAATGGAAGAGGCCTGCATGCTGAGACCTTTCAAAGTACTACCCCTACCTCCTATTCCACATAGTAAAGGACTATGGACTGTTTTTGCATGCCTCAGATTTACTGTCAGGAACCAGAAGCTCAGTATTCAGTAAAAAATTAAGAGACTTCAGTTGTGAGAGAGAAGAAAAATCCAGAGGGTTTGATTTGTCTCAGGATTGCCACAAGCCATCAGTGTGTTACAGCCCTGACAAAGACCCAGAGAGGTGTAAGATCTTCCATTCCATTTCAAGGTAGGGTTACTGATTTGGGCTTCAGCTCATTTCCTCCATGCTGCTGGAAGCCCAGCCAGGAGTTACTGCTTTGAGAAGAGTACAGGGAGCTGCTATGTCCTGCTGGCATACAATTTATTAGCTAATTCCAGGTGATAGTGATTGTGCTATGGCTTTCTATTTGCTTTGTCCCAGTATGCCCATTTATAGGAACACACCAGCCCCACAACCAGGAGGCAGCGGCATCCAGCCCACCCAGCAACAACTTGGGTGAGAGGTGCTGGTGCCGAGCGCTCCCCTCCCAGTGGCTCACACCAGGGCAAAGCAGCACTTTGGGACAACTTCTGCTCTCTGGGATACTGACAGCAAACAGCTCCCTGAATCAGTCACAGGCACCTGAGGCTGACCCAGCTCCTGCAAGCTGAAGAGGTCCAGGTTATTTTAAGGCTCCTCCTGCAGGACTGATGCAGCGTGGCTGCAGTCACACTGTCGGCTCCCAGCTCTCCCGCAGAGCCTGTGGCTGTTGTGGGGATGCTCTCGCCACGCCAGCTCTGGCACCACCCCACCCCGAGCTTGTCCTCACAGCTTCACAGCTTCAGTGCATACCAAAAGGGTTTGCTTGAAGTGCCCCTGCTGTGTTTATGGATGTGCCTTTGCCTTGAAGCAAACCAGAAGCATTCCTGCAGTCGAGCTCAGCTGCGGAGAGATTAAGGCTGTTCTTCATTAACACCTTGAAGTGTTGTTTGCAGTTTCCAGCTCACACCATCTGCCATTCCGTAGCCACACCAATGAACACTGTTTGGCTTGAATGTAGATGAAGTGTTCTAGCAAGTATGTCAAGAGTTGGCTCATGATCAAGTTTCAGTCATGTAAGTGTGTCGGCATACCCCCAAACAAACTTAAATCTTTCTCTCCATCATGGCCAGGCAGAGCACGATAACTGCGTCAGCCAGCAAAGCTGGAGGACAGTATATTTGGATGTTTCTTGTCATGAAAATGCCAAATATTCAAAAATTGTGCTTTCCAAGGTTATGAGACTGGCTTTAAAATAGTGCAATTTTAAAATAAAGTCTCTAGAAATCCCTTTCATCTTCTGCTTTTCTCAGATTCTTTTGAGCCTATCAGCACCTAAAAATCACATTTTTTCACATTTTCATCTATGAGCATAGAAAAATGAACTAAAAAATGAAAACTCCTATTCATGCAGGAACAACTCTCTTCAGAAGGAGAAGCTTTACAGAGAAACATCACATCATGGAGCTCACTCTCTGGAGCTGGTGACTCTGGATTTGACAAAGCCAGGGACTGAACTGCCAAAGTTTGCACAGCTGTAAGAATGATATAGTTAAGATTACAGAATTCTTGCTGACAGAAGATGCATATGGAGTGAAAAACACCAGATATAGATTACCTGAAAGGAAGGGAAGAAAGTAAAAAGGCCAGAGGGAGCTACAGTTGTCTTGTGCAATGCAGTACAAGCATCTTCAGTCACACACCAGGGAAACTGCTTCAAGGCTGTGAAATTCTTCCTTCAGCCCAGAACTCCCCCACTCCCATAAAAGGTTACTTGATGCCAGCCTGGATTTTGGAGGACTGGCAACTGGATTGGTACCCTAATCAGGTCTTACCTACAGAATGCAATGTGCCACTGGACTGTTCATTTCTAACTGATATCACATACACCACCATATACAGTGCAGAAAAGCTTTGAAAGTCCTTCAGGTTTTTGAATTGAGTTAGGTAGGATTTTTTTCCAATGGTTTTAAATTGCTTTAAATGATACACTGCTTGTGTTTGAAGTATACACTACTTTTTTAAGCAGATTCATGTGGTTATTAAACTAGAAAATTCTTGTTAATTTAAAAATACACTTCTAAATAAATTTTCTAGAGTTTGAGAGACTTTGTTAATCATTGTAATTAAGTATAGTTTAAATTTAGCACATTGTAACTTCACTTTAGTCTTATATCCCCAATGACTTGATGATATCAAGACTCAAAAGTATATTCTAACACTTAATATTTGCCCTTTAATTTGCTTAAAAATGAATTATAAGAATATTTTTGTATACAAATACAGGAATAACATAACAGTTCAAATATTGAACATCACTGCAATTTCTTTCCCTGACAGTCCTTAGGCTGAGTCATAGAAAACGCTCTGATAATTTTCAGGTTTCATACTGCCTCTTCATAAATGTCAGCACAATATATACAAAACATCATATGACGTTCCAAATGTTATTATTATCTTGATAGAGGCTTCTCTAACATCAGGGACAAGGGCTTCATAATTTAATTCAAGTTTTGCAATGATCAGCATTCCCATAGTGTAAAGCATAAGACATCTGACCTCAAGGAACAAACAGATTGAGGTTTGTCATTATCAGTAATCTAGTCTTTAACCACAAACTTTCACTGAAATTTAAAGTCAGTTAAATTATGTAAATTCTATGCTGCTTGTTAAAATGAGGAAATTTTTCACTTTCTATTAATCTCTATTGGATAACTGCAGTCTTAATTACCCTGAGTGTTACTACTTTTCCCCCTGTCAGCCAACACACGAACATTGCACTATTTAAAAACAGACTCCTGTTTCTCCTTTTGAAAATAAGGAAAGAAGGCGTGGGACTCATCTCACTTTACTCTTGCAGTACATTTGCATTGCAGAGCTGACTGCTCTGTCTCTGTAGCACAGAGTGAGCGCTCTGCAGTGCGAGTCACACACCCACACACCTCTCATGGCTGCTCCTGCCACTTGCGTTAGGCGCTTGCGCAAGCATGGCACAAATTCTCCTGCCATCACTGACTGGCTCCAGATAACTCTGGTTAGATACTTTTCCTTGCCATGGATTGCAAAGAGAACAATGATGATCTTTTAAGACAGGAGTCACCATGACACCTCTCCATGTCAACAAGCTATCAACTTTTCTGGCCCTGAGCAAGCTGCTGTCTGGACTTTCAGTAATGCTTCTGACTGAACACTTTGTCTCTCTTTCCCTGTCACTGTTAGCAAAGTCTTGTCTCTCAGAGATCCTAGCCCTTTTGACAAAAAGACAGAAGTAATTCTGGTATCTGTATGTCTAAAATTCTTGATAAAAATCCCCTAAATCTCTGTAATTTATAACCTCTAGAGCTGTTCTCAGTAAGGAGAAGACATCTGCTTTGTCTCATTTTCAGGACATTCGACTTCCTGTCAAAAACAGGTTTTTTTGTGGGATTTCCTCTCTGCCTTGGCAGTCAGACCGCAGTCTGTACATCATGAGCAGTCAGGTTGGCTCACCTGTCCTTTATCCTCTTTCCTTATTTTCCACTGGAGAAAAATGGAAGTATTTGTGTGTACTCTATGTTACTGTCTCTCTGTCACCACGTATTTTTCAGAGGAAGTCAGTCTCACTTTTCTTTCACTAGAAATGCAGTGGGATATATCCCTAAATATCAAATCAAATTTTGTGTTAATTGATGGTGGGCTTTGTGTTGTATTTCAGCTCTGCTGGCCTCCAGTTCCTCCAGTCCAGAAGGAGCTGGGGACTCTGTTTCCACCTTGGAGAGCAAGTTATTTCACATTTCTGCGTAGCACAGATGGCACAAACAAAATGTATCATAGAGTGAAAAGTAGAAGAGGTCTGCTAATAATCCAAATTAGGTTAAGAAGAGTGATCTGTGCCTCCTGTATTTGTGGAATTGTCTTGTAATGATAACATTTTCTCTGCAAAGCTCAATATGACTGGTCCTGTTGGTCTCAGCAGTCTTTTTCAGTATATTTCTGATCAAGATATCTTTTGCAAGATAAACAGTAATTTTGTGGTCTAGAGTTTTGTGAAGCTGTGCAACTGATTTGTTTCTAAACTGTAGTAGTATGTGTTTGTTATTTTCTCAGTGGAATGTTTCATTGAACAAAATTCAATTTTAAAAGGCTGTGAAACAATTCCATTAGTCTAAATTGAACAATATTTCAATAAAGCACATAGTTCATAAAAGTAGCCATGTAGATGTGAAATCAATTGCTAGGAAGACTGTTATCACTTGAAATCTTCTTTCCATAATGGTTCTATTTTTCTATTTTCAAAGTCTACATAATTCTTCTTGAAATATGTTTGCTTGTATTAGCAGCTTTATTTAAACAAGACTGTATGGTAAAATATTTCAGTTGTTACTGTTCTTGTATGCTGGGGAAACTGGGCTAGAATAAATTGTCATGATGTGAGTGCATAAATTATTTGGAAACCATATACGAGGAATAGTTCTCAATGATACTTCATTTACTAGAGTTTTTCAAGTGTTTTCTCCTTGTTGCAGTAATATTCAGTATTCTCACTGATGACTTGGATGAAAGGTTAGAATGTACACTTAATAAATTCATAGAGCAAAACAAGCATTTTGGAAGCAAGGTTGTGGAAAATGACAAAGTAAAGATAAAGTATGCTGATGGTTAAAAATAGGTTAGACAAAAATCAGCAGGCATTGCATTGGTCAGGGGTGAACAAAGAGATCTCTCACATCACCTGCTACCTCAATTCCTTTAGTGATTTCTATTTATGTGATAATTATAAGAATAATAATTATACATAAAATAAGTATTTTGTGTAGCTCCAGAAAATTGCAGGGTATTTAACCAAAAACTTAGTGCTGGTTCTGGCATTAATTACATGGCTTTTGTACTTACCTTAGATTAAAGCAATTATACTTCTTATCATTCTGCCCATGTCAGTACTGATTGAAAATTGCTAGGGTCTGATGGCTTTGTGAATGGTCTTTGTGAAATAAATATGTGAACATAGTCAAATGTCTGTAGGAGGCTATAATGCATTCATATTTGTAAGAAATTTTGGCCTTCAACCTACTCACAGTCCATTGAAAAAGATGGACACCTTCTTGAGGTTACCAAGGGAGTGGGATAATCACCTTCCAGAGGTACCTCTGCCTCTCCTTCTACATTTTCTGCAACAAATATATATTTGAGGTGTATTCTTAGTTTTTCCTGTCTTAGTCTGTGACACTAAAAGTTTGATTTTCTTTGGACTTCACTTCAGAGGACTATCTGAAAAAATTTTAATTGTCAGAAAATCGGAATAGATAATGTAGAGGTCTGTTTTGACCCTTGGTTCTGTGAAGCTAATTCAGTGAGTCATTTATGAAGCTTTTATAGTTGTTACCCATAATGTAGAGGTCTGTTTTGACCCTTGGTTCTGTGAAGCTAATTCAGTGAGTCATTTATGAAGCTTTTATAGTTGTTACCAATACATAATGGACATGACCAATATGTGTTAGAGATAGTTCTACAACAAAGTCATATAAGCGACTTATTAAGCTGTTGGATTCTTGCTCATTGTTTGTTAATCCTTCACTCTGTATCTTGTGTACAGTGTGTGAAAGAGACACATTACAGTGTGTAATACAGGACTTTAATCCAGAAAATCTGCTATACAAAAATAATTTTTACAAGGATAATATTATACTGACATTTTTAAAGTACTAAGCTACTGGATATTTATTTTTTAGATAATGGTATGTTTGATCCTGAATAATGTTTTAGGAACCATACAGAATAAGGCCTTTCTCCCTCATAAGCATTGTGTGGCTAACAGAGAGACTGTAAACTTTATCCCAAATCTTTTCTTAGTGAAGCATTTACTATTGCATGGCTGAAAAAAAAAAAAAGTCTAATTTATAGGACTTTTTAAAAATTGGAATTAAACTCCAGCAACCAGTGATGACTAGTTATTGTTCCTTTTGTCAACAGGCAAGATGAAGGAAGTTCTGGCAGCTTACCATGTCCCGGGCTCTGCAGAGCTAAGTGAGAAGTGCTCCCAGTTCTAGCACGCATCACATCCCATCGACCTTGGGTCTGGAGTGCCAGAAGGATCCCAGCGCTGCGCTCTGAGACGGCTCTGAGCACCTCAGTACCCCCTTCTTGACAGAACCCAGGGATGGCAATATTACACACCAGTATTACCTGTCTGGGGCAGGTTTAATTTTATAAATTAAAACAATAAACTCTATGAGTTTCTAGACCATATTTGTGCTGTTGAGGATGATCTGCTCAAATGAACAGTTTTGCATCCATTGAAGAGACAGGTTCTTCTGCTGGACCAGAAGATGACAGTGGACTGTATATTGTAACTAATATCATTTGTAGCATCTCCTAGTGCAAATAATTGAAGAACAGGTGGCAAGAAAATCCTGTGGGGAATAAGACATGCTCTGTTTTGATCTACAGATTTTTTTAGAAGTTTTGGTTTTTTAAAGATAACCACTTTTAGATAACACTATGTATGCAGTCTATGTGCAGCTCTTCACTGTGGCTATCTGTATTCCAGAGGTGATGAATGCCTTGTAAGACACCTCAACCTTTTAAAATTTGTGATTAATCCTTAAATTATGATATTATAATGAAAAACTAGAAGGGAAAACTTCTAAGGCTTTTATTTGACTGGATGTCTCCAATTACATCCCATTACTTCTCCTAAAAGGAGAAGGAAAAGGCAGGGAGTAGAAATTAAATACAAAACCCCCCATGTTGCATTTCTTCTTTTGGAATATGCACCTATCTAAATGTGTGTTTGATCTAATATCCAAGGAGAGAGAAACACCTAAAAGTTAGCTGAGCCATCACACAAAAGGTCTGTGTTTTTGGGCAGAATTTGCTAATTTTGCCTCTTGAATAGCTATAGAAAAGAAGGAATATGTATATGCCCCAACATGTGAAAAGGACATACTTGCCATTCCTTTATTTATTTTTGCTCTTTCAAAAATTAAAGTGTCAGTTATTTGGAATGCTGTAGTCTGTGGTCTCTTTACGTTTGTTTAGTGAGAGCCTTTCAGCAAAATCATTCCCATTACAGTGTAACTGCATGGTGACCACAGCTTTGGGCCTGTATAATAAAGATCTAAATTCAAAATTTTTTTTCTCAGCATTTTCTCTATTTTTTGTTGTATCTGCAAGTCTTTAATTGGAGTCCTGCTCATTGCTGTGCCTAGAAGATTTGGCAATATTTTTAGGAAGGAATGTATTTATGTGGTTGAACTTCATTCTCCTTTGTATTATTATTTACAACAGATTAGAAGGCAGATACAAAAAGTTAACAAATCAAAAGAGATGCTTAAATTCAATTTGCACATGATCCCCTGGGACAATAAGGAGATCAGGCTCTTTGCATCCTGATTTAAGGCCATGCTCAAGTATTTGGCATCTGGTCTTTATTAATTGGTAACCCTGCAAAGGTATTGGAGGAAAAAGCTGCAGAAAAGTTGAGTCTAACCTGGCTTTGATTTGCTGTATGTGATATATTGTGCTGAACACACAGCTGTGCTGTACAGCACAGTTCAAAAGCCAGACAGATTGTTTTTACTTCCTCCTTCTTATTTTCTTCTCCAAAGACAAAATTTTAAATTATAAAAATGTTCTTCATGTAGCAATGAAGTTTGTGTGAGCAAAAACTGCTCATGGCATTTCAAAAATGAATGTGGTCCTGACAAGGCTATCTTAGCCATGCTGCATTATAGCAGGGGTTTGTCCCACTATGGTTAGCTCATAGCAAATACCTGAATTCCTATCAACAGAACACCTCTGACCTTCAAAATCTGTTAGTTGGGCATCACTATTATCCTGCATCTGACATAGCTGCATATGGATGGTGTAGTGCTCACTGCAGTGCATCCATACCAGTGCATTTAAACACAAATAGGGGCAGACAGCAGCGTCTCAGAACTGCTGATCAATTTCAGCTAATCTAAGGCTGAGCTCCTGCTCACCTTCTGCCCTGCTCACACCTTCCCACGACCTCCCTCAAAGAGCTGCACGCCTAAGAGGCTTCCTGGTGTGACTGAAAACATCCTTGTGTAAGAGTTTAGCTCATGTGCCAGCTCTGACACCAGGGAGAGGGTGGGAAGGAACACCTTTTAATCAGCAGTTTAGTTTTAGGTTGGCTTACGCTGATAGAGCACCCACGTCCTCAGGTGCCTCTGTGAATTAACTGATCTTATTACCTAAACTTTCTGTTTCAAGACATTGCTTCCCTATGGCTAAAAGGTGTTCCTTGATTCAGTAACACCACAAGGAAAATAAAGCACTGGAAAATCCTTAGAAGATATTATTAATGGTGTCTCTAAAACTACTTGTGCAGTGGCAGTATTTGTGGTACCAGAAAAATACAATGCCACAAAAGGAATACATTCTTGCCATTCAAATTACTCTGAATATCAAAATGTTTTCAGAAAAACAGGAGTGAAAGCTGTGGGCCAGAACAGTGAGAGGGCAGCACAAGCCCATTCTGCTTGTAGACCCTGAGCTATTAATGAGGTTTATGCTCAGTATATGGACAGCTGGACTCACCAAAACTGTACATGCTTGAGCTTGACCATGGCACCATTTGAATATGAAAGACAAGAATGAATTGCCTCAAGAGCAGGGCCTTATTTTGGAGAAATGGCTTTTGTCTGTACCAGAGGCTTCTGAAGTCTGACCATCCTGTTGAGTGAACCTTTCTGACTTTTTCTGATGGGTGACTGTTGCCCATCTGTTGAAGGAGTGATTGAAAAACAAAACACAGCAAAACAGGCAAACCTCTTAGAACTCCAGTAAGGGCAAAGGTTGAAGCTTTTTGTTCTTTGGATGAATCCCCCTTTGAGATGCCTCTCCATGCTTTTGCTTGGCATCTGGACAAGCCCTTCTTTGTGAAGGGACATGAATATGCAGAGGCCTGCAGTGCACCCTCTCTTCAGTCTGCTTTTCAAAGGAAAGTTTCAAAAGTCATTATTTTCTGGCAACTTTAAACATCTGAATGGGGCTGTGCTGTGTAAAGCAGTGCTGGCTTTACAAACAGTATTAGCTGATTTTGATGACTTGGAACAATTCAGTATTTGCTCAATTAGAACAGATACTAAATGTGGACTGTGTAGCTTAGCAGACAAGAGTGTTGGTTTTGCTGACTGAATGTAATGTGTGAATATGGACTTCACATTCAAATGAGATGATCTTAAGTAATTTCCTTAGCAGAAAATAGTCCATTCAAAGAATAAGAACACCTGTTCAGAGCTCAGACCTGAAATAAATTGTAGGTTTAGAGACAGGTCTTTTGTCCAGCATTGTTTGGGCTCTAGACATATAAGAAACAGTTGACTCTCCAGGTCACAGCTGGGGTTTCAATGATGTGTCTGCTACAGCTGAGCACACCAAATCTTACCTGTGGCTGCAGTTCTGTTCCTGCTGCCAGTCTGCACTGCTGTGATAGCACAGGCTTTTACAAACATCAGCTTGCTTTAGATTGCTTACAGTTACATTCCCTTGAGTTTGAACTATGTGTGTGTGTTTATGCTACTGTTGATTCATCCACAGAAAACCCCACCAGTGTGGAGGGATAGAATGTAAGAAAATAAAGATAGTGCAGAAGGGAGTCTCACACCTGCGGAGTTGCAGTTTACTAATCACCAAAGATTAGGTACAGGCCTGCCCTCAACAGGCCACAGCTGCGTCCAATAAGAAGAAGAGTGCTGCAAAAGAGTGGGTTAGCTTGTGGTGAAGAGTATTGGAGTTTGCTGGTTGTGCTATGAAGGGAGATGGAGTTTGTTGGTTGTGCTGTGAAGGGAGATGGAGTTTGTTGGTTGTGCTATGAAGAAGGAGTCTGTGCTGTGAGGAGCTGCCTGTGAGAAATCACTGAGAAGGTATGGGACTTTTGCAATAAGATGACAACACGCCAGTAGTCGTCAAATGGTTATATTTGTTAGCTGTTACTCTAAAAAGTCCAAGTTTCTTAGAAACTATGATCATATTTCATAGGAAATTATGTACCTTACTTTTTAAATTCTCCTGTTGCAGCCTTCATCTAGTAATCAAGGTTTAGCTTGGGTATTAGGGGAGAGCTCTTTACTGTGAGGGAGGTGAGGCAGAGGAACCGGTTGCCCGGTGAGGTTGTGGATGTTCCATTCCTGGAAGTGTTCAACACCAAATTGGATGGAGGTCTGAGCAACCTGGTCCAGTGAAAAGTATTCTTGCCCATGATAGGGGATTAGAATTAGATGATTTGTAAGATCCCTTCCAACCCAGGCCAGTCTGTGATTCTGTGAGATCTTGTCAAATACTAGCTAAGGGAGTCTCAAAGAAGTTTGTATGCAGAGTATCATTTATTTTAACGTGTAAGTAGATAAACCAAGTCACCAGAGAGCTAAGTAACTTCATGGATATTTCACAAGGAGTTGCTTCACTGCAATCAACAATAAAAAAGTTAATGATCGTGTAAGGAATATTACTCAAGAAATTATCACATAATTTTTGTCACTCCCTGCTGTGTTTGCCTTTTGTGTGAAGAAAGCTCCTCTGTCAGCAGCTTCACTTCACCTCAGCAGCTCTGAGAGTTCTGCACCCATGCCCTCTACATCTTGCAAGAAAAAACTAGGTTGCTTTACTCTGTATGATAACCTTAACTGCCCTCCAGGAATCGCTGTGAAGGGCCAGATCTTATCACTGTTTTCTGTATGTCAGAGCTGGAAGTTCCACTTTTCACCAAGGCTCCCTGTTGCCAGCACAGAACTTTAAAATATTTTCTACCTTTGTGTTACTACCACCAGAAATAAACAGAAAAATGTTTGATCAACTTCAAAAGAAAAACCAGTCTGAAAAAAGCTACCACCTCCCAGTGCAGAGGGAAACAGGTCAAACTGTTCAGTGAAATGTTCCTGAATGTAGAAGCAGGAGGCAGTGTTTGCAGAGAGCTGTGAGATCTGTGCCCTGCCTGCAGGTGACCTGCTGCCAGGGTTGCTGCAAGGCAGAAGGCACTGTCCTCCCATGGCCCCACAAGGCACATTTTATGGCAGATGAGCTTTGGCAGGAGAGGGGAAGCTTTTCCCAGCTCATCATTGCTCCTGGGGACAGCACAGCCATCACAGGGATAGCAGGCACTGAATGGAAACTGAAGCTGTCTGCATCGGCAATATGCTGCATTTTCAAAGCAGTAGTTAATTATTGTACTGAGTTCCCAAGGCATGTGGTGCATTCACTGTCCATGGGAATACTTAAGTCAAGCTTCTTGACCATTCAAAGGGGTGGTGATGTCCTGGTGCAGGCAGAAGGGATGTGCTTGATGTGGAGCACTTGACCTGGAGCTCTCTGTTACTTAATCCCAGACTCCTTTCATAGCCACCACTCTTTTTTGACACCAATATTCACTTTGCCTTCAAACAAAGAGTTTGTGCTCTGTCTCCATGGGGATCTGGCAGTGCAGGTCTCTAACCATCAGTGGGTGTCAGAAAAATAGCAGCTTCAGTTGCATCTTGTAAAAGTCAGCCAAATAATGACATTTTCTTTAAAATCTCAACTATGTAAGTTCAGACTGAACAACAACCAAAAGTTCCTTACTCTTTCTTAGGCACAAAGTTTCCTATTAAATAATTTTTTTTTTGAAAATTAGTAACTAGATATTCAAAATTGCTGAAACCTATTGCCCTCAGTAAAATTTTGGAAACTAACCAAAACCAGAGGAGTGTTTACTTGTTTGTTCACAAGAAGTTTTATTTTGAAAAATGGACAAAATTACATGTGATATCCAGATCAGATTTCTACCCCAGAGATCTTGCTTTTGCTGCAACACTGGAGTGTCATGTACAATACAGATTTGGATAGTTTCAGGAATTCTTTCCCCAGAGCTTTATGTATAGCAGATTTTGTCAGCTGAATTTCTTATCAAAAGCCTTCATGACACCCAGGTTTTGTTGTTTGGTTTGTTTTGGTTTCATTGCATGTTAACAAAAGAGCTACAAAATAAATGTCAGAATGTAAAAGTGAGTCCAGGTAAGCTAAGGCAGAGATCTGTATGCTTTCCAGCTGGGAGACTCTGTCTGATGTCACACAGCCCCTCTGACTCCCCAGCACATATTGTGTATATTAAGCAACTCTTAAGTGCTGTTCTGAAGTTTGTCTGTTGAAGGCCCTGCCCAAAACTGTGCTTGGTTCTCCATGGCTGATGTGAGGTGCAAATAGTTTGGCTTTCTGCAGCTTGGGTAAGAACTGAAGCACTAGCAGACCTGGAGAATAGGCTTTGTGAAGAAGTCAAGCCAAAAGTTGGCAGAGATGGGACCAGTCACCTTTGTTTCCTGAAATCACTTCTTTCCACAGCAGGGGAAGCAGGAATGGTCTCTAGTATAAGTAAAACCACCCCTGCAGAGTTTAAACAATAATTGTCATCTCTATCTGGAAGGCACTCAAAGAAATCTTTTTTTGTTGTTTTTGGGGGGGTTTATTCTTTTTTGGAGTGCGTATTGTGTACATCAGCCAATTCTTTTTCCATGGGCATTCTCACTGTGACACAGTAAGAGAAAGGCTTGTTAGCATAGCTTTGAAATTGTCATTTCTTCACTCACTAATGCAACTTAACTTCACATAGCTGATTTAAAGTGCTGTTACAGTAAGAAAAGCATGACATTTACTTAGCTGTTAATGTAATGTCCAAAGAGAAGGGTATGCATTCCTATTCCAGCTCCTCTTCTCAGGCAGTTTTACAGTCAACTTCTGCAGGGAATACCAGAGCAGTGATTCATCATTAAGGGCAGTCCATCCCATCTCCAGGCCACAACACTGGATTTCCCAAATGTCCCAGTTTATAAAATACAGTCAGTGATGAGCCTCCATTTTCTGTGCTGTCAGTGTTCTGTGTTTGTTTTTAAGGATTTCCAGCCCTGAGATGGTGATTATTTTTTTTCTCTTTATCCATAGGCATAAATTCAGGAGCTCCAGAAGCACCAAACTAATATATTAGGTGATAAATCAAAGCAGTCTTGGAAAGCATTGTGTGCCGTGGCAGAGACAATCAATAGGAGAATCTGTACATAGCAAATTAATTCTGTAATGAATTGCATTCCAGGCCCTGGGCCCTTGTGTGCAATCACTGCATTATCTCTTCCTGTAATAGTATAGAGTATGTGCCTGCACTGATTTGTAGGATACACTTGTGCTAAGAATTACACACTGAATTCCTGTAGTTGAATTTCCTCTTGAAGTTCATGGCAAAGATTGCACAAACTGCAGTGGGACAATGATTCAGGATGATAAATACCTATCAGTGCCCAGCAGAGACACAAATTGCTATGCAGAAAATCAGGGATATTTGCTACACATGGAAACACTCATCTCATCGTGATGGCATCCCTGTGTAACTGAACTCACTGGGAGCCAGTGTAAACATAGAAATTCAAGGGGAAAATAGTGTCCTGGGAGGTGAAGATATCCATCTCCTGTGAGTGTGTACAGTTACATAGCAGGTTCTCTCCCTAGTTAAGTCAATGGGAATCAATTAGTCCTAAATATGCAAGGCTATCAACAACTAAACCCAAAAGACACAGAAGGAAACACAGAGATACAGAATGGCACTATTCATTTTTTCTGCAATAATTGTATTTCTAATCTTTCTGTATCCCAAAAGGAAAATCTAGTTGTTACCTTAAATAAGTTTCCAGCAGTTCCTGGGGCACATCAGGTTTAGAGACCGAACAAAAGCTCTCCAACCCCTAAGATTCCTGGTCTTTACTCAAGAACAATGAAAAATAGAAACACATGGAGGCTGTTTGAAAGATGAAGCCTCTTCAGCAGCGGTAGCACTTCAGATGATGAATGCTGCCATTCCAGTTTGGAAAGGCAGCTTCAAAGTCAGCGACATGTTTACCTGGCTTGGTGCCCTGTAGGTCTTTCCTCCCATCCCTGCTGTGTTTCTGTGCACAGGAAAGGTAAAACCATGCTCTGAGTCACGGCAATGCTATGAAGTTGAAGTCATTGACCAGTTCTGCTTCATTAAAACTATAATGAGTGGTGCTGGCCCTGGAAGTGTTGGTCAGTGCTTGGTGGAAAAGCTGTGTAGGTTCTTTTAGGGCAGTTGGCCACAGCAGGGCCAGTGTGAGTGTGTGGCCACCTCTGGTCTTTTGATGCCCACTCCTAGCAAAGCAGATGCCACGTTCCAGGGTGAATCAAAGAGCAGCCTCTGAGGTCAGAGCTCCAGCAGCACAGAAAAGCAGTCTGATTTAGACAGCTATTGACCTGTTGCAGTGGTGAAGCATGGGTTATATAACTTCCAAATGCAAATGAGAAGGGTCTTGCAAAGTTTAACTTTAGTCTTAGGCTATTCAGATTATTATGCCATATAAAAAATTCTTTGCTGTTCCCTTTACTACCACATATTCCATTTAGCCAAACTCTTCATTCTTGTTCTTAAAAAGTCCAAGTTCTTAGGAATCATTTCATATTTATTTCAGAACATCTTTGTAAGTGCTGTACATGCTTTTAGAGTGTGCTTTTCAATGGCAGTTCTATGCTCTTATGGATGAGGACTGTCGCTTAGGTGAGTTTAAAAGCAGTTCTCTGCCATGTTTGGCACTTTGCATCTACAAGGCCTTTCTAGGGCGCTTCATGCCCACCCCAGTTTAGGGGCAGGATGGTGGAACTTCCCTTCCTTTCTGAGCTCCAGCACTTGCCATCCTTCCTGCTGAGACCCATGGGCCGTGGTGGCAGGCACCCTGCGGGGCCAGGAGCAGACAGCGTGTCCCGATGGATTTGCCAAAAGTTAAACGGCTGAAGCAGAGCCTGGGAGCTGGCTTGTTGCCACTGGGGACTCCAGACGCGAGGGATCTTTGGCAGCATTCCCCGGGTCTCTGAATAAAAGTAAAGGAAGCCAATTAGTAGCTAAATGAAATTATGTATTCAGTCAAAGTTTAGACAACAAAAAGTAACTGATTGCATTCATTGGGAGAGTTGAATAAAAACACCCCTCAAAAGAGCTCTTGCTCCAAAGCAAGGGCTGTTTGCCCAAGTATATTTTCCTTCTAGATGATGTTAATCTACCACTTTTTTTCCTTTTTATTTTTTTAATTCTTTTTTTCCAGTCAACTGACACTGTTAAATCTTTTCATACTTTGGGAATCAAAGTTACTTTAGATTTGTTTGCTTTCCCTTTACTTTTTCCTGGGTCACTTTTTTGGGGTCTGGTTTGGTCAGGTTTTTGAGGGTTTTCTGTAGGGTTGGTTTGTTTGTTTTGGGGTAGTTTTGTTTTGTTGTGGGTTTTTGTTTTGGTTTTTTGTTTTGGGGGTGTTTTTTGGTTTTTGGGGGCAAGGGTTTTGTTTGTTGGTTTTTTGTTGTTGTTGTTTTGGGGGGGTTGTGGGGTTTTTTTTTGTTTGTTTTTTTTGTTGTTGTTGTTGCTGGGGTTTTTTGTCGGGGTGCCCGCTGGTGCCCAGCGCCGCTGCCGCGGGTCGCTGTCCCGGGTCCCGGCCGTGCCGGGGTGTCCCAGCTCCTGCGGGAGCGATCCCGGCGGCGGCGGGCGCCTGTTGTTGCCCGCGGCCGCCACGGGAGGGCGCCCCTGGCCAGCCGCGGGGCGCTGGCTCCTGTCCGCCCTCACAGACCGGCGCTGTCCCGCTCCGAACTATTCCAAATAACTCAAAGAAAAGGGAAAAATACCATCTGGGGAGGCGAGGGCTGAGGGAGAACAGAGGGGTTTTGAACAATTTTTGTGCTTCCGAGGCGGTCTGAAGGTTTTCATGCTGTAGTCACATCATCCCTTGCCCCTGTTACTTGAGGAAGCCTTTCACGCAGCCACATGGAGGGGGAAAAATTGAAGAAACAAAAAGAAAAGTGCCATTTTAAATCTGTATTTTACTTCCCATTCTGTCTTTACTTCCGTGGGAAGTGACATATTCTCCTGCAGTTACCATCAGCAGTTTTATTGCAGAAATGTTCTCCATTCCTCGGGATTCCTGTGCGGCCGGGCCCATCCAGGCTGCCCAGCGGAAAGCGAGCACCCGCCCGTGCCCCTGCTCCACAGCTGGGCCGGGGATTAGCAGCTAGCCAAGAGATCGGCCTGTAGACCTGGGCACCGGGGCCCTCAGAGCCCTGGTGCTGGCTGCTGGAGCCAGCCCGTGTGGCTGGCCGCGGAGGAGCAGCACAATGCCGAGGCCAAGAGGGGGAGCAGGTAAAGGAGCCCCCGGCTCTGCACAGCAGTACCTGGGAGCCCTGACCAGGCTGGCTTCAGGCTCTGTCTCTGCCCGATCACACAAACCCCACACAGAGTGAGCTTCCTGTGAGAGCAGAGTGCCAAAGGCGCTTCCCTGCAGGACGGCTGAGCCCGAGCTGGGCTGTGCATGAACTCCCTGCTGCAGTTCCTGCTCTCTTTGAGCTGTGTGGTCAGAACTGACTTAGCCTCATGCTGTGTGGATGTAACTTGACAGGAGAGACTATTTTGACCAGTTCTTCATACATCAGGAAATGTTTCTTGAAGTGGCCAATAAAGAATTGAGGTTACTTTTGAAACATCTGGTAAAGGAAGACTGAGAGGGAATGTGAAGCCAAATCTTTCACCCATCATCAGCTCTCTGAGGTTCACAATATTTAACGGTTGCAGAGCACACAAACATTTATGGGGCATTTGAGAATGAGCAAAGATGTTTCCTGAAGCAGATGATATGGATCTGTACAGAGAACTTTTATTGTCCCCTTGCTGTCTGTGTGAAAAATGGGAGGTGGAGAACTGAGAGGGGAGTAGCTTAGCTGTTCTCAGTGGAAAAGATACAAGAAACTTGCTCAAAAGAGAAACTTCATTTTATCTTCACACAGCCTGGAGACCTTCACACTTTGAGAAGTAGAAGTCACTGTGAATATTCAAACTGGACAAGCTGTAATGTGAGCAGTGAAAGAAAGTGCTGCAGTCAGGCAGAGACTGAGGAATGTAGGTCCCTGGCACACTGGTTAGAAACTGCTTTCAGGCAAGGTTCAATCAAAAAATGGATTGAAATAACAGACCATCCAATTTGACTGTAGCAGGACTCAGAAGAGCAGATGAGGAGATCTATTATAATTCAGCCAGAACAGAAGGAAATACTGAGATCTCCTCTGTCAGGTGGAGTGTTTCAGATAGAAAACCTCTACCTTTGGCATTAAAATTGAAACACAGAAACATAAAGCTGCTGAAGCCAAAGCAGCTAAGCCTAAGTTAAACAGCTAGCAGAAATGCCTAGCTGGAGCAGGGGTGGCAGCCTGGATAGTAATACTCATTTTCTTGGAAAAATTTGTACTTTCTTCCATTTAATCAGTGCTTCTGTCTGCTTCCTTGTATGTTCCTCAGCTGCTATAGCTCTCGCTTTCCACACTGGGAAGCCAGGGACAGGCCAAGCAGGGAGAACAGCAGTAGTCTCCTTCATGCCTTAGCAAAACCAATACCTTTCCCCTTCTTGTGCTCCCTCTTCTCTGTCCTCTTCAACACATTTCTCCTTCTCTTTCCAGCCTTTTTTACCATCCTCTGACATGCTCCTGTGCCTCCATCTTTATACCAAATCACTACATTTAAAGCATTTGGAATTTTAGTTGGCCCTCCCCTCTCTCCAGAAACAACTTTTCTCTGTGCCTTCATTTGTGGGTCTGTGGGTCAGCTCCAAGGAGAACTCCTCAAGAGTGTGAAGTCTTTGGTTGCTTCATGTGGCTCTTGTACAAGCAGATAGGTTTCAGGAACACAGCTTGTGTTGTGCTTAGTGGAGATAACCATCTCTTCCATCAGTGAAAACACAGCCCCTGTGCCTGACAGGCTGGCTCCGTGGCTTTTATTGCATGTCATAGGAGAGGGATGGCTGCAAGCACATAGGCATGAAGGCAGGTTCAATGGGTTTTCAGCTGTGAAAATATATCTGCTGTCTCCCCCAGACACAGAAAGACTGAGTGCAGCCACAGAGCAAGTTCTCTCCATGTAGGTAAAACCCCTTGAGCTCCCCAGAGCTCAGTTTTCCAATGCAGGAGCGCTGCAGGGATCTCCTCTATCCAGCCCACAACTATTTTTGCAGTCCCACTGCTGGTCTGCCTCCAGTGGCCCCAGCACAGCTGTGCTTTACCAAGCCCCACATGGACCTTCTCTAAGTGTTGCCAGAAGGTGCCTGCAGCCACCTTTCCTGCAGAAGGAAAGAGTTCCATGCGTCATTAGCAGGCCATGTTTACCCAGGAAAGCCGAAACCCCTCACAGAATGTGACGTATGCACACAGGGAGGCCAGCTGCCTTTTTTGAAAACACAGTGACACACTTGAAGGCTGCCAGATTCTGCAACTCTTTCATGGTGCGCAGATGGTGAAGCTTTTCAACAGATTGAGAAACTTGGGGAAAAAAGAAACAAGAATTAGGAATTACAAAAGCCAAACACAAATCCTCTGACAATTGTCGCTGCTTGGAGTTACAACACATGCAGAGGCTGGCAAAACCACTGTCAGTGAATCACCTTAGAATGTGTCGATTTGCTTAATTCTTTGGGAGTCATGACACGACTCATTCCCAGCCTGAAGACCAAAGGAAGGTTTTAAAGGAAAAAATATTGACTAAAACACACTCTTTGCAAAAGAAGGAAGATAGTTTGAATTCCAGCCTTTGATATAATTTCATTAATGCTTTGCGATCTGATTGCAAAACAAGGCCATCCCTGTCTGGTAACATCAGGCACTCATCTTTAGTGGAGCAAATGGGCTTCATGTGAGATGAACAATGCTAAGCAAGACTTCACTTCTTTCACTGACAAGTGTTGTCTAACACTTGTTCTGATGTGTTCTTTAATGCAGTTTTGTAATTGGTGTCCCTGCTCTGCAGGCAGGGTCCTAAAGAAGTGAGGTGCTGTAAAAATACTACTTAAAAGACAACATCCTTCTTTTTCAGTGGGGATATGTCAAGCCTGGCATCTGATTCACATGGGAAAAGAAATTTTGATTGTATGAGTCATTTCAGCCTTTGGATGCTTAACAAAATGTACAGTGTGATCTGATGCATGACTAATGTGTTTGTGTATTTAAGAGTCTGTGGGTGCTAATGGAAGTTACAGAGGCATATCTAGAAAAGAAGACACTTCTGAGCATATTGGTTCATTACTTTTCATCTATACATAATCAACTGCTGTTTCATAGATCTAAAAAAATTCCTCAGTGTTTTGTGTGTTTTAGGACTGCACTTCAAAAGTCCCCTACATCAAGTCTTTGTTTAAACATCCCACTCATCTACCATTAAGCATCTCATTGTGTTTCATTTCAGTTCATTTGCAAAGCCTGTGCACTATCTAATTAACACAAATTTTGTTGCTTGCTGCAAGCTTCCCTTCTCCAAGCTGTCACTCCCAAATAGGTTCATGAGAAATTTCAGCCTTTGTTAACTGCATTTGCAAAGTGACCTTTATTCTCTCTGGGTGCTTTCATTATTCACAGGTAGTTACTAAGTAACCTGTAGGAATGCTGCAGGCGTGCCACCTCTTATTAAGAGTGGTGCTCCCTGGCTATTTAGGGTTGGTGTTGTGGGACTGAGGACCCAAACTCTCTGGTATTGGCTCTACCCTCCATTTGGGAATGATGTTCATGAACCAAACTTCTTGAAACGTCCTAATTATCAGGAATTTTCTCATAACAAATTAAGCTTGAAATAGCAAGAAAAAATGTGGAGGAAAAGTCCTGATATTTGTCATTCTCTTTCACCAACAGTTTACGTATAATAATTCAAACAAAATAATTAGTTACATTTTTAATTAATACAACCATGAAAATTAATATTAAATAATTTCTATTCACCCTAGTTGTGGATTTCTGTGGTGAGGATTCATTCTAAGGACTGCTCACATTGAACTTAGTGAAACTTTGTGAATAGTTTCATTTATAACTTGCAGCACTCTGAAACACATTGCCATTGGATCTTCACATTTGGATCTTCACATTCTTTGAATCAGTATTTATAATGGAATCATCAAATGATCTGGGTTAGGAGTACCTTAAAGATCATCTACTTGCAAACCCTCTGCCATGAGCAGGGACAGCTTTCACTAGACTAGACTGCTCAGAGCCCCATCCAATCTGGTCTGAAGCACTTCCAGGGATGGGACATCACAGCGTCTCTGGGCAACCTGTTCCAGTGCCTCACCATTCTCACAGAGAAGAATTTCTTTCTAAAATCTAATCTAAACTTATTCTTTTCCAGTTTGAAACCATTCCCCCGTGTCCTATCACTGCATGCCTTTGTAAAAAGTCTCTCTCCACCTTTCTTAAAGACTCCTTTCAGGTACTGGAAGGCCGCAATTAGGTAACTCCACAGCCTTCTCTTCTCCATGGCCAGTTCAGATTTACTTTACACACATATATTTTTCAGCTCTCATGAGTATCCTGTTGACACATCTCCTTTTCTTTCCTGCTTTTAGCTGTGTTTTGCACAGGCATTACCATGGTATTTGAACACCCATCACATTGCTCTGGCACCACACTGTAATGAGGTATGTAGGCAGAAAGGATCAAAAATTGATTTTAAGCTCAGAGTGTAAGCCCATCTCAGTTGAAACAGGTAACATTATCTCTGTTTCATCCTTCTGCTGTTAGAACTGAGCAGAATTTTCACAGCATGAATGAGACAGGACAATCAAAAATACCTCTGAGTATCTCTCAGGTCAAATACATTGTCACCCCAGTCCTGTGCTGAATTTAAAGCAGTTCCAGTGGTGATGCCAGACAGTGACTCCAGTACCTAATTCTGTGCCTAACAGAGAAATGACATAACACAAGAAGAAAATAAAAAACTTTGAACCTGTCTGCCCCAGGACAGTAGGACCAGAAAGCATTTTCAATGATCCCACCACTGGCTTTAGACACAAAAGAAAGGAATGAGGCCTCTGTCAAATTTCCAGTACTATGTCCAAGTGTTCTCAGCCAGTGACAACTCCTTTAGGTGTTCAGTATTAACCCATTAGCAGGAGGATTTGACAGCCACTATCACTTGAGACAGTTAAAAACTTTTGCTCCCCTCCCTGGAAGTGTTTCAAGCCAGTTTTGGTGAGGCTTTGAGCAATCAGGTCTAGTGAGAAGTGTTCCTGCCCATGGCTGGGGGAATGGAACTAGATGGAAGGTTCCTTCCAACTGTGATTCTGTGATCTGTCTGCTTTTGAACAAGAGCAAAGGCCAAATGCACGTAGCAAAGGAGACACAGAGCTCATCCTCTTCTGAAATGCACATGCTATGAGCAATGACCTCTGTGTCAGCCCACAGCATTGTCTTAGCACTAAACTGTCCTTGGTAACCTTACAAAACACCTGTTCCTTTCATATTTTATTTGTCATGTTATTATAATCATTACTCCATAGAACAGCATTGCCCTTCCTTTCCCAGAAACTGTATGGATCTGTACACTCGTGTCGCAACTGTGCCACTCATAAACTGTCTGCTCAGCAGTGTTACAAATGCCAGGTGTATTGCAATATTTTTCATTTTCAAGGCAGTGCATTTATCAAACACTGTTTTGGGATTACTCTGTTTCCCCATAATAGGTGACATTTATGTGGCTTGCAGAGTTGTGACATTACCTTGGCTTTTGCCAGCAGCTGCCTGGTGCCATTCCTTGCCGTGCGACCGATTCCTGCAGTAGGCCAGGGAGGATGGACAATCCTGCAGATTTTCAGGGGTCAGGCTCTGTAACAGTGATTTCCAGCTGCTGAACCTAAGTGAAGGGGAAGAGGGGTTGATATAGAAGCAGTGCGGGCAGTGTTGCAAGACCTGCCAAGCGCGCACTCCTTTGGGAGCCAGCTGTGGTCTGGATGCAGGCCCTGGCACACAGCAGACATTGAATAGGGATAGGTTTGCTCCATACTTATATCTGTTTACCCCTGGTAAAAAGTTCCAGCAGATTTTTATTTCCTTTTTATTTTGTTGCAAATGTATTTTGGGAAAGCAAATTTATTTATGTATCCATTCTGTGGCTTTATTTAGCAACTTGAGTGTCGTTTTCCATTTTGCTTAAGCTGCCCCGCCTGCTGCACTGTTTGAACTAAATGGACAAAGAGAAGGGAGATGTGTGTGTTGGGAAAATGGCAGAGAAATTGTGTCTGGTTTGATGAGGTGATTCCCTGTCTAAGGGAATATCTTACTATTGTGCCAGTGCTGCTGGCATTTGATGGCAAATGGCATTTGATATTAAGAAGCCTTATGTGCAACTTGGAGTTAGCAGCCTACAGACTCACTGGCAACAGGGATTCCTTTTTTTTTTTTTTTTTTTGAGAGCAGTCTGGTGTCTGATATCTGCAATCAGATGCTGTGAGAGTACTCTGTCCTGCTTCTGAGTAAAAAATATACCCCTTGCCAGGCAGTGGTACAAGGGGCAGGAGCTGACAATGCCCAATCCACTACTGCTATTGGATTGGACAGTCACCCCAAGTGCTCAGAAGAGTATGCTGTCTCCATGAACATTAATTTCTTTGCAAGTGCCCCAGCCTGCCAGGTCACAGGGAATGTCACTGCAATAGTGAAATTTCAGGAGGGATTTCTCCAGGCTGTGCTTCACCTTGGTTAAAAAGAAGGCCAACTTTCTGCCAAAGGATACAACTGCAGCTCACACCAGGTGTCTGAGTAACCATAGCAGAGTGAAACATGGTGACCAGAGTTAAAGTCCAGATCATGATGGGAGCTTTCCATCTTGCACACTAAACCTCGCTGGACTTCCCTTTCACCATAGGCTAACCACTTGTCACAACAGCTTTCTGTTTCTAGGAAAAAAGTATTAAAGAAAATTTTATGTCCTTACTGTGGAGTAATATAGAAGCAGGAGTCCTTCCTTTGCATGTGTGTCACTTTGTGATACAGAGTCTCCCTATTATTCATTTTGTGAGCTTTGCAAAACTTTGGACTTTTGGTGTATGACTCATACCACTAACTCTGTTCTACCACAGACAGAAGCTATTTGAGAGGCTAATGGAAAATCAGACCTTGCAATTGTCCAGGTTTAAAATGCAGAGTCAAAAGGCACTGCCAGTGGTGAAAGACTGTATTTGTGTCATCATGCCAATATCCTGATCCATCAGTGCTGGAGCATGTGGGATACCTCTGTGACAGCTTTCACAAAGTCGTACATCAAATTACAGGCACATGCCAGTGCCTTTGAAAAAATGGCTTTTGCAAAATTAATTTCTCCCTGACTACACATTCAAATTCTGTGAATGAATCACTGTAGATAGAAAATAAGTAAAGAAAATAGAGTGGAGTAGAGTAAAATTGGAAAAAACACTTCAAAGTGTGTTCAGGGTGATGGTTTCTAGTGAAGCAGGTAAACAAACATCTCTCTCCAATCTCTCCATCTTCCATTCACTGTTACAGTGCTACAGTGCTGAGAAGCTGTAATAACCTGGTCATTTCTAAAATTTCTTCAAAATAATGCAGCTGTACTTGTCAGGAAAAGCAAGTCAGTCAAGGACAATTTTGCCAAAAGCAAATGTTACTGTTTGGGGAAAGAGATTGGATTTGGCTTTGGATTTGGCTCTAGGGTCTTATGAAGACACAAAAGGCAGTGTTCACTTTTGCATTCTGCCACATTCACCCCAAAAGGATGGTGAGGGCCCCAGATAACTGTGTGCATCCCAAGGCAGCCAGCTCAAGGGGATCTCCTGAGCTCGTTTGAGGGATATAAACAGCCAATGCAGGCGACAATGTATGAACATCACACCAGTGACATGTATGAGAACAGACAATGCCAGAAAGACCTGAGGTAATTCTGGCCAGCTTGATGTTTACTGGTTTCCAGCTCTTGTTTTAAATTATGTTACTGAGAACATGGATTTAAAATGTGTTCCAAAATCAAGAGAGATGAGCAGTAAAACGACGGCATGTAGCAAATGCAAAGTGAGAAGTCTACTGGCTGAGTAGTGAAATTATCTCATCACAAACCCAAAGCTAGCCCCTTTCTAGCTGAGTATGAAGGAT
Organism: Calcarius lapponicus; assembly: GCA_039654755.1. Classification (NCBI taxonomy): domain Eukaryota; kingdom Metazoa; phylum Chordata; class Aves; order Passeriformes; family Fringillidae; genus Calcarius; species Calcarius lapponicus. Next base: position 57,413,010 of record CM077465.1, read on the forward strand.
TTCTCCAGGAGCACTGATACAGGTGACCACCAAGGGTCACCAGATACAATGCTTTAGCAGTATCAGCTTCTTACATACCATGAGCTACAAAAACTGCTCCTTTACAACAAGGACCTGGAAAGTAGAAAGGTGAGGGTGGACAACTGTTTCTCTCAGTGTCCAAAAATGAGTATGCATAAAGTTTATAAACTCTATTTTTTTCTCTGGCCATGAGACTTCAAGAGGTTTGGAGACCCCAGTTTGCATGTGCAGTTCTGGCACTCTGAACCCTGATGTAGATCTGCTTCTCATATAGATACAATGAATACAGAATTGATCATTATTCTCACATAAAATACTGCAAGGTCAGTGTTTGGGAATGGGTCTGATTTCTTGCATCCTGTAGCAACAACCAGACTGTCCCAGTAATCCAGACTGATGGATGGGCATTAATTTCCACTTCCTTAAGATCCATGACACCCAAAAATAGAAATGCCAGTAACTGCAGAATTTTTATCAATTCAATATATAACAGAGGAAGATAATTGCTTCAGATAATAGATAACTGGGCTATAATAGCAGTACACCTGGTGTGAAACTGCACCATAAAGGCTTTTCCTCATAATTTACTGGTGTTGAGAACTCGAGTTGTGAACAACAAATGGTCTTCAGACTTAACGTGATAATACTTGGAAGACTCTGTATCAGTGAAGGATTACCAAACTGTGGAATCATAACAATTTCTCTTTCTCACATTCTGTTGACTCTTCTCTACTGTTTGCTAATCCATCACAACTCTTTACATCCTAGTCCTTTCTCTTGCTGCAAACGATTCCTGTCTAAAAACGTAAGAAGAGGCAGAGATAATATTTTCCTTCATTTGATTACTTCCTCTTCATGTGATTTTTCTCTCTGAGTGGGTGTTCTGTAGCACCAAATTCATGCTGGTGGCATGTGCACACACGTAACATCCCAGCTCATTCATGGTGGAAGGACCCGGAGCCTCAGCGGGACCATATCTAGGTCACCAGTGTGCCAATAAGTAGGTCAGTAAGGAGTGGAAGTAGGTTATCCAATTGTTATGAGGGGTGAGGGCTGCCCATCCACTTCTAGGGTGCATTTCCAGAACACAATAAGGCAGCATCACAACTGACATTGACATTGATTGGTGTCCCCCCTGGGGATATCCACGGAGATGCCAGGAAATAAATGGACAAGGAAACAAAATCTACCCTGTCACATGGGAGAGGGCACAGCCAGGTCTCAATGCAGGCATATTGGGAGAGCAGCACGTAGCCTGGCTGGTGAACCTTTTGCTTTCCCATGCATTCTGTGCCTGATTAATGGACAGAAAAAGGACTTCACTTTCCAGGGCTTTATTCTGACACATTTCATCAGCTCTATCACTTGAGAGTACATAGAAGACAAATAGTTTTATCCTATTATGTCAGAACAAATTGCAGCCTGCAGGCCTGATTATCTGCACCATTATGCCAGTTTTACCCTGGTGCAGTTTCACTAAGCACAGATGAGCTCCACCAGACTAAAACCAGCATGACAGCATGAAGATGCAGGTTCATCTTTCAGAGCATGGAAGATAGAGCTCCAAGGCCCTGCTGCATTAATAGCAGTGCTCCCAAGTACAGCCTCGATGAAAAGTAGAGCCAGACACTGCACTTTAAGCATGGTTATTTCCAGGGCAAGGAACAGAGAGATGTAGTCAAGGTATTGTGCAGTAGTTGTGTTATGGCAGGTCCTGGTTTGCCTCTCAATTTTCTGTGGGAGGCAGAGGTTACAAGAGGAACTGCTGGCATGTTCCCAATGGCTGGTGGCAATTTAGAGAAATGTCTCCCCTCAGCTCTGTGACCATTTATCTTTCAGCTTTGGATAAAAGCATTTCACAAAGCATTTAAAAGAAGGTGCTTCTGCAGCATCCATTTTGTGGTTTCCCTGTAAAGAAACAGCTGCTCAGAGTGAGGTGGAGAGAGGATGCAAGACAGATGCCATGTGGCAATTTGTAAGAGCAAAGACTCTTGTAGACTAATCCTAGCTGTTTGTACACTACGGTCCCCAAAGCACCTGAGGATGAGGAATGTCTTGTCCAGAGTTTGTCCTGATTTCTTCAGGTTCTCCAGGCTGCCCCGTGAAGCCAGTGAGCTAGAAGAAGGAGGAGGAAAGGGTCAGATAATTTCCCACCCACCTGGTTTTTGTAATTTCTTTGCTCATCTTTCAGTGTTCTACCTTCTTATCCAGGCTGGTTTGCATATAAAACCAAATTGAAGGAAGGAGGGAAAGGAGTGAAGCCTAACATTAATCTCAATAAATCAGACAAATTATGTATGTTCCCTTTGCCTCTCTCCAAGAATGAAGTCTGTCCAGCTCTTAACTGAATTATTTTGAAGTACAAAGGTATGTAAGCACTATGCCTTTCAACACCTACAATGAGCTCCATCTCATCCACAAAGTCTTCCCTGATAGTTTGAAAAGAGTAACTGCACAACACATCCAGAAAGGGGGAATGACAGATGCTGCGTTAAACAAAGACAAAATATAAATTACTTCAGTGACCTCAGCTGTATAAAAAATATGCTGACAGGAGACTAGGGGGCTTGTGGGCATAATTTAAAATGGGAATTTCTTTAGTACCCACCCCTGTAATATCTGGTTGCTCTATTCAATGGTTTTCCCCATGTGCCCTCTGCTTTGTCCTAGCCCTATCTTAGGGCTACAGAGCTCTTACAAGTATCAGGAGCACTACTATTATCTGCAATTTCCTGGGTGCAGCATAACATGTGATCCAAGAACATCCTTCCTCTCCACTTCCCATCTCTGTAGATAACAGCACTCCACAGAATTCAGTTCCTATTCACTGCTTCCAAAACCCTACTTTTTTGGTTTGCTGGGAGCTGGAAACTGCTGATATGTGTAACTGAGTATGTTTTCCTTTGAGTTTATAAATTACCTGCAGGCTTTGTTACACACAGTTCTTGCGTGGTAGGAAAAAAAAAAAGAAAAAAAGAAGAACTCACTCAAATGTAAGATAAGCAAGTAACTGAGCATGCCTGCTTGGAAATGGCTGGATTTTTATCAGGAAATAAGCATTCACAGAAATCTTACTTAAACAGCATCATGCGTCATTCCTTTTAAGGCTTTCACTTAGGAACAGGTACTATATTCTGTAATACATGTAAATGAAATAGATTTGAGGACACATTTTTGCTATTTAATTCCCAATAGAAAATTTCAGAACACTTGAATAGATCAAGAGCTGAATTCACTGTAAGCTAGGTAAGCAACATAAATCTCACCACAGAATCACAGAATCAGCTGCATTGGAAAGGACCCACAAGGATCATTAAGTCCAGCTCCTGGCCCTTCACAGAACCATCCCCACCAAGAGTCCCACCTGAGAGCATTGTCCAAATGCTCCTTGAACTCTGTCAGGCTGGTGCTGTGACCAGTTCCCTGAGGAGCCTGTTCCAGAGCCCAATCACATTTTTACTCTTTATACTCACTGATTCAGGGGGCAGGGGCTACAGCTATATTAGTAATACAATTCCCAGGATCACTGTCTGGACTGAAGCCAGCCATGTCCTTGGTCTTAAATTCTCCTGCTCCCAAAAACAGGTTGCTGGAAGAAAACTGCCTATGGTGAGTGGTACTTGACCTATCTTACATGTGCCCAGAAATAGTTTGAAAGACAAAACTGTGCTGGTCATTACTCAAGTGACCTAATAAAGTCAAGCTCTAGCCCCACCAACCAACTTCAGTGGAGAGTGTCCTGTTGCTGTTTAACTTAGCCATGTAGATACAACCAGAGTGAGCTTGTGCCACAACAGAGCACAGGTCCTGAATCCCAGTTCTTCTTTCCATGGCCCGAGACCTCGGGTCTACTGTAAGTTTTAGGATATCATTGCTGTACTCTCCAAATCCTGGTGTCTATTCAGAGCAAAGGAAGCAGACATTAGGTAAATAAACCAAACCATGGTGCTGAATAATCTTACAAAGCACATGTATGTGGCTTTAGGCTAGATTATTCTTGTACTTGAGCAGCTAAGTTCACCATCACTAATGTATAAAAAAGGCATTGAGTTGACATATTTGCAGAAAAAGTCCGAGTGTGACTGTGAGTCACATTTCACTTACACTTGCATTTCTATACAGCCCTTTCACAGTGTTCCTGCTCTAGGCAGAGCTCCTAATGATTAGTCACCTAATTCAAACTAATTATCGTGGCAAGAGAAGTTTTCTGAGTGCTTGAAGAGAACGCACTGATTTTTTGTGGGCTGTCTGCTGTCGTGACATTTCAGAAGAGACAACAAAACATGCAGAAGAGGAAGAAGGAACAGAGCATAAAGGAACAAAACTAGGGAAATATTTTGATTGCAGAGGAAGTTGGCCAGTCAAGGAGTCTCTATCTGTGCATGATGCTGTTTATTTTCTGGTTAATTTTAGATAGTGGGTATTGGACAGCAAGACAATTGTGAAGGCTTCCTGGCAGGTGGGACTGGTTTTATAGCCCATTAAGCTATTGCAGAATAACCATAAAGACTGCATTAAATCAGTACCTTCAGCAAAGGTAGGCAGAGTTGCATGCTCACATGTACATATTTCATACACTTACTCTCTGCCCTTTTGCATTGAAGGTATTTGTGCATTTCCTTGTGCTGAAGACAGAGAGTGCATTAAGGATTCTCAAGCCAAAGGAAGGGCAGCAATAATGCAAGTCAGCACAGGGGAACTTCAGTAGGCAAGGGAGACTTAGACCTTCCTTTCAATCTGTTTCAAGAATTATGAAAAATAAAATGGCTTTGGACACTTGATGCAATTTTACAGGGTGAGAGAATTAGAAACGTGCCCAGTACACACAAAAACAGGTCTACACATTTTTTCTGTCACCATGAAGGAATTCACTGGAAATCCACAGATTATTATTTTTTAGTTGTTCTACCATCATGAGGTTTAGGAATAATAATAAGTGACCAAAAATAATGATGCTACTGAACCAACATGTGTGTACCAGAACAACAGAAAAAAAAAAATCCAAGCTAAGCAATGTTTTGATTAGCTTTTCATTAAAATCAGGGGCTTTTTTTTTATCCATCTTGTGGGCATATTGCATACAGCATATTGCTTGGACAAAGCAAGGGTCTGTTCTCAGTCCTACAAGGTAAACAATGCTAAATATCAGTTTCTCTTCACACCATTTCTGAGTTGAATCCATCTCTGTCCAATCATATATTGGCTTGATTTTTTTCTGTCAGTTATGAGGGTAAATTATACACTTGGGAAGGACCTTTCCTTCCCAAACATGGCAAAACCCCTTCTCAGAAATCCACTGTGTGATCACAAATTGCACACAAATCTTGGAGGACTTTATTTGGTAGGTAGTCTGGACCTTAGATAACACTTTGCAGCACCATCTACTTGAGGCTTGGAAAAATCCCAATCACACAGGTTGATTGTATTCCCCTGTAGCTCATTGTGACAGCTGGTTATTCAATGTTTGCAAAGGGATCTGATAACAAAATACCCTTCAGGCTGCTTGTGTCCTGGGCATAAAGCATTAGATTTTCTTAATGCGACATTAAAAGGCTGCCTATCTCCAGGAACTGTTCCCCCTAGATATATGCACACCTATAAAATGAAAGCACAGGAGGCACAATTACACTCCATTGTTTTTAAAACCCCCTGGAATAGCACAAAGTCCCCTCCTCCAGTGAGGAGAAGCAAAAGCCCCCAGAAATAGGTAGGGGTGTCGGGTGCTTGTTTCCTACTTCTCTTACCATTCATATTTTAGTTCCATACTCAGAGGCTGTGGCTGGGTTTTTCTGGAGACAAAACTCATCAGCCTTTGCTGTTCTTAATGCAGAGACTGTACACTTGAGGAGGCCAGTGCTGACACACTTGGTGTTTCAGTCTTTGCTTCAAGTTGTCTTCTGTCAAACCAAACCTCACTCATGGATGGAAAATGTATGCAAACCAGTTCTCTCCTCCTGAAACCATTCAGAGCCACATGGAGGGGTGCTCTTGAAAAAAACCTCAACCAATACCCTACCTATCTCTAATGTTTATATACATATATTAATATTTATATATTTATATATTCATGTAATTATTAACAATCATCTTAAGAACTCTACAGAACTTTCATAGGAAAGTAAGTAGCATATACTCATTTGACAGATAGTTTATTTTCACTACATGAGTCTGAGACAGTGGGGGAAGAAAAGGCAAAAAACCCAAAGGGTCTAAACTGCTCCTGGGTTTTGAACTCCAGCCAACATATAATATTTAAGGCTGATGCTTTTCAAGAGCTTCCAAAGCACATACAAGATGGAAAATTAAATACACAGTCAAATCTTGACAGTTCTTTTTTTTCAACAACTGTAGTTCCTACCATCAGTTGTTGTGATGATGTCATGGTACAAAAATAGGAGAATTTTTGTTGACTTTTGCAAGAGAATGAATCTGAGGCAGGTGGAGGAGAGGGACGATCTGTTCTAGAGGTTTATTTTTTTTGTGTCTCTGGTGTATCTTCCCTATAAACTTGCATCATATTTTCCTATATTCAACTCCACCTCCAAAAACAGCATGACCTGATCATTTTGTGTCCCCTTCATGTCCACATCCTTCTGTCATTAACAGCTTTCTCAGGCCAATTCTCCACTAACTCCAGCCCCTTTGCAGGTCTTCTACTCTTATTTATCCCAGCAACTGAGCAAAAACCAGTGTTTTGTGGCTTTCTCAGAAGCCATGCAGAAATTGCTGTGTAGGCAGCCACCTACATCACTGCTAATTGGCCAACTGCTTCTCCTAAATCCCTGCAGAGCAAACAAAAGAAGGAGGTGATGATTGTCTTTCCATTACTAGAAGCATTAATGCGTCTACTTCTTCATCTCCTTAAGAGTTTTACACTAAATGTGGGCAGTTTTGAAATATCTCTCACTACGTTTGTTTGAAATTGGTTAAAAAGGTCAAAAGGTGTTTCAAGTAGCAGCAGGGATGATGAGGAAAACTGATGGATGGGTAGATAGATATCAGTTCACATAAGCCTTGTTTCTTTAGGAACCAGACTGAAAGCAAGTTAGAAATGTTTAAAAAATGATTCTTGGTTTTGCTTTGTGGCTAACAGATCTGGGGTTTATGCTGTTGTTGCTATGGGTACATTGCTATTGTGTACCATAATATAATAGCACCAAAGAGGGTTAGTGCCAAGAGATAAGACCTAGGTCCGTTGTCACATCAGCTTCCATGCAGTCCAGGGGATATGATGCTGTGCTCTAATTAATGCTGACTTCAAATGCCTCAATCTCAAATTAACATGCTCAACTGACTTGTGGTTAAGAGAAAGACAAGCAATGTGTTCTGATCAGCCCTGGCCCATGAGAAACACCAGCACAATCCAGTCCTGCTAAACCCAGAATTTTTTTTACTCATCTTCATCTTAACCACAGTCCATTCTTCTTCCTGGCTCCCAAGAAGGAGCAAAAAGGAGGTCAAGTCCTCCACTCATTCACACTGTCCAGGCTCCTCTCTCTGAGCAGCCACTGTAGTTGTCTAGTGTCCCTCTGGGCGTGCTGGGGCTCACTGGGCCCTGGGTGGAGCAGGGCAGCAGTGACCTGCCGGCTCACAGGCAAACCCTCAAAGGAGCCTGGGAAGCTCACTCAGCCTTGGGTACTTCTGCTGGAATGTCACAGGCACAGGGGTGATGCTCATTCCTACCACACCAGGAGGACAAGCAAACTGCACCTTCCTGGCAATGCTGATCTTTCCAGGAAGTGGAGAAAAAGTCACCTTTCCCAAAGAAAATTCTTTTAAATCCTTCTCTCTGAGGAACAATACGTTTGTTGTCTGTGAATATGTGAGAAGGAAAAGACCAGAAAGGAAATGTAATCTAAACTTCATCACAGTCAAGAAGAAATAAATACTAACTGATAATGAATGCTTGTACCCTTGCTATTTAAGGCTTCCAATTGACAGAAGAATGAAGTAATGAGTGATTAGAACAGCAGAGGAGACAAAAACCTGGTAAATTAAGCTCAGTGAACATAAAAGGAAGATAAAAGGCAGTTGCCTACCAAAGGCCTGTGTCTGATGACCTAGCAGCACCTTCCCTCCCACACTCCTGGGGACTGCTCCCCTAACTCCTCCTCCTGGCCCAGAACTGAAGGTACAATTAGCTGGCAATCGTGGGTTGTGAGTCATTCCAAGAAAAAATACCCCCTTCATGCAGAAACTAGGGAGTAAAAAGGCTCTCAGGTCACCTAACACAAGTGGTCAGTGCCATCCCTTCCATGCTGACAGGACCCTCATTTATGGCCATAAGCACGATCCACTGCTGCTGCTCAGATGTGCTTTAATTACAGCATTGCCTGTGGCTTCCAGCTCACCCCTAGCTTCCTACCAAATGCTCTTCTCTGAATCCACTCTCAGTCCTTGTCTCGCATCAGCTCTTCCTCTAGGAGCTCCTTGTGCTGACTCCATCCAATTTCCTACCAGAATTATACATATGTCCCTCTCTTCCTCTGAAAGTCAAACAGGAAATAGGCACTCAGATTTCATGGTGATGAAAACCCCTAAAAATCTCTAAGGAAGGGAAAGAAACAAACCCTCCTGTCCTCTTTTTGCCACTCTTCAAAAGGATTAAAATGACAACTATAGTGTGAATCCAAAATGGAAGACCATGAAAATTTGCTGTCTGCCTTAATTCTGGACCAGCTGGTTGTTACTGATGGCTCACCAGAGACATCAGCCACAAACAACTAGACCCTTATTTTTGTGCTCCGTGATAGTCTGCAAAGCAACTGCACAGAGTAGCACAATGTTTTTAGAGGCTCTGTTCCACATCAGGATTTAATTGTGAAAAATCTGCCTTCTGCAGAAACTTTGGTCTGGGATTCCATGGCACAGGCTTACTATGTAAAAGGTTACCAGCCTGCTCACAGGCGCATAATGCTGACCCTTTTCTCTGCTCAAGCACCTTCTGGAGCAACTGCTGGCAAACAGGAGAAAAAAGTCACCTCTGGGCAGGTCTGTGAGTCCAAATGCTACAGTACATAGAAAAGCGCAATATCATAATTTTCCCGTTCCAGGAAGAAGTTCAGTCCTGTACAGTAGGTTAGACTAGGACATGTGGCCTACCTAGAACTCCTCTAATATGTGCAATCTTGCATCTCTCAACCTGCTCTGTATCTGGCCAGGGTGTTTTGGTTGGTTGGGGTTTTTTAAAACTTTTGCAAGCAACCATCAGCCTTTGAGATGCGCACAGTCTTCTACTTTGCATATACAAGCGGTCAGAGTTCATTCAACACTTTTCCTACTTTTTGCATTTCACATGCTAATAAGGTTCAGAGACAGTTAGATTTAGAGGCCTTCAAAGAAAGTCTCTGTGTGTTGGAAGTTTAGGGCCAGACTGCAGATGACATCTTGGTTCAGGACAACACGTAGGCACGTTGTGGTTTATTAAAATCTGGAACCTAATTAGAACACACCCTTTTTTTGTTTGAGCCAGCAATGAATTAATGTAAAAACCAAGTCACAGCTGCCTGACTGTGAATGCTGGGACAGACAGGAACAAGGAATGAAAACCATGGGAATGAGTGATAATGTTACAATACTGTGCCTCAAAGTTCATGCCAAAAATCTTGGCCAGATAGTGTTGGTTGTATGAAGAATGAGACCTTGTTCTAGTCAGTTTACAAAGCTATGCCTATATGAAGAAAGATAGTGTGTAGCATGTTCAAGCAGGCGCTGATTATCCACTTTAAAATAATATTTTAAACGTGCTTTGGCAATATTGAGGACTCATAGGAAAATTATCTAGAATGTTACTCATATAACATTGTTTATATGCTTTCTTTACAGATAAATACATATGTGAAACTGTAAGGAAAAGAGCACCTTTACAAATTTCCTTTAAGCACGTTTTTGTCTTATTAAGTTAATGTGTAAAAAAATATCATATTTCTGTATAAGAAATCTGCCCCTTCATTCTATTTGCAGTCATGTCAGCTGGTAGCAAGGAAGAGAGCACAGACTACTCTCCTTTTTCCTAGCAATAAGGGGCTAATAATTTCCAGGGGAACTGGATTTATGCACTGGCAGTGTAACAACAAGAGTCAATGGAAGGAGAAAAAGAAAAGAATGAGCGCAGAAACTAAAAGCTGACACCTAAATGAAGTGATGGAAAGCACAGTCACTTTCAGGAGCTGTCTTGCAGGTTGGCATGTGCTAATACAGTAAGGCAAGTGAAGAGTCTGTAAACACCCTGCCCTGGAAGATAAGATATGATGTGACTGTGGTATCTTTTGTACCAGTGATGGTATCAGCACCAGCTGGTTAGGAGAGAGGGGGCTGGGTCAGCCGTCCTGGTGGTTCTGCCACTTCTGACTTGAAAAATGATAATGTCAAAACATGATAAAAGCTTGAGAAAGACTTTGATACAGACTCTCACCAGTCATCACTCCAATGTTTTGAGAATGTGCTTTAACTCTCAAAGTTTGGGTATCCTAAAGTGAAATTAGCATTTTGAATGAGCTGAGGGGCCCAGCTCTGCATCGCACACTACGAGCTTTTACTCAGAGCCTTTGGAAGCTGGGAAATTGGGGATGACTTTGTGTTTTCCAGATGCTGCCATTTTCAAACAGGGCAAGCAGTCTTCACCAGAGGATGCAGTCACATAACAGTAATTTTTGAAATTATATTCTTTTTTGGGCTTGAGATGAACATGACAATTCAGCATAAAACTTCATTGGCTTTACAGGCTTCAGAAAAGGGCTTCTGAGGGGGATTTGTTATGCCAGGAAAATCTCAGATTGGCCTCGGAGCGCTGGTTTGTTTAACACTTTGGCCAGGGCATTTTCTGTGTGGGTGATGGGGCTTTGAGGAGAGAAGGACCTGACAGGCTTGGTAAGCCTCTCCTGCCTGGGGCAGGACACATGGACTTGGAGGTGTTGTGCAGGGGCGTTCTCTGAGAGACTCCACACATGCCTGCAGTGCACTGCTCCCTGGCTGCCCTGGTTGCTGCAGTGGCTAGAGGACAGAAAAAAAATCCCATTTTTATTATTGTATTGTTTGCATGAATTAACAACAAGGAGCTCTGAAATAATACCAGAATGGTGATGAGCTGAGCCATATATGCTGCAGGGTGAGTGCAGGGGAGGAGGGGTTGTGCTTGCAGGAACCTTAAGAGACTTTAAGTCAAGTTCAGGAGAATTAGCCTGTGTATTGCTTATTTTAAGAGATCACAGGATCATTGCTTTAATTTGCATTATCAATGCAAAGAGGTAGCTTTATCTTCCAGAGATATAATCCCAGGTACCTAGTCATGTGGAAAATATTCCCTGAGAATAATGCCATGGCCATGGGCCTTGTCTGCAGTAAGTCTCACATAGGGACATGAACAAGGAGAGTTTAAGGAGGTTGCTCATGTGGGAATCCATAAAATCAGAGGGTTTTGGGAAAGCTGCAAAAGGCAGGCCTCAGAGACAGCAGAACTGTGATTAGAAGCAGTAGCCATGAGATAGGTCAGCAGAAAAATTATTTAAAAAGTAGAAAAGTAAGGACAAATAGAACAACATGTATTAATGCTTGTCTAGCATAACTCCCTAAGCTGCAGAAAAGTATATCTAGTGAGATATTAGGAAGTTTTAAGCTTAATCATGGAGCTCTGTGCATTGTGTTTTAAGGCTTACAAGCAGGTATTGTATTCGAAATAAGCAAGCATTGTTTTAACCGAAGGTACGTGCTTCTAGTGCTTGGATAGAAGTACTGTCAGTATGCTTTTGCTTTGTGTGATTGGTCAAATAACTTTTAAAGTAAGTTGTAACATTAAGTCCTTGGTCTGCTGCCTGGGATGTGAGCTGATGGCATCTTCCCATTGTCAGAACCATGTAATGAGACTGATGCTGGAAAATAAAACAGCTCAAGGCACGTTCCTCAGCAGTCCGTCCCGTTTGTGATTTGTACATGTACTCCCGGCCGGCAATTGCTCATTTTCCCTTCAAGGCCATCATCTTTCTATTTTCCTTCTAGTTTTTCTGCTGTTTTTAAAATTATAAAGCTGCAAAAGAGCTACATCAATTTATGTACATTTATCAAGAAACATACCTTTTGTTCTTGACATGCAACATCTTGAATTAAACTGTACTTCATCTATTTGAACAATACACACATTCTCTTTCAGTAGTCAAAAAGACTACTTGGCGAGTGGGGCAATCTATTTTTTCTCTCAAATGTCCCAGCTCAAGCTCTTATATCTACAGATGTTACTCTCCAGTCCTCTTGGCCCCGCAGGTAATCTCTTGTCCTGCTCTATGCTTGGAAACCTAGGACCGGTGGGTCAACAGGGCTTTGGACATGCTTTGAGTGGCTTGGCCTTCCTGTTCAAATCTTCTGCCTGGAAAAGCCTAGTCTCACTGATGTCAGTAAAATCTGCGCTGTTTACAGTACAGGTCTTTAAGATGCTGGACATGGATCTAGTGGAACTATTATCTAAGTTTTATGCCATCTGTTTCCCTCTGTATGTGCTTTTGCCTGTATCAAATATTTAATTTTATATCTCTGTATTTTTTTATTATTTGTCTTTGAATATACACATATGTATGTTTGGCTGTATATAACATACACAGTTATGAATAAGTTTACATAATTTGGTTTTGATGGGGAAAAATACAGAAGGAGGAAGTTTTTACATCAAAAAGTAGGAAATTACAAAGAAAATTAATCCGGCCTCCCATCCACACACATCTGTGCTTTGAAGATGGTCTTATCTTCAGGAGTTTTTGCATGGCTCTGTCAGCTTTCAACATCTCTTATCTCAACATTTTGAAATTGAGTGTGAATATTTATTTGGAACAAATTATTATGAATTACCATTCAGCAGGATTGGTAAGAGAAGTTATTCTTATTCTAGTGTGGCCATTTTTTTTTAATGCTCCAGTATCACCAATAATTTCAATATAATGTTTTAAAGTATGTTTCAATAGAATTTTTTGAAGTATGATACATAAGGAGGCCAGCCAGTAGAGGGGGCACAGAAGCCAAAAGGCTGTTTTGGTGATGTATCAGAGATGGGCATTTTCCCTTATGTGTGTTTGTGAGTGTTGTGTGTGTGTGTGCCTGCAGAGAATAGAAGAGAAACCTTTTCATATTCCTTAATTTACGTTTACTAATTTACCCTCAGTGAAAATGTGTTCTGTCCTAATTACAAACAATCTTAGAGACTGTGTTTCATTAAATATGTTGAAAGAAAGCACATTTGCAGAGGATGTAGAGCATTTGCCATCTGATGCTTTGCATCATGTATATAATTTTTCAATAACAGAGATAGAAATTGCCTGCATGTGCTTTCTGATGAGATAAACAGGAGAGATAGAAGGATTCTAAATATTTGGGGGTCCCAGGCCCCTGACTGGCAGGACACCATGTTTTTATGAGTTGAAATGTAGGGAACAAGCATCTCCATAGTCGGCACCGCTTGTGCTGAGGGTGTGGGGTGACAGGAGCAGTGAGGGTGACAGGCAGAGGCAGAGCCAGCGATGCCGAGCTGCTGCAGCTGGATGGAACACGGACGGCTGCCGGAGAGCAGAGAACAAAAGTAAAGCAGATGCCCAGAAGCCATACATACAGGGAGGTCAGGAAAGGACAGATAAAGGATTTCACTACTTAAAAGGAGAGAGAGAGACACTTGGAGGACAAACAGGAACACCAACAACAGAGAGGAAATCCGTGCAAGCACTGAGTCAGTCAGACACGCTGCTCCACAGCAAACCAAAGGCAGGAGGATGAAAGTGGTTAAGATCGAAGAAACTTCTAATGTAACACTTCCTTGAGAGGGAAAGCCAAGGAATACAGGGGCAAAAGGGAGAACTTAATATTCTTACACAAATAACACTTTATTGTGTGCCTTGAGAACCTGCTGTGCATGAGGAACAGCCACAGATGGTGTTCACTAAAGCCTGCTTAGTGAGGTAGACTCGCCGGCTGAAGGCCCATCGGAAGTCCTCCGGTAATCTCAGAGGAGAACTAAGCCATGAACAGCAAACTTTGGTTCTACATAAGGAATCCAACTGTCTTAAAAGACCAGAGTGTTTCCATCCCTGTTTTGATTTTGGCCTATCTCCATCTTTTTTTCCTGCCAAATTCCCATTTACTTCAATAGATGTTTTTCTTGAGTGAGTCATGAGGTAAGGGCTGGACCTGAGACCACAAAACATTGTAATAGGCAAGTCTGCAAGGGACATATTATTTTGTGATGTTTTTAGGAATTTTAATGGTGGCCTTAAGAGTAAATTTACAGTGTGTAGCATGTGACAGTGACACTGGCTTTAAATATTCATGTCAGCAGATGATAGTTTCTGGTATGACATTTTCTTGTGTCTTTTTTTGATAGGCAACTCGTTCAGCACTTTGCAAATGTAAAGATTTTAATCTCTGGAGTACACTACAAACTGGATTTACCACTAATATAAATTTACTATAAACATAATCCATTACAGCAAAACAAAGGTGTATGGCAGAGAGGGGCAATGAGGCCTCTCTCTCCACTTCTGCTGTGCTCAGTGCCACAGATATGAGCATTTTTAATAATATTCAGCTTGTTTTTAAGTTCCTGGTTCCAGAAGTTATTTGAATATGAGATAATTCAAGCTTCTATTTCTTTTTAAAAGTAAGAAGTTAGCTCTCAGGCCTGTGAAAAATAAATTGGGAACACAATCCTGGCACAATCCTAAAAGTTTGAGAGCTAGCTGTTGAAGAACAAATACTTTTTAAGAGCTTCCATATGACTTTCTGTATGACTTTTTCGTGTGCCATGTTAGCAGTACTGCCACTGATTATTTCCAACAGCTCTCCATGGATTTGTTCTGCTCCATCTTCTGCTTGGTGCATAGAGCCAGCACGACAGTCACCAGCTGATAGTCTGTCCCTGGAGTCTTTACTGAGGGGTGTTGCACAAAGGCAAAGCAATATTCTAATTGCAGTTGTGCAAAGGAGAAAAGCAGTCAGCAGGGGGGGAGAAGGTGATCTGGAACAGGATAAACACCCCAATCCCAAAGTAAATGTACTAATATGCAACAGAGCCCTCTATCCATGGAGACATTGGTTGAAATAGAACATAGTACAGATGGCTTCCTGCATAGTCTTCAGCAGACTTTTTCCACCTTGTGAGGAAAGTCTACTTATTTCTGAGTGATTACATCAAACACAATGAAGAAGCCTGATTTTTGAATGATACTTGACCTGATACTTCTCTTTTTTCCCTAACATGATAAAAAAAATGCTTATAATATAACAGTTTTGCAATGTTCCTCTGCTTCCTTCTCTCAATAATGACAACCAGCTATATTCCTAGTTCTCTAGACTACATCTAGCTTAAGTGCTCTCTGCAAGATCAGTAGGAAAAGCCATACTTGTAGGAGTTGCCACTCATTTTAGTCTTATAAGTATCTAGTGTTTCATATTTAAAGAGTTCATAGTCACAAGAAAAGTTTCTTCATTGAAATGTCACAATCACAGTTGGCTAAGCCAGGCTGTGGGGCAGGAGTGCTGTCAGTATCCCTCCTTGACAGGACACGTAGCTGTGCTGGGATGGACAGGTAGTGCTCTCTGACAGAAAGCACTTGCTGGCCAAAGAGTCTCTTCTGTCCTGACAGACTATGATCCTGATGACTCCATCTCTCACTACATTACTGAAAAGATGTTGCAGGCAGGAAGCCAGCAGAAAACTCTAACATAGTGTATTGTCTAAACAGCTGAGTATACTGTGAACACACGTCCTCTGCTTCTCAGTTCAGCATCCTGTAGAGATTCCCTTCCACCCAGTTTTGCTATTCTGATGCACTGGGCCTCTCTGAAGACAGGGTGTAGGCTGCTGGGGAGGAGACAAAGCTTTAAGGGCTGGCTGGGGCACAGACTAGCTGAGGAACAAAGGATTACCACAACGTTCTCCACAATGCTGTCTATGGCAAAGAACATTTTTGATCTAGTTTTCCTGGAGAGAAACCAAAATAAAAACTGTCAGGGGAACAACTGACTATCCCAGCATCAAGCCCTCCTCCTCATACTCAGAATTGCCCCACGGAGAGAATGACAGGGTTACCAGCATAACAAAGGTTAATTATGTAACACGCATCAGAGCTGTGCTTGCACGGTGCAATAGTGGTAATAAACACACCAGGAGAACTGGAGGCAGCAGACAATTGCAGGCAGTGTGCCTTCCCCTCTCATACCTCTGCTGTGCAGAGAGAGGGGCCTGTCCCAGCCTTCCTAAATATCTACAAGAATGGCGACTGTGCCGCTGGAGCAGTTCCCTTTGGGGTTTGTTTTACTCCAGAAGGGCTCCCCCTCTCAGAAGGGCTCTCCCAGGTGGTTTCTCTTCCATTAAATACATGTGTGTGGAAAAACCCAAGAGGTGTGATGTTGCTCCTGGGTTTAATTTCTCCTGCTGTTGCATTAACCAGCTAGGTAAGTCGCAGTAAGTTTGTAAATAAACGAAGACTAAAGGACAGGAGGGCTTGCTCGGGCAGACGGAGGAGGATGGGGCGGCAACACCTGGATCCCGCACCCTTCGCTTGCCCTTGCAGGGGCCGGCGGGTCCAGGTGAGCTCGCCCATCCCTGCCCGGGGCACCCCCGGGGCGGGCACGTCCCCCAGCCCGGCAGCTCCGCCGCTCGGACACGAGTGCGGTTCCCCCGGTACCGGCCCAGCCCGGGCACAGCCCGGCGAACCGGGGGCGGGGTCGGGCTCTCCGGACCGCCGCCCCCGCCCCTGCCGGAGGGAGGGAGAGAGGGCGGGCGGGCGGACGGACAGACGGAGGGAGCGGGAGGGGTAAGCGTTGCTGTGGCTGCGAGGAGCGAAGTAGGGGCACAAACTTGTCCGTCGGCAGCCGGGCGCGCCGCGGAGACAAAGTCCTCGGGGCCGCTCCGCACCCGCGGACAGGTAAGGGGGAGTCGGGCGGGGGGCGGACAGCCCCGGCAGGCGCTCCCAGGTGTCTGGCTGCGGTGAGACCTTGTCCTCCGCTGCGCGTACCTGCTGCCGGGAGCGGGCGGCTGCGCGGCGGCGGGACGGGCTCTGGGCTCCGGCTCTGGGCTCCGGCTCTGGGCTCCGGCTCTGGGCTCCGGCTCTGGGCTCTGCCACCCGCCCGCCCGGCCTGCGCGCCCCTGCCCCGGGCCGAGCCCGTCCCGCCCGGCTCCGCGGGGCGCGGCCGCTCCGGCCTCGGGCGCCGCCGAACAAAGAGCCGCGGCCGCGCTCGGCTCCGCGCCCCGCGCAGCGCCGGGAGCCCGGGGGAGCGGGGCCGCGGCCGCGGGGCTCCCCGGCTCCGGGCGGGACACCCGCGCCGGCGGCTGTCGGCGGGATAGCCGGGCTCCTGCCGAGCCCTGCAGGCAGCCGGCGGCTGCCGCACGCTTGTGCTGTGCCCGGCACTGCGGGGTCTCACCGGGGAGCCTCGCTCCCGCAGCGACGCGCTGGGCTCCGCAGCTTCGGAAAACGCCCGGCAGGATTGTAGCAAAATGGAAAGGTTTGCTGGCGCGGATCTTGGTTTAAAGATGATCACGCGGCTGAGCTTTCAAAGTAAGAGGTGAAAAGGGAAACAGCGGCTAGAACAATGACAATTTCAAAAGCTCGGGGTTTATGGAAATAGTTTTAAGCCTGGTGCCGATCGTTTGGCGATTTTCGTACCGAGTTCTAATAACGTGGAGTAAATTTCACCCTTTCATATGTCTGCGGAGTTCTTGTCATTTCCCAAGAGAGCAATGTGTATGAATCTGAGAGTATCATGCTGGGTTTTGTACACGGCCAGAACTCCCACTGAAATTAATTTAACGTTTTGTTTTAAGTTACTAGTGGGATTAATGGTCATTTTCTTTAATCAGCTTTCAGTAAAGCTATACAGGAAAATCCTCCTGGAACCGTTGGGATCTTTGTATATGCAAAGAATGTGAAAGGAAACCAGTACTTTGTATGACCTTTTTTTATCTAACTAAACTTACAATAATGTGCTTCTATGTTTTTGGCATGAGTGAGACTTACAATCCTGCAAATGGGTTTACTTCTGTGGCTGTTCCCCGTGGGAGGCAGTGGTTGGTCCTGGCCAGACTTGCTCTTTGTAGTTGGGAAAAATATAGGCAACTTGCTCTGGGTGTTCTGCTGTGGACCCAGTGCACTCTCTCCTTTTTGCCAGTTCATCTAACCCTGTGGAAAGCCAGTTCCAGGAGCCAGTGTAGCAGAAACTTAATCCAGCCCCGGAGTTTTTCTGGGGGGGGGATTTCTTTGCAGCTCTGCCTTCCCAGAGGAGTGTCTGGGAGAGATGCTGAGCCCCAGTGCTGTGGGGAGAGGGAAGGGAGGAAGGGGGGGACCATCCTTATTGCTCTAGTTTCAGTGTCAGGTAACTAGCAGGGCTGAAATACAGAGCTGGGCTGTGATTGTGCTTTGGGTGATTTAAACTGCTGCAGCATGGGGTTGCGCTGGCAGCCCCTGCCTAGCTCTGACTCTTTTCATAGCAGCGCGAACACTTATGCAGTCCTGTGGTGATCTGGATCTAGGCACTGAGCAAAAAACAGATGTAATTTTGATCTGGATCAGTTCCATGATTTGGTTCATTAGGGGGTAAGAAAGGAGGAAAGAGGGAGTGGGGAAGGTAGCTTTTAGCTTTTTTAAGCTGGCAAAACTGGATACTGCTGCCAGAACTGCTTGTGGAGCTGCAGTGTGACCGTAGATACTCCCAGGTGCCTTTCACCCTCCCTGCCTCCCCCCGGGAGCCTGTCCCGTGACTCTGCATGTAGCCTTGGGAGCCTCCACTCTGCGTAAAAATGAGCCTTTGCTAATTAATCCATTAAATGTAATGGAGTAGTTTGTAACAGAAGAATTAAGCAAGTGCCCAAGTGTTTGCATAATTGTTGCTTTGGACAACAACGAACACTGTAGGTAGAACAGTACAACAGGCAGGGTTTTATAAAAAGTGTGTGAGTTTGTAAGCACAGTTTACTGGGTTTTGCTGCTCTCTGCAGTGTCTGTCTAGCACTTAATGCACAGGGTGATCCAGAGGTTTTACAGTCAGTCAATGACACTTGTATTAGTAAGTGATTATCACATGGGCTTGTGACAGGAATGGGTGCTAATCAGCCAGATAAAATGAGTGTGTTTCTCAGTCCTGGGGCTGATAGAAAAGTAGGAACTGAATCCCAGCGTACAGCAGCAGAAGGTGAGGAATCTGTTCTCTCTGTTCGTGGTTACACCATCCCCACGCGCTGCTTATGCCGGCTCTGCTGGATATGAGTTGGATCAAATCAGTGATTAGGCTGAAAATTAGTGCTCGCAATTGGGAAAAAACCATCAACATGCTGACTGCTATCCTGTTTCAACACGTGCAATAACGTCATCTGAGGGCAGGAGGTGGCAATTGATGGCCAGAGTTGGAGGATGCTGTGAGACTTCCCCTTTGCGTAGCGGTGTAATTTTAGCTGATGTTGAGTTGATGGTGCAGTTGCTTCTTTCATTCCTGTTATTCAGTCCCTTGAGGAGTGAGCAGAAAGCATTCATGAGGTACTCAGGAGCTGGGCATCCCTCACTGTTTCACCTTAGATCCCTACTGAAGGTATTCTGAGTGTCTGGAAGTAATGAATTGCTGCAAGTCCAAGTGTTAATTAGTTGTCAGTTTTTACCCACAGAAGACAGGCAGCCCACTTTGCCCATGACCATGGGATTGAAGTAGATGATCTTTAAGGCCTTTTCCAACCCAAACGATTTTGTGATTCTATGATATATTTGCCTCCAGGGCTTGATAGTATTGTTTTGTGGGATTTGGATCTTCCTCGTCTTGGGTCACAGTACAGCTCATCGAGGAGCTGACTGAGACTTGGTTGAAAGTCAGGTATTTTTGTTTGTTTTTAATAGCAGGTGTGCTTCCAAAACCTGCATTTCTTGGCCAGATCTGAGCTCTCATGCTCAGCTAATGATGTTACCATCAAGCACTGCTGAAGGCCTTGCTGAATTGCCTTCAGTAGGATGTCTGCTGAGGTCATGTGGGTGCCCTGCCCACTGACTGCGCAGGAGAGCTCCACGTGCTGTCTATTCACATTTGCAGAGGCAACTTTTCTCTGACCTTGCCTTTGATAGTGCCTGGGCACATTGATAAGGACCCTTCATGCTGCTGTGGAACACCCTTATGAATTAAAAGGGTTGCCTTGCCACTTAGAGCCAAAGGTGAGATTCTGATGGTGCCAAAGTGAAGTCATCGCTTCTGAAAATTCAAGGATAGTAATGGCATAATGATAGTGGATGGGAAAAGTTTCAATGGTTTCTGTATATACTCTTAAACTCTCTGTGGGATTTTTTTCCCTTTCCGCAAAGTAAATTGCAGTGACACAAAGTAATGCACTGGAAAAGTTTGGACAAATGCTACCAATGAGATTATATAATACAATGGTGAAGGAATTTATTATGAAGCCTGTTCTTGATTCAAAGAAGAAAGATTTTCCCTGGTGGATTGTGGATCGTTTATAACTTCCTCTCCCATCCCAAAAGTGTATGTGTCATATTGTGCAACCAGAGAAATATATGCTTGCTCCTCTTCAGCAAATAGTTTGTGAGGACTTTAATAGCAGTTTCAAAACTTGTAGTTCATTGCTTGGGATAGCATAGCAGAAAATAGGGTTTACTGCTGATAGTAATTAAAATATGAGCACTTTTCTGGCTTTGTTTCTCATTTTTTCTGGGCCACGTTAAATGCTGGGCTGTCTAAATTTAGAAGTGTTCTAATCGCTATAGATGTTGAGACAACAATTTCCTAGGTGATCTCACTGCATTTTTTCTCTTTACAATTGTGTATTTTTTTCTTTATTTTAAACCAAATTATTTGAAAAAGAGTTATCGAGTAAGAGTAGTAAATAGGTTGTGCGTTGTTTTTTTTATCACATTTGGCATTGTATCAAGTATGCTGTGATACCCCATTTGCAAAGCAAATAGGTGTTATTGAGAAGCCTTGAAAGTTTTGATCAAGAGGGGAGATCAAGACAGCAAAGGAAGCGAGTTTGCTTTGCTTTATATGTAATCCTCATCATTTAATTTTTAACATTTTGTTTCTTTCTTGTTTGTTCAGTTTAGTTTTCCTTTCTTCTTTAGTATAGTGTTTCTTTTTCCTAGCCTCTGTGTGCTTATATCCCATATGTCACAGAAGTGTGTTTCTCCACAATCAGCAGCGACATCATTCCAAGGAATGAAGGGTGAGAAAAACACCTGCAGCATGTGATCACCTTGTGAGTAAATTGTCTTTTCTGTTGAGGGCACCTGGTGCCTTGCTGCGGGGATGGAGTCAGACAGTGCCTGGGCACAGCACTGTGGAGAAGCACTCGGGCTGGTCATTGCTCCCCCTTGAGCTCCTTCTCCCATCGCTCATGTGTCCGTAGTCTGTCTGACTCGCTGTTGGCAAAGGAGCCAGCACTGTGCCATACCAGCTTGCCAATGACTCGAAGAGAGGCTAGATTTGGAACATGCCAGGAGGCCCCTTGGCTGCCTTGGTGCCTGGTTGTGCTGTGTCATTTGCTAATGTGGTTTCTTTCTTGCTGGCCTGCGTCTTAATGGAGTTCTTCAACCACGCTAACTGATTGTAATAACTTTTGCCTGTCTAGACAGGGCCTTACTGTGTCTGATTAGATCCCAGCCTTGTGGCGTGCATCACTGCCTGTTTCTTATAAATGTGATGAAAAAAAAAAAGGTGCACGTTAATAGTGCTTAGTCTGTTTTTTTTTTTTTTTTTGCTTTGCAGTGTTGGTATAAAATATTTATAGATGTTTACTTTTTGCCTGGAGGAAAAAAGTTTTAGTCAAATGTCTCTAGGATGCAATTTAGAAGGGAACCTCTTATCTCCAGTTAGGAAAGAGCAGACAAATGTTCTCTTTGAGGATATTAATTGGGGTTCCACTGCAGTCAGTTGCGGAAGTTTATTGCTCACTGAAGTCAGCAACTTTCTCATATACGTAAAAAAAGAATTTCTCTGAATCATTAATAAAAATCCTAAGCAGGAAATCTGGTCTTCCTGCCTGGTTTTAGTTCCTTACTGCTTTTTGGAAATGTAGTAAATTAAATGCAACTTTGGTACTCTCAATATTTAAGCACTCAAGAAGAAAGGTTGTAAAAGCAGTTTTCTACTGTAATTGCAATAGTATTTTTTTTAAATTGATATCAAATTTTAGAGAGCCCAATAATTACAAAGTATAGGGTTTGAGATAAATTTGGGTTGGTAGTAGTCTGCCTTGTCTTTTTCTTGCATGGCTTCTCCAGAAACAGAATGATTCAGATTTGAAAGTCTCTTAATTAAAAAAGAAAAACTGCCTTGGCAGAAGAAATGAACTTCTGGTTTTGATTCGAAAAGGAAATCAGAAGATAGTACAAATGTGCATGCTTTCCAGTAGCTCTTATTAGTATTTTAAACTCTGTGTCATGGTAACAACTGCTTCTGTTTTCCTTGTACTGTTAGGATGGATTTAGACTGAGTGAAGAAAGGAAACTTGACAAAAGAAGCTAGCAGACCATTCTGGTGTCTCACAAGACTGAGAAGTTAGACTACTTTTTTTGGAGCTGAGACGAGCAGTTGCAGCTTGGTTTGTGTGCTGTGCCTGCCCAGAGGAAATTCCTACTTTATAGTGAGAGAGTGGCCAAGAACTAGAGCATACTATTCTAATTAAATCATTTAAATTCCATTGCCGTCATTTGAAAGGCTCTGTGCATCTTTTGAGTTATAGATGGCTTCTGCATGGACACTGTGAACAATTTGTGTACTTACATGACAAAATGTCATCTTCAATTGATGCTGTAAAGTTTAAATTGCTGGTTTATTTTGATATTAGTCACTTGAAAGTGCTCTTAAAAAACCTACATCTCTTCAGAGGTAGAAGGCATGTTTATGTCTGTTAACCATATACTGAATTTGTTTCCTTTGTGAAGCACCACAATGTCATTAAAATAGCTTTTAGAAGGAAACATTTAATGCAGCCCTATAAAAATAGGCCATTCACCTCTCTTTCTAGTTCAAGAAACTAGACTACTGTGGAAAAACTGAGTCCAGGATCTGGAACTGATGTAGCCATGGTGTAGCCATGCTCCCACTGTAGAGTGTTCCTTTAGGTTAGATGGTGCAAATTTGATCTTGACTGTCCATAGATGTGATCTGCCCATAGATACAGAGAGATAACACTTAAAAATGGTAGAGGTACCAATAATGAGTGGGTTTTTTGTGATTTCTAATAGAATTATATCACCATTTTAATGTGAGATACTTGGCAGAGGTAACTCTCTATAATTAACTTGTGTGATCATTGTATATAAGACAGGGGAAAGAAGAGAAACTTGAACCATTAAGATACTTTTGTTTGGAATACAAAGCTTGTTAAGCAATTATCAGCTTTCAGGCTTTACCAACTGACTGCAAGGCATCTTGTTTGAAAAAATAAACTGTTAAAATAATTTACTTTTTTCCTGTGGTTTTAAACCAACAGGAATGTTTTATGTGAACTAAGATACTTTGTATATATATCACTTTATCAGATTTCCCGGGGAAAATATTTGCTTAAAGATGTTTGAATTTTCAGATGAGTAACTGACTAAACCCAGAAACTGATGGTAGAAGAGTTCTGGGGCTGCTTTTTTGAGATTAATTTTCACTGACAAATAGTGATTATGGTGTAGCTATTCACCTGTGTAACTGTGGTCCCTGTTTAGGGTGCTGTACCTATTAAATGCTTCCTGTATGGAAAATAAGTTAGATGGTGCTAGGTGCTATTTGTGCTCTTGCATTATCACAAAGCACAAACAGCACCTGAAAAGCTAAGTCATCATAAATAATTGTAGAGGTTTTTTGACAATAAATAATTACTCATGCTGATGTTTTTGTTACCTCATGATCATGGTCTTGTTATGAATCTTTGTTCCTTCCCTTTGTGTTTTTATTTAGCGATAGCATTGATTTGGTTACTGAAAGTAAAAAAGTTTTACATTAACTAAGTGGATTGGACTAATGTAGTGGCAAATTAGTGGAAAATTTTTAAGTTGTATCACAATCTAATAGTGAACAACAGTAAAGGGAAATATCTGTGCAACACTCACAATACTCCTCCACCCATAAGGTTTATCAGTTTATAAAATGCCAGTAATGCATTAGACTTTGGACAAAAGGAGATGCTGCTAGTAGGCAGCTTAACCTAGAAATATTCCCTAAGGGTAGTATAGATTGCAATGGGTAGTAAGGATTGAACTGGGCTTTAGTGTGTCATACTATGGCTGTGATTTTTATTTTTTGTAATTACTCTGTGGGCTTCTGGTTTTCTCTGTGTTTGTGACTTACTTGTATCCCGCCTGGTCAAGGTCAGCACAACTAAGATTATTGGGATTTGTCCTATGACTGGCAAAGTGATAAAAATATTGTTTTTAAATTTGCAATTGAGTTGACATTTCAGGGACATGAAATGATGTGAGCTTTGATTCTTGACAATTGCTATGTAGGCTGCTGATGTGTCTTGACACGCCCTTCTTGTACAGCAGATTTGTTGCAGTTGGCATATTATTGCTGATAGTTCTCAAATTCCTTGCAGTGGTCCTGTCCTCCCATTGCTCTTGGTGTGAACAACCAGTTCCTAGGCTGGCAGCAGGGAGGGAAATCGTGGGGTAGTGGGCAGGAAATTGTTAAATCAGCTGCATGCAGTGTGCAGCAGATATCAGCAAGGCCTGACTAACAGCTACAACTGCACCACTGGGAAGTGTCTGCATGCACAGAGGAGTCTTGCAGTCTGCTCAGAGTAGCCTTGATTATTTTACTGGGTATTGTGGACACTTGAACCCTGGTAAAAATATCGTCTATCTGATTATTTCTCCAGAATCAATCCCTTAATAGCCATTGCATATATTTAAATGCTGTGTCTTCCTGGGGATCAGATCAGATGAGGTTTGAATTCAGATGATGAAATGTGTCTTTTTTTTTTTTCGCCTCTGTTCCAAACAGAAGTAGGAAAAGGAGAGCTGTGCTCCTTTTTCCATTATTGAGAGAGAGACTTCAGCAGAACACCCGTCTGAAACAGTTGGTCCATATTGATTGCTTTTAAAATTCGGATTTGGGGATGTCCTTTCGTTGGTGGTGAAGACTTTTACCTGTTTAATTACCCTTTATTATTATGAACAAAATGATGTTGGTTTTGTTGCCTGATATGAGCCTAAAATGGCACTGAAGTGCTGACAGGAATGTAGAACAAAATAGGAAACTTGGAATCAGTGCTCATAGACTGCTTCATTTGCTGAGGCATAGAGCTCAGGTATCACTTATTTGCAGTGTTTGTTTCTTCAGTAATGGAAGGGGAGCTTTCTGCCTTCCTAAGGTGATGAAGTCTGTTTCATTTTGCAAAGTAGTAGAAAGCCCTGAGAAGAAAGATACCAGATGTATATATTGTTGTTTATTCTTCCTATGGAGTTATGCAACAATATTATCATCAGTGCTACCCAGTGAAGGGAGAGAAAAATTTGAGTGTTATAGTACTGTAATTGATGCCCAAAAAATATTTACAGCATCCTTGAAGTAATTTTTTCCAAAGTGTTTTGCTTTTTCATGGTGCTCCCAAAACTGGGTCTTTGAGAAATGTTTTCTTTCTCCTTTTTTCTCTGTTGGGAGATACCTTCTAGACATCATCTTTCTGCCCTCTATTTCTTTTGGATCCTGACAGCTTCCACATTTGGTCATGGAAAAGACATTTCCCATAGTAGAGAACTACATTAGAAAAACAAATCGCTGAACAGTTGCACTTCTCTTGTTTGACAGTTTATGGAGCAAATGCTGGCTATGCACCATTTAGCATTCTCCAAGACAAAGTACCCACACAGTGCTGCCAATTTCATTAGAGAGCTACACCAGCTACTTTTAAAATTTGGTCCTGTTTACATAGGAATTACAGTTTTACTACCATACCCATCAAAAGGTTATTGTCTGCACACAGAGTCACTGTTTTTAGCAAATCTGCCTATAAATCTAAGTAACTAGTAATTAAATGGAAGTCTGAATACCAGGCAAGGAATAAAACTAAGGGTCTCCCTGTGGACTGTGAAGTTATGATTAGCATGGGCAGGTTTTAAGCACCAATCAGCCAAAAAAATATATTGTAATTCATCATTAGAACTTACCTTTCCAAAACCTAAAAGTTAAATTTCAGCAAAAGGCCTGAGATTACTCAAGGAAGAAAATGGTCATGATTAAGTGATGATATCTTTTTCCTCTCAAAGAAAGGTAGCTGGAATTGGTGCTGCTTTTCCAGTTCATTATACAAATGGGAATAAAAGCTGGGTGCCTGGGGATGGCGTTGAGAAAAGTCCAATAGCTTTGTTGTTTTCCCAGCTATGCACTGGTCCTCCATGTCTGGCTGCTCTCTCCCTTTGCTCCCATTTCCATGGCCTGAGATCCACAACAGGACCTCAGCAGGTTAAGCAGGGTCCAGAGTTCACGTACTAGACACATGAATTATATGTCTACAGTGTATCAATCTCTGCCAGAATCTGTCTACAGCCAAGACATAATGTATAGCAACACTTTTTTAATGAGGAACATGCATCTGTTACACGTTTAGTAGAGGATATTTCTGGAGCAGTGTTAAGAAAATATGCTTTGTTTTACAACCCCATACCCCTCTGTCTGTAGAGATGTCATTTTGAGTCAAAGACTAGACATAAGGGCTTTCAAAGGCTGTACATCTTCAAACTGGATAGAAGCCTGGCAGCTCTACCCACTGTAAACAACGTGTGAGTCTCATCATTCCCTTCTCTGCACCCCCACCCAACCCAGCAAGATGTGCTCTTCAGAGGGCTGAGGAAGCATTCCAAAGAAGCACTTGAATAACAATGCTGTTTTGTTTAAGAAGCCTCGTGCAAATGCGTAAATTCCTAATTTTCAACAGAAAATGCTGTTGTAAAACAGCGTAATTCAAAGCAAAAGCCAAGTGTGTTGGCTTGGTTAGACTCTCATTGCAGCACTTTTCATCACTTTCAGGTGAAAAATGTTATGTCCCTGTCAAAATATTGACATTTGAGTCAAAAACTGGCCTAAAATGTTTTTTGTTGGATGGATAATGCAGAAAAATGGGTATGAATGTCCCCAAGATTGAAGCCAAGGCTTGAAGACAAAGCTGTGAGTGTGGTGGCATTTCCCTGTCCATGCTGTGGTGAAGGCAGCCAGGAATGAGCTCTGCCTGTGGTTTGTGCCAGCACAAAGCACTGTGAGCGAGCATTGCCAGCTGTGCCGAGCCCGAGGTGCTGGCACAGAGATGTCCCTGTGGCTCAGCAGAGTTTATTAGCTTGGCCCAGAGCCATGCTAAGTGTTCAAAGGACTTCTGGTTATCTCCAAGTGTGGGCAGGGATTTCTTGTGTCTGTTCAGAACAAGTTTGAACCTGCTGGCGTTATAACCTATAGATATATCCTGTGGATCTGTGTCTTTGATGAAAGGAAACTGGTGCGGTTTAGTGTCTTGCCTCTCTTTGACTGCCTTTGAGTTTGCTAACGATTTTTTTTTTAACTTTGCAAAACTTGCCTCACTGTATAGAAAAATTAAAAGAGGAGGAAGCAATTACAGAATCATCAAGTTTGGAGAAGACCTCCAAGACTGAGTCCAACCTCTGACTGAAGATCAACGTGTCAAGACCATAGCACTAAGTGCCTTGTCCAGTCATTTCTTGAATACCTCTGGAGATGGTAACTCCACTGCCTCCCAAAACAGCCCATTCCAATGCTCAACCTCCCTCTCAGTGAAAAAATTATTCCTTGTGTCCAACCTAAATCTCTTCTGTAGCTTAAAGTTATGTCCTCTTGTCCTGTTGCTGTTTCTCTGGGAGAAGAGGCCAAATGTCACTTGGCTACAACCTCCTTTCAGGCAGTTGTAGGGAGCAATAAAGTCTCCCCAAGGCCTCCTTTTCTCTAGGCTAAGCACCCCCAGCTCCCTCAAGTGCTCCTTGTAGGACTTGTGCTCCAGACCCTTCACCACATCCTTGCCCTTCTCTAGGCACAATCCAGCACCTCTATGTTCCTACTGAATTGGGAAAACTGATCACAGCACTCGAGGTGTGGCCTCACCAGTGCTGAGTACAGGGGGGACAATCCCTGCCCTGCTCCTGCTGGCCGCACCATTGCTGATCCAGGCCAGTATGCCATCGGCCTTTTTGGCTACCTGGGCTCTTGGTCAGCTGGCTGCCAACCAGCACCCTCTGATTCTTTTCTGCTGAGCCACTTGCTAGCCAGTTCCCAAGATGGTGGCCTGCTGAGTCAAAAGTACAAAAAAACCTTTTCTGCACTGGTTCATATTCTTTATCAAGCCTTCTTTTTTGAGCCCTGTCCTTGTAGGTTCTGCAGTCTTCAGTATAAAGCTTATTGGAAGCATGTTTCTATGTAGGAAGGTTTCCAAAGGTGAAAATTTTGAAATTATGCAATCACTCCTTTCCCCTTGTATGAAGGGGAATGAAGGGCTCCATTATTTCCCCTGCTACCTTGGTCTGGCTTGGAAAGAGCATTTGGAGAAAGATAGATACACTGGAGTAAGCAATTTTTCTGGTGTTCATATCTAGCTATTTTGTGCTTCAGGGGTGCTCGTACAGCATGCTGCAGGTTCCTGTCAGAACAGTTGCCAGATGACCTGGAGAGGAAGGAGGTGCCAAGATCTCCTTCTCTGTACAGTGGAAAGTTGCATTGAGGGAGAGCTAACTTAGAGCAAGTTATAGTCAAAGGCACTTGAAGTCAAGAATGAAATGATGCAGAATTCACTCAGGATATCCATGGCTCTGTCAATTAAACAGCTGCAGAGAAGATCCCTAACAGTGATGGCACTGAAGGTTTTCCCATGAGGCATTCTACTTGGATGACTTGCATGACTTGCATAAAGCAGCCATCTTCATGGTGTCAGGAAGGAAGAGTTTTGCTTGACATAGCTACCTAGGCCCTTGGTGTGACAAGTGTATCTCTGTTTAGGCAGTAGTGCTGTATATGGAGAATAGGAGGAAAGTTGTGTTCCTGTCCATAAGAGGTGTTGAGAGCGAATCTCTCTTTTACTCTTGTCCACAGTTTGTATATGACTTTTAGAGATCACTTCTTTGTGTATTTCCCCATGATATTTCAGCCCCCAGCTCTGTGACTACTCTCAGTTTGCAGCTGCTTAGTGGGAAACTGTTGGCTCCACAATATGCATCAGAAAAAGTTAAATTAAATCACTTCAGACTGACAAAAGTTATTTTAAAATGAGGAGGGATGACAACAACCTTCTCACCCAAACCTCCAAAGCATGTCATTTAAATTTGTTTTCAGAAGATGAACAAGGGAGCAGTGATTATCTACAGTTCCTGCTGTCTTCCTGTCTAGCTCATACAGCAAGAAGAGTAGGATAAGATGTGTGGAGAGCTTGTGTCAACAGTGCTAGTCACTGCCCTGTGGTCTTGGGGAGTAGAAAGGATCTTGGGCTGAAAACTGAGCATTTATGTAGGGCTCTTGGTGTGCCCATGTGAGGAATGGTCTGTTCTCTTGCAACAAAACAAGTCAAAGTGCATGGAGGATGCTGTTTCAGAATACCTTACAGTATTTTACTCTACTAAATATTTTAAGGTTTTTACACTTTGGCCTGTGTTACCATAAAAATAAGTACAGGACTATCAGACTTTCCCCACAGGACAAAAATTCCATTTTCCAACCACCTCTAATTATTTCCATTCTGCTGTCTGGAAAGGATCTGGAGACAATTTAAGAAGCCAATTTAAAAATTGACTTGGGAAAAAAATCATTTACCCTCCTGAGCCTCCTTAGATGTGCAGCCAGTGGCCTGTGATCAATAGGAAATCTCATGCTCAATGATTCTGATGCTCACAGAAGGACCTTGACACCATGAAATTCAGCCTGAGGACTGCTTACCTGTATGTGGATTTTTGTAGACGCGGTGGACTGAACAGCTCACTTGTTGAAGAGCTTTGTGTGGTGGGGAGGTGACAAAGAACCATTAAAAATAGGCAGAGGATGGCTGTGCTCTTGGAAATGCCTTGCCATGAGCCAGCCATTCCCTGCTTTCTTCCTCTGGGAGCTTGGGTGACATTGCGGCTTCTAAGCCCAGCAGTGACGTGTCCACCCTGCAGTCCTGAGGGTGCCTGTGGGCAGCATCTGTAGCTCCAGCAGCAGAGGGAGGGAGGCAGGCAGGCAGCAGGAGAAGTGCGTGTGCACGTCTGGTACCCAAGCACCGCTCCTCCCAGAGCTGTGTCCTATCCTTGCTCTGTGGATGGACACAGATTTTTCTTCAGCTTTTCTTGCATACCAGGTCTACATACATCATCCTGAATGTCTCTTTAATCCTATTAGGGCTGTGTTCAGCTGGGGTTTGGATTTGTCACTAATGAGCGCTCGAGGTTAGTAATTTTCAATTATGCTTTTTTAGCTCTCAATTAAAAAGGTGGTTGACATTTTATATGGAGAAGTTAAAAAACTCTTTATTTTTCATTTTAGACTGGCTGCAAATTATAAAATCAGGACTCATGGGTGTACAAAATAAACATTCTTGAGAAATACTGTAAAAAGTGCTCTTCACGGTTAACATTTAGAATTTTAGGATTTTTTAAATGTGCTTTATGCTATGTTGGCAAATTGAAAAAATATTGGATCCTTATATGGAGAACTAGCAATTTCCCACAGCCTCGCTTTTACAGTGCTGAATGCATTTCATTTTGTGTGTGATTTTTCCCATTTGCCAACTGACTACATCATACAGTTTTTTTGGCATATTCTTTCTGTCTTATGACCATCAGCAGATATTTTGAGTAGCATATTATAAAGCCACAGATCCTTTCTGCTGCCTTGTATTTTTCCTGTTGCCACTGGGAATGGAAAAGATTTTATTAATTTTGTGGCGTCAGATGAGGCTTCAGCAGAGTCTCTGTGCCTGACCCCAGCGCCCGGTGCTGGTTTCCCTCCCTGTTGGCAATGGAGGGACGTGCCTGATGGTCTCCAGTGTGTTCTTTAAAAGTAGCCCAAGATTGCTCTGGAGAGGTATGAGGAAAACGATTGACACTTGTAAACGGTTCAAGATGCTCTGCAAATCCTTCAGGATGATCTAAGTGTCAAAGAGATGGAGCTGAATTTGAGACGCGCTGCTGAAGAGGAGAGTAACTGGAACAAGGAGAAGATGGGACCACGCAGAGGTCTGGAAGCAGTGATTGCAGAGGCATGGGATATTGCACAGCAAACTAGTGTTTTATGGAAACATAAACTGACCACCAGAAACTGAATTGCAGAAATCAGGGAGGGTGTAGCATTGCTGGACACTGCAGTCGTTGTAGGGCTCAATGAGGACTTTTGCCCTCAGGTCTGGGCATTGCAGCAGTAGGAAGGAATATAGTGCGTCTAAACTATCAGGCACTTCAGAGCAGTCTAAAAATTTGTGGTGTTTAGGACATTGTGTTTATTTTGGGCAGCATTTGTAATGAGAGTAACAAGTGAGTGCATACTGGAGGCTGGTTCAAGTGGTGTAAAGTAAGATGTGAATGTGGGTTAGCTTAGCTTAGTGGGTGTGGGGAGAGAGAGCTAACGTGCTCATCATCATCCCTGACAGCTATAACTCTTGTGTGTAAGGGGCTGTTCCTTGAAACACTCTATGGAATTATGAATGGGAAAAACTGAAAGGAGTAAGCTGAAGTAGGAAGTGTAATCTGAATAAAAATATCATCTTTACAGTCAGACCTCATAAATAGTAGAACATTTATTTGGGGAAGGGATGGGTGCCCTGTCCCTCGAGTTTAAATTTAGGCTAGGCAGGAGATCAGAATATGCATTGCTGGGAGGCAACTCTTCACTGGCAGGATCAGGATTGGCTTCAGTATTTGGCCATCAGCAATGTTAGTATTGTGAAATGTTTCCTGGAATAATACATGGGGGGGTGGTATCATGAAACAGTTTAGTTTTTGTTGATAGATTTCTAAGAGTGAAAATATCGGTGATGAATTGTCACTGTCAAATCTGAGCCAACATTTTCCTTAGAGAACATGTCCTGCAAGATGTCCACGTGCACAATTATCTCTGTAGGAGAGGGTGCCACCCAAGGCGGTACTGATGGATCATTCACTGAACGCTGTATTGTAAATGGCTGTGTATAGAGCTAAGAACGTGTGAAAAGGGTGGAGTTTTATTGCTGCTTTCAAGTTTGACTTTAATCAGTTACATTTGTTCTCTTGCACTTTATGAACGTTAACTCCCAGACATAAAGGAAGGGATATATTCCATTTACTGAATTCAGACTGATTCTTAATCAGTGGCTACTTCTTACTTGTATAAAATTGGTGTAGGAATTAAGATTTCTGGCTTCTATGAAGAGTAACAAATGGGGCTAAGTCATCAAAAAAAAGTGTCCAGATTGTTTAAAATACTTACATTTACTACTACTTTTTCTCCACCTCAGAATCTGAATACTAGATTTTTCCAGTGTCTGAGCTGTGCTTGACCAATAAGCCCATTCAAACGTTTTGTTTCTTTTATAAAAATTTACTTCAGTTTGGAGCAGTACTTTATTTTCTCTGGCACACATGCTGACATGTTGTTTTTTTTTTAATTTTGTGCAGTATTTTGCATTTCAGTGGGACTTGCGTGTTATTGGGAGGACGTTTTCCCAAATAAAACTTGTTTGGTAAATACTTCAAGCAGCTATGTGGAGTTAACTGGTTTTGGATCTCAGGATGAGAGCTTGACATTAACTTTTTGTTCATTTGTATTCTCTATATCCTCTTGAGATAGGAAGTTCTTATTGTTCAGTTATCTTCCTCACACAAAGACCTTTTCATAGGGAACTTTTATGTTTTGCTGGTTTTGCTTTCATCCTTATGAATTTGTTTGTAGAATTGTTGTAGTTGAGGTTGTTTGGATAAACTGAATATATAAGACATTGTTTGCCATATTTCACTTGGAATTATGGTACAGAGATTATTCATAATCATTCATTATTAATAGGATTTGTTATTAGCATTTTTAATAAGTGTGTATATAATTTTATTTATTCTTTTATGTATTACTGGTGCATATATATATATATATATATATATGTATATAGTTTTGCAGAAAAAATATAGGAATGATTAAATGGTGTCTTCAAAAGTTCATGGGAAGTTTATGGAGAAGCCATGTCTGTAATGATACACTAAAGTTCTCTTTACTGTATCTTATCCTGGTTCCTGCCATGCTTTCTGAACTAGTTTTGGATCAGGAGCTGTAATCTCTGAAGCTTTAAGCACTAAACCCTGAAAAGCTCCAAGTTCGTGGTTCAGCCATGTGAGGTCTTTGCTATCACATGGATAATAGACATTCCCTTTTGCATTCCCTGATAAAAAGTGAATCAATTAGAAACATGTTTGTACTAAGCCACATCAGAGTTATCCTCTGAATTAAGGCTATATAATAGGTCCTTTAAACTAAATTTGTACAAAAAGGTCTGAACTTTTTGTTGTTAGTCCAGATATAATTTGACAACTCCAGTTTTATCACTATCAAATTTACAGTTCTATTTTATCTGAATGAATTGGAGTGTGGTTAATTTGTATGCAACTTTATATACCACTAAAATCTTCCATATGGAATTTAGATTAGATAAGGTTCCAGGAAATGAGAGTCTTAGATGTGAATGACTGTAAACATACTTTAAAGTGTTATACTATAAGGATTAAATAACGTTTAGAGTTAATTCTCCTGATTTTTTTTTTCTGTTAGAGAACACAGCAAACAGTATAATTCAAGTTCTAAATTTGGATGCATATCATTATGATAATTTGCTGACTCACAGTATTTCATGGGCTATGCTACTTTACATGGTAGTGCAATGGATGGTGGTGTGCAAAAAAAGTCAGCAAAACAAGAATGTCTGACTAATAGAAGCCTACATTTTTGATAGCAATTAATTGATCCACGGTGCCTTCTTAGCACTTCATGCTACTTTTTCTTGTCTTGGGGATATCACAAGATGGCTGAATATGGTTAAACTAGGAAGACTGGCAAGCTGAAGCTATCATCTGATTTTTCTGAAATTTCTGTGGCTAAAATAATCAAATCAAACTTTCCCATGTCTTGTTAAAGATCAAGAAAATAGTGAACTGTTTTCCCACTGTTTCTACCCACACTTGATATGTGTATGTGCAGTGTGTGTGGAAACTTCCCCTCTGTGCCTCTCCTACTAGTCATGATTTCCACAGTAGAGTACTTCTCCAGAGTAGTTAATGAACTTTGGGGGTTTTAATTTTTTTTTTTAATAACTTAATTTTATTAATTCTTTTTTTCCCCCCTTTCACCATTGCCAACAAGATTTTAGGATGCTTTCTCTCTCTGGTAATCTCGTCATTTTTGAGAGGTTTTGAAAAGACCTCTGAGGACTTGTTCTGAATCTCCTGTCTTTTATGCCTGTTGGCCATTGATACATCATTCCTTAGGGGAAAAAAACATCCAGAGGGTTCATTGTGCACTTTATCAGACCATTAAAATAACTAATAATGTGTAAAATACGGTGAAGGTGGGTGTGGGAGGGGCTGGGATGTGGGACTTAGCATGAAACAAAGTGAGTTTTACTGCCAGGACTGATACATCTTTTGCAGATACTCTAACTAGCTTTGAGGGGAAGTAGCGTTCCTCTGGGCTTGCATTCTGGTGCAGAGCTCATAAAAATCCATGGAAGTATTTTCATCAGTCTCCTAATGAGTAATGCCTGCAATCTTCTTGTAGGCACAACTGGGTACATGTTGCTTATGTTTCTGGCGCTATTACATGGAGATTTTAGGACAGTCAGAGCTGAGATAAAAATTCTCAGCAGTAGTAGCAGCAGTCCTGTGCCGATATCCTGGTGCTTCCACCACACATCAGCCCAGGGTCTGGCAGAAGGAGTGTGAGTGGTGCTTGTGTGAGTCTGCTGGGCTTCACCCAGCCCTCAACCCCTTCTCTGGCTGCTCATGCCATCAGTGACATGGTTAGTCAGGGGCTGGAAGGCACAGGTTGACTGGGGAATGGTGAAGTATAAAGGGAATTTAGGAATCAAATGGGGGTGGGACCTCCTCACATGTATGTTAATTTATGCAGTGCTGTGATATGAATACCAAGTGTTGAAAAGGAATTAAATAGTTAAGTTCAAAATCCTTTATGTGCCAGCAGTGTCTAGAGATGGTTTATAGCTGCAAGTAAGCAAAAGGTTTACTTACAAAATTGATTTATATGTTCATTTATGTTCTTGAATATTGAGAACGGGGAGGGAATTAGCAGTGTTGCATGAGCTACACTAGTGCATTTTTCACCTTATATGGAGAATTGCCTACCACTTATCAAGCGGGGTTAGATGTGCTGTTATTGTCACATTCCTTAAAGTTGGAAGAAATCTTGTTTCTCTGACTAAAGATCCAACTCATAAGCTTATCATTTTATTGTTTGAATACTGTTTTTTCATCCAGGAATTGTTGGGATGGGCAGTGCTTCTTGAGAAATATAGCAGCATGCACATTTTCGCTGCTGTGTTGTGGAGTTCATTCCTCAGCTCGGGTGGAGAAACTTAGATGCTTGCAAGGGAAAATATGTTTCTGTTTGGAGTCATCTGCAGCTCCTCCTGGCTGGCTTCTCTGGTTCTGAAGAACACAACAGGAGGGAAGGTCCTGGGAAATGAAGGGAAAGACCTGCAAATCGTGTACACACGGTATTTAAGGGGGTAGACCTCGGTTTTGTCTTTTCTTCATCCCTGTTAAAGTGGCTGGTGTTTGAAACATGGACTTGTTGAAAGGATTGTGACTGACAGCTGTTGGCTGTGAAGTCATTGATCTGCTGGTGATTTGAGTGTGAGATGGAATAGGTGGAAATATGGAAGTGGAGACAAATTGCTTGTTTAGTCCTTGATAATCCTGAACCACAGAAGCCTGACAAAAGACTGAATACTTGAAAGGTTAAGAAGGTGACAATTATCAAATTTCCTTCTGTGATAATGTGCCATTGATGGTTGCATTCATTGAAATATTTGCATTTAAATAGTGGGAGATCCGATCTGGCTTAGTGTAAGTTCTTCGAATTAAAGGACTGCTTTCTATTTGAAATATTTTTGGGGTTATGGCATTCAGCAGGGCAGTAAGTCTCGCCTGCTGCTGCTTCTTGGTTTTTTAGGTACCTAGAGTATTGTAAGTTTTTTAGTGTGTGCTCTGCCACTCTTGTGACTTGAGTTTGTGTTGTGATTGCAGAGATTTTGCCATGGTACAGCTTGGAAAATAAAATACTTCAAAAGGTAATGATTAGGTGCAGTGTTTAGAAAACCTGGCTTAAAATTGCTGTTGCTGATTTCACTTTCATGCAGATCCAGAAGAGTTAACTGGAAAATGATACTCAGGTTTTTCTTTCTCTATAAAGGCAGTGTTGGCTGTATTTTTTTGAATAATAAGACGTAAGGAAGAATTCATGAGCCTAGTAGCATTTGAAGCCAACAGAAACAAAAGGGTAGTTTATATGGCTAAATACTTTGAAAAACCAACATTTGAAACATTTAGCCAAATGTTTGCATTGAAGTATCCATGCAATTTTGAAAGGCAAAAGATATGGAGTTTTATTTTCTATTTTCCTGTTTGTGGTTTTACCATTCTTCCCCTTTTATGGCTCACCAGAATAGTACCAGATTTCTTATCTTATGGATATAAAAGAATTTAAACTACATATATTTATTTTTAGGACTCCACCCTTAGGCTTTGGATTTTGTGAACAGCTATTTCAGTAAATTTACATCTATATGTGGAAACTGGCAAATGAATACTGTGCAAATCCACATTTAAAAAAAAGCAACTGCTATTATAGAAGCTAAATGATATCATAAGAAAGCCAAGTAAAAAAGATTGCATTTTTGTTTGCTGCTAAAGGAATGACCAATGCTTCCTACTGGCTTTTGCACCCTGCAATTGGAGACTCTGGTGTGCAAATGGTTTAAATAATGCTGGGGTTTGTGTCTGGTTGGCGCTGTATAATGCTGGGGCTGAGGTGACTTAAATATACAGTGTGGGCCAAGCTCAAAGCCCTTTCTGGGGCAGAACACCCATTGAAATCACATTTAAGTGTCGTCAGTGAAAGCCTTGCCAAACAAATCAGTATGGATTTGACCCCAAAGTTATTACTACTAAATTTCATATGTAAGCCTTTCATTATAGTGTTTTTTAAGAATGGAGTACTTGAATGAATCCTGGAATTCATTATAACTCTAAGTTTTTAACAGGGTATCAGCTTCTCAAATTACATTTTCATTACTAAAACCAGTTTCTTCCTCTTTGTTTTTTTTCCTCCTTTTTTTGTTACTCAGAATGAAGTACAAGGGGCTCAGAATTATTTTACCTCAGGCAAGCAACCTACTGAGGTGCCTAAATTAGGACCTTAGTCTTCCAGCCTCTCCATGTGCACGGTGGAGAGGGTTATATCCAGAGGGGATTTTGCTCAATGCCATCTTTTGGATGTGACTGTTATGCCCAGGGGTGGTGTAGGGTGCACTGATTTAGGAACCCAGAGGGATGTGGTTGGTTGGCAAAGGACCTCTATGATTTATGATGTGAGTTGTATATAATTTGTTTCAAAATTCCTTTTTAGGAGTTAGCAGGTTAATTTTTTCTTTGTCTTTGCTCCATGGATGATGGGGATTGGCAATAGAGTTGTGTCCTTCAGTACAGAAAATCTCACATTATGATGGGATCTTTTTGAGGTCTTCAGTCTCTCTTGCTCTCTCATGTGCTTTGTGTCTCTAGCCTTGGTTCCCTTCTGAAGGCTGCAGGTTTCATCCAGATCTCATGAAATGTTTTGTGAGTCATGATGTGGACTGATAGATTATGTGACCAGATGTCTGCAGTGCCTGGCTGCTTGTAGCAGGACTGGCTGAACCAGGTGGTCCTTTCCTGGCCTCAGATCCCAAGAGAGGGATTTTCAGCACAGAATCTGGGGGTTTCATACTTTATACAGCTAAAACTGCAGTAATCCAGCCTTCCCCTGTTTAAAATACTGAAGGAACAACAACAGAAAGGGCAGACCATTAGGGTTTTAAAGCTGTTTTAATGTCTTTTCCCTTCCAACTGTACTACACAGTATTAGATAGAAAAGAGGGTAGAGGTAGCAGGAGCACCCTTAAGCACGCCTCCCATATTCTAACATCATATTTTCACCTGTGTTTACTTCTGGCCAGCCTTCAGTCATTCAGACAAAAAATTTCCAG
Source organism: Calcarius lapponicus (assembly GCA_039654755.1). Classification (NCBI taxonomy): domain Eukaryota; kingdom Metazoa; phylum Chordata; class Aves; order Passeriformes; family Fringillidae; genus Calcarius; species Calcarius lapponicus. The sequence goes on from CM077465.1 coordinate 57,451,210, forward strand.
AGTGTTTTTTCTGCTTCAGGCAGAAACCTCTTGGAAAGATTTTCACCAGAAGAACTCCAACTGTTTTTAAAAGAATGCATTGCAGAAATTTAGAGAGATTTGTCAACTTTATTTAGCCAGTCATGCCTTCAAAGCATTGTTATACCTTCAGGGAGTAGAGGGGGGAGTTGGGGTGCTTTTTGCAGCCCGATGGAAATTAATACAGATCTACCAGCCTGCCAGAGTTGGTGAAAATTGTTATCTGCACGTGCTCACAAGCGCAGCTTAGAGCTTTGCTGATACAATCACTGAATACTCCCACTTTATAAAATGGGCTTCTGCCTCACCAGCCTCTGTCTGTGCCTGGGGTGATGATGGTGATGGGTGGTACTGAACACCCAGCTGGGTAGGTCCATGATTCCTGCTGCCTCTGCTTTGTTGGAGGAAGTGGTATCTGGGTGTTTAATAGTCTTCCAAATTCATTAAAGCTTTATGCCAAGGCATACTTGAGGCAATAATAGAAAAATTACTACTTTTTTGCTAGTCATCACTCATGCAGTTAATTCCAATAAAGCTGAGTGTAGAATTTATACTTTAGTCCTTATACTACTCTGAGGAGTGTTGGGGTTGAGAGGTGTGATGCCCAAAGTTTGGGAACAAGGTTCAAAAAAGAACTTTTGTCTTCTACATTTTTTTCCTCCCAGATTGCAGGAGACTCTCTATTGGATTGTATTGATAATTCTTTGTTAGTCTAAAGGAGCAAGTGTTAGAATCATGACTTCCATAGAGGGGATGGTTCTCTCTGCTTTTTTAAAAAACAGCTAAAAAAAATGCTACTGGGGAATTTTATGAAGGTTGCAATAAACCAACAAAACCAAGAATCTAATGCATGACATCTTCAAGCTGTTTAAGAAATCAGGATAACACAGGTTGATGACTTGAGGGTGATGGCAAGACTAAGGTCATGTCTTAGTTATTCTGCAGGGTGGGAATGAAGTTGCTGCTGATATATCAGCATTGCTCCAGCCAGAGTCTAAAGACTTCATAGAGTTTGGGTTACCTCCTCCCATTTTCTTGTTCTTTCACATTTGTAAGGACATTGAGAACTCTTGCTTCTCCCTATCTCAAGCCCTTTTAAAATATTCATCCCACTCAGAAAACACAAAATACTCCTTCTAGTGAGAAGTGCTTTAGATCTCTGCCTTCTCAGTCATGATCCCCAAGAGGCCCTAGGGGCATTTCTGAAAGGGAAAATTTATATTTGCTCAAGTAAGGTGGAAAGAAAGAGGGAAGCACTTGCCAGCCTGTAGTGTTGGCCAAGTTAGCAGGCCAAGATCAGGATCGCAGCAAATAGGTAATTCCTTGCAGAGTATAAATGACTAGGTTGTTCTTACGATCTTTCTGCTAATTTGTTGTGCCAACCCTAATAAAGAACAATATTTTACCATGCTTCAAACATGCATTTACATTTCACACCCAAAGATGCATGTTGCCATGGATGTCCTTGCAGTATTCGTGAGACACTATCCAGCATTTTCAGCCTCTTGAGATTATTAGGATGGTGTGTAAAGATTGTCCTGTAACACAATGACTGCCCATCTCAAAGCATGCGCCCAACAAAAATGCCACTAATTAAAACTTGTGTGAGTGGAAATGTTGTCATCTGTGTCAGCTTCAGTCTCTGTTTTGAAGAAAAGCATAAAGGTTGTTAGAACCCTTTTGTGACCTAAAACAATTAAGCAGTTCAAGACCCTGTGTTATAAAATCTTAGATAAGAGTTAATCAATGTGACAAATTATAGATTTGTCTGCCTGTCAGATGAAATTAATGGTGGGTGACACAGGGAGTTTGGGTGCTGAGGTGAGAAAGAAGAGCTCCAGTGTTTCACTTTGTTTGTCTTGATGTGCCGAACTTTTTCAAAACATTTAAACAAAAGAGACTGATTTTGGGTCTCTATTTCAGGCTAATACTTTGAAGCTGTTTTCCCCCACCATTTCTGTTGCTTTTAATCAATTATGAATGTTCTGATGTAAATGCAGAATTTAAATAGTAGGCTATTTTCTTGTGCATGACGTAAGGTCCAAAAATTTATACCAGATGACTGTTCTGGAAGAGGGAAAATAAAATACTTGGGAAAATGTAAGAGAGTATTTTCTGAAGCATATCTTCCTGCATATGATCTGTAAAATGTAGGTATCTAATTTTTAAATATGGTATCTATCACCAAATGTGACTAATGAGCTGTTGATAATGTTGGTAGCTTTACAGAAAATATGAGGCTTGCCTTTCTCTATGCAACTTTTTGCTGTTTTTTGTTAGCTTCATGGAGAATTTCACAGAAATTCCCAGCTTTTTTCAGTTTTCAGTTCTTTTGAAGGATTTCTTTTGGGAGGGGGGCAGGCTGGTGGGAGGGATGGGGCTTTGGTTTTTTTAGGTTTTGTTACTTTTTACTTTGGGTTAGTTGGGGTTCTTTTGGCCCTGAACGTTACCACATATTGTGTGTCTTTCCTGGGGTGTTCAGCCTGAGCTCTGACAGAATAGTGCCACTGTTGCTTTAAGCCCATAGTGTTGCTTTATATAGATCTGGCCTGATTTATAGTGTTGCTTTAAATAACAATAAGAGAGTTCATCTCCCTTTCAGAAAAGGTTTATGACTGATCTCTGCCTGGCTAGGAATGTTTATTTTTCTTAAGTTGCCTCACTGCAAAAATGTTTTGAAATTGAGAGTCCCAAGCTGGTGATGGGGTTTAAGCATCTGTTGCTTGTGCTCTATGCAGCTCTAATCCCTTCACCACTAGGAAGATGTGGTTTGTGATGGATCTCACATAGATCAGGCTCAATTCTCAATTTCTCTGTCCTTTCCCTATTGGCCATCCTGTTTTCAAAACTGTATCATTGAAGTGATCTATGGGTGTTGGCAAAACCATCAGAAGCCTCAGTAAGATTTAGTTACTGCTCCTAGTCCTTTGCAATAACACAGGCTTATTTTCTTTTTTCCATAGCTGACGATGAAATAACTTTGAAATAAACAATTTGAGAAAAAACTTTTCCACCACCAGGGATAATGGCAGTAGGGGAGGGAATCACAGTGGATTGCTTCTGGATGCTTTTAAAATGGCATGCATCAGCTTTCTTAAAAATGTAAACTTTAAATGCAAATCTTAAAATGCAGTATCAGCTTTCTTGCTTGGAGCCATGTATTGATTATGTATTAAGTCAACAGGGGCCAATTGAAAAGCCCTTTCTATCCCTGTACCAGGAGTCTGTGAGGCTGTGTTGTATCCTGTGTGGTAACTTGTGCTTTGAAAGTGAATAAATAATGCCAAGTATGAGAAGAAGCATGCATAGACGAAGAGATGATATGAAGCATATAATTTAGGACGTGGAAGGGATAGCTCCATTCTTCCCTTTCTGCCTAGCCTGGTTTTCTGGTCTGCCCCATGTCTGCCTTCCTAGTGTCTCTTTCTGGTGACCAGGAGAAGGATTAGGCTGCTCCTAAAGCTGAGTCACCAACTCTACCTGCCACTTTTTGGGACACCTTCCTGAGCAAAGGGAGAGCAGCAGGAGGATTATTTGCTTGAAATCACCTGGGGCTTTTGTCACTAAACCTGTGGTAAGGTAATGGTGTCTACCTTGGTCACAGGGCAGTGGGCAAGGAGAGAAGGTCATGATATGGGAATGATTTCTGTTCATGTGTAGAGACGAGGAGAGGAATTTCATGGAAAGAGAAAAGTTAGCCAGTCCTTGAGGCTGTTCAGAGCACCTGCAGACAGAATTGTGGCTCCAAGGGCAGATGAAGCATGAGCTTTCCCAGATCAAGGGCAACATGGGTTATGGTGCAGAGCTACAGTCAAGGAAGGCTTACCTGCTTTTCAGGGTTAAAAGTCTCATGATCAGGCTGTAGACTAGCTTGTTCTGGAGCTGGAGGAATTTAGCGAGATCTTAAAAAAGAGTGAGAAAACCTTCAAATAAGGTTTTCTCTTTGACTGTCTTCCTAGGGAGGACACTGAAACCACTGGCTGGCTGGAAGTATACCTGGTTTCAGTTGTGGTATGCCCTTAATGCTGTGCACATTCCCTCGAGTATCAGTGTCATTCCTACTTCCTTGCCCGAGCCAACTAATTCAGGACTGCAGGTCTTTTGCAGAGCTTTGCAAATGCATATTGAACCTCCAGGCTTGGTGTGCTTATTTTGTAAAATTAAAATAATTTTAAAAAGCAGATGACTATGAAATTCAAGGCAAGAAAATGTGAGACTTCCTAAAGAATAAAGTAAAATAAAAATTATCTCAGAAGTTTAAGACTGAAAGCTTGTTGTGTTGTGGGGTTTTGCTCCTCCTTTTGAAGTTGAATAAAGAGGAGAGCAGTTTGATGCAGAACTAATTATTCTACAGTTCTCTCGGGTTGAGTGATCTGTGTTCAGTCGCACCTTCTTCAGGTAACTCAAGTGCATTAATCAGTGATCATCTTTCTAATTAAACTGATGAGTAGAGAGAGGATTTAGAGGATGATCATTAGTTTTGTGTAGAATCAGTGTATTAAGGGAAAGTAGTGTTAACAAGATGTTCCTTTTTCCCATATGATCAGTCAAAGGTTAGGAAAAAGGTCAGAATTTTTGTTTGTATGTTGCCTCTGAAGTGCAAATCATCAATAAAAATCAGAAAAAAAATTCAAGTGCTTTCAGAAATACATTTTGAAAATAGCAAGAAAGGTGGGGAAATAAATGCTTTGGATCATCCCAGACATACATATTGGCTTGGCTCTGCTCTGCATTTGACAGAGCAGTTAGGGTAGATCCTGAAAGTTGGCTTGGGAATGGGAGATTTCCTGAAACCAGGCACCCAGGCACAGGAAAGTGAAGTCCAGCTTTCCTTGTGCAGACAGCTTTTCTGCCTTGGGCAGAGCAGCATGCTGTGGCACTGCCCTGCCTTTGTGGGCAGGCTGAATGGATGTGCTCAGCCAATGGTCCCTTCCCAAGGACCAGAGGATTTGCTGCCCCTGAGCAGAGCTGAAGCTCAGTGTGTCACTGGGCAGCCTGGGCTCCCAGGAGTTGATTCTATGCTGAATGTGTCAATGTCCTCTCTTGTGTCCAGTATGACACGCAATGCATTTAGAGTTGTTCAGTGGGGCTGGAAAAGTTGTGGGATTTTTGTTTGTTTGTTTGTTTTGTGTAAGCAGGAACAGCTTTCCAGCAGGATCTGCAGACTATCCCCAAATTTCTCTAGGGGAAAGGGGAGGGATGGCTACCCAAGAAAACCATGTGAAGCAAGCTGATGGACTGCTGCAGAAAGCTGCAGCAGCTGCCACAAGCTATTCACTGGTGTTTGGTTGAATATAGATGTCCCAGATGAGGTTAAAATCCCTCTCTCTGGTGATTGACAAGGCAAGGTCTGGATGTATATCTTGTAGAGTTGCTTGCAGTGCATTTATAGGAGGGTGCTGTGCTGTACTTGGTTTATCTACCAGTAGGTAGCCCTGGGGGGAACCACATGAATAATAAGCGTCACTTCTCTGCTCTCTTCTTGCCAGACCTGTTGAGGTTCAGTAGCAGCTCATACCTCCTTTTTGACACACGTGTACTGCAGCTCAGGGGGATGGAGGTGTCTGTAGAGTTTGTCTTCCTGAATTGCTCAGCACCTCGTCATTGTACACTGGCTTTAACCAGGGGCTATAGTTTTTAATGACTGTGCCTGGCAACCTGGCAAAAAACCCCAAAAAACCATCAGTCGGTGTTTGCTCCCTGCTTGTGCAGACAGCACCTGCCCTGAGTTTGTACGGCACTTCCCAGGTCACAGTTGAGGAACTACATCTGCGACTTTAAGTGTTGCTATTGTGTGTATAATGTAATTCACTCTTTGTTTACAGTAGAGCTGGAAGGGCCCATGGTAGCTTTGTACTAAGGACTTTGCTTCAGTGCCGTGCCTGCTAGCCATTTGCTGGTGTTTATTTTTGTGTGCTCTCCTGTTCAGCAGGAAAATGAAAATGTGAGTACTAGATGAATGACAAATCAAGGTTGTTACCATAGCACATACTGCCTAATCTGTGCTGTTAAGACTTTCACAGCTATGCCTACCTGTCTGTCCTTAACTAAATGATAGAGCCTAGGGTGCTGTATATGCCACGTTTAGTGTATGGGATTTTTGTCCTTGTTTGTTGGCAGGAGGCAAAAATCTCAGTCTGGGACGTGTGAGGTTTATGTGACTATTACTTTAGTACAGCAGTTCTTTCTTTTTTGACTGCTACTTTATCTTTTTTTCTTTTGCACATGAAAGTTTTTTTTTTTTTTTTAGATTGATTCCTTCAGAAGTGCTTTGCCCTTGGTAGAAGTTTAATGGGAATGGTTGGTATTAAATATATTTTGGGGAAAGGAAAAAGAGAGGAGTGTTGTAAGCTGGTATGAAATGCCCATTTCCTCCTAGCCTGCTAGAAAAAGATACCTGTATGTGTAAAAGACTGGATGTATGGAGCAATATTCTACCCTATAGATTTTTCTTATGTTAAGCCTTATTATTCAAGATTGTGCAGATCCAGAGAGATGGGTATTGCAGATCTGGCAGAGCATTGCTGGGAAGTTTGTATTCACCACGGCAAACTTCCTTCAATATTTGATGGGCTGCTTGCGGGGGAGCACTGTGACCTCCCTGAGAGGTTGCTTACTGGGAGGGCTGGAAGCACTTCAAAAAACTTGGCCCTCTACCCTGGCCAGGAAATTTTCTTCAAACAGGGCAGGGCATCATCCTCAATAAGTGTTCAAGTAAGACCTGACTGGTAGGGAGGGACTCCTGTGATACTTTGCCATAAATCAGTTCTTTTGTATCAAAAGTAGTATACCATCTGCCCGCTATAAATGTTGTGTTCATGTTCCAATGCAGGTAGAAATGTTTTAGCTGGACATTTACAAATCTCTGATGATTGAGTACTGTGAGATCACCCTGGCTGTATTAGCTAACAGCTAGCTGCATTCCCCTAATAGGTATGGGCTAGCAAAAATCCAGGAGGCTCAGGTTTGCCCATGAGGGCAGAGTATAACACTGCATTGTTGAAATTGCACATAACTCCTGACACAGATCTTACATTTAGCTCTGTACTGGGTGTCACTCCCTGCCTGTCAAACTCTTAGTAAAGAAGCCATGTCCGTGAAGAGCTGGAAATGTGGTTCCAGCTGGAAGAGAAAATGCTTGAGCAGCACCTTTCAGTGAGCTGGAACATGGGAAGAAAAAGGGCACTCTTCAGTTCAGGGGTTTTGCAGATGAGAGCAATTGCCCCAGGTTCTGAGTCTTAGCTGCTGGTGCTCAGGAACTGAACCCCACGGTGAAGGAAGCCCTGTGTGGCTTTGAGGAGTGGAGTCATGCTGTGCCATTGTGTAGCAAAAGGAAGTGTGACAAAAAATAAAGGTTGGGCACAGCAGCAGTGCTATGAACTTTGGGAAAGACAATATCTGTGACACATGGATCATGGCAGTATTATCTGAATGCCATAATCATGGCATTCTCCTGCAGTTCTTGGCTCTGTGTCTCGTACAGCCATGATTAGGAGGGCTTTGGTGGTCTGAGCTGTAAATGTTCTCTGTAGATAGATACACCTTACCTCACCAGCAAAGCCGGTCTGTGTATTTGGGGCTTAACAAGCCGGTCTTTTGTGTAACAACTAAGAATTTAGTTGCATTTTATTAGTTACATTTTATTACTCACATTTCCTCTTGGGTGTAACTTGCAGCCTGATGCGGCTTTTTACTTTGCTGGCCCACTGTTAATTCGTCCATTTTGTGTGGTTTTGCAACTTGTATTATTTGTTATTTTGTTTGCATTTTATTTTAATGGAACAGCCTTTATTTTCAGTGAAGTCAGTTTAGGACTTTGCTCTAATTCCACTGCCTTTGGAAGCATGAGTATGATAAAATTCTTCTGTTAGTTTTAATTATGCTTTATGTCAGCTTAACATTGTAGATATCAAGATATTTTTATGACAAGGTGCTTAGTGCTGTGAAGAAGCTGTTTAAGATCAGCTGTGCCAATTTGAACATCAGAGGAAATATTATAATACAGTCTGACACTTTGCAGAATGAAAATGACAGGCTTTGCAGAGCATGAAGTTCTCCTTGCCAGCTTTTGGGAACTCAGTCACTCTGCTTGTTCAGTGCACATACACTGAGGATGGCTGGTGTCTGTTTTAACATTTTCAGGTGACGTGGGCAAAGGAGCAGCTGATTGCTCCACATCAGTCTCCTCAAAAGCAGTGGTTGGCTTTGCAAAGCCTGGCTTGGTTGGGGCAAGAGAGCATCCATGGGAGATCTTTGTACCTGATGTGCAGATATTTTGTAGAGGTCCTGGCTGGGATTTGATAGAAGCTTTAAATATGAACACATGGAAACAGGCAATCCTATTATGGTGCAGGCATAGTTTGTAGTTAGGGCCGGCAGTGTAGAAAAGGGACTATAATAGTGCTGGCCTGTTTCAAGCCACCTTTCCTGGCTGAGTGTTTCCTAGACGGAAACCTGGACAGCTTAACACTTGCTCTTCTTGAAGCAGGTGGTTGTAATGTGTTGTTTTACTGGTTCCTATTTTCCATTTGTACACAGAAAGAAGTTTTTAGCTGTGAGCATTCAGTGCAGAATGCGTAAGCGAGGTATGAATTGGGTGATGTTTCTAGATGTTTTTTTTTGCATGAGAGCTGTTGGCTTGTTCATAGTAGAGGTTAATGATGTAGTTGGCAGTGGTTCAGAACAAACCTTATTTCTATTTTCTGTATCTAGGGATACAAGTGTTAACAAAACAATTTTTGTTTTTCAGATTGACAGTGCTACGAACATAGGGACTTCCAGCAAGAAGTTCTTCAGCTTGTGAAGCCACAAAGGCACCTCAGCCCCTCTTTGTGCTTTGACTCATGATGCAGAGGAAACAAGACATTTAGAGAGTAAATAAGTTATGCAAGGTTTGTTCGGGTTTTTTTGTTGATTTGTGTATTTCTGAGTGGGTAAATTTCATTATGAAACATTATAGGCATGGAGCCAGATAGAACCAGGTTAAAATTTACTTTAGTCCATGGGTCGTAATATTTCATATTGGTTGGGTGTTTTTGAGATTTTTAGAATCAACCAATAGAGAACATCAGCACAGGGAGAAATGTAGGTTATGTGAACTGTTTCTTTCAAGGCATTAATCCAAATATTAATGGTCGTGACTTCAAAATAGATTGTATTTACAAAACTTCAGTCCAGACAAGCCTCCAAATCTGTAAACAGCAGAGATACAGTTTTCTATACTTAGCAGGGAAAGGGAGGGGTTTAGGTCTTTTTCTGCTTAGCTCACAAGAGTATTATGATGTGGTAAATTTATCAAAGGAGAGGGAATGGATGAGCAGTATCTGGTGTAGAGTGCATTGTTCCAGAATTAGACAGAAAATTATCAGCAAAGAGAGCCCTACTCCCGAGTCTCACCTAAAGGAAAAAGTGGCATTGCAGTTTAATTCCAGAGACCATCAAATGTCTGTCTGCTGTAGTTAGGAATGTTGTGAATGGCACAAGAGAGAGAGAGGAGCTTTGGTTGAGGGTTTGAAAGACCTGGTACAAAAGAGCTTACGACAGGGCAAGTTTACTCCATCCTTTTTAGTTTTGTCATCTGAGATAATTGTGTAGCGTTGTTTTAGAGATTTTAAAAGACTTAATCATGATGTTTTGTAAACAGGTGATGAGAGTGTTTATTCAACTTTTCATTATTTTTAATTGCTTCAGCATTGTTTGCTACTACTAACAGAAGAAACTTGACATTGCTGTCAGTACCATGGTATGTACTACATCATGTATGCTACTAGTTATCACAAAATCTGGACTTTGTTTGGACTTTGTAGCAGGAATCTACTGCACAACCCTGACGAAGCCACCTTTTAGGAAGTTTAGGCCTATGGGCAGTTTGGACATCACAGGGAAGGAAAATGGTTAGACCTCAACACATCCTGTTCATTCTCATTCCCCTGGAGTTTGTCTGATGTAATCACATCCACTGGCAAGGGATGCAGTTCCAGAGGGATTTGGTCTCATTCCATGCTAGGACAGAATTGTTTTTCTTTCCTGCCAAAATATTTTGGGGCAAAATTGTGCTGAATAAGCAAGGGGAATTTGTTGCAGAGTTACAGGGTTTTCCCCTCCTTGATGGACACATACCAGCCAGGTGATGATTAGACCTGATTGTTATATATTATTCAAACACTTAAAATTTAATACCTGTGTACTCAGTTTACTTTGTAACCCACTCATCTCTTTTAAAATCAGTACATAATGGAGCAACTTAGAGTTTTGTCACATGCAAGGGATTTAGGGCACTGCTGCCACAGAAGTAAATATTCACAAACTCTGCATATGCTGTTGTTTGGCTAATGGAGTATTTGGCCCATCCTTCTCTAAAACAGGCTATTTTTAATACTAGCATATACATTCAGGATGTATTATGAAATTAAAATGGATTTGGAGGTGTGGTCAGTGTTCTGCTGAGTGTGATTACAACAGGTCTAGAGGGTCTTCTGAATTCTGGAGTTTCCCTTCTCAAAAAGGTAAATAATACAAAGAAACAACTCAAAAATAGTCAATATCTAATTGATTTTGATAAAAGGACAGCTGTGAAACTGTGCCATTGATTGATACAATTAGACTTACTATTTCAGTGTGTTGTGCCATTCTTTATTGCCATAGGTTAAAAGCGTCACTGAGATTTTATGCACTGCAGCACTCATAAAAGTCCTAATTTGCTGTATTAGTCAATCTGTTGGGGGCTTGTGGGGTTTTTTTGTTTTTTTTTTTTTTGTTTGTTTTTGATTGGTTTTCTTTGACCTGTGTTGATAAAATGAAGTATTGAATCTTATTCTAAAATTTAATGACACTACTGTCCGTTGGGGTGTCTGTTCTCACAACCATTGGTGCTTTTTGCCATGTTTCAGTGCTTTGGGAGGGATGCACTGTATATTCCCTTGCAAGTTCTTAACCTTTTTAGCAGTCAGTATGTTTTGTTTCATTTTGCCCACATGCAGCTCTCCAAAAAGCAGTGCCAACCCAGCGTGAGCTTGTCAGGGGCAGAAGGTGAATTTGCGAACCACGTGAAGGCATGGAGGAGAAAATTACGGCATACAGATTCCTAATGATAAACACACCGAAAGCATCCTAAAATTATAAAGCAGTGTGGTGCATTAAAGCTCTAATTTGCATTTTGGCTAAGGCGTAGCTGCATTTTTGGACTATCCCTTTAATTTGGTTCTTTTAATTACCTGCTGATGAGTTCCTGTGGTGGAAGCAGCAGGAGCTGTGCCTGCAGCAGTTTCCTGGCATAGTGGTTTCTATCAGACAGAGCAATGGGATTCCTAAGGTTGCTTTGAAATCTGGGGTCTCCTGCTGTAAACCAGCAGACTGACACGAACAGGAATCTAATTAAAAAGTCAGAGATATTGAATAAAGCTCACAAATGCCATCTGTTCAGCTTTTCAACCTGAAATTACTCTATGAACTGCAGTAACATGTTTGATTGTTCCTGCGTTTTTGTAGCTGAATTTTGTTACAGCAGCCACCCATACAGGCAGAGTTGTGCAGGGTCTATTAGTGTCAGTAACTACTTGGACTTCTTGAAGTATTCCAGCAAAGTATGTTTGGGCAATAGTGCTGGATTAAAGCTTAATCTCATGAGGAAGGCATTGATACCCTGCAAAGGCCTTGCACTGATCTACTAGCCTGGAGAATGCCTGGAAAGGGGCAGCACTCTATCCGTAGATTTTGCAGCAAATTGTTCCCGGGTTACTGTAATTAAAGCAAGGCCTGGTTATTTACCTCCTCTGCAAGTGAAAGTGTTACACATGTGGTTGGTTGAAGGAGAAAATGCCAAACAAGTTTGTAGAATGAGGAGGGAAAAAACTCCACCAAGTTTGTGATAGAATGATCAGGAAGCAAATCAAATGTGAAAAGAAGCCCATCAGTGTTTTGATGAAAACTATGGAATGGAGTAATCTTAAGAACTCTTCCAGGAATATATGATGTTGGTACCAACAGTCTGCATTCAGCTTTCATACAAAAATGAAATAGAGACATTGCAGAAAGAAACTTAGTGGCTATTTGGGCAAACCCCTGTGTGTGTAATATACAAGAGGAAGTGTTTCAAAACAGTCTGAGGAAGCAGAAGAAGACTTTTGTGTGCTAAGGGAAGTCTCGTGGCTTGCTGTTAAGCTCTGTATCCAGGAAACAATTTCTTATTGACAGACATAAATAATGGCTAAACCTAGTAATTTACTAAGAAACTTAGTAATTTACTAAGAAACTGATTTCCTAAGAAAATCATTCTGGTGTATGCATTTTTTGCATTATCTCATAAGAAATATATAAGGCTCTAAAGTCTTCAAGGTACAATAATATTACTGTTTCCAAAGCTAGCTCTCTGTAGTTACTGCCTACCCTTATTTGCTAGGTTTACATTGCTTTCCCTGTTTCCTTGGTGTTCTCTGTCACAACCATGGCCTACACATGCCCATCCACAGGTGGTCTACACCATCAGCAAGGATCACCAGCCTTACTAAAGATGCCACTAAGTTAGGGACACCTGACAAAGTTTAAGGATGCTAACCTCCATCCACAGGGCAGCTCTCCCTGTTACATGTGTTCAGTTTGACATCTCTGTGAGCTGACACTGCTGACAGAGTGCTGGAATGAAAGGATCAAAGTGTCACCTTTTCCCTGTGGAGCTGTTGGGACCGTGGTGCATGGACCATGGTACCATGGGAGGGGGAAGACTACTTCCCAGGGGATCACACAGGGTGCCGACCTGTGACCCCGCTGGCACAGTTAGCAGTGTGTCTGCTCTCACTCTGCAGCAGCGATGTAGCTCATCCATCATTCTGGAGAGCCCATCCTCCCCTCTGTAACCCGAGGTGACAGGGGCAAGGTGTGTGTTGGCAGTGCAGCTGATATACAGAGAGAGTTACTTCAGGGTTTTCCTGGCCTGAATGGCCAGGCCTTCAGTAGAAACAGTGGTGCCTTGTGTGTGAGCACAGGAGCAGAAGGAGTATTTGTGTTTAAATTTCTCTGAGAGGCATTTTACTGAGGTCACTGTTAGTCTGGATTTGTGCTTGTTGTCCCACCTGAGCCTTAGCTCTGTCATCAACAGTCTGTGGACATCCTTGCTCTGTGTTCTCATGGCTGCTGCTCTTTGTCTGCTCAGAGATGTGTGTCCCTGATTGAGGGTGGACTCATTTGTGCTCCACCATTCCTGTGTCCTGGGAGACCTTACAGTGTGATCTATTGGTGTATTGTCTTCTACCCTGATATATCAGAGGGGTCTGGTTTTTTTCTTACAATGATGAACATCAAATATTCCCTGCAATCATCAGCTGAATTTGCATATAGAGTAGTCTCTTGAAAACCATGTTATACTTTCATATTGGAGAATGACATTTTAAAATCATTGACTGTGTAATACAGGATAATATTAAATAGGGTAGCAAAATGATCTTGGAAACTGGAGATCCTGAAAAGAAAATCATGGGTAGTGGATACTGAGAATCTTCACTTCAAAACAGAGTCAGTATTTCTTCTTAGCACGCTCATGCCTTGCAAAGTTTAGATGTTTTATAAGAGCATTATGAATAGTATGAAAAAGAAATTTACAGGTGATTTCATTGCTCTAAAGGATAAAATTTAAGAAAACATTACCTCTTTATATTTGCTGTTGCAAGCAAGCTTGTTGCTTAATCCAGTGCAAATGTTACATGCATTTATGTGAACTGAAATTTTAATTAATGTTCTGCCTGCCTGTTGTTGGCATGGAAAAATAATTATTGACTGAATTCAATAGAACAGGTGCACCAAATTTTAAGTTTTTATAAACCCAGTTTTAAATACTTTTTATTTTTCAGAGAGAAAAATATAATGCGTAATAATTCACTAGTACTGGAATTCACTGCAATTCCCTGTAGTGATACTACTCTGGTAGATATTCCTACAGTGTTACAGAAGTTGGTTTTCAGGTGGGCTGGGCCAGTAAATGTTGCCTCAACTTATGCACTGAGGCCTTAGGTGAAAGCTCTGCACTTCATACACGGATACAGCTGCTGTTTAGGTTGCCTAGAGTGGGCAGTTTGTCTATAAATAACAGTTGTCACTGGAGTCCAGTATCTCATAAAAGATATTTGGCCTTTAGGTATGTTTCTCTTGTTGGAATTATCGAGCCATTTGATTTCCAGAAGCGCTGTTCCTTTGAAGCCTCCGCAGCATATCTGAAGAGGTGACAATATAGTTGCAAAACACCCTTTGACTTGGGACCAGAGCCAAACGGTGCCACCTACTCTCCTGCAAGATCCCTTGCACACTGATCACTTAGTAACTTACCTCAAAACTTAAAAAAACCCAACCAACCAAACAAAAAACCATCAAGGCCACCCCAGTTTTAGGAAGCGCAGTGCTCTTGACTGAGTCACTGCAAAACTGAGTTTTAATGCTGCGGATCTTTTCCTGCACTATTAAAATGCAGCCTGGTGCAAGAGCTCCTGTGTTGTGTTTTGCCAGGCATGAAGCAGTGGGAAGGGCAATGTCCAAAGCTTTGTCACAGGGAGTGATAAATCAACTACCCCAGGCACTGAACCTTCAGCTTGTTGGCATAGCAGGGGGAGTGGCACAAATTGCATGGTCGAAGACATCAGAAGTAGTGGTTAAAGCAGTCTTATTTATTGTTTTACTTTTCTATCTCCAAGCCTTTTCAGTTTTCTGAGTTGGCACAATGGGTGAAATTCTATTGAAGCTATAGTGGGAAGTTTGACATCAGCTGTAATGGGACCAAGATTTCGCCCACAGTGTTTTAAGGTAGTTTGAGTGTTAATGCAGCATTTGTGTATTTTACAATTCCTTGATTTGTAGGCAATAGCGTAAGTATTATGTATCTTTGTTCAGTTACTTTAAGAAAATCATATTTATTTTTGCAGTGGGAAGTTTCATGTAATTACAGCAAATTTTGTACTGATTTTTCTCAAAACTTCCTAACTTCCTTTTTTTTTTGTTTTAGTGGTGTACAGGAAAGGGCGTTTTTACTGGCAGACTAACTAACTTAAGAGAAAAGTTAACAGTATCTTGACTTAAGTTATACAGTCATAAAACAGGTATTATTTATGAATAATGAAAACTCTGGAGGAAAACATCTGTCAGTAAAAAAAAGTGTTATGGAATGACATGGATGTTCTCCTGATTGCAGTCTTGAAACAGCTCTGCTAATTCCTTTAGTGGATAAGAAAAAAGAATTAAAAGAAGTAATTACATTTAAAGTCAGTGTAATCTGCTTGTGTAGACCCCTGTGTATTCAAATTAGTGTAGAATAGTTCTGCTCTATTTTCCATAGAAAGTAATGTTCTATGGATTCCTCATAGATTCTTAGCCTGTGACACCAATGTCAGGATGTTTTTTAATATACTGTAAAGAGATCTGCATATGTGACTTTCATATATATATAATTTTCCATTGAAAGGCTGTATCATTAAGGGTGGATGGGAATAGTAGAATATTGAATAATAATGAAATAGTAGGCTGAGATATTTCTTCATTTTCTTGCTATTTTTAACTGGTAAAATTTACTTGGATAGAAAGCAGTTTTCTATACTGTGCATTCAGTTAAAGCCTCATGAGGTATGTCATAGCATTCCCTTAATAAAATTCATGTTAAAATGTTATTGAGTTCATCTGGTTTCCAGGATGTGGTCTTCTGTTGTACATTGGCAAACCTGACTGAAACACAATTATTTCTTTGCATCTGTTGATATCTTTCTGTAACCTGAATTAATAAGAGCTGTTGAGGACAGGAACTGAATTTTTACTCTATCCATTACCTGAGACAGTTGGAGCTCGTGGGAAGGGAACAGATGCTTTTGAGCCTTAGCAGAATAACACATGCTAACAGGATGTTGTGTGAATTGTGCTAGGGTTAGTTCATAGAATCACGGAATGATGGAAATGTTTTGGTTGAAAGAGACCTTTAGAGATCTAAAACTCTACCCCCCTGCAATGAGCATGGACATCCTCAACTAGATCAAGTTGCCCAGAGCTCTGTCCAAGCCTGGCCTTGAATGTTGCCAGGGATGGGGCATCTACCACCTCTCTGAGCAATCCGGTGTTTCACCACCTTCATCATAGGAAATTTCTTCCTTATATCTAGCCTGAATCTTTTAGGTCAGAACAAATAGCCATTGTCCTATCAGTGCAGGACCTGCTAAAGTCTGGTTTCATTTTTCTTATAAGCCTTCTATTATGGGGAAGGAAGAAGAGAAAACTTTGGCATGAGGCTTGCTGCAGCTTTGCCTCCATATGACCTTCTTTTCCCCAGCCATTGCATGAGCCTTCACCACATATTAATCTTCAGTTTTCTTGTTTTCACAGCCGTTGCAGGCCTCCCCCATCTGTCCATACCCACCATAGATGAACCATGGCAGGACTGAGCAGCTAGTACCCAATAAAGCATATTTCCAGGTCACAAATAACCAACTATTCCATACCTTGTTGCCTCCTTCATCCTTTTCTCCTCTTGGGACCCAGAAGCCTGGGAAGAGGGAAGCCTTTTTGGTGCTTGTTCATTCCTTGCGTCAGCAGCATCTGGGTTGTTTCAGGAGCTCAACAGATTGCTGTGCTAGAGCTTAGGAAATGATTGTAAGATGTCTGTGTTGGTTAATTTCCTGTGTGTCATTTCCTGTGATATTTCTACAGAATAGCCCTTTCTGTTGCACAGACATAAATCACCTGTGCCATAATGATTCCATAGAAAATGGAGCAGTGTGTTACCCATGCAGTGAGGCTGCAGTGCTGTCTACTAATGCTATTAAATATACTTTATATAGTGGTAGATTTTCTGGAAAATCAAGAGTGAGTTCCTGTGGGAGTAACAAAACAACAAATTTATGGACATTTGTGTCTTCTTTTGTGATAACTCTATATGTATTTCTGTCTTTTGAAATGCTTTTTGGAAGAAGTTGAATTTTTAGGCAATGTATGTATTCTCTAGCTTTTACACACTGTCATTTCTTTACTGTTGCCGTTGTCCTCACCAGAATATTTTTCATTTCTTCCTAATATAATGTGAAATTAGATCAAAGTATTAGCAAATAGCACAGGATTGGCTGTATACCCAGTATCTCAGACTCAGTATTTATCCAGACCATATATAGCTGATTGATTAAAGTGGTTTCAGGTTTTGTGCAAGTCAAGAAGCTATTTATGTGTGTTGGAATAAAAGCCACAGTGTTGAACAAAGTTTTGATTATTCCCAGAAGTTGGAAATAGAAAGGTATTTGATTTCCAAGACTTCTATAGATTCAGTAAAGAAAGATGTATAGTAAAATCCAGGAGAGAAGGGTGGGTTTCCTAAGTTCCTTGGACTTCATGGGGAAAAACAGAGAGAATGACAATATTTTAAAAATTAATATATTGTGAAGCCAGAAGTGATCACTCTGATAATCTTGCTTGATTTCCCGGATAACACAGATTGTGTGACCAATTGTTTTTCTTTCTAAAGAAATGTTACTTCCTGTATTTTTGTTAAAAAAAATACTCCGGTCCTTGATAGACTGTTTCATGACTGCTGTATTTATGCAATTCCCCCCAAACCTGGTTTCTGCTGCTGGTGGTCAGTGCTGGAGGCTGGCTCTCCTAACTGGACCAGCGAGCCTGGCCCACTGTGTGCCCTTCCAAGTTCCCAAGCAGAATGTGATGAAATAAGCAATGTATAGTACTTTACCAGCTTCTGCTCTTCTGCATGTGTTTTGGCAGACAGTGCACCCCATGAAATCCTTTCCTGCTGAAATAATTATGCAGCTTATAAGACAAGATGCAGCACTAGTGCTTAGGGGAGCTGAGCCCTGTTCCCACCATGGCCACCATTCTGCCTGGAGAAAGTCTCTTGTGCAGGCACCCATCTCTCTTCTCCTTGTCTTTCCCCGTGCCTTTGGCTGGGGATAATGATACCAGCACAGCACTTCTGGGTTCGTAAATGAAAACTCCCATTTGTTATGATAATTTGCCCTGTGTGATTGTTTGGATGTACTTTGCCAGGCAGTAGCAGGTGGCATTCTGCAGCAAATAGCCTGATTTTTTAACTAGTTACCATAGCAGAAAACCGTAATAATTTCCCTAGACAAAGCCTTGGCATCGCTGAACACTGTGAGTGGGGATTTTACCATGACCAAAGCGATCTGGGTCAGCACTCATCCACTGCTGCTTCTTTTTTTTGTTGTTGTTCTTCCTCCCTCTGACCTTGGCAACTTTGAAGATTTGCCCTCCTGGGACAGAGATGCCAATCTGATTGTATTGCTGAGTGTTGCCTCCTGCAACAAATGGTTGGGGTTATTAACAGTCCTGGTCAGAACCATTTCATTGGTTAAAATGTTGTGAGATTTTAATACTGAGGTTTTATAACTGAAAGGATTTGGAAAACTTAGTTACAGAGTCACTGCTTCTGTCTAGACTGTGGAAAGAAAAGAGTGAGTGTTACACCGTGAAGTGGTAGCTCAGTTTTTGGCAAGAAGTAACAAAATGTCCTAAGAAAACTGTCTTTGTCATGAAGATCAGTTCATATATAAATGCACAACTGTACTGTCAGCTAGCGGATGTTCATTCCAAACACTTCTACCAGGAGTGTATGGAAGATTTATACTGTGGATTTTCCCAAAATGTAGTCTAAATCTGAGAAGGCTATTTAAAAGCAAGTACAATATTAAAAAGTTTCAATGCCATTTTAAACTGTGCATTATTTATATGGAAAATATTGCTTTTGCCTATTTCATGTAAAAATTAATCCAACCTGCTGACACTTGCAACAATCATTTTTTGTTTCAATTTGGCACAGAGTTACTGGAGGCTTTTAGCACCATTGTAAGGGATAATGAGGTCATTTTCCTCCCACATTGCTATTTTTTGCTAATTTGTCTGTATATGTAACCTTCCTGAAGTAGCTTGGCCTTAGGCATCCTTATGCTTAGAAGGCTTTCCATGACATCTATACAAAAGTTTCCTCAGTGAAAATCAAGCTGATTTATTTCTCATGTATTTTTGATGAGGCTGGCCAACAGCTGATCCAAAATCTTTATACAAGCCTTTTATATACTGGAAGAATATTCTGCGTTTCATTTTTGTTCTCTTTTCCAAAGAGGTTTGTTCTTCCTTTTTTATTTCTTCGAAGTGTCTTATGACTTCTTTTTAACTAACTGTACAAAGTAATTCTGTAAAAGTTCTAACAATATTGATGAAAGAATTATTGTATTTGAACATTCTAACAAATGAAATAATATTTTTTTTGTTTAAAAATTGCCGACTCATACTGTTCAGTGGCTGTATATCTTTAGTTGTAGTGTCATTCCTACTTTCCTCATGCATACCTGAAAAAAAAATACTAAAATGAAAAAAAATCTAACAACATAGAAGTTATGATTTGCATGAGGAGAAGAAATGTAAATGAATTGCTGCTTATTTAAGGAAACTGATTCACTCTCAAAGCTCATTATTTTTTTCCATACTTGCTGTCATCATTATGTTTTATTCTGTGACGTATTTGTAAGGCATGCTTTTCAGCCAAATAAAAAAATGTGGACTTTGTTTTGCTTCACGGTTGCACCAATGTGAAAAATACAGGATGAAACTGTTGTTTTTCTGGTAAAGATCAAGAATGTGCCACATGTTCAGAGGACTTTATCGCCTAAAATCAGCAACTTAATGTGTAAATGCACAGTGGGGATATTGCTAGCTAAAGAAAGGAAGATGGTAAATGAATGGAGTTACAAGAAGTCGTAATACATTATCTGTTTATTTGGCTGATGGGGCTTACATTTCTGTACCAGACTTCTACAAATCAAATCTCCTGCCTTGCACTTTTGAGGAGGAGAGTGTGGCTTTAGGACGTTGCGCTGCTGTAGAGTTTCCACAGGAAAATGCATTCAGACCTTTTTGGTTAAGACAATAAATAAGGATGTTTGGAGACAGGCTGTGCGGTATCGGCTGTGTCAGGGAGCAGCACCGGACCCGGGTGGGGCTCCTCTTGGAGCTGCAGCCCCTGCCAGGGCCTGCCTGGGTCACCAGATAGCAGCCAGGAGCCATTGGAGCATCTGCAGGAAAGGGTTCCCTCCCAGCCTTGCCCCTTTGGTGCTGGCATCTGCTGGAGTGCCTGTTGGAGGGGCTGGGCTGATGGGAAGATAACTCTCTTTGGAAAGGGGAGTGCCCAAATACATGAAGAGTTGTCTTTGGAGCAAGTTACTCTTAATGTCCTTAGTAAACCTTCTCCCAAGTTCACATCTCCGAAATGGTTGCAGAAGGGTCAGGTGCAAGGGGTGCAGGCACGGCAGGTGGGCAGCACCTTGCTCTGTTCTCCTATATGACACACTTGCATGATGGTTTGCATCACCTCCAGAGTTCCTCTGCTCCTCTCAGCTGGTGGTTAGGACATGTTTGTACTTGCTCTCTCTATTTTCAGGGTGACAGGCACCCATCAACTTGGGTGTCATGAGTGCATTTAGCCTAGGAGACTTTCTGAAGTGGGGAGGCAGCTCTACAAATGACTTGGTTGTAGAGGAAAACTGATACTGAATTGCTGTCTGATTTCAGAGCATCAGTGCTACCTCCATAATAACTAGTTTATATTCATGCTGCATTTTGTTTTCTTTAATAAACTGTTACTGAAAGAAAACCTAGCTGTGCAAAGATGGCTCCAAGCTAGTCTTCATGCCACGGCACAGGGAGAATAATGAAACAGAAGTTGCAGTTCCACTAGCTGGGGTGGGCAGAGGAACTTGGAAGCCCAAGGATGTGAGTGGGATAAACCTGCAGGATGACAGCATGGCCATCTGTCTGTCTCGCAGGCATGGACCCAGGACATCCTCAACTCTCCTTGTCCAGGAGATTGGTAGTAGGCATCTGCAGCAGACAACATTGTCCATCTCCTCTGGGCCAGGTCACACAAACAGTGAGAGTGATGCAGTGAGATGAGGGAGTGGGGGGAGCAAGGCAGGTGTGATGGCTGGGCATGTGTGACAGAGCAGCTCCCCTTTGACAGAATCCGACCCCACCTGCAGCTCATGTTCCGGAGCAGCTTCAAAATCATCCCTGCAGCAGAAATCCACTCCAGGTGAAGCAAGTTGGGCGTGACCTGACCTGCCTCATGTGGATAACTGGACGGGTTTTGGGGACTCATTATTGGGCTGCAGTCAGAGCAGGAACAGGTAGCTGGGGAGTGGGGTGTATAGCAGTAGTAGTGTAGTAGATAAAATTTGTGATGTTGGTGTGAGAATAATGAAGATAGGAAGAGGAAAAGTTAGGCAAAAATAGCTAGAAAAAGAATGCAGGAAGCATAGGAAAGAAAATAAATATACAATGTAGTTTATGTTTTATAATTACTTGATCAGAAAAAGGTAACTGAGATTTGTCTCTGAATGAAAGACAGCTCTTGTATGTAATTTGGACACCTTGATGGCACCCCCTTGTTGTTCAGGTTGTAACATACCTACCTGGATTTCTACACCAGGTTATGTCCATGAGGTATAAAAGCTATTTGAATTTTCAATTAGGCTTTTCCTTACAGAAAGGTAGCTTTTGTGTAGTAATGCCTGTATGCCGATGTTTCTTATCTTCTTGGAAAAGGAAGTAGCAAACTTATTTCAAGTCAGACAGGATGCACTTATCTGTTGCTGTCCTTTTTTCACTTACTGCAAGATGTTCAGCTTGTCACTGAAAAGAAAGGGCTTATTTTCAGAAAAAAAGTAGCAGCTGAAAATGTCAATGGTTATTTGAATTAAAAAACAACAAACCTGAAACAACCACATAGAATAGATTGTATCTCGTATTTTCATGGCAAGAGAGGAGGCACCCCTATGTTCCCACTGCAGGAAGAGAACAGTTAATATTGAGCACCCTGGTATCTCTGACACTTACTGAAAAGGGGGTGAGTTGGTCTCTAAAATGTCTGGGTCATTCCACTCATTGCAGCAGGAACTTGGAGTACTGGTTAATTTACTAAGTTAGCTCTGATCAGAGAATGTGAATCCCACTCTTTTCTTGCCTGTCACTGTAGGTGCCCAGCACACAAGAGCCATCTGGTGGGTGTCCAGGCAGTGCTTCTGCAAGGTTTGGATTGTGTGGCAGAGCTGCTGTCTCTTGAGTAGGAGGGAATACTGGCTCTCATGCACTATTCAGTTGGTGCACAGATGGAGTCAAAATGGCATCTCAGGCTGACTTTTCCATGGTTGTTTATGGCTTGTAGCGGTTTCAGGAAACGCTGCACTACTAATGTTGCTGAAATTCTTGGATAATGCCATTTCCGTCACTTCAGGAGCCATTGTTCTGGTGTGCAAAGGGCTGCAAAGCATTTGTCTGATGCAGGGACAGCACAGAAATGTGCTAAGATGTAGTGGATTTGCATTTGTTTTAAGCTTCAGTTTCTTAATGATGTTTTTGCTTTGTGATCTATCACTCTGTACTTGTTACAGAGCTTAACCAGTAGAGTTTAATCAAAGCTTTAGGTTCACAGAGATTTTTTTTTTAAGAAGTTTGAAAATTTCCAAGGTGTCATCTTCCAATGGATTGTTTTTATAGACCACAGCAGCTTTTTGATGTGTTAGCAGCAACCATAAGTCTGCGCACAGCGTCAAGAACCTGAAGATTAGAACAGATCCAGAAAATTCATACATTTGTGGTGGTCTCAGAAGAGGAAATCTCTCCCTTTTTTAATGGCAGAAAACTCATCTAGTATTACTATGCACTGCCTTCCTGCAAGTTATTCTCAGTAGCAATACAATTATCAACATTCAAAGTGATAGCAAAAATCTTCCCCCAGCATTCCTGTGAAGTTCTGAATCACACTTCTGCTGAGATGCCTCTTGATAGACTGCATAAACTATTGTAAAGATATTTATGATGGATTATAGTATGAATGGGAATACAGTGTAAATTATGAGTTATATTTGATTTGCAGAATATGTTATGACTAGTGAACTAATGCTGTCGCAGAGAAGGGCTTACCTGTTGTATTTACAAGGGATGGTCTTGTCCAGTTATACGGCTGGACTTGCCACACCTGCTTGTTAATTGAACTGTTTTAACAACCCCTTCCAGGCAGATTAAGTAATATTCTTTTCATTTGATGTTGGAGAAGGTTAATGCAATCAGAGGCAAAACAGTGGTATTGAATCTGATATTTGAAGGCAGGAGCTGCTTCCTTCATAGTGAGGATTTTTAGCAAGTCATTATTATTTCATTTGTGTTTACCACTTTTGTAACTATGGTTTCCCAAATCTAAGTCCTTTAAAGTCAAATTAATCTAAACCCAGAATGTAGGTGGTTGTTGTAGGACAGTGATGTTTTCTCATTTGCCTGCCCAGAAGTGGCTGTGTGCAAGGCTGCCTCTGCTGCAGCTTCATATTTGAGCAGGCATGCAGGAACTGGATGTTTCTTCTGAATTGTTTGGAAACTGACAAGGACATCATGAGTCTGAACAGATGACATAGCTTTATAATTTACGGCTGTGAAATACTGATCAAAGTGATAGCTTTAACTGTTGCAGGATATGTCTTTCTCCTACCTACCTCCTAAAATCCTAGAGCAGGATTAAATAATGTATTATGTTGCTCAGAGTCACAGTATTTGGTTGGTGAGGTAGTGAGTCTTCAGCTCTTGTTTTTCACAGGCTGGCTTATGGTGCAGTTCCCAGGATGTTTTTGTGCAGCTTGGATAGAAGCCTGGGTGGGCTGCTGGGCCACCTCCACGGTGCAAGAAGTGCTGGAGGGGTAACGAGGGATAGAGGAGCAATCCTGGCCTCCGAGTGGTCTGACAGGCTTCTCCCTTGCATTTTGCTGTAATCAGGAGTTGGACTTCTGCTACTGTGGTCATGTTGCTTCTAGTCCCAGCCTGGGGAGGTCTGCACTGTGCCAGCAGCTTCTGCTTTCCTTTGCAAAAGCCAGCTCTTTGGTTCAGGTATTTGTGCAATTGTGGCTGTGGCTGTACCTGATGTTCAGCTGGTGACCATCCTTGGCTTGGAGACTGCTGCCTGTTCCTCGAATTGGCCTGGTTCCTGGCCCCTGGGAACCATGGTTCTCCTGCTGTGGGGCTGCTCAATCAGACTGCAGAGGAACAGAGAAGAGTTCCTCTGCAGTCTGATTGAGCAGCCCCACAGCAGGAGGACCATGGCTCCCAGTGGCGGGGAACAGCATGAAGCATCTTTGTTTAGAGACATCTAAGTTTCAATGGAAATTGGACTTGAACGTTGTTGCACACATGACTAAAGGATGAACAAAAAGTACAGTTTTATTCTTAGTGGCATAGCTTGTGATGCTGCCAGAGGTGAACATGGACTACTGTTGCCAAAGTGAGCACATAGCAGGAGCATAGCCGAGTGGTCCCACGGGAGCAGCAGGTGAGTGCTGTGCCAGTCACAGGGCTTGGTGCCGCCAAGGGCCTGAGGTTCAGCTGACTGTGTGTCTCCCAGGTCACACCCACAGTCTCTTTTCTCTTTCTTCATTTCCTCTGTCTCCTCATTGGTTCTTTCTGTTTGTTTTAGTGATTGGTCCTTTTTTTCATGGGCAATGGGCAAGATGCTGTTGCCCTTTCTGTGGACTGACTGAAAAGTCAGGTTCAGGCAGTGTGTTCTTCTAGCCCTGCTTAGGGGGGGGGAAAAACTTCAATCTCAGTACCTTTTGATTAGGCAATGCCACCACCTTCACTGATCAGCACAAGGCTTGACCTGTGGGCTGCATACCCCCACCAACTAGGGAAAATGGCAAATCCCTCCCCCCAGCACAGAATATGCTTTCATATTGTTTGTACTTCACAGATCTTCCTCCTGTTCTGCACCATGCTGTTTTGTTGTCATGCTTTCTTCTGACTTAGTCAAATGTTTATATGTAAGACTTGATTAGTTAAAGCACTCAGGCAAAATTAACTGAAGTAGAGCTTGCCTTTTCCAATGGCGAAACAAATCAGGAGGCAGTTTGAGTGGATCCAGTGTTTATCTTGCTCACAAGCGAAGGGTCAGATTAATACTTGGCACATTGTTATGGTTTACTTTCCTTAGTGGTTTTGGATACATCAAATGCCTTAATATATAGCAGGCGCCATCAGAAGCTAGCCAGATCAGTTGAGTGATTTCAGCAACAAGTTTCCAGAAGACTGTGGACTGCCTTTAGATGCCTGTTGTATGTATTCAACATATATTTTTCCTGTGCTTCTCACCTGGCAGCTAGGAATGTATTTTACCTCTGGTTAACTCTGCAATCTGGCTGCATAAAGGAGGGCATCTAACTGGCAACATTACCTCTGTTATCATGTTACCTCTGTTATCATTGCTACTCATTAACTATCGATCGCACTAGTTGTTCTCTTCTAGTATTTTGTGGTGGGTAACTTATCTGTCAGCCCAGTCTGCCTTTAAAGCAGAGCACCCCAGCTTCTTCCCTCCCCTGGGCATAAGCAAGAGAAGAACCAATCCCTCCCCAAGGTGGGGAGCAGGGGTCCCTGCAAGGTAGGCATGAGGGGATTTTCTCCTGCAAAGGTTGTGGCAAGTCTTCAGCTGAAGGCCACCTAGCCTTGTGCCTATATGCTCCCCTTCATTCTTTCTGTGCTTTCCTCAGCCCACCAGGGCAGCCCGCAAGCCCAGGGTGAGCAGGGAGGACATGTTACCTCTCGTAAGAAATTGTCAGTATGTGTGGCTTTTTAAAATAGCAAAACAAGAATTGCAGTGGGACAAATCTGTTTGGAAACTGTCCTGGCTATAAATGTGATCCTAGGTCTCTGTTGCCTGTGAGATGTACCGTGTCCATTTCTCACCTGTTTTTCATATGAAAGTAACAGACTGCATTTTTATTCCACCAATTTATTTCA